>OY755211.1:10534367-11179290 GCA_963576765.1 Draba incana | reverse complement strand
AAAATTGAATTATATAAACCAAATTTTGAAATCACACAAAATAGGCGGATGAAAATATGTTTTTGGAAACAAAATCGGCGGAATATATGAATTTGCTTGAAACAAAATCCTAAAACAAAACAATTTTTTTTTTTATGACTCTGGGAATCTTAGACCTATGGAGGGGTCCGGATTAGTAGTATGACAATCTCTCTGGATATTTAAATGGGTCGAAAACAATGACTCATATCCGTGTGGCTAGGAGTCGAACCCAGGTGGCGGAACTCACCGTGAGTCCATTACCACTATGCCACAACCGCATGGTTAAAACAAATCAATTAAAACCTAATTTAACAAGAAAGAAGACCGTTAAATGTGGAAGTGGATTGTCATACTACTAGAAACCAAGTGAAGAAGGGTTTCTTGACAACTATGCATGTTTCTTCTGGGAATCAACTTGTAATATGTATAAATTGTGTAGAAGCAATCCTCTACCAATCATCAAGCCCTGAATAGACTCCTGAAGATAACAAAAATCAGGAAAGAAATGAGCTGAATATTGATTTTTCTGTAAGAGACTACTAACGGAAATGAGATTAAACTTGAAAGATGGAACATGTAAGACATCATGTAAAATCAAGGATGATGAAAGATGCACAATGTCACTATGAGTTATAGCTACTCTAGTATCATTAGGTAGAGAAACTGTAACTCCAGTAACATCTGTAGTTTCCTGAAAAAAATGACAAATCAGAGCATACATGGCTTGTAGCTCCACTATCAATTATCCAACTACCATTAGACAAACTATTAGAAAGGGAAGATAAATATTGGTGTTGGAATGTAAGTTTGTTATTCTCATATCGTAGGGAAGTACTAGGAAAAACTGATAAATAGGAAGAAGAAAGAGGGATCATACCAGCACTGGATTGAACAGCCATTATACCATGATTTGTAATAGACGCAGACTGTGGAATAAGAGCCTGAGGCTCTGGAGCTTGAATACGAAGAGATAGCTGTTGAACCAAGGACTGAAGTTTCTCTGTAGACATCTGACTAACATCCAAATTAACAGCTGAGACAGTTTGGCAGGAATAGTTTCTAAAATCACAACAACTTTAAATGAATTATAATATTTTCTCATTAACCAAAAACAGAATTACAATCAATGTATTTATACACTAATGAGATGAGCTAAAGGAGACTCATACTCACTTAACAACTTACTAACAAACTAACTAACCAGTAACCAACTTAATTAGTAGACTAATTAATAGTCTAATATTAAAAAATGAAAATTATTCACTAACACTTAACTGTTGAACCGTAACACCCACGATTTTCCAAAGAATCTGAAGGAGATAGTTAGGTCGTCGAAATGTTCGAGTTTTAATAGTTTCACCGACAGTTTGGTAGTAGTTTCCAAAAAACATATATTAATCTCTCTTTTTATAGGCATTAATTTCCGAATTGGCTTGACTTTTCCGAATGAGATGAGTGTTGTAACTTAGTAGTTTTGGTCAATTGATTGAAGCTAATTAAAATTACATTGTATAAAGTTTTGAAACATTGCAGTATTCATCTGGCGATTGTAAACATTATTGTTGAGTTTTGGTTAACACTTGGATACAAGAAAACCGATAGATATGTATTTCTTATTTATATATATATGATGTGACGAAACGTTGGTTTGGAATTAAACCATAAATTTATTTTCTATCGGATAATTTTTTTTATAATAAATTTTATTTATAGTTTTAAATATAATTTTTTTTATAATAATTTTTAATTTATAGTTTTAATTTATAATTTTTTTATTTATAATTTTTATAATAAATTTTTTTAAAAATAAATTAAACATTTCGACGCTAAATCCATGGTAATTAGATGGTACATTAGCGTCGATTTTGCGTCGACTGTTTCTGTTTTCGACGCAAATACGACGCTAAATTAGCATCGAATTACCAACAATTTACCATCCACTTACCATCGACGCTAATTCGATGCTAATTTGACTCTAATGTCGCGTTGAATTAGCGTCGAAATATTGTCTCGGATTAGCGTCGAACCGCCGACGGTAACTTAGGGACGATTTAGCGTCGAAGTTCATTTCGACGCAAAAATAGCGTCGAAATAGCGTCGAATATGTCTTAGCGTCGACGATTAGGCGGCGAAATGTTTTCGACGCTAAGACGTTTTAGCGTCGAAATAGCGTCGATATATGCCGACGCTAAATCAATGTTTTCTTGAAACGATTAAGACATGAGAGAGCAACTAATCTTTACAACATTCTATTGGAATTATGACTCGGAGATTATAGTTTTATAGTCTCTTATCAACCACTTAAAAGGAATGTTGTTGATCTATACACTAGCATATCATCAAATTATATATATGCTCAATGATCATTATACATGTTGACAATGACCAACTAAGAGTGATTTTTATTAAGTATAACATTATATATCTAGAACTTTGCTTTCTTATATAATCGATGAATCACTTAAAAACAGCTTTAAGATTATTGTCATTGATATATATGTGTACACTAGAGATTATTTATATCCACTAGGTTGGAGACAACTATAAGTTGTCAAAATGAAAATAAGATGTTATATGTAGTACAAAGGTTTTTACAACTTCACAAAATGTAAACGAACTAAAGAATTATTTTAATGGTCTAGCCACATTAATTTAAATTTAAATATAATTACAGCTATGAGCTATTTTTTGTCATATACAATTCACATACGCACAATATTAATTAAGTTTGAATAATTATATGACGGTTGCACTAGTACAAACAATACGTAATAGATGTCTCGCTCAGCTATATATGGACTAATTGTAGTCATCCAATTTTGCAAATATTTTTTTTTTTTGAAAATTTCATTTTGCAAATATTGCTGTGTGAAGTTCTGAATTCATCCTTGTATATATCAAGAAATGAATTGAATGTAAAATCGGTCCAAGAACTTTTATATTGAAAAGTTATAAATGCATGACCATATATTTTTCTTCTTGCTTACCTTGAGATGCGATTGGCTTAATGTTATTTTTGGTCCACATTTGGTCCTCCACCAAATAAATGAGAACAATTATATTCTTGCTACCATTTGTATTGAGTCTATATCAGTACAAATTCTTAATACTTTTGGCTGTAGGTGATCAATACATTGTATGATCAAGAATGTTACTGATAATATTATAATCAATAAAAAGACTATTATTATAATTAAAAAGTTTGTTTTAAGGCATCTCATTGCTTTTTAAAAACAATCAGTTTATATCGTACACACATGTTGTTTTCTTTTCTAAATTAGAATATTTGATGTAAGAAAGCTAAACTATCACTAGCAATGTAGATAATATTCGACATAATCAAGTATTATCGATAAAATTTGAAAGACTGTTCTACGAATTAGAACATTTCTACGCATTTCATTGTATTGTATTCGGTTATATCATACACCTATTATATACGAATTAGAACATTTTTACGAATTTCATTGTATTGTACTCGGTTATATTTTTTAATTTATGATCAAATAATTAGTGTAGATTGTGTATAATCTGAAGACGTTTCAAGGAAGAATAATACATTTATTCTAATTCTTCACGTAAATATGAGATACGCAGTACATATTCTGATTTGCGGTACTTTATTTGCCCATTTTTTCATAAAAATTTACAAAAACAACATTTAGACTTTTTTTGCTACAAGAAATAGAAAGTGATTTAAAATTATGTACTCCATAAAGTTCTAACAACAAAAGGGTTTTAGAAAATCATTCACTACAAGAAAACAGGCGGTTTTCTGACGGCCAAATCCGTCTGAAATCCGTCGGGATACCCTCTATTCCGACGGATTACAGACGGAATTTGTCCGTCAGTTCTATCGCGTCAGAAAATACAAATCCGTCAGGATCCCGTCTGAGTATCCTGACGGTTGTCTGACGGACTGTCGATCACCGGATTTGTGGCCGGATTCCGGTGATCCACATTCCGTCAGGAAACCGTCTGGACTCTCTGACGGGATCCTGACGGAATTGAAATAATTTAAAAAAAAAAAAAAAAAAATTTATTTATTTATTTTATTTATATATAAATTTATAAATGAAATATATTTAAATTAATAACAAAAAATAAAATTTAAAATCATAATAAAATGAAAAATGTTTTGATACCAAATATAAAGTTTTACATAAAAATTTAAATTGTCCATAAACATTTACAACCCTTGACGACGGAAGAACTCGTTCATCTTTTCCTCCATCAGACGATATTTTTCATCCGCCTCCGCCTTCTCTCTCCGGCGGATTTCCTCCGCCTCCGCCTTCTCTCTCTAGTGGAGGGCCTCCGCCTCCGCCTTCTCTCTCTCTCGCGGAGGGCCTCCGCCTCCACCTTCTCTCTCTCGTACCTAGCCTCCAAATCTGTGATCCGGTTGGTCAGGTCGGCGTTTTGTTCTAGCAAACTACTACCACCGTGAAAGGAAACCGACGAAACGGATGAGGAACTGTCTTCGGGGAGGCCGTAGACACGATCTCTGGTCTTAGGGGTAACCTACGAAAAAAATAAATAAATCAATTTCAAAACTTAATCGTATTAAAAGGTATTTTAAATGTGTTTAAAATTGACTCATTTACTAACCGTGTAAGTGAACTCGTTGATCTTCTCGACTGGAACTTCGGTTGAGGGCGGAGTTCCCTCGACGATCGGTTGCGATTGGAGGTACTCCTGCCCGAGCTTCTCCACGGTCTCCACGATTTCCCGAGCAAGCGGATCTTGGATTTCACCAGTCTTTCTGTTGGTGTGGACATCTCTGACGACATCAATATGCGAAGGACGCACACCGGTCTTCGCATACTGTTATGAAAGTCAAGTATGGAAAATGTTAATTATAAACTAAAAATTGTTGAAAAATTAAGAATGTTACCATTTGTTGTACACGTGTCGCCTTGCTCGTTGCACCGAGGTTATGGGTTGCCGGTCCCTTCCCCTTCCGGTCGCTCCTCCGGTTAGTCGAGTGTGTTTCGGAGGTGGCTTTAGTATCCGGAAGATCCCAATGTGCCACTAGTCCAGCCCATAATACTTCGTTGTTTTTAACAGCGGTAGGCACCTTACGGTACTTCATCCACCCCTCCTTCCACTCGTTCATCTTGTGCTTGTACTGGCTCTTTGCCTTCTTGTCGAATTCACGTCGGACCCGAGAAGTCAGGTGTGGGTTCCACGTAAAATCTTGCTGAAAACAAACAATAGTCGAATTACTATTGACAATTCGAATGTATTATAAAAGATGAATTTTCAATTTAGAATATCAAATCATACCGCAAATTGCCGAAACCATGTGTCCCGGTCTTCCACCGGCATGTCCTTATAAGTGGGATACGGTTTAGTTATCATGGAATTGATCATTCCGTTGATAGATGTCGAGATACCGTTCTGGGAATATTGGAACCTACACAATATTTTCTTTGATATTTTGTTCATAATTTTATTAACTTAATATAATCCTATAAATTTTGAAAAGTAGTCATTACCAGGTCGTGTTAGGTGGTAATTCGGGATCAAGGCGAGGCAAGACATCCCGACCGGGTTGCGACACAAAGTCCTCCATGCTCATTTGCGTAAGAGCTGGGCCACCTGAACCCATAGGAGCAGTCTCGGGGATGTGCGACTGACCCGCAGTCCCACCTCCCCCGGAGGAAGAAGTACCGCCTCCTCTACCCTCACTAAATCGCCCATAATCCCTACGATTTACAAATTTTTTACATAAGTTTTTGATTTTTCCTGACATATTTAAAATTTCTATGTCAATTATAAATTTAAACTTTACAACCTTTATTACGGGGATAGGGCTTTTGGAAAATTGTGATTTTGAGATTTTGAAAGTTATAGATTTTAGTATATATGGTAAATTGGGAATTTCCGATATTGGAATTTCGTAAAAAAAACAGTTACCTAATTCGCCGACATCACAAAGACCAAACACGTACTCTTTTTAAATGTTTTAAAGGTTTTTGTGCATATAGTTAATTTTTTATTGTTTCTTTTTAGATATATATTTAGGAATTTAGGAATTGTGACATATATTATATCATATTATAATTTTGTACATATGTATATTTTTAGATAATTCAAGAATTGGATCATACTATAAATATGTATATTATAAATACGTATAAATCCTTATAAATTACAAACACTTATTAAAATTGAAATTCAATTCTTTGTCAAAAATAATAAAATTTTAAAAATTTCATAATTTAAAAATCCCTTCCTAATTTCCTCATAACCACAAAATTCTCATATTTTTATATTTTATCAATAATTTTAACATCCCTAGTTTCATAAAATTACTAATTTGCTTATTATATCCCTAAATTCATAAGGATTCTAATTTCATTTTCTAATTTCTAAATTCATAATTTTAAATTCATAATTTCTAATTTCTAATTTCATAAATTAGATTTCAAATTTCTAAATTTCTAAATTCTAATTTCTAATTTCATAAAATCATAAATTCATAAAATTTCTAAGCACTAACATTTCTAATTTCTAAATTCATAAAATCATCACAAAATTTTAAATCCCTAAATTCATAACATTCCTAATTTCATATTTTCCCCAATTCAACAATTCATCATAAAATCATCCTAAAATTCACATTGTTCAATTCCAATTTAACAAATTCCTAATTTCCTTTCATTTCCAAATCAACAATTTCCTTTCAAACCCCTAAATTCATAAACACCCAATTTACATATCCAAAATCCATATGAAATACACAAAACTCACAAAAAACTTACATTCTTTGGTGCATATGATGCAAGGACGCCGGAAAATGAGTGGCGAACGGCGGCTTAGCGGACGGATGATTGAATAACGTCGGAGTCGGCGATTTGGGGTGGTTTTGTTTTCTCCGTTCTGTGTCTGCGAAGAAGACGAAGTGTCTGTTCTTATAGAACTATATGACGGACTCCGGACGGTATTGTGACGGATATTAAAAATCCGTCAGATTTCCGTCAGCAACTCCCGCCGTTTCGATGAGATCGATGCGTTTAGGCGGGAGGAATTAGGGTTTCCGTCAGAATCTCGTCATAACGTAAAGACGGGATTCTGACGGTTAATGTTTTTTTATTAATTTTTGTTTCTCTGTTCCTAAATTAATAAAAAATATATATAAACCGTCAGAATCCCGTCGTTACGTTATGACGGGTTTCTGACGGGTGTTTAATTTTTTTATTAAATCTTGTTTCTCCGATCCTAAATTAATAAAAAAACAAAGAACCGTCAGAATCCCGTCATAATATACAGACGGGATTCTGACGGTTTAAATAATTTTTTTTTTAATTTTTGTTGATCCGATCGAATCGGATCGGAAAAACAAAAATTAATAAAAAAACATTAACATTCAGACGGGATTCTGACGGTTCTTAGTTTTTTTTTTTTTTTTTGTCTATGTCCGAGTGGAACAAATATAAAACATCTAATCCGTCAAAAATCTGTGATGGTTGAAGTTCATTTAGTTTGTATTCGGAGAGAAAAAATTGAAATATGATGAAGAAAACGTCGGATCGAGTTCCTTCAAAATGTATGGCGGATTTGTTACGGATTCGTAATTTTATTCCAATTTATTCGTATCTTAGAATCGAAAAGAATGAATTAAAGGTTCTGTAATATTTTCCGTTAATAATTCTTTCTAAGCAGAAATAATACTTTAACAGAAAATCAGTCGGAAATCCGTAATATGACATATAAATTCATCGATGGTACATACTAAAATCGTGGAAGGTAAAATAAAACATATAACAACATTATGCGGATAAACTCGTACAAAGGATAGTAGGAAAATATTAAAATCATGGACGGGTCGGATGTTTATTCATCATCTGAGTCTGGAACTGTTTCATATTCGTACCCAGTAGTTCCTTCATCTTTCTCATCGATGGTAGATACTTCCGTTGGTTGGTATTCAGCAATCATCGAATTAGCACTGATTATCTGTTTCGAAAATGAATTTAGTTAAGCCTTCCTATAAATATTTATAAACGTATTATACATCTACCTTAACAATGTTCCGCTCTGTGATGTTCAGGTACTTTGAGTTCCTGTTAAAACGGCAAACGGTAACATTTTTTAGGATGACCACCGCACCTACGCTAGTGGTGAGTCTGTACTCGTCCTTTTCGAAGATGTTATGGTGCATGGTTCCCTCGATTTTTCCTGAAGGATCTTTTAAGGTTACTAGCAGATCCCCCTGGTCATTGGGGGTCAAACTAGAGAGCATAGCCACAATCTAATAATGAAATAGAATATACTTCAGTCCGATAATTAACTGTATGTTTAAATGTAAATAAAATAGGTTGAAAACGAAAATCTTTTTGACTTTCACAAATTGTGAATGCGGGGATTGAATTTCTCCAACCTGGGTCCACAATGGTGTGCTCCTATTGTTATAAGAACCTACATGTATGAATGATAGACCGTGTATTTGTCAGCTACAATCATTATTGTAAAAGTACATATATATATATATACCTTCACGGATTATGTAATCCATAGTAGAAGTCCACCGAGGACTACTAAAATCATGGTCGGCCTGTGTTGTGTCATTGAAGACCTCACGAATAAAATCTTGTGTTGGGCGTGTCTGAGAACTTTCACCTCGCAGCACCTTTGCATCATGAGACCTCTTGCGATTCATTCCTCGCCGTACGACTTGGCCAGGTCCCGGCATTACGGGCGTTTGGTTCTGGGATTGTTGAGTTTGATGGAGTGAAATTGTCGGTTCAACATCAGTAACATTTAAGTTATCGTAAGGAGGGCTTGCAGGAACAAGAGTTGTGTTTGGAGGGTAGTGACCGGGGCCTCGGTTTTGCATATAGTAATTCCATAGATCTCTGTTACCCATAACTTGATTGACTATTTTTGTGTTATGTTTTTCTGGTGAAAATTTTTATGGAGGAATGAGATAGAAAATGTGGAAACTTATGTAGAACGGATAAACGTCCGCAATCCGTCAGTAATCCGTCAACTCAGTCCGACATAAAACCCCACCAATCCCTTCGGCCACTGGAGACGAATCTTAATAACCACTAAAACTTTGCCGACATCGAATACCGTCGGCAATCCGTCATAAATCCGTCAACCCACTCCGACATAAAACCCCACCAATCCCTTCGGCCACTGCAGACGAATCTTAATAACCACTCAAACTTTGCCGACATCGAAGACCGTCGGCAATCCGTCAGAAATCCGTCAACCCACTCCGACATAAAACCCTATTATACCCTTCGGTGTATACATAAAAATTCTACTATAAATACACTTCATGGAGTGTATTTCTTCTACACCTCTCAATAACACAAAATATGTCTTCTCCATCTCCTAATGAAGATGCAGAAACAACACCCGACCTTGATCCTTTTGGATTTTCAATAATACCAAAATTCTCGTGGGAAACCCAATCTTATTGCGACGAATCGTTTAAAGAGCTGCCTACTTACTCGTGGGAATTTGATACGTGCTCACCAATCCATAAAGAAGATTCCACATCAACAATAGTGCCTGACACCCAGTGCTCGCCAAACATCTACCACATTCCAAAATTGTCGTGGGAATCGCCATCTCAGTGCGACAAATACACTAAAGATGTACCCACATACTCGTGGGAAGATGATTCATGCACTCCCAAAAATGAAGATGGGTTGGGTTTTCCTAATCACAAATACGATACGTACCAGGCCTATTGTGCTGACCAGAACCGGGTTCTGGAAGCCGTCCAACCATATGAATTCAGTGAACCGTCATATACTTACGGTGGAAGTCCTTCCTATGATTTGATAGGCGCCCAAAGCCCAGAAAAGCCAAACTTCAATATAGATGTTGATGCAATCAACAAATTGTGCGACGGAGTTTTAGATTCTCCACCAAAGAAAAAAAAGGGAAAGAAAATCACTAAATGGTTCTAACCAATGGTAAGTTTGGAGTGGATACAGACCTATGGTATTGATACCTGAATATTGTCTATTATGTTCTTGTACCATAACCGTTGTGTGTTTATCTGTTGGAAGTCTTTACTCTACCTGTGTAATAAGTTGTTTTACATTTTATGTTTCATTAAATGTAATGTTTTATTGGAGTTGCATAATCAAAATATATCGTCAATTAATAAAAAAGGCTTTATTATATACTAGTAAATGGCAATGATATCAAACATTTATTCACAGATTATTAATCTGAATCTCCTCCTCCACTTTCACTAGGGATGGAGTCTGAATCGTCGTCAAATTCTTCACGTGTTTCCTCTTCGTCCGAATGCACTAGATCATCCCCGATATGTGTGACATCAACGACAAGGTCAATGTTATCCATCTCCTGAACAGGTGACATTTGTATACTTCTCGATGGTTGTAGAGCATCTTGTTTTGGAACTCCATATATTTTTCCTCTCGGGTTAATATGAGTTACTGTGATCCAAGGATCACTACGATAGGCGACTCGAGGATATGGAATGTAGCAAACCTAGTAATAAAAAGTGGATATTGTTAATATACATGATCAACAAACCTTAAGTATGAGTACGTAGGTCAATATATTATGGTATTGATACCTGGTCTGCTTGGGACGCAAGGATAAATGGATCGTAATACTGATGTTTCCGGCTTGAATTTATCTAAATAACACCAAGAGGGTCAACTCGAACACCTCGACCATTAGAGGGATCATACCATTCACACATAAACACAATGCACCTCAAGTTCAACATTCCTGGATAGTGGATTTCCAAGATTTCTTTTAAAATCCCATAGTACATGGTATCACTTGATTGGGACGAAATACCATAGTCCGAAGTTGTCCTCTCACGTCCTTCCTCACGGATCCTGAACGCATATCCCCAAGTGCAAAAGTTGGGATATGATGTTGCGGTGCTGCGTAAGCCGTACACAATCTCCTGTAACCATGTCGGGATTGATTAACCACTTGCTAAACTTTCGAAAACCTAAGAATGATATAAGTAGTATATCAGTAACATATGAACGTGAAAACATGGAAAAGTGAAAGTAAGTAATTATATTAAACTTACATAACATTTCAACCACGCCGGAAACTCTTCGTCTTTCAAGACAGCAAGTTCGGCATCTGTCTTATCAGAATGGTAAGCACGTGCTAGAGACATGTAGATCCTGTAACATAACAGTTGTTAGTAGATAAAGGCAAATAAGTACATAAATTTAGTATAATAACTGATATACGTACCGTTCGTACTCCAAAATTTCATCACAATTTCTAAGGATGTACGTATGCAAATGGGTGAGCTCTTGTGCCGATAATTTGCGTCTCTTTCATTTTCCACTTGCTCGCCCAACTTGGGCAAATAACTCGGGTACAACCACGTCATACGTTGCTTTCTCACCTCTATCATCATGTCGCGCCGGACGTCTACCCTTAGTACTAACTTGCGGTGGAAAGTAATTTTCGGCCAAGTTTGAGACTTCCTCGTTTAGGCTCTGTGCAACAATAGATCCCTCAACCCTGCTCAAATTTTTAACCTTTTTTTTCAGATGGAACATGTAACGCTCGAACGGATACATCCATCGGTATTGAACAGGGCCTCCTAAGGCTGCTTCTCGTGGGAGGTGAATAGGAAGATGTTCCATAACGTCAAAAAAAGACGGTGGAAATATCTTCTCAAGATTACAAAGGAGAACAGGGATATTGGCCTCCAAGTTACGTATCCCGTGGACGGTAAGCGTTCTTGAACATAAATCTCGGAAGAATGCACCAACTCCTGGAAACAAATATTTAACAAGTTAGTACATATATAGTAATATTATGGTATTAAGAAACCAATGGGAGTAAGAAATATACCTCCAATTGCTTGGTGGATAGGATCTGGAAGAAGATATGCAAATACAAATGGAAGAAGACGCTGCATGACGACATGACAATCATGAATCTTCATTCCTGTAAACTTCCCTTCCGTCTCGTCCACGCAATTACGTAGATTAGATGCGTAGCCGTCTGGAAATTATAATCAACACATTCTTCGGACAAATTATAATCAGTCTTCAGGTTCATCATCCTAGTGGCAGAAGACAGCGGTGAATGACCATCCCTACAACCGCTGTATAGAGGTTGCTTTGCTGCGTCTAACATATTGAAAAACCTCCGAGATTCTAAATTAGGCTCTTCAACCCTATCACCCTCATGATGATACACACCCGACTGCAAATTCTCTCTAAACGCATCGTTTACCATCGCAACCGTACTTACCCCAACATCTACTTCCGCCGTAGATTCCCCTACGCTAGACGGAAAATAAGGTTCATTGCTACTGGTACTACCATATTCATAATTCCTTTCTCCATGTAAATACCAAACCTTATATCCCGCCCAAAATCCGTATCTATATAAGTGGTTCCAAACAATAGGAATCGCAACACTAATTCTATTACAGCAATTAGAGCAAGGACATTTGATATCCTGACCTTTGTTGGCTACCTCTTGATTTTTAGGTAACTGCATGAACTCGCAAATACCTTGAGCGTATTCGGTCGTTAATAAGTTCGACCCCTCTTCCATCATTGGCTCGTCCATCCATGACCGAAAATATGAAGAACTCATCTCTAAATTTTTGTTTTTTTTTGTTTTGAAATGTTGTTATGAACGTCGGAAGAAATGCGAGACCTTATATAGAATGAATAACCGTCAGATTTCCGTCAGCCAACTGTCAAAACGTCTGACATAGCAACACTTCAGTCCCATCGGCCAACCCACACGATATGTTAACCACCCAAAGTTTGCCGACATCGGAAGCCGTCAGAATCCGTCGGAAATCCGTCCGCTAGACAGAAATATCCGATTTCCGTCAGGTTTCCGTCAGAATGTCGACGAAAAGACAAGACGGATTATTTCCGTCAGGAAACCGTCTGTTAATTCTGACGGTTTACGGACGGCATACGGACGGCAATCCTGACGGAATGATTATTGTCAAAACTCCGTCAGGAGAAACAGACGGTTTCCTGACGGAATGATTTATTGTCGGAAAACCGTCTGAATTCCGACGGAATTGGCCGACGGAAACCCTGACGGAAACCCTGACGGAAAGAATTTCCGTCAGAAAACAGGCTGTTTCCTTGTAGTGATTAGGGTTCTCCTGTTTTAGTGTAAATGATCAAGTTGGCCATATCCGAAACCTCCACTTATACATCTCACGTGGAAATGACGTGAGACTCTGAAGCGAAAAAAGGTCGATTATCTTCATCACGAGGGATAGAAAGTAAATAGGTCTCATAACATTTTGTTGACTCAATGCCATTATCAATCTAAAACCTGCCTAATAAGAGGAGCGCAAAGGCCAGTGAATTGGTCAAAATAAATAGGAGTTTATAATGTATAATAAGGAAACAAATGTACAAATTCGCATTTGTTCTTTTCTTCACTAATATTAAGCTATCTCACTTTTTTCTTTTCCTCAACAGAAAGGTCTAAGTGTGAATCTTAGCAACAGAACCATAAAAAACAAAAAAAAATTATTAAATTTTTTTTATTAAATTAAAAGTTGCTTCAATATCAATCATTCTCTGATAAAATAAGATATCTCAGAGTAGCTTTATTTATTTTTTAATTTTTTGTTATGCAGGGATTTCGCTAAAATGAATTATATTATTCTTTAGATGATTAATGTTGTATAAATTAGCTTTGATAGATTAGCTTCTTTTTTGTTGAAACTAGCTTTTTATACATTGAATTGCAAAAAAATTCCACAATATGTTTTTCTAAAATTTGTTCTATTATATATACAATTAATGTCCAACTCTAAGTATGCGTACTTTTAAAATCTAAAAAAAAAAAAAAACTAAAAAAAAATCGGTAAGTAAGTATATGTAGCATACTTTAGTCTACCAGTTCATAATATTGTTAATGTGTTATCATCCATGCATATATTCAACGTAAAACAGCATTTTACCACTAATAAATGTATTCATCAGAACTCACTTTCATAACAAAACAACAAGTATCCAAAAGAAAACTTTCCATGGGTTGCTTGATTATCAATCATGGTATCTTACTTTTCTTAAGGTGAATCTAATTTTCTCTTTCTAAAATGAGGACTGCGTAAGAACACATTTTCAATTTAAAAAATGACTATTATAATTGTTTATGTTTTACATTTTATGTAACTTTTTCACCTTTATGTTCTAAAAGTTTTCTTGATAAACAACTACTTTTTTGAAAGAGCATATTTAGATTTTCCACAGCTATGGCGTAAAGAACTTTGATAAAAAGAACCAACTACAAAACAACAAACATTTCCCTCCATTATGATCAATGCAATATAAAATCAATTTATCTTTGATCTAACATATTCGACCTAATCAATTTGACAGCGCTAGGTCACTGTTCAGTAATTAAGTAAAAAGGTAAAATTATTGTTTTGATGCCATCACTTATCTATGCACCATTCTATCATTTTCATCTATTCATCGATAAGTTTTCTTGATAAACAACTACTTTCTGAAAGACCATATTTAGATTTTCCACAGCAATGGTGTAAAGAACTTTGATCAGAAGAACCAAATACCCCCCCCCCCCCCCAATACGATCAGTGCAATATAAAATCAATTTATCTTAATTTAACATATTCGACCTAATCAATATGACAGCGCCAAGTCACTATTTAGTAATTTAAGTTAAAAGGAAAAATTATTGTTTTGATGCCATCGCTTATGTATCATTCTATCATTTTCATCTATATGTGAATAGATGAAAATATAATAAAAATATGATACTAATAGAAACTATATAATTGGGTACATTTCATTTTTCTTGCATGTTCCGTATACCCTTGCATATTTATTACTATATATTTCAATAATTTTTTTTATTCTTATAGAAAACACTTTTAGTGAAACAATATACAACCAAAAATCTAATGATTCTTTCGTAAGGAATATTATATAGGTCTCACTCAACTCTCACAGTCATTATGTACTTTGACTATTGGAAAAAATCAAGCCATTCCACTATTTCGAAACTCTACTAAATTAGTCAATCCAGCTGCAGAGCATTTTTCTGTTTATATATAATCTAAACTGGGCCTTTTTTAATAAAATGTTTAAAAAAAAAGATTGAGACCCTATTTCTTCTAAAATAAAAAGAAAAATTCATATAGACTATTTGCGGTAGAACCATTTGTCACCCCTCTTAAACGGGCTTGAAATCATTTACCATTTTCATTGAAGAAGTTATCAGTATTATCAGTAGATGAAAATAATTGATCTCTAACGAAAATCCATAAAAAAGATCAAACTGCAAAAAAAAATTCATCGCTTGACCACAATTTCTCTGTTTCATTATAACATTTTATGAAAGACTTTTTAGTATCAAAACAAGTACATATAATAATTTGTTACAAATATTATTGTATGTATTCATTTATATATTTTCTGGTTATCAAAGTATACAAGATTGGAAATATTTGGTTTAAATGTTAGTGCTATCATATTATTTTAATTTTTTTTAGTCGGATGGAAATTAAAGCACCTAATTATGGGGAAGGAAATTAAAGAGCGAACTAACAGAACTTTTTGGTCGTGTGGTTCGTAGAAAAAGAGAGTTTTGAAAAGCTTAATTAAACCGTTCACTACAAGAAAACATGCGATATTCCGACGGCCTAAACCGTCGGAAATCCATCGGAATTGACATTTTTCCGACGGAATTCCGACGGTTTTGGTCAGTCGTTTCTATCTCGTCGGAAATTCCAATCCGTCGGCAATCCGTCGACCAGCTACGACGGATATCTGACGGAAAACAGATAACCGGATTCCGTCGATCTTTGGTCGACATAACGTCGGAAGTACAATAGGCGACGGAATTCAGACGGTTTCGAACATCCGGCGGTTTCCGACGGATTTCCGACGAACAGGTAAATCCGACGGAATTCCGACGGTCAAAGGCACCGACAGAATTCCGACGAGTTAAGATTCCGAAGGAATTCCGACGGCATTCGTAATTTTAAAAAAAAATAATAATAATTAAATAATTTAAAATAAATAAAATATAATAAAATATTTAAAAATAAATTTAAAATTTAAAATAAATTTAAAATTATTTTTAAAGTATTTTAAAGTTTTACATTAAATTTTGAAACTACAAAAGGCCTATTCCGGCCTACGGGTACTGAAGAACTCGTTCATCTTCTGTTCCAACGCTCGAAATCGGTCGTCGGCCTCCGCCTTATCTCTCTCTCTCGCTTCTTCCACTGCCCTAAGCCGCTCGGTCAGCTCTCGGTTTTCTGCCACCAAAGGGCTACCACCGCCATGTTGAACCGACGAAACGGACGAGAAACTATCTTCAGGGAGGCCGTATACACGGCCTCTGGTCTTGGGAGTCACCTACGATAAAAAAGAAATTAGATCTTATAACTTAGTTGTATTAAAAGTTAATTTGAAATTTGTTATCAAGTGACACGGTTACTAACCTCGTAGGTGAACTCGTTGATCTTCTCGACTGGAACTTCGGTGGGCGCCGGAGTTCCTTCCTCGATCGGTTGCGATTGGAGGTAGTGCTCCTGCCGCCTCTCCACGCTTTCCACGATTTCACGAGCAATCGGATCTTAAATTTCACCGGTCTTCTTGTTGGTGTGCGTAGCTTTGATCAAATCAAGATGCGAAGGAAACACACCGGTCTCGTGAAACTGTTAACATATAAAATTTCGTTAGCGAATTAAAAAAATTATGAATTATTTAAAAATTTACCATTTTCTCAGCAACTGACGCCTTGCTCGTTGCTCCGAGGTTGTGGGTCGCCGGTCCTTTCCCCTTCCGGTTGCTATTGCGGTTACTTGAGTTTTTCTCTGAGGCCGCCCGAGTTTCCTCCCATTCCCAATGTGCAAGAAGTCTAGCCCATAATATTTCTTTTTGTTTCAAAACCCGAGGCACCTTCCCGTAGTTGTACAACGACTCCTTTCACTCGTTCATCTTCAACGAGTACTTCCTCCTAGCCTTTTCGTCGAATTTCTTACGGACCAACAGAGTGAGCTGTGGGCCCCACGTAAATTATTGCTGAAAAAACCAGATTCCCGCATTAGTAAATAAAATGTGAGTCATATAAGAAATATATTTTAAAATTAGAAAATAAAATCATAGCGCAAATTGCTGGAACCAAGTGTCCCGGTCCTCCACTGGCATAACATTGTATGTGGGATACGGTTTAGTTATCAAGCAATTGATAGTTGCATTGATAGAACTCGTAATCCCGTTTCCCGAGTATTGGAACCTATTATAATATTTAGTTAAATATTTTAATAAATTAATTTAATCCAGTACATATTTAAATAAGACTTACCAGGTCGTGTTAGGTGGAGTGTCTGGATCTAGACTAGTCAAACCTATCACGTCCGGGTTGAGACACAAACTCTTCGATGCTCATGACCGTGGGAGCTGAGCCGGTTGTACCCGTGGGCTGAGACATGTGTGGAGTCTCTAATCCGACATTACTGTCGGGGATATGCGTCTGACTCGCACTCCGACCTCCCGTACTGGAAGTCCTAAAGTGATGATATCGTGGATAGTCCCTACGATTTCCAAAATTCTAAGATTTTGAGATTTCGGGATTTATTGAATTTGGAATTTATAGGAATTTGGGATTTTGAGATTTTGGGATTTAGTTATTTTGAAATTTAGGATTTTGGATTTAAGGATATTGGGAATTTGTGTTTTTTGGAATTTTGAGATTTAAGGAATTTAGTTTTCGGAGATTTTGTTAATTAGGGACTTAGAGATTGATGGAAATTTCAGATTTTTGTAATAAATGAATTTATTGAATTTGGGATTGTGATTTATGGACTTAGGGCTTTAGGGAAATTGGAATTTTGAAATTTAAGTAATCAGGGCTTGTTTGTATATTGTATATTCAGAAACCAAAGTTCATGGATTTAAGTTTTGTTGGGAAATTATCATTTATAATTTGAAATTTTTTATTAATGTTAATAAATTTTTAAGTTTGAAAGATTTAAAGGTTTGAATTGTTAAATTTATAAATTTAAAGGATTTAAAGGTTTAAATTGATAAAGTTAAAAAATTTTAAAATTTTAAATTTATAAATTTAACAATTCAAACCTTTAAATCTTTCAAACTTAAAAATTTATTGCGGTTACTTGAGTTTTTCTCTGAGGCCGCCCGAGTTTCCTCCCATTCCCAATGTGTAAGAAGTCCAGCCCATAATATTTCTTTTTGTTTCAAAACCCGAGGCACCTTCCCGTAGTTGTACAACGACTCCTTTCACTCGTTCATCTTCAACGAGTACTTCCTCCTAGCCTTTTCGTCGAATTTCTTACGGACCAACAGAGTGAGCTGTGGGTCCCACGTAAATTATTGCTGAAAAAACCAGATTCCCGCATTAGTAAATAAAATGTGAGTCATATAAGAAATATATTTTAAAATTAGAAAATAAAATCATAGCGCAAATTGCCGGAACCAAGTGTCCCGGTCCTCCACTGGCATAACATTGTATGTGGGATACGGTTTAGTTATCAAGCAATTGATAGTTGCATTGATAGAACTCGTAATCCCGTTTCCCGAGTATTGGAACCTATTATAATATTTAGTTAAATATTTTAATAAATTAATTTAATCCAGTACATATTTAAATAAGACTTACCAGGTCGTGTTAGGTGGAGTGTCTGGATCTAGACTAGTCAAACCTATCACGTCCGGGTTGAGACACAAACTCTTCGATGCTCATGACCGTGGGAGCTGAGCCGGTTGTACCCGTGGGCTGAGACATGTGTGGAGTCTCTAATCCGACATTACTGTCGGGGATATGCGTCTGACTCGCACTCCGACCTCCCGTACTGGAAGTCCTAAAGTGATGATATCGTGGATAGTCCCTACGATTTCCAAAATTCTAAGATTTTGAGATTTCGGGATTTATTGAATATGGAATTTATAGGAATTTGGGATTTTGAGATTTTGGGATTTAGTTATATTGAAATTTAGGATTTTGGATTTAAGGATATTGGGAATTTGTGTTTTTTGGAATTTTGAGATTTAAAGAATTTAGTTTTCGGAGATTTTGTTAATTAGGGACTTAGAGATTGATGGAAATTTCAGATTTTTGTAATAAATGAATTTATTGAATTTGGGATTGTGATTTATGGACTTAGGGCTTTAGGGAAATTGGAATTTTGAAATTTAAGTAATCAGGGCTTGTTTGTATATTGTATATTCAGAAACCAAAGTTCATGGATTTAAGTTTTGTCGGGAAATTATCATTTATAATTTGAAATTTTTTATTAATGTTAATAAATTTTTAAGTTTGAAAGATTTAAAGGTTTGAATTGTTAAATTTATAAATTTAAAGGATTTAAAGGTTTAAATTGATAAAGTTAAAAAATTTTAAAATTTTAAATTTAACGGATTTTAAAAATTTAAAGTTTTAATTTTTATTAATTTTAAATAGTTTTAAAATTTTAAAGGTTTAAATTGTTTTATTAATGTTATAAAATTTTTAAATTTTAAGGATTTTAAATGATTTTCTTAAAATATTCTATATAGGATATTTAAAAATTTTAAATTTTACATATTAATCATACATTAAATTTTAAAAAATCCCTAAAAATCACAAAAAGATATGAAAATCAAATTTTTAAAATTGGAAATATTTATAAAATTAGAATTGTCTAAAAATCCCTAAATTGGTAAATTACTAAAATTATCAAAATACCTAAATCTCAAAATCTCTAAAATCGTTTTAATTCCTAAAAACAAAACATATATAATTCCCTTACTTTATAAATTTATAAAATTATAATTATAAAAATTTATAAATCCATAATTCCCTAAATCCCTAAATCCCTAATTTCCAAAATTCTAATATCCCTAAATCCCTAAATTTATAAATCCCTGAACTCCTAAATTTCTAAATTTCTACTATTCTCATATTCAATTTCTAAAAATCCACAAATTCACAAGAACAATTTCTAAAAATCCACAAATTTTCTTAAGAACACAAACAAAACTTACATTGATTTAGGAAGTGGCGACGGATTTGGACGGAGGCGACGGATGTGGACGGTGGCTCGGCAATTCCGGCGACTGAGAGGCGAATTCCGGCGACTGAGCAGCGAATCTGGCGACCTAACGGCGTCTCCGACGGTGGAGAAAAGAAATCCGGCGGTGGGGAGAAGAAATCCGGTGATTCCGGCGGTGGAGAGGACAACTAGGACGATTCCGGCGGTGGGGATGCGAAATCCGGCGATAAGTGTCAAAATCCGGCGATGGGTCGGAATTTTGGTTCGGTTTTGATAAGTGTCTGGGAAGAGAAAGAGTTCTGGGATTTATAACAGTGGTTCGACGGGATTCCGACGGAAAATGGTGCAGGATTCTGACGGAATTCCGACGGAAAAGGAATCTCCCGCGTTATCATCAAAACCAAAGTTTTTTGGCGGTATTAGGTTAATCCATCGGAAATCCGTCTTAAATTTGCGACGGATTTCCGGCTGACTACGGATTTATATTTATTGTTTTCAAAATTAATAAAAGAAAATAAATAAAAACCGTAAGCCGTCGGAATTCCGTCTCAAATTTAAGACGGATTTCCGACGGATTCCGTATTTTATTTATTTTGCGCTTCAATAAATTGTTTATTTCATAAATTTTATAATAAAAATCAACATCCGTCGGAATTCAGTCTTAATTCCCGACAGAATTCCGACGGATGTTGATTTTCATTACATATTTTTAAGGTTTTCGCCGAAATAAATTGTTTTAATAAAAAAAACTCTCGTCGGAACACTGTCGGAAATTAAGACGGAATTTCGACGGATGTTTATTTTTATTACATATATTTAATTTTTCCGGCGGTAACAAGTACTTGAAATAAAATTTCGTCGACAATGTGAACGAGTTAGAGATTTATTAAAAGGAAGACAACATAGATTGAACTTGTGAGCTTCACGGGCTTTGCCGACATCGGAAACCGTCAGAATCCCGTCGAACCACTGTTAACCACTCAAACTTTGCCGATATCGGAAACTATCGGAATTCCGTCGGAAATCCGTTACATAATTTCGACGACATAGCTCCGTCGGAAATCCGTCAGTACAGCTGACCAATCAAACTTTGCCGACATCATGTACTGTGAATTCCGTCGGTGTTCCGTCGATAATACGGACGGAATACAGACGGAATACCGACGGTTTATACATATAACTTCTACTATAAATACACCTGATGGAGTGTATATCTTCTACACCTCTCAATAACACAAAAAATGTCTTCTACCTCTCCTAATGAAGACGCAAAAACAACATCGGAGGCTAATTTTTTTTATGTTCCAAAATACTCGTGGGAAATCGAATCTCATTGCAGCGAATTCACTCAAGAGATTCCCACTTACTCGTGGGAATTTGATACGTGCTCACCAATCCATAAAGAAGATTCCACATCAACAATAGTGCCTGACAGCCAGTGGTCGCCAAACATCCACCACATTTACGATAGGCAGCCACAATGTCCTCATCATAAGCGGGTTATCGAAGCCGAATAACCATGTCAATTGATGGAAAAGTCAGATACTTACGGTGCAAGTACTTCAAACGTATGTAAGGATCAATACTATGGTTATGAATTCGCCCAAAGCCCAGAAAAGCCAAACTTAAATTTAGATGTTGATGCAATCAAAAGTGAATTGTGCGACGAATTTATAGATTCTCCACCAAAGGATCATTACTATGATTTCGAATTCGCCCAAAGCCCAGACAAGGCCAAACATAAATGTAGATGTTGATGCAATCAAAAGCGAATTGTGCGACGGATTTGTAGATTCTCCACAAAAGAAAAAAAAAAGGGAAAGAACATCACTAAATGGTTCTAACAAATGGTAAGTTCGGAGTGGAAACCGACATATGATTGTAAAATGAGTAGTTTATTATGTACTTGTACCATAACCGTTGTGTGTTAAAAATTTGCAACTCTCTAATGTATCTGTTTAAGAATGTGTTTTAAATTTTATGTTTCATTAAATGTAATGATTTATTGGAGTTGCAATACCAATATTTATCGTTAATTAGTCATCGAATATGACTATAAATATAGTATTAAATAATATGATATACAAGATTTGTCCACAGATGAAATGATTAAGGTTCCTTTATTTGTTTTTTATTTTTCTGTTGTAATACTCAGATTGTCTTCCACAATCGGTTTTGTTAATGAAATGAAAAATATTATAGGGAACACACAAATGTGAGAGAACAACATGAATGACCAAACATTTATTCACAAATTATTATTCTGAATCTCCGGAGGAACCTTCACTAGGGATGGAGTCTGAATCGTCGTCAAATTCTCCACGTGTTTCCTCTTCGTCCGAATGCACTAGATCATCCCCGACATGTGTGACATCAACGAAAAGGTCAATGTTATCCATCTCCTCAACAGGTGACATTTGTACACTTCTCGATGGTTGTAGAGCATCATGTTCTGGAACTCCATAGATTTTTCCTCTCGGATTTATTGGAGTTACTGTGATCTACGGATCTGTACGGTAGGCAACTCGAGGATATGGAATGTAGCAAACCTATTAATAATTAGTGGATATTGTTAATATACATGAACAAGAAACCTTAACTATGAGTACGTAGCTAAACATATTAGTGTATTGATACCTGGTCTACCTGAGACGCAAGGATAAATGGATCGTAATAGTGTAGCTTCCGGCTTGAATTTATGGAAATAACACCAAGAGGGTCAACTCGAACCCCTCGACCATTGGATGGATCATACCAATCGCACATAAACACAATGCACCTCATGTCCAATATTCCTAGATAGTGGATTTCCAAGATTTCGTTTATAATCCCATAGTACATGGTATCACCTGACTGCGCCGAAATACGATAGTCCGAAGTTGACCTTTGACGTCCTTCCTTACGGATCATAAACGAATATCCCCTAGTGCAAAAGTTGGGATATGAAGTCGCGGTGCTGCGTAAACCCTGAACAAACTCCATTAACCATGTCGGAAGTGATTAACCACTTGCTAAACTTTTGGAAACCTAAAAAATGATATAAGTAAGATATCAGTAACATATGAACGTGAAAACCTGGAAAAGTAAGAGTAAGTAATTATATTAAACTTACATAACATTTCAACCACCCCAGAAATTCTTCATCTTTCAAGACAGCAAGTTCGACATCTGTCTTACCAGAATGGTAATCACGTGCGAGAGACATGTAGATCCTGTAACAGAACAGTCGTTAGTAGATGAAGGCAAATAATTCCATAAATTTAATATAATAACTGATATACCTTTCGTACTCCCAAATTTCGTCACAGTTTCTGAGGATATACGTATGCAAATATGTGACCTCTTGTGGTGATAGTTTACGTTTCTTTCCTTTTCCACTTGCTCGACCAACTTGGGCAAACAACTCAGGAACAACCACGGCATAGACTGCTTTCTCACCTCAATCATCATGTCGGGCAGGATGTCTCGCCTTAGTACGAACTTGCGATGGAAAGTAATATTCGGCAAAGTGTGAGACTTCCTAGTTTAGGCTTTGTGCGACAATAGATCTCTCAACCTTGCTCAAATTTTTAACCTTTTTCTTCAGGTGGAACATGTAACGCTCGAACGGATACATCCATCGGTATTGAACAGGGCCTCCTAAGGCTGCTTCTCGTAGGAGGTGAATAGGAAGATGTTCCATAATGTCAAAAAGACGGTGGAAATATCTTCTCAAGATCACAAAGGAGAACCGGGATATTGGACTCTAAGTTACGTATCCCGTGAACTGTAAGCGTTCTTGAACATAAATCTCGGAAGAATGCACCAACGCCTGTAAACGAAAAATAAACAAGTTAATTAGTACATATATAGTAATATTATGGTAGGAAGAAACAAATGAGAGTAAGAAATATACCTCTAATTGCTTGGTGGATTGGTTCTGGAAGAAGATATACAAATACAAATGGAAGAAGACGCTGCATCACGACATGACAATCATGACTCTTTATTCCTATAAGCTTCCCTTCCGTCGAATCCACGCAATTACGTAGATTAGATGCGTAGCCGTCTGGAAATTTTATAAATTTTTTGAACCATTCAAAAAATACTTCTTTCTGCCCAGCGTCTAACCTATACGCAAGCATCAGCAATCTACCATTAGAAACATGAAGAGATGGCCTCGAACAAATCAATGGCAAGTCCAATCTAGACTTCCAGTTGTCTTTGGTCTTTCCTGGGACGTTTAAGTTGGTGTTCATGATGTTGTCAAATAAATTCTTTTCAGCATGCATGACATCTAGATTATGCCGCAGTTGATGGTCTTTCCAGTAAGGCAAATCCCAAAAAAATACTCTTCTTGTGCCAATTGTGATATTCCCCACAACCGTCGACGGGGTGATGGCCATTACCCCCACATTCAGGAGTTCGCTCTGCACCAAAATCTCGTAACTCTTCCAATATGCTGCGACCATCTATCTCAGGAGGTGGACCATGTAACATTTGTACATTCCTCCTGAAATGTCTTCTAGAACGACGATATGGATTATTTGCCGGTAAAAAACACCTATGGCAATCAAACCATGAAGTCTTCCTTCCGTGCTGCAATTGGAATGATGAAGTATTGTCTTGGCAATAAGGACATGTCAATCTTCCATGCGTTGTCCATCCAGATAATATACCGTATGCCGGAAAATCGCTTATGGTCCACATAAGAACCGCACGCATGTTGAAATACTGGTGGATTGAAACATCAAATGCCTCAACACCATGCTCCCACAACATCTGCAACTCACAGATCAATGGTTGGAGGAATACATCGAGTGACCGTCTTGGATGATCTGGCCCGGGAACTAGAATTGAGAGAAACAAGAACTCT
Source organism: Draba incana (assembly GCA_963576765.1). Classification (NCBI taxonomy): domain Eukaryota; kingdom Viridiplantae; phylum Streptophyta; class Magnoliopsida; order Brassicales; family Brassicaceae; genus Draba; species Draba incana. The sequence goes on along the minus strand of OY755211.1, from coordinate 11,154,415 downwards.
CACCGCATGCACATAGAAGGAGGCAAATCGTAAGGTGTTACGATGACCGACCACAATGAATATTTTCTTCCATGCTTTCCAAATGGGTTGAAACCATCGGTGGATAAGCCGAGGTATACATTCTGCCGTTCATATGCTAAATCTGGATATACGGATTAGAAGTGTTTCCACGCTTCTGCGTCAGAAGGATGCGTGATATCTCCATCTTGATTATGCTCTGCATGTCATCTCATAGCCTTAGCTGTGCGGTCTGATTCGTACAGCCTCTTCAACCTCTCCGTTAAAGGTAAATACCACATCCGTTTGAATGGAATCTTCACCCTCCCACTTGTGTCCTGGAACCGTGGTTTGCAGCAAAATTTACATTTATTTTGGTTCTCGTCTTCTCTCCAGTATATCATACAGTTGTCGATGCACACATCTATAACCTGGTAGGGCAAACCAAGACCGGCAACAAGTTTTTGGACCTCGTAGTATGATCCGGGGGCCAGATTATCTTCTGGCAAAAGATCTTTCATGAACTCGGCGAATGCATCAACACATTCTTTGGACAAATTGTGATCAGTCTTTATGTTCATCATCCTAGTAGCAGACGATAACGGTGAATGACCTTCCCTACAACCGCTGTATAGTGGTTGGTTCGATGCGTCTACCATATCAAAATACCTTCGAGATTCTAAATTAGGTTCTTCTACCCTATCTCCCTCATAAACACCCGACAGCAAATTCTCTCTGTACGCATCGTTAACCATCTGAACCGTACCTACACCAACATCTACTTCCGTTGTACGTTCTCCTACGCTATCCCCGAAATAAGGTACATTATTACTAGTACTACCATATTCATAATTGTTTTCTCCATGTAAAAACCAAACCTCATATCCCGGCCTAAAACCATATCTATATAAGTGAGTCCAAACATTATGAACCGCGACACTAATTCTATTACAGCAATTAGAACAAGGATATTTGATATCCTGACCTTTTTTGGCTGCATCGACATTACTGGGTAAATTCATGAACTCGCATATATCTTGAGCGTACTCATTCCTTAATAAGTCCGAGCCCACATCCATCATTGGCTCGTCCATCCATGCCCGAAAGTATGAACTCATCTTTATATTTTTTTTTGTTTCTCGATATTTTGTTATGATGGAATGAAGAATTCTGCAAACTTATGTAGAACGGATTTCCGTCGGGAATCCGTCGGAATTCCGTCAATACCTCCGACATAACACCCTACCAATCCCATCGTCCACCGCAGACGATATGGCAACCACTCAAACTTTGCCGGCATCAGAATCCGTCGGAATACCGTCACTAATTCCGAGGAATTTAGGCCGTCGTAAATACGTCCGTACACGCTGACCAATCAAACTTTGCCGACATCCGAAAGTCCGAATTTCGTCGGTAATCCGTCGGAATATAACGACAGATCGTAGCCGTCTGTCTTCCGTCGGTGATTTCCGACGGAATGCCGACCGTATGGATTGCCGTCGGAATTCCGTTAATTTTTGCCGATGGAATTCCGACGGATTCATTTTGGTCGGCAGGTCGTCGGAATTCCGTCAGAATGTGCCGACGGATTTCCGACGGAAACAAAATTCCGTCGGAATATCGTATGTTTTCTTGTAGTTGTTGTTTATTTCACAGGCTATATATACCTACCCAACAAACAAACAAACGATGTATGAATGATTTAATTTTGCTTTATAACAGAAAAGTTTCCCACGTTGTAGGACAATGATGAGGAATTTTCACACGATTTTGACCCTACCCGTTTTATAACTACATAAACCTATGAGTTTAGATACATACATAACGAGACAACCTACCAACATTAATTATTAAATCGAATTGATCCCCTGTTTTAAAACCTCGCCAAACTATTAATGCCATGTTCAATTGTTTTGATTTGCTTTAAATATAATAAGTCCGTTGTTTGCCATAGCACGAGGTCTTGTTTATTTTTTTCGGTTTTATTTGCAGACCCAATTAGATTATTGTTAATAAGAGGTTTTCTATAAATATTTGTGTTCACCTTAATGTATGTAATTTTCTAAAACTTAAGCATAACGCCTCCACTAGTAAATTCCATTTCTTTTTTCCAGTGAACATAGCCAAATTCTTGTGGGTAAACCACGTGTTTGTTTACGTTTTCAGTTATCTTTCTCAGTTCTCATCACATCTCGATTATGTAAATAATCTATCGTCGCAACTTCAAATTAAGTTTAATATTTAATTAGTCAAAAATACTATGCACCAACAGTAAGAATTTGTAAGTTTTCCGCAATGGGGGACCCATGTTTAGTGTTTCGGAAGAACATAGGCTCATATTATTAAGCCTAGCTTTCACGACGACCCGAAAAAAAATCTCATATTGTTATGCCGACATTGCGACGTGAAATATAAACGCTTTTACAAGTGTCTCATACTCATTTCTCATGTTACGTTGAAATTATGCTGAAATTATCTTGTTTTTCTTTGCGTTAATTAAATCGGCCTTTTCATTTCTTAATCATACTGGAGAATCAACTAAAGGGATTTTTCATCCATAAAGACTATACTATTTAACAAGCATATTGAACTTTGAATTTCGACGATAATACGGCGATTATCAATACTATATAGACGGTAAAAACTATTTAGTTTAATGGCGATCATCAATTCATCATAAAAAAAATTTAGTTTAATGTAGATACAATAGCTGACTTCATATTTTTATAGACGTTAAAATCACTTAGTTTAGTTTAGTGATGATCATGAGAAGGGCTTTGAATACAATATATAGTTGACTTTTAATTTAATGGAAAATTTACTGGAAAATGTCTCCATCTGTTATCTAGTATTGGACCCATTATTAATATGCAATATATGTGGGGTACTAAATCACTATAAAAATCAGGATTTTCTAGATAACATATATAACCAGAAAAATTATTTGTAGTGGATAGATCAGCATGGATTAGCCTGGTCGTGTTTTAAAAGACCAATGTAAAACAAACCCTCATGTTTTAGTCTAAATCAATTTAATATAGCTACAACATGGTTTCGCAGATCAATTCGTGGTTAACCATCGAAAAAAACAATGTTTGATATCTTTGGCTTAGCTCTGTATAGTTCTATACAGTCGAAAATAACCTAGTTGTTTTCTATACAACAACAGTTTCCGAACCTAGTTGTTTTCTATACAACAACAGTTTCCGATTTAGTTGAGATCGATGATTTTACTACATGTACGGAATGGAATTCCGCTCCAGATTTGGTTTAAAGACATATCTCACTACAAGAAAACAAGTCCTTTTGCGAGGGCGATTTTCGTCGCAAAACCGTCGCAAATGGAAAATTGCGACGATTTTAGGTTTGTCGCAACTGGCTCGTCGCAAACCAAAAATCGTCGCAAAATCGCCGCAAATATAATTTTCGTCGCAAATACGCTACTAGTTTAGCGACGCTTTTGCGTTTAACTAATTTGCGAGGAAGTTGCGACTTCAAGTTTTGCGACGAGATTGCGGCATTTTTTTTTGCGGTTCTTTTGCGTCGAAACGATTTGTGAGCTGATTTATAAAAAAAAAATTAAATATTTAAAATTTAAAATAAAATATTTAAAATTAAAATATCCAAAAATATACAAAATTTAAAAAACCATAAAATAAAGTTTTACTACATAAATCTAAAACCGAAATTATTATCATCGATCGGATCCCCGCTCGATGTGCCTCCTTCGTCTGTTTCGGCCCTTCTTCGCAAAGTTTCTTGTTTCTTCGAAACCATAAGCTCGACAATTACGGGGTTCGTCTTCGCTAACTCCGCGAACATGTTATCGTAGATGGTCTCGATAGTTTCCAACTGTAATACTAATCACCACACTTAATTAATTAATTATATACAAATACAAAATTTAAAAGTAATAAAACACAAGAAAAGTTTAGAAGATTACCTTCAAAGGTCGAGAATTGATTTGGATCGTGGGAGTGTTTTTTTAGAAAGAGAAAGCTTTTTGTAGAGAAAGGGATATGTGAGGAATGAAAGAGGAAGTGGGAATTCATTATATAGGGATTTTGCGTCGCAATTTCGTCGCAAACTAACCGATTTTTTCACGTTTGCCGCGAAAACTTTTCGTTTGCCGCTCAAAAGTCGTCGCAAAATCTAAAAATTTACAAAAAAATTTCGTTTACCGCTCAAAATCGTCGCAAAATCTAAAAATTTACAAAAACTTTTTGTTTACCGCTCAAATGTCGTCGCACAATCGTCGCAAACTGTAATTTGTGTTTTCGTTGCAATTACGTAGCAAAAGAGTTTAGGGTATAAATAGGGTTTTGAGTGTCTTAGACCATTTTTACGATACATAAATGGTAAATATACACGTTTTTAGGTCCTTAGTGCATTTATGAAGCAAAGGTAGCCCAATAATTGAAGTACTTCGTAAAATCGTCAAAAATGTTAGATTGATCATATTCATAGTATAATGTATGATATATACTTATGTTTCTCGATAATGTTTTCACAAGTGTCTTACTCGAATAATTTTCAAAATATGCTTATTCATTACAACACTACAAGAAAACAGGGCCTGTTCCGACGGCCAAAACCGTCTGTAAGCTGTCGGAAAAGGACGTATTCCGACGGTTTCCGACGGGAACAGGCCGTCGTTTCTATCACGTCGGAAAAACAATAACCGTCGGGAATCCGTCGCAAACAAGAGACGGATTCCCGACGGATTTATGTCGGAGACCCAAAGGAGACGGAATTCCGACGGGTATTGTTTTTCCGGCGATGAAAGACGGAATTCCGACGGTGGTTGGTTTTCCAGCGATGAAAGACGGAATTCCGACGGATTCCGTTTTCCGGCGATGAAAGACGGAATTCCGACGGTTTCCGTTTTCCGGCCATAACAGACGGATTCCGTTTTCTGGCTATAACAGACGGAATTCCGACGGTTTAATTTATTTTTTTTAAAAAAATAAAAATTATTTAATTTAATAATATAATATATTAATATTTTTAATAATGAAAAATAAAAACTAGTAAAAATAAAATATATTAAAATTTAAAATAACAAACTAATAAAATTAAAATGTATTTTAAAGTTTTACAATCAAATTTAAAACTCTAAAAGGCCTATTCCGGCCTCCCGGTTCTGAAGAAGTTGGTCATCTTCTCTTCCATCGCTTTGAATTTTGCATCGGCCTCCTCCTTATCTCTCGCTCTCGCTTCCTCCACTGCCCTAAGCAGGTCGTGCAGCTCTCGGTTTTCCGCCTCCAACCTCCTATGACGATCATATCGAACCGACGAAACAGACGAGCTACTCTCCTCAGGGAGGCCGTAAACACGGCCTCTGGTCTTGGGTGTCGCCTACAAAAATTTTTTTTTTCAAATGTCATAACTTGTATTAAAAGTAATGTTTAAATTCCATTAAATGTGAGACGGTTACTAACCTCGAAGGTGAACTGGTTGGTCATCTCGACTGGAACTTCGGTTGGCACCGGAGTTCCTTCCACGATCGGTTGCGATTGGAGGAACTCCTCCTCCCGCCTCTGCACAGCTTCCACGATTTCACGAGCAATCGGGTCTTCAATTTCACCGGTCTTCTTGTTGGTGTGCGAAAACTTGATCATATCGAGGTTGGAAGGATAGACACCGGTCTCCTCCATCTGTTAACATATACAATTACGTTACAGAATTCAAAAATTTTATGACATATTTAATTACTTACTATTTTCAGAGCAGCTGAAGCCTTGCTAATTGCACCGAGGTTGTGGGTCGCTTTTCCCTTCCCTTTTCGGTTGCTGCTGCGGTTAGTCTAGTGTTTCTCGGAGTCCGTCTTGGTTGCCTCTAACTCCCAGTGTCGAAGAAGTCCAGTCCACATCTCAGCGGGTTTATATTTGAAAACCTTTGCCACCTTCCCCTCTTTGTACCACTTGTCTTTCCACTCGTTCATCTTCAACGAGAACTTCCTCTTTGCCTTTTTGTCGAACTCCTTTCGGACCCTGGATGTGAGGACTGGGTCCCACGTAAAATCTTGCTGCAAAAAAAAAAAACATTCCCGCATTAGTAATTAAATTAAGCGTCATATAGGAAATACAATTGAAACAAATAAAATAAACTCTTACCGCAAATTGTCGGAACCAAGTGTCCTGGTCCTCTGGAGGCATGTCGTTGTATGTGGGGTAAGGTTTATTGAGCATGGAGTTCATCATTTCGTTGATGGAACTCGTAATATCTTTTTGTGAGAATTGGAATCTATTAAATTGTTTATTAAATATTTATGTAAAATTATTAAATCCACAACATATTAAAATAAGACTTACCACGTCGTGTTAGGTGGCAAGTCTGGATCCAGACGCTTCAACCTATCACGCCCAGGTTGCGCCACAACCTGGTCGATGGTCAACGAGCTGGGGGCTGAGTGGGCTGTAGGCATGGGCTGAGACGGGAATAGGGTCTCCTCGGGGAATGGGGTCTCCTCGGGGAACTCGGTCTGACTCGGAGACCGACCTCCCCTACTAGAACTCGCACCACGTCTAGAGTTATGAAAATCCCCATAATTTGCCCTACGATTTCCATATTTTGAAGATTTAGATTTTTTGGGATTTATGAAAATTGGAATGTATAAGATTTTGTGAGTTGCAGATTTTGGAATTTAGTTAATTGAAAATTTTAGATTATGGTTTTTAAGGATATCGGAGATTAGGGTTTTATGTAATTTATTGGTTTTATGTCATTGAATTAAGTTGGGGTTTTTTTAAAATATTGTTTATTAAGAAATCGAAGTTTATGGAATTAGGTTTTGTTGGGAAATTGATATGTATAAATTTAAATTTGTAAAAGTTTAAATTTTTTTATTAATGTTATTTAAAATTGTAAGGATTTTAATAGATTTTCATAAAATTTTGTATATATATATGATATATATAAATTTAGAGGATTTAACATTTTAAATTAATAGAAAAATTGTGCGACGTTATACATTTTAAATTTATCAAATTTTAAATTTAGAGGATTTAAAGTTTTAAATTTACTTATTTTTATATAATGCTAAAATTATTAAGGTTTAAAGTCTTTTATTAATGTGATAAAAAATTTAAATTATACGGATTTAAATAGATTACCTTCAAATTTTCTATATAAGATATTTAGAAAATTACAATTTATATATTAATTACATATTAAATCATAAAAAATCCCTAAAACTCACATAACACAAATGAAAATCTCATTCTTAAAATTAGTAAACTCCAAACATTATCAAATTTCAAAAATTTTGCAAATTTATTTGAAACCTAATCTAATAAATTTATAACATCCTCATAAACCCTAAAATTTTTATTTACTTAATTTGTTAATTCATAATACGTTTTAAAAAATTATTAACAATATTTTTATAAAATTTTAAAAATAATCTACAATTCCTAATGAAAAATTTCTTAACCATTCTCATGAACAATTTTTATGAACAATTTCATAACTAATCCACTAACAAATTTCGGATCCGATTAACTAATCCACGAACAAATTCATAACTAATCCACAAACAAATTTCGGATCCGAATAAAATCATGAAGAACACTTTTTGAAAATTTCTAATAAAGTATGGAAAACTTACATAGATTTGGTTTTGGTGAAAGATGCAGATGCTTAACGACGGAGGAGAAGATTCGGCGAGCAATCGGAGAAGCAACGGCGGAGACTCGGCGGTTTGAAGAAAACTTTTCGTTTTCAGATCAGAGATCGGGGAAGACGAAGACTGTGGATATAAAAGGGGGTCCGACGGAAATCAGACGGCTGTCCGACGGTAATAAAAAATTCCGATGGTACCTCCGACGGTTTTCCCGCTTTGACGAAGATTACGAAGTCTTTTGGCGGCTGGGCAAATTAGGGTTACCGTCGGATTTCCGTCTTACAATTAAGACGGAATTCCGACGGTTATTCTTTTAAAATATTTAGTTGTAAATTTTTTTATATATTTTCCCTTAGAAAAACATTTTTTCTATCAAACATTATTTGAGATTTTTATTTCACGAGTTTTGGAAAATGGAATTTAAAGGAATATGGGATTTTAAAATTATGTGATTATGGTGATTAACTTTACAACTTATAATGAACTTTAAAACTTTAAAATCAACTTTAAAACTAAAATTATGTGATTATAACTTTAAAATTATAACTTTAAAACTTATAATGAACTTTAAAATTACAAATAATGTGATTATAAACCTTATAATGAACTTTTAAACTTTAAAATCAAAAACATCCCAAAACCGTCGGATTTCCGTCTTAATTGTAAGACGGAATTCCGACGGTGTTGGGAATTTTTTTTTGAATTTAAAGTATATGATTAAGGTGTAAAGTTTATTACAAGGTTTTTATAATTAATTATATTGATTTTTATAAAGAATTATATATACTTTAAATATATAAAATTTAAAATAAATTTAATTTTTAAAAACCTTATAATCAACTTTCAAACCATATGATATACTTTTAAATCAAACAACTTTAAAATTTTTAAAACTTTATAATCAACTTTAAATATGTAGATAATATTTAAAAGGATTAAGGAAAGAAACCGTCGGAATTCCGTCTTTCATATAAGACGGAATTCCGACGGTTTGGGGTTTTTATGATTTTAAATTTGGGGAAAATATTTACAAATATTATAACCCCAAACCGTCGGAATTCCGTCTTCTAATTAAGACGGGATTCCGACGGTTTCTTTCCTTAATCCTTTTAAATATTATCTACAAATTTAAAGTTGATTATAAAGTTTATAAAAATATATAGTTGTTTGGTTTAAAAGTATATCATATGGTTTGAAAGTTGATTATAAGGTTTTTAAAAATTAAATTTAAGCTTTGTCAAAATTATATGTCGCTAAAATGTTAATTTGACCCTCGCAGTCAAGAAACATAAATATTTTAGTACGGCTTCGAAACGTATTACACATATTTAACACCTCTATTTCTCATTCCATAATAGGAAATAAAAAACATGACAACATTATAAAATCGTACAATAAATACTAGGACATTATTTATTATTACTGCAACATAAAGCTTTAGAGGTTTAAATTATTTATTCTTCATCGGAGTCTGGCACTGTTTCATATTCGTACCCAGTAGTTTCTTCATCTTCCTCCTCCATGGTGCATATTTCCGTTGGGTGGTATTCAGCAATCATCGAATTAGCACCGATTATCTGATTCGTAACTGAATATAGTTAAAACCATTCCCAAAAATCATTATAAACGTATGTTGTAACTACCTTAACAATGTTTCGCTCTGTGATATTTAGGTACTTTAGGGTCCTATCAAATCGGCAAACGGTAACATTCTTCAAGATGAATACCGCACCTACACCAGTCATGAGTCTGTACTCGTCATTTTTTAAGATGTTATGGTGCATGGTTCCCTCGATTTTTCCCGAAGGATCTTTTAAGGTTACAAGCAGATCTCCTTGGTCATTGGGGGAGAAAGAAGAGAGCATAGCAACAATCTGAAAATTAAATAAAATATAAATACTAGCTTCTCAGATAAAATGTGTCTATAAATTAATGTTAATAAAATTGGACGGAAACCTAAACCTTTTTTATTTTCACAAATTGTGAACGCGGTGATTGAATTTCTGCAACCTGGGTCCAGAATGGTGTGGTCCTATTATGATAAGAACCTACATTTATGAATGATAGATTTTGTATTAGTTACCTACGTACATTAATTCATTTTTGAAAAAGTAAAAATGATAATTAAATATATATATATATATATATATATATATATATATATATATACCTTCCCGGATTATGTAATCGATAGTAGAAGTCCACCGCGGACTACTAAAATCATGGTCGGCTTGTGGTGCCTCGTTAATCACCTCAGAAATAAAATCTTGTGTTGGGCGTGTTTGAGAACTTTCACCTTGCAGCACATTTGCATCATGAGCCCTCTTGCGAAACAATCCTTGCCGTACGACTTGGCCAGGTCCCGGTATTACGGGCGTTTGGTTCTGCGATTGTTGAGTTGGATGGAGTGAAATTGTCGGTTCACCATCAATAACATTTAAGTTATCGTAAGGAGGGCTTGATAGAACACGAGGTGTGTTGCGAGTGTTTTGACCAGGGGCTCGGTTTTGCATATAGTAATTCCATAGATCATTATTAGCCATTACGCAATAGAATATTTTATGTTATGAGTATGGGTTCCAATTTTTTATGAATGAATGCAGAGCCGGGATGCTTATATAAAACTTACTTATGTCCGTAGGTAATCTGTCGGAATTCTGTGAAAATATCCGACATATCACCCCACCCATCACCCCACCCATCCCATCGGGCACTGCGCGCGACCGGTTAGATAACCACTTAAACTTTGCCGACATCTGATTCCGTTTGAATACCGTTGGAAATTCTTCATTACTACTGACAGATGTAGTGCGTCGGAAATCCGTCCATACCCACTGACCAATCAAACTTTGCCGACATCTGATTCCGTATGAATACCGTCGGAAATTCGTCATTACTTATGACAGATTTAATGCGTCGGAAATCCGTCCATACCCGCTGACCAATCATACTTTGCCGACATCTGATTCCGTATAAATACCGTCAGAAATTCATCATTACTTACGACAGATTTAATGCGTCGGAAATCCGTCCATACCCTCTGAGCAATCATACGTTGCCGACATCGTGCTGTCTGAATTCCGTCGGTATTCCGGCGGTAACGGCCACTGTATACGGACGGAATATCGACGGTTTAGACATATAACGTCTTCTATAAATACTCCCTATCGAGTTTTTTATGTTGTACAGCATCAAATTAAAAAAAAATGTCTTCCAACTCTCCTAATGAAGACTCAAACACAAAAGGCGTGGCTAATTTTTTCATTGTTCCAAAATACTCGTGGGAATCCGAATCCCTATGCGACGAATTCACTCAGCAAATTCCCACTTACTCATGGGAATTTGATACGTGCTCACCAATCGATGAAGAAGATTCCACAGCAACAGTAGTGCCTGACAGCCAGTTCGCGCCAAACATCCACAACATTTACGATAGGCAGCCACAATGTCTTCATCAAGAGCGGTATACCGAAGGTGAACCACCATGTGACTTGGTGGAAAAGTCAGATACTTACTGTGCAAGTACTTCAAACGTAGGTAAGGATCAGTCGTATGATTTTGAATTCGCGCAAAGCCCGGAACAGCCAAACTTAAATTTAGATGTTGATGCAATCAAAAGAGATTTGTGCGACGGTTTTTTAGAATCTCTAACAACGGATCATTACTATGACTTCCAATTCGCCCAAAGCCCAGAAAAGCCAAACATAAATCTAGACGTTGATGCAATAAAAAGCGAATTGTGCGACGGATTTGTAGATTCTCCAAGATAGAAAAAAAAGGGAAAGAACATCATGAAATGGTTTTAACAAATGGTAAGTTCGGAGTGGAAACAGACATCTGATAGTCCTTTGGGGAGGTTATTGTGGACTTGTACCATAATTGTTAGGTGTTAAAAATTTGCAATTCCTTAATGTACTTGTTTAAGATTGTGTTAAAAATTTATGTTTCATTAAATGTAATGTTTTATTGGAGTTGCAATACTCAGATTTTTGTCCACAATCGGTTTTGTTTATGAAATGTAAAATGTTATAAGGAACACATGCACAAATGTGAGAGACTAACATGAATAAGCACAACTAATATTTATTCTGAATCTCCGATGGAACCATCACTGGGGATTGAGTCTGAATCGTCGTCAAATTCTCCCCGTGTTTCCTCTTCGTCCGAATGCACTAGATCATCCCCGACATAAGTGACATCAACGACAAGGTCAATGTTATTCATCTCCTCAATAGGTGACATTTGTACACTTCTCGATGGTTGTAGAGCATCTTGTTCTGGAACGCCATAGATTTTGCCTATGGGGTTTATTGGAGTTACTGTGACCCACGGATCTGTACGGTAGGCAACTCGAGGATATGGAATGTAGCAAACCTATTAATAATTAGTGGATATTGTTATTATACATGAACAAGAAACCTTAAGTATGAGTACATAGGTAAACATATTAGTGTAAATATTGATACCTGGTCTGCTTGAGACGCAAGGATAAATGGATCATAATACTGCAATCTGCGGCTTGAATTTATCGAAATAACACCAAGCTGGTCGACTCGAACCCCTCGACCATTGGATGGATCATACCAATCGCACATAAACACAATGCACCTCAAGTTCACCATTCCAGGATAGCGGATTTCCAAGATTTCTTTGAAAATCCCATAGTACATGGTATCACCGGATTGCGCCGAAATACCATAGTCCGAAGTTGATCTTTGACGTCCTTCCTCATGGATCCTGAACGAATATCCCCTAGTGCAAAACTTGGGATATGAAATCGTCGTGCTGCGTAAACCATAAGAAACCTCCACTAACCATGTCGGGACTGATTGATCAGTTGATCTACTATCGGAAACCTAAAAATGATATTCGTAATATCTAATAAGTAAAAAATGAACGTGCAAACATATATGCAAAAGTAAGCGTAATTAATTATATTAACTTACATAACATTTCAACCAGTCCGCAAATTCTTCATCTTTCAATACAGCAAGTTCGGCATCTGTCTTACCATAATGGTAAGCACGTGCAAGAGACATGTATATCCTGTAACATAACAGTCGTTAGTTGATGAAGGCAAATAATTCCAGACATTTAGTTTAATAACTGAGATACCTTTCGTACTCCAACATTTCGTCACAGTTTCTGAGGATATACGTATGCAGATGTGTGACCTCCTGTGCAGCTAGTGTGCGTTTCTTTCGTTTTCCACTTGCTCGACCAACTTTGGCAAACAACTCAGGAACAACCACGTCATAGACTGCTTTCTCACCTCCATCATCATGTCGGGCAGGGCGTCTTGCCTTAGTACTAACTTCCCGTGGAAAATAACATTCGGCAAATTGTGAGACTTCCTCGTTTAGGCTTTGTGCAACAATAGATCCCTCAACTTTGCTCAAATTTTTGACCCTTTTCTTGAGGTGGAACATGTAACGCTCGAACGGATACATCCATCGGTATTGAACAGGGCCTCCTAAGGCTGCTTCTCGTGGAAGGTGAATTGGGAGATGTTCCATAACGTCAAAAAAAGATGGTGGAAATATCTTCTCAAGATTACAAAGGAGTACTGGGATATTGGCCTCCAAGTTACGTATCCCGTGGACGATAAGCGTTCGTGAACATAAATCTCGGAAGAATGCACCAACTCCTACAAAATAAAATTAAACAAGTTAGTACATATATAGTAATATAATGATAGACATAGACTAATGGGAGTAACAAATATACCTCCTATTGCTTGGTGGATAGGTTCTGGAAGAAGATATGCAAATACAAATGGAAGAAGACGCTGCATCACGACATGACAATCATGACTCTTCATTCCTATAAACTTCCCTTCCGTCGAATCCACGCAGTTACCTAGGTTAGATGCATAGCCGTCTGGAAATTTTACAAAATTTTTGAACCATTCAAAAAATACTTCTTTCTTCCTAGCGTCTAACCGGTACGCAGGCATAGGCAATCTACCGTTCAAAACATGAAGAGATGGCCTCGTACAAATCGATGGCAAGTCGATTCTAGACTTCCAATTGTCTTTGCTTTCCTGGGACGTTTAATACAGTGTTCATGATGTTGTCAAAGAAATTCTTTTCCACATGCATGACATCTATATTATGCCGCAGTAGATGGTCTTTCCAGTACGGTAAATCCCAAAAAATACTCTTCTTGTGCCAATTGTGATATTCCCCACAACTGTCGACTGGGTAATGGCCATTACCCCCACATTCAGGAGTTTGCTCTGCACCAAAATCTCGTAATTGTTCCAATATGCTATGACCATCTATCTCAGGAGGTGGACCATGAAACACTAGTACATCCGTCTTGAAATGTCGTTTAGACTTACGATATGGATGATTGGACGGGAAAAAACACCTATGGCAATCAAACCATGAAGTCTTCCTGCTGTGCTGCAATTGGAAAGCTGCAGTATTGTCTTGGCAATAAGGACATGCCAATCGTCCATGCGTTGACCATCCAGATAACATACCGTATGCCGGAAAATCGCTTATGGTCCATATAAGAACCGCACGCATGGTGAAATTCTGCTTCACTGAAACATCATAAGCCAGAACACCATGCTCCCATAACATCTGCAACTCACAGATCAATGGTTGGAGGAATATATCGAGCGACCGTCTTGGATGCTCTGGCCCGGGAACTAGAATTGAGAGAAACAGGAACTCGCGCCGCATACACAAAGATGGAGGCAAATTGTAAGGTGTCACGATGACCGGCCACAATGAATATTTCCTTCCATGCTTGCCAAACGGGTTGAAACCATCAGTGGATAAGCCTATGTATACATTCCGTCGTTCACCGGCAAAATCTGGATACATTGATTGAAAGTTTTTCCACGCTTCCGCGTCAGAAGGATGCGTGATATCTCCATCTTGACTATGCTCTGCATGCCATCTCATAGCCGATGTTGTGCGGTTTGATTCGTACAGCCTCTTCAACCTCTCCGTTAAGGGTAAATACCACATCCGTTTGAATGGAATCTTCACCCTGCCACTTGTATCCTGAAAACGGGGTTTGCGGCAAAATTTACATTTATTTCGGTTCTCGTCTTCTCTCCAGTATATCATACAGTTGTCGATGCAGACATCTATAATCTGGTAGGGCAAACCAAGACCGGCAACAAGTTTTTGTATCTCGTAGTATGATCCGGGGGCCAGATTATCTTCTGGCAAAATATCTTTCACGAACTCGGCGACAGCATCCACACATTCTTCAGACAAATTGTAATCAGTCTTTATGTTCATCATCCTAGTAGCAGACGATAACGGTGAATGGCCATCCCTACAACCGCTGTATAGTGGTTGCTTTGATGCGTCTAACAACTCGAAAAACCTTCGAGATTCTAAATTAGGCTCTTCACCCCTATCACCCTCATACCCACCCGACTGCATATTATTCTCTCTATACGCATCATTAACCATCGCAACCGTACTTACCCCAACATCTACTTCCGTTGTAGGTTCCCCTACGCTATCAGGAAAATAAGGTTGATTGCTACTAGTACTACCATATTCATAATTCCTTTCTCCATGTAAATACCAAACCTTATATCCCGGTCTAAAACCATATCTATATAAGTGATTCCAAACATTATGAACGGCAACACTAATTCTATTACAGCAATTAGAACAAGGACATTTAATATCCTGACCTTTTTTTGCTGCTTCTACATTACTGGGTAAATTCATGAACTCTCATAATCCTTGAGCGTACTCGTCCCTTAATAAGTCCGAGCCCTCTTTCGTCATTGGCTCGTCCATCCATGCCCGAAAATATGAACTCATCTTTATATTTTTTTTTTTGTCGAAATTTTGTTCTGATGGAATTGAATGAACCGTTCTGCAAACTTATGTATAATAGATTTCCGTCAAGCCACCGTCGGAATTCCGTCAATATGTCCGACATATGACCCCGCCACATCCCATCGGCCACCGCAGACGATATCTCAACCACTCAAACTTTGCCGACATCGTAAACCGTCGGAATACCGCAGGAATACCGTCCTAGTTTCCGACAGATATAAGCCGTCGGAAATAAGTCCGATCACTCAGACGTCGCCGACATCGGAAATTTTGACTTCCGTCCGATTTCCGTCGATGTGGCGTCGCGATTTTGCGACAGAAAACAAATCCGTCTCTATTCCGTCGGTTTGTCCCGACGGCTTTTTTATCCGTCGGGAAAAACCGACGGAATAGAGACGGATTTGGTTTTTCTCGAGAACCCGTCGGGACTCCGAAGGAGTTACCAGACGGAATTCCGACGGAAAAAAATTGTCCGTCGGAAATCTGCCTGTTTTCTTGTAGTGCAAGACTTATACGAATACTTTTATATACCAATAATGGGATGTTTAAAATGGAAACGGTTAAAAATGTATCGTTTAGGGTATAGGGTTTAGAAATTTGCTATGACTTTGCGACGGTTTTGTCGCAAATGTGTCGCAAAAATAGAAATTTGCAACAGATTTGCGACGATTTTGTCGCAAAACCGTAGCAAATTTCTAAACCCTATACCCTTAACGATACATTTTAAAACCGTTACCGTTTTGGAATCGTAAAACATGGTGTTTTGGAAATATTGTTATCATGATGAAGAAGATTAATAAATTAAATTAAGTATATTACTTTCCCATCTTTAATTCCGTTGTATTAATTTTTAAAAATTAAAAATAGCCTATTTGCTACAGTTTTGCAACGGTTTTGTCGCAAATCCATCGCAAAAATAGAAATTTGCGACGGATTTGCGATGAAATCGTCGCAAAACCGTAGCAAATTTCTAAACCCTATACCCTTAACAATACATTTTAAAACCGTTACCGTTTTGGAACCGTAAAACATGGTGTTTTGGAAATATTGTTATCATGATGAAGAAGATTAATAAATTAAATTAAGTGTATTACTTTCCCGTCTTTAATTGCGTTGTATTAATTTTTAAAAATTAAAAATAGCCTATTCGCTACGGTTTTGCAACGGTTTTGTCGCAAATCCGTCGCAAAAATAGAAATTTGGAACGGATTTGCGACGAAATTGTCGCAAAACCGTAGCAAATTTCTAAACCCTATATCCTTAACGATACATTTTAAAACCGTTACCGTTTTGGAACCGTAAAACATGGTGTTTTGGAAATATTGTTATCATGATGAAAAGATTAATAAATTAAATTAAGTGTATTACTTTCCCGTCTTTAATTGCGTTGTATTAATTTTAAAAAAATAAAAATAGCCTATTTGCTACGGTTTTGCAACGGTTTTGTCGCAAATCCGTCGCAAAAATAGAAATTTGCGACGAATTTGCGACGAAATCGTCGCAAAACCGTAGCAAATTTCTAAACCCTATACCCTTAACGATACATTTTAAAACCGTTACCGTTTTGGAACCGTAAAACATGGTGTTTTGGAAATATTCTTACCATGATGAAGAAGATTAATAAATTAAATTAAGTGTATTACTTTCCCGTCTTTAATTGCGTTGTATTAATGTTTTAAAATTAAAAATTGCCCATTTGCTACGGTTTTGCGACGGTTGTGTCGCAAATCCGTCACAAAAAGAAAAATGTGCGACGGATTTGCGACGAAATCGTCGCAAAATAGTAGCAAATTGACCATTTTTAATTAAAAAAAATTAATACAACGCAATTAAAGACGGGAAAGTAATACACTTAATTTAATTTATTAATCTTCTTCATCATAATCAGAAATATAAGTTTCTACTCCGCTTTCATCTTCATCATCGTCTTCCTCCTCATCTTCCTCGTCTTCATCAAATTCATCTCTGTTTCCATCTGAATCCTCGAATATCACTTCAAGACCACTTTGGAACGGGTCAATTCTTGTCAAATCGTTGGTCACGTCCGTAGGGATCGAAACTTCTTCAGTTATGGCAGGTTGCACTGGAGGTATTTGCTTAAGCTTTGCGATCCGTTTGCGACTAAAATGTTGAACTCATAAACAAGTAAGAATAATAAAAACATGTTGTAATAATTTTCGCCGCAAATTCGTAGCAAATTTTATTTTGACGCAAAAAGGACGCAAAATTATTGCTACTATCACGAAATACCTTATCACGCAATCTCGTCGCAAATTTTGCGACGATTTTGTGTCCAAATCAAACAATCGACGCAAAATCGTCGCAAACACTTAAAAATTTACGACGGTTTTGCATCGAAATTTTACCATCGAGATAACGTCGCGAATTAGACGCAAATTTGCGAGGTTTTTTTCCGTCGCAAAAGGGACTGTTTACTTGTAGTGTATAACCGGTTTAGTCCAACCGACTGGAAGATTGTTGGCCAACAACAAGATCTTGGGAAAAAACTAACAAGTTTTTGGACCGTACGTCGCCCTCTAGCATGTGAATGCTGAACAGACTTAAAGTTAAGCCGTTAACATTAACGACCCCACTTGCACTCGTAAGACAGCAAGGGGCAAACTAACTCTTAACGATTTCCCACTGTAGTTCCTATACATTCATGATAATTGTTTATTATGAAAATTCTTCATTCTTATAAAATATTGTGGATCAACCACTTTCATAAAATGGTAATCTATAGGGGAAAAAAGAGTACATGTAATGTTTTGGTCTATCAAAAATTGTCCATCAAAATTGAAAACCTAAAATCGAAAATGGTAAGTACATTGGTTTATCAAGTGAATACTTAAATTTAGTGTTTGTATGAACTATACAAGTATATGTACGTGTCTATACTAGTACATGTACGTGTAGTTTAAAAAATAATATTTATTAATGGAGATATACCAAAAAATACTATTTCGAGTACAATTCTGTAAAAGTGGTAGATCCAAAAAATAATTAAAAGGGATAGAATGACTCTAAAACCTTTCATTAAATCTAAAATCTCTCACGTGTTTTTATTGATAACAAAAGCTCTCACGTTATTATATGGTTACTAGTAGGAGTATTAAGTAATATCGTTAACTCAAATTAGCGCCACAAAAAAGGCACCAAACAAAAATTCAACAAGGAATCATGAAATATACATTCGAACGGGCTCAAATCGACGCAGAAACAAAAGGGGTTTAAATGATTTGTTAAAACAATTTGGCGTAAAAGGTTTGAGGAATTTATACTTGGCATTATATTCTAGCGAACGAAAATAAAAGTTTAGTCAAATTATTAGAATTGCCAAAAAAAAAAGAGAACTCAATATTCCTGTACGAATGTGTTTTATTTAAGAGCCATGATTTTTTTCTTAAGGACTAGAGCATGATTATAGGGAGTTGCTTAATGAGTTGCTAAGTATAAAAAAAATAAAAAAAATTAAAACAAATAGAGGAGAGAGATTAGAAGAGTTGCTAATTATAGAGATTTAGCAACTCATTTAGCAACTCTTCTTCAAAATGTTATTTTCTTATTTCATTAGCAACTCATTTTATAACACCCACCAATATATATATGACACTTGATAACTTTATTGACATATTTCTTCTTTATTTCGCTTTTTTATAGAGACATATCCTTTATTCTATTTCTATGTATACTAGTGTTTTAAAATCAGCCACCTAGCGGCACATGGATGTTAGATTTTGGCGTTCAACAGAAAATCAAGTTTGTAAGGCTTAGACATTTGAAGCTTTTTGTTGGGAATTTTCATAGATCCATTTTTACCATATGAAGTTTTGTGTTCGTTTATATCACCCATTTGGTGTTTTATTTGAATTTTGGTAACCTTTTCATAACGTTTTTATTTAAAAGAAAAGCTTAGACACTTAAATTATTTTGAACATTGGTGTATACTAATTAATTTTTCTTTTCTATACCGTGCCCGATATTCTTTATTTAATAATATCTAAAAATTTATTACCAATTGATAAATACGTCAATTTTTATTTGTTTTAAACAAAAAAAAATTTATTCTACATTACTGTAGTTTAATTAAATAGTAATTTTGATATGTATAATATCAAGAAAGAGTTGTAACATGAAGGCGAGTGGGCCACAGAACCGAGGGGATAGGGAAGGACGAGTAACATGAGTCCACGAGACACACATGCAAATTCCACCGTGACGGTGTCTTCTCCTTAATAAACCAAACTCAATATCAACAACAATGCACAAAGAGAGATCCGGTTTTCACTTTTGACTTGAGAGGACCATGGTAACCAGCTTCGCCATGCAGACCCCGCCAGTGGTTTTACGTGGTGGCCCTCTATATTGGTCCCATCTAGGTGATCAAAATCATTTGAACTTTCTGATTTTTTGCTAAATCGGTTGTTGGAAATTAAGAAAAAAAAAATCAATTTCTTACATGATCAAAATCCATTTTTCATTTTTATTTAAATGAAAAAAAATGGAAAAAATTTTACTAAAGATATTTTTAATTCTTACATTAATTGGAGAAAAAGAGAGAGATACTTTGAAGAATAATAGTAGAAGAGAAAACAATTTTGTTTTTATTTCTGAAAGAAAAATTATATACTCTGGCCCCTTATATATTCTGTCAAATGCCATTTTCTCTTTATTTTGCTTGGTCCAAATCTGGATTCCTGACACCATATTTTTCATGCCCATTTTTGTCCTTCCATTACCACACACCACACACCAAACACCAAACGTTCCTTTTATACGTGTGTGTGTCTATATATCACCCCCACCTTCAAATGCTGAGAAAGTGGAATTGACACCACAGTCGTAAATCTCATCAAGTAGGAATCTCCAAAACCAGATTACGTTTAATCTTCTTCTTCTTCTTCTTCTTCTTTATGTTGGATTTCAAATCTTCTTTTTCTTGTCAAAAGAAAGAAACTATGAACATTGTTTCCACAAAAGCTCAATGTTTGCCACTTAAATTGTGTCTCATTTCTTGATTTCCGCGTTTTCCGCTTCTTGTTCACCATTGTTGCTTCTTGCATTGAAACAATTTCGGTTTTTCTCATCGTTAATGGCGCACTGACTCAACATAAAGTCGTTAACCTTTCCCTAACTAATTGGTCAGAGCAAGTAGGCGTAAAGGTTCAAACAGAAGAAGGAAGAAAAAAGAACTTTCTCGTGTCATTTCGTCACAAGCTTCACCATTATTTATAACTACCTTACTAACAAGAAAGCCTTAAACCTTTTCACATATCATAACAGTTTCTTTATCAAAACACTGAAAAACAAAAAATGTCGATTTCTTGTACCCGAAACTTCTTTGAAAGATTTTGTGTTGAGGAATACAATATCGACACGATAAAACAAAGTAGTTTCCTCTCTTCTGATCTTTTACCATCTCTTGGAGCTAGAATTAACCAATCAACTAAGCTCCGTAAACACATAATCTCTCCTTTTAATCCCCGATATAGGTAAATTTACTCATTTTATGTAAATTTTAACTGATTATGTTCTGTTTTTTTTTCTAATCCTCTGTTTTTATGTTGAAACAGAGCATGGGAGATGTGGTTAGTCTTTCTAGTTATTTACTCTTCTTGGATCTGTCCGTTTGAATTTGCCTTCATTACTTACAAAAAAGACGCGATTTTCATCATCGATAACATAGTTAATGGCTTCTTCGCCATTGATATTGTTCTCACCTTCTTTGTGGCCTATCTCGATAGCCACTCTTATCTTCTAGTTGACAATCCTAAGAAAATAGCAATAAGGTGAGACCAAAAAAAAAAAAAACTAAAGTTTTCATTAACCCTTAATCAGTTTCTCAAACTATGTCTTAAAATGTAAACATTTTCAGGTATCTTTCGACATGGTTCGCCTTCGATGTGTGTTCGACTGCACCATTTCAGCCTTTGAGCCTCTTGTTTAACTACAATGGAAGTGAACTAGGTTTCAGAATTCTTAGCATGCTCAGGTTATGGCGCCTAAGACGAGTTAGCTCGCTCTTCGCAAGGTTAATATCAATGCTAAAAGACCATATTCTGTTTAGAGTTTGATTAAGAAAGTTCTTACTCGTTTCCCTTAACTCTTTTATTTTCTTTAGGCTTGAGAAAGATATTCGTTTCAACTATTTCTGGATACGATGCACAAAACTCACCTCGGTAAGTTCCAAAACAGAGCAACTAAGAATTTCATTTTAACCATTAGGCTACATAATCCCGTAAATAAAATTAATTTATACAATGATGCTAGTTGATGAATTTGAAAACTTAAATTACACGTGCAGGTCACTTTGTTCGCTATACATTGTGCTGGATGTTTCAACTACCTAATTGCGGATAGATATCCTAATCCAAGAAAGACATGGATTGGAGCTGTGTATCCAAATTTCAAGCAAGCAAGCCTCTGGGATAGATATGTGACCGCTCTTTACTGGTCGATAGCGACATTAACGACCACAGGATACGGAGATTTACATCCCGAAAATCCAAGAGAAATGTTGTTTGACATTTTCTTCATGCTGTTCAACCTCGGTTTGACGGCTTACCTGATTGGAAATATGACCAACCTTGTTGTTCACTGGACTAGCCGAACCAGAAGCTTTGTAAGTTTGATCACTTGCTTTTAATCTTGTCTTGTTTATTTCGGGTAATAGATGGTATGGGTCAAGTAGAAGTATAAAAAATGACTATCCGAATAACAAAATGGGTTAGTTGATGATGTATGAATATATTTTTTTTTTATCGTCTATTACATCATTATTAGAGATATTTTATCTAATTCTATTAGGACGATTTAGATATAAAAAAGGTTATATAAATCCTATGCCGTATGGATAATTTAGTTCAAATAAGATTAAGTTACCCGACCCGAAATAAATATGCCTATTTTGATCCCTTTCAAATTAGTTGTCCAACCTGCTCAAATATTAGACTTGGAATTATAATAATCTTCGGTTTTAATCTGTTGAAAATAAGCAAAAAAAATGCTAATTATTTTCTATTCAACAGAGGGATACAGTGAGATATGCTTCAGAGTTTGCTACAAGAAACCAACTACCACATGCCATACAAGACCAAATGTTATCACACATTTGCTTGAAATTCAGAACAGAGGGCTTGAAACAACAAGAAACATTGAACAATCTGCCTAAAGCAATCAGGTCAAGCATTGCAAATTACCTCTTCCTCCCAATTGTTCAGAACATTTACCTCTTTCAAGGAGTATCTCATAACTTCCTCTTTCAATTGGTAAAGATTATATTCTCTAAACTTTTACTTTCAATTCAATATAATTATAGTAATTCTAAAAGGTTTCATGAAGTTACATTTCTCTGTTCAAGGTTTGTGATATAGATGCTGAGTATTTTCCACCTAAAGAAGATATTATTCTACAGAACGAAGCTCCTACCGATCTTTACATTCTTGTCTCAGGAGCAGTGGTGAGTGAATTATACCGTTTATCGGTAAATTTAATTAAAAGTAGCTTCTAACTTTTTTGAAATTGTTGCAGGATATCACATCTTATGTTGATGGACAAGATCAGATTCAAGGGAAAGCAGCTATTGGAGATACATTTGGAGAAATCGGAGTTTTATGCAATAGACCGCAACCTTTCACAGTAAGAACAACCGAGCTATCTCAAATATTACGGATAAGCAGAACATCGCTACTGAGCGCAATGCACGCTCATGGTGAAGATGGACGACTTATAATGAACAATCTCTTCATGGTATGTGATTTAACACTATATTACTAAAGAATAGTACTGGTTATATAGTTAAAAATAGAATCAAGCTCATTTCTTGGTTACAAATACTTGTAGAAACTTAGAGGACAACAGTCGATAGCAATAGACGATACAAATAATGATCAAGAAAACAGAGGTTTCCAACGAATGGGATGGGAACAGTGGAGGGAATATTCAAGAAAGGATGGTTACGTTTCCAATGTTACAAATTTGACTAGCGAAAATGGAGAAATGGCTTTAATGGATGCAATTCACAAGGGAGATACCGAAATGATTAAGAAGCTACTTGAAAAAGGGATTAACATGGAGAAACCAAAGGCTCTTGCATTACAAGAAGGAAAGAAACACATTTATGATCTCTTACTAAGTTATGAAATGACAAGAGCTGAAGAAGAGAAATTAGAGAGAACAAAAGACGGAAAATCGAATAGCGAAAGAGCGGGAAAAAGTTACGGTAACGATTCAAATCAATATTGCAGCTCTAGCATCCAAGTCAAGTCATTTAAAAGAGAAGATAAGAGAGTTACTATTCACATGTTGTCACAAGAGAAAGATCGATTAGAGCGCAAGAACGGGAAGTTGATACTCTTACCTTCATCCATAGAAGAGCTTCTAAGACTTGCAGGTAAACTCTAAAACTACTTAAAAGTAGTAGTAATTAGTTAGGAAACCATATAGAAATTTATAAGTCACAATGAGAGAAAAACATAAATGATAACAAACTTCTAACTATTGGAAGTTGTGAATAATGCAGGTGAAAAGTTTGGAGGATGCAACTTCAAAAAGATCACCAATGCTGACAACGCAGAGATTGATGATTTAGATGTTATTTGGGATGGTGATCATTTGTTTTTTCATCAAATTGAGTTTCAAGATTGTAATTGAAAACTGACCTTCCTTTATAGAGCATTGTATATCTCTACACGTAATATATTTTTATCCGGTTTCATATAAGAGTTGGATTATCGAAGGAGAGGTCTTTAAAAAAATCTATAGAACTAACATTTGTTGGTACACAAACAGAACAATTTTTCACAGCTTGACTCCATCACTCCTTTAGTCTTTATTCATGATTTTATTGTGATTACCGCTCGAGATTAACCTAATTTGATACAGAGACAGAGACAAGAAAGTGTGACCAATATTCGAAGCCGTACGACCTTGAGATTAACCTAATTTTCATTGCTTATCACTAGTATGGTCGATCTTAACCTAATTAAAGATTCGGACCCCTTTTATTTTCAACTTTTTTTTTGTTAGATTATGATTAAATCTGTTTGATTTATCTATAATTAAACACACCACAACCACAACATGTCTCTGCATGTAATAAAAATAATAATAAAAAACAAAAAAACAACTAGACAAGTAATAAAACAAAGGGTTAATTAGGCAACTAGCACAATTTTGAATAATAATTAGTATAATAACCATGTAATAACCATAATAGAGAGGCTAACAAAAGCTCTATGTGTTTTTACGATTTTATCCTCCCCACGTGAGAACTTATTATGTGTGAAAGTCTTTCTACTCTGATGAGACCAAAACTCATGTGGTCTGCAGATTGAACACATCATCAAGCACAGTGAACCCTAATTTAAAGACAGTTTATCACTTTCTGTATATTCTTCGAATCCCCAATCAGCCACTACTTGAATCCCCAATCAGCCACTACTTAAATGCCTAATCAGATTTTCAAAGTTTTTATCTTCTAGATCTTCACTCTAAAGAACGCTTACCTCACACACCTTTCTCCTTCTTTGTCTCTGTGAAATTTGAACGAAGTCTCTGTCTTTCATTTGCTTAAGCCAATAGAGAGTGATGTGGCGTATAACTTTGACCAAAAACCTTTAGGTTTCGTAAGGGCATATTGGTCCAGAATACATATTATACAAAAGTGAACAGAATTTTGTGCTATGGACTTAATTATAATTTTATTTTGCGTTAGTTCTGCCAATTTCCCTAAAACAAAACAAAAAATATTCTTTAATAAAAAACAAAAAATATTCCAGGAACACGTAGTGCATGCGTCCCACCTACGCAGTACGCAAATATGTTTTAACCTACCAGTCTCATTTTTCATAAACTCCCATTTTACCCTCTTCCACAAACCCAAATCCGTAATTTCACCCCAAAACTCAAGATCTATATATAAAATCGCATCAAACAATAAAATCCCAAATCTGAAAAAATGTTGTCTCAAGAAACAAAATCAGATCAAAGAGAAGGAGCCGAGATCTGCAATGGAGGAGGATCGATCTGCAAACAAAAAGCCAACGAGATCTTATCGACCATGAATTTACCAAAAGGACTTCTCCCGATGGACAACATGACAGAGATCGGGTACAACAAATCAACAGGTTATGCCTGGATGAAGATGAAGAACAAGATTCAACATAAGTTTAAATCGATCGGACAAAACGTGTCTTACGATTCAGAGGTAAGTGCGTACGTTGAGAATCGTCGGATGCGTAAATTGAGTGGTGTTAAAAGCAGAGAGCTTTTTATTTGGGTTACGATCTCTGAGATTTCAATTAACGATCAAGATCCGACGAAGATTACGTTTGCTACTCCTACGGGAATGTCACGGACTTTTCCTGTCACAGCTTTTGAAGAGGACGAAGACAAGTGATTTTTTGTTTTGGGGTCAACGAGGATGCGTTGACTTTTTGTTATTTTTTTAACTTTTCGGTTTTAGCTAAATCATCATCATCTATATATGGGTCATGTTTGTTTGTTTTGCCTTTTTACCATGAAATTTTTCTGTTGCTTCAGTAAACAACTTATTTACTATTTCGCTTCGTGTCACGCTGAAATATATTTACATAACCAAAATAAGATTTATGTAATAATTGATGAAAAAAATAACTCCAGAAAAACCCCACAAATTTAAGTTTTACTTCGAGTTTTAATTGTTTGCGTTGCTTTAATTCTAATGCGTATATCAGATAAATTTATAATTTTAAGCATACATATTTTAAGCACAAATTTATGCATTTAGAAAGAGGTTTATCTCAGTGGAACATGGTATGAAGAGGAAGAGCTCTGAAATTGAGTTAGAAATTCAGCAAGGCCTGGCTAAGAAACAAGGATTAGGAGGAGAAAAGATTGCTCAAGATGTTTCCAGTGAAGAAAATAGTCCGAAGGAGGGGGTTATAGCTAGAAGTATGACAGACATCAACGCTGCTGCTAAGGGCTTGGTGGTTGCCATAAAACCACCACGGGAGCCATGAAAATATTGCATTGGAATTGTCAGGGTTTGAGGAGCTCTCTGACAATTCCAACTCTGAAAGATAACCTAGCTAAACCTGATATCATGCTCCTAGTTGAAACAAAAAATGGTGTAGATATTGTAGATAATCTATGTAAAGAGCTAGGTTATCTTAACTCGGCTTTGGTTAATCCAGTTGGAAAAGGAGGAGGAATGGCTATTTTTTGGGATGCTCATGTACAAATTCACTTTTTGGAAGAACCTTCTCTGTATCATACAAAAATGGTTGTTGGTGATGGTGTAAACACTTTTTGTATGGATTATATCTATGGAAATCCTATTTTAAAGTATCGAAATGTTCAGTGGAACAATATGATGGATACTGATTTTGCAGGAAGTTCTCATCAACGAGCCAAGATTGTCATTGGAGATTTCAATGATATCAAGGACAATGCAGAAAAACTTGGTGGTCCAGTCAGGTCAGAATCAACTTTTACTACTTTTAGATCCATGTTGAATGTTTGTGGGTTAAGGGATCTAAAAATGATAGGAGGAGATTTTACCTGGACGGGAAACAGGCAATCTTATACCATTAAATCCAGAATTGATAGAGCTTTAGCTAACTGTTACTGGAATGAGATGTTTCCTAATGCATACATTCAGTTGTTTCCCTGGAATATCTCATCTGATCATAGGCCTCTTCTAGTGTGTACGGAGAAGATGTTTAAGAGGGGTCTAAAATTGTTTAAATATGATAATAGATGGAGACACAATGAAGAAGTCAAGAAGTTGGTGGCTCATGTCTGGAGAAAAGAAATCTCTTGTATCTCTCATAATATCAGTAGGGTTATTGAAAAATGTCGTAATGCATTGGCTCATTGGAACAACAAGCATAGGCATAATTCTCAGAAGAATATTCAAGAGTTAAAAGAAAAGATTCATGCAGCTCACGAGGCTCCAATGCTTGATTATGATTATCTTAATCAGTTGAAGGCTCGGTTACAAAAGGAATACCAATTGGAAGAAGAATACTGGAGGTCTAAGAGTAGAGTGCTATGGTTGCAGTTAGGTGATAAAAATACTAGTTTCTTCCATGCTAAAACAAAGCAGAGAAGGGCCCATAATCGTATTCAAGTCCTCCAAAAGGCAGATGGTGATATTCTCACTCAGCCTGAACATATTCAAAGAGAGATACAACAATACTTTACTAATCTCTACCAATCTAATAGTTCTGTGATATCTCAGGAATTGCTTGGTGGTATTCCTAAATCTGTTACGCCTTCAATGAATGAAGCTTTAACAAGAATACCCACAGAGGAGGAGATTAGAAGAGTAGTGTTTTCACTGAATTCCGACAAAGCCCCTGGCCCAGATGGCATGAATGCAGGGTTTTACAAACAGCATTGGGATGCTATCAAAACAGGTGTGTGCTCTTATGTCAATTTGTTTTTCCAAGAAAATCTGCTGGATCCTAAGCTTTGTCATACTCATATTTGTTTGATCCCAAAGATTCAGAACCCTGTTCAAGTTAAGGATTTTAGACCTATCAGTCTCACCAATGTAGCTTATAAGATCATCACTAAGCTTCTTGCTGATAGGCTTAAAATCTATCTGCCTTCAATAATTTCAGATAATCAATCTGCCTTCATTCCAGGCAGATTGATTACTGATAATGTGTTGATAGCTCATGAGTTGATGCATTCTTTGCATACTAAGAAGCTGAAAGAGGATTATATGGCTATAAAGTTGGATATCTCTAAGGCATTTGATAAGGTAGAATGGGGATTTCTTGATCAGGTCATGCTTAGAATGGGATTCAATGAAAGATAAAGGAATTGGATCATGAACTGCTTATCATCAACAACTTACTCAGTGCTTATCAATGGCAGTCCATCAGATGAAATCATGCCTCACAGGGGTCTTAGACAAGGAAATCCAATTTCTCCACATCTCTATCTGATATGTACCGAAGGGCTCTCTCATTTAATTAAAGGACGAATTCACCAGCAGGTTCTTCATGGATACAAAGCATCAAGAGGAGGTTCAGCTGTCTCCCATATATTATTTGCGGATGATTCCCTCATATTCTGTAAAGCAACTTCTCAAGAATGTAAGCAGATTCTTAACGTTTTACAGGAATATCAGAAGGGTTCAGGGCAGGAAGTTAATTATGCCAAATCTGCAGTTACTTTCAGTAAGGGTACACCCTCACATGTGCAGAATATCATTACTCAAATGACAGGCATTAAGAAGATTGGGGGTTTTGGCAAATATTTGGGCTTGCCTGAGCAGATTGAAAGACGAAGAAAGGATGTTTTTCACTATATATGTCAGAGGATCATAAACAAAATGAATGCTTGGTCTAATCAGTTTCTTTCCCCGGCAGGTAAGGAAGTCCTTCTTAAGTCTATTATAACTGCCCTTCCTACCTATACAATGTCATGCTTCATGCTGCCTAAGGGACTTTTGAATGATATTAATGCCTCAATGAGAAGATTTTGGTGGTCCTCTAATTCGAATAAGCATAGAATTCCTTGGATAGCTTGGAAAAAGATAACAGCTCCTAAGCAGGATGGAGGTTTGGGAATTAAAGATTTAGAGACTTTCAATATGGCTTTGCTCGCGAAGCAAGCATGGAGACTTATGTCTAACCCATCTTCTTTATTTGCTCGTCTGTACAAAGCGAAATACTTCCAGAAATCAGATTTTCTCTCGGCTAAATGCTATACAACTTCTAGCTATGCGTGGAAGAGTATTATCAAAACGCAAAATCTTCTTAAGAGAGGTACAAGATGGGCAGTTGGCAATGGGCAAAAGATCAATGTTTGGAAGGACAATTGGTTACCCACTGAGCCTTCTAGGCCTCCTTTGGGTATAGGATCTATTAATGAGCCTTCTTTAACAGTTAGAGATCTTCTAAGTCAAAATGGCGTAGATTGGAATACATCAAAGTTGATTGAGTTAGTTAATCACGAGGATATAGCTCTCATCAATCAAATCAAACCTAGTATTATGGGGAGTGATGATGTTCTTACGTGGTCATATACCAAGGATGGAGTTTACTCTGTTAAATCAGGGTATAAGACTCTTAGGGAAATTCTATATGACCAGTCAACTATGGAAGCTCAGATGAATGTGATACCTCTGGAAGTGAAAGAAGTCGCAAAACAGATTTGGAAAATTCACATTCCTCCAAAGATCAAGCAGTTCTGGTGGAGGCTGGCTCATAATGGGATCGCAGTAGCAGATAATCTAGCTAAGCGTAATATTAAGATTGACTCTGGATGCCAGCTATGTGGAGAAAAAACAGAGACAACAAATCATTTGATGTTTCAGTGCAGAGTATCTAGTGAAATTTGGGATTTGGCCCCTGTCCAATTTCTTTCACGGTCTGAGGTAGACCAAAATACTTTGATTCAGAATCTGAGGTATGTCTTTCACCAAGCTAAGAATTCGAATGATCTATATTTCTTCCTTGGATGGAGGATTTGGACAATGGGAAACGCATTGATATTTAATAATAAAAGAGAGCACATTGCCCATGTCATCCAATTGGCGGTTATGGATCAAAGGAGATGGATGGAAGCTCAGGAGAATCTCAAAGAGGTTGATGCTCAGGGTAAAGATACTAAGCTGAAGCAGGTGAAAGAAATACATCAGGTGCCTAATGATCATACAGATTACATTTGTATGGTAGATGCATCATGGGTTGCTTCGGATCATAGAGCAGGTTTTGGGTGGTCCTTAAAAAGGAAAGAAGGCATCCAACTGCTTCAGGGAAGTGCTATGATGTCGCCTACATCTAATGTTTTACAAGCTGAAGCTAGGGCTCTTCTTCAGGCGGTGCAATCGTTGCAAGCTTTAGGCTATAAAAATATCACCTTTATTGGTGATAATGCGGAGTTATATGATGCATTGATTCATCAGAACAATGCTTCTATAGCTATTCAAGTGAATGATATTAAATCTTTGGCGCAAAAGAATAACTACATGTTTGTTTGGGTCTCAAGAAATCTTCTAGGTGTAGTGGATGGGCTAGCAAAAAAAGCTAGGATGGAGGAGAAAGCGTACACTATCTCTTGGTTGTAATTTAAATATTTAATGTTCTTAATAAAATTATCAAGTTGACAAAAAAAAAGAAAGAGGTTTAAATCCTTGTCTGGTTTTTTTTTTTTTTTTTTGGTCTGGTTTTCTTTGATTTTGGTTTGGATATGTTTTGTGTAAATATGTTGGTTTGTGTTTAGGGAATGATTCTGATTGGTGATAAATATGATGTGCGGGTTCAAAATTAAGAGTTTTTATTTTTTTTGGTAAACAATTAAGAGTTATATTGATGGAAGTTTGTGTTCTTTCTTTCTTTCATTCATGAACATGGACGGCATACCCCCAAAGATGTGTAAATATGATGATATATCATCATTATCAAACCTGGTGAATATCATCACTTCAAACTCAAGAGTACGAATAAATTACGCGATCAATATAAGTTAACGAGGGGATTTTCGACTCACAAAAATTCGTGGCTAATTAGATGAAATCTCAATATACGATCAATAAGCAACAAATCTTTTTTATCTCGACTAGCTCATCGCAAAATAATTTTCACTGCAAGTAAGCGCAAGATATGCGACAAAATAAAAAATTTCCTGTAAATTCCGAGTATTGCAATTACAAGATAAATATTTTATAACAAAGACTTATGACCTTCATACTTTAGTCTATAATTTAATTGGATTTTTTAGGTGCTAAAAGCCTAAAACTAGGGGTTGTTTAGCATTATAAACACTTTCCCACGGATACTTATCATTACATGCACTTTTTTTGATATGGCATACTTTTCTCCCTCTTTAGTACCAAATAAGGACAAAACTACCCCAACAAGATCAACCTCTTGTACTGTAGTCGCCGGAGATTCGGTTTAACCGGCGAATAAAGATTATAACTTTGACAATTACTGTTTTTCGATCGCATCTCAAGCTGTTTTAGTTTTTTCTTGGTTTATTATTCTCGACTTTAGCAGATTCTGGCCCACAAAATTGAGGCCCCCGCACCAATATTTCACTTGTGTTGCTTCAAGGCCAGGCCTGACTATATGACATTACATAGCAACACAATTTACTTAAAACAATAGATTTTTAGCTACACCAACAAAATTGTAATGCATAGTGGACATACACAAATAAATATGTTAAAAAACTATATATATGGTAATTTTACCACGATTTTTGTTTAGCTATAGAATCCATTTTTCGTTTAAGAAAAAACTAAAGAAATTTAAAACTCAACCGAAACCCTAACTTTCAAACCCCACCTAAATCTAAAAGCCCACATGAAACACACAAAAAAAAAAAAAAAATCCACATTCAAAACAAACCAGTTTGATACTATCTTCACCAAAGGTTGTTTTTGTATTTCTTTATGTATGGAGTTTATTTAATAAACATTGGATTGTGATCATATAATTTTTGTTGGGTTAGAATATAGGATTTTGATCAAGTGTTCATATATACGATTCGTAAACGTACACATAATTAAAATATCGAATTAGTACAAACAAAGAAAAAAATTCAATGGTGAGATTCACCCCACATTTCCATGAGATAACCTTTACAGCTACTACTATTAAAATACCAAGATTCGTGATCGAACCATCTTTTTTTCTTCTGTGTTGTCTTCAACGATTCCTGTTTTTGTTCTTCTTCTTGTTCCTCATACGAAGATGTCTCCATCTTCTTGAGATTGTGTCTATATTCAACAACTACTTGTTCAAAGACTTCGACCTCAAACATGTTCATTTTCACCTTAGGGTTTATGTGATCCCTCACAAACGCAAACGCCAACTGATCTCGCGGGTTAAACGCTTCTAACTCGTTGAACATGAAGCATGAAAATAGATTGTTTCTTATTCCGTGTCTTCTCAATATCAACCCACTGTCTGGTACATCTAATTCAAATATAAATGTCATTTAAATATACGAAACAGCAACACAAATCTGAATTCAAATAATTATTACAACTAACAAGCAAAGTTATTAAAGAACATTAAGGTCCAATGAACATAAACTTCTAAAGATACTAGCATCACCAAGTTAAAAACAAAAATAGAAATATAGTTGGTCCAGTTGCATTTCTATCCATTTTGAATGACTTAAAATCTACTCTTGGACCGATATGAACCATCGAACAACTTGTTTTTTTGGGACCCTAACTTGATATTATTACATTTCTTTCTCTATCTCATATTTTCATAGATGTGTTATATGGGAGACCACGTCGTGATTCTTTGATAGCAACTATGATTTTATTTATTTCTAAAAGAATATGTTCTCCAACAGACAAACTAATAAAAACAAATATACAGCTGAAAGTTAAGCAAGAACATGCACTAGTTGTATATACATTTTATCTCATTTTTGCTATTTTTCGATTAAATTCTGTTTTTCTTGTTGTTGTAATCCTAATTTCTTATGACTATATATAAGCCTGAGTTTCTATAAGCAACTACATGATAATACTAATGATATAACACACAAGTTATTTCCCTAAATATTGAATAATTAAAAGTATGGTTTTCATGATTACCCGTGACTTCAATTTAGAAAAGCCACAAGTAAAAAGAACATAACCTAACCAACTAAAGCCAATCTCATGCATAAGACATGAGACTCTTTAGTCTTTATTGCAAAGTAATAAGAATATACAACAACATTCTAGACAAAGAAAGGTATACGTTTACGTTTATTATTATTATAACATTTAAGAATGAAGACTCGAACTATATATTTTACAGAAAATCAACCTTAAACCAAATTTTTATACATATTATAAGGGATATATAACTTGACAGATACTCACGTATTATTAGTGTTATAATAATACTTATTAGAATACAATACACTCCATGAATAACTCCCTGATTTTTTTAATAAAACTGATTTCAGAAAAAACAAAGTTAAAGTCTAGATCATATATACCAATATTGTTGAGATATAAAGCTTGCACAACTGAGTCCACTATTAATTAATTCTATGTCCAAAACTAATAATTAATACTTTGTGATTACTCTACTAGATTTTTTTCTATAGAACCTTGCCTAACTTTCCTATATTTGGGTAAATGCAACTAATAAATCATTAACTGGCCACTAAAAACATTTAAAGCTTGTTCGTTATGATTTAGCTTAGATTTGATTACCTGTGGGATATGGCAACTTATGAGAGCTCCAAGGCTTCAAACCAAGCTCACAATAAGTCTCCATTTGCATTCTTAGCCCATCAACATCACCCCATTTCTTCCACCTCGCGGTAGCCATCGCTTCCTCCATTGTATTAACAAAAAACGGATGTTTAGATATCGCTATATCGGCCTCAGGAACCACTAACATCGAATGAATTAGAAATAGCGGATCGATCATGAGCTGGATTTTTGCGTCCACCCATATGCTAAACTTTGAGTTCGGAAACAGTCTATGTATTAGATATTTTGGTATAACCCCGTTCATAGCCGGATTAAGGTATAGATTCTCGGATGTTGAGATTTTGATGATCCTCCATGCGCCGACTCTATTATCTCTCGGATTGTTTTTCGGAATGACATTGTGGTGTAAGAGGGAGTTTAGGGTTTTATCGTCGATGAACATGTAGAAGCAAACGGTTTCTAGAGTTTTAACTCCGAGTCCCACCGGTTGTCTAATCTTGTCATGATCGTTAAAAATGGCTGATGCAACTACTAGTCCACATTGCTCCATCTCAGCTCTATCTACCAAAAACAGACAACAATTGAGAAAAAAATATCAAACCAAAACATTTCTATTTTATAGAGATAAATAAAATTTAGTTAAACAAGTGATGTTAATGCAAATTGTCATGATCATGAGCTAATTATCAATGCCAATGACCCGTTTAAGGTTTCTAATATGACATCAATACAAATAATTTAAATCAGCATGATTTATAAACATTCTAAATCACGTTTAATATTATATGTTTTAATTTGTTTCCTCAATTATACCCAAAAAAAAACCCCATGTAAATCAAAACTATAATTATTATAGGAAAAATTTAAGATCCTGATTTTCTCCTGTTTACTCGGTGTATTGAGTTTTGACTAGATACGATTTCTTGAACAAAATACAGAGGTTATAATTGATAAACCGGTTACTAGTTAAACCGGTTAACCAATATCTTTTTACTTATAAATGAATAATCTCACCGGAATTGCTGATCGGAAAATCTCGAAAGAATCCGCATGGAACTTGGACGTCATTATTCGAATGATTGAAATAAGAAAATCTCCTCTGGGTACTGAAATTCCCACCAAAAGTTTCACTTTTTCCATGAATATATCTCAAATCTTCCGACAATGATGAATCACTGCAAATACTCTGTATCTCCTTCAACACTGTCCAATAATCTGATTCCCATCAAACCAAAATCATTACACAAAAAGAAAGAAAAAAAAAATGAAATAGATTTTTGTTATAGATTTTGTGTTACCAGAGAAAAAAACAGGGGAAGAACAAGAGGATCTGTGAGTAGGAAGAGCATATTTGTGTTCACCATAAGAAGAAGGATAAGAGAAGAGTTTTGTCTGAATCGGATCGAACGGTGAATATCGAAAGACGCATTGGTTTGTAGAGAGAGAAACGTAGAGGAATAGAAAGAGAGTTGTGAATAAGTAGAGGAGTGAGAAACAGAGGAGCTTTGATCGGACGTAAAGCGGCGGAGACACGGTGGTTATGAATTTTCCCCATTGGAGAGAGAGATTTATGGTTTATTATTTATGTTTTTAGTATTTTTTGTTTGTTTGACATTTTAGTGTTGAAGATGAAGAAGGAGAAGAAGAGGAGGATCTTCGTTTGAGTCTGTGCTCTGATGAATCTGAAAGTTAGAAATTTTAGCAGCTTTTTATGCTAAAGCGTTACGAAGAAAAAAAATATATTTTAAAATAGAAAATAATTTTATAAAAAATGAAAATTAGCTAACCATAAACTGTTATTTATTTAGATGCGAAAAAAAAAACTGTTATTTACTTAGGTAATCAAGTAAATAATCAAATGAACAAATGTGATTTTTTTAGAGTTATTTTGACAGTAAACAATGTTTACTTATTAGGCAAATGTCAATGAGAATTGAAAACTAATCTGACACATACACAATCGGTTGGCTAATTCCATTTTTGACCTCCGGCTTACCACACTCTTTCTCTCGTTCACTGCATCTCTCTCTCTCATTTTCTCTACTTTTGTTCTTACTAAAGATACAAATAAATATAGATCCAACAAAATTTGATAAGATCTAGTGATGAAATCCATTGGCAAAAAAGAGACAAAAATCAGTGGTAATTAGCATACACAACAACAAAAAACTACATAATTGGTAAGACGGAGAAGCTCCGTAATTGGGATAGTTGACCAGTTGTTGCAGCTGCGGCGGCAGAGGAAGACGAAGAAGCTCCGGTGCCTTTGTTTCTGTTTCCGCTGTTGAGTGGAGAAGAAGAGAAGCTTCCAAATACACCCACCCACCCCACCCCACCCCCCAAAAAACTATACCTTAATTGGGTAGAGGTTAACCCAAATGCAAATATCTAAAGTAAAATCAAGAGGTGTGTGAGTGTGTGTGAAATTGAGGAAGAAGATAGATAAACAAATAAACAAGAATTGAGGAAGAAGATAGAAGAGAGCGACATAGAGGGAGAGAGAAGGAGAGAGATAGGTATAGGGCTAAAAGAGGAAAAACAAATTTACTGACTGTTGCATTGCTATTTGGCTAAATAGCCGAAAATCTGTTGATGTGAGGCCTAATTTCTCATTTTTTATTCAAAAAAAAAAAAAAACTTGTGATTAAATTGTTTTTTCATAGCAACTTCATCTCGTTTCTTCTTCCAACATTTTTTTAGAGAAAATGTTTACTACTTAATTACATAAAGTATCAAAAGATGATAAAAATACAGATTTAGAAACAAACATGACGAGTGTGTATAAAAAATGCCGATTCCAATAGAAATACAAAAATATACCACAAAGGGTGAATACGAGCGATCGGAAACAAAGCTCCGGGAAACTTAAGACCCATGAAAATAGGGGAAAATGTCAAGGAAACTCTAATCAAAACGATGTCTATAGTGGTGCTAAGGTGGGTGACTTTTCCCTAAGAAGGTCCAAAACCGACTAGCCGAAATGATCAAACCATACTTAACATAGCTTAATGAAACACCACTATGAAACCAACAGATAATCTAAAATCACAATGCAAAACCAACAAGCTAAAACCACAACCACAAATAGGATACTAAAAGCAGCTGTTGCAATCAACAGTGAGATGATCCAAACCATTTGGTACACTGTAAGTTGTAACCAATGACGCTTTTAGTAGGGGGACAAGGGGTGCTACGGCCCGCTCGTGTCCCCCAAATTAAGGGGTCCAAAAATTTTTTTGTCTTAGGATCCATAAATTTTTCGAGCTGGTCTGGTTATAACTACCCAACCAAACTAAGAGAAAATGAGTGGAAGCTAAGCTAGCCGGTGGAGAGCTGTCCTTAATCTCAACAACCGGAGAGAAAGCGGATAAACCCTCTTCTAATCTAGTACTGGAGTATGGAGATAGTGCATGAGCTACCAGAGAGCGCCGTCGAGCGCAAAGCTGAGGGAGAAACCAAAGACGATGACCGAGAACGGAAGAGCACAACCCATAATGCGGCGTACCAATGTGAATATGGACACTTATAGTAGTGCAAAAGTACATGCAGAGTCGTGCTCATCTTATATCAAATTAGGCAATGGGCTAGGGCCCCACATTTTATGCATATTTATAGGGCCCCCAATTTTAGATTTAAGAAAGTTTAGTGGTTAATTTAGTAAAAATTATTTGAAACTTTCTTTTACTAATTATTTCATATTTCTATAGCTTCAATTTTTGTATCTTTTTATTGTTTTATTTTTATTTTGTTTCCAGTTTTGGTTTGTTGGTAACTTGGTATAGATTATTTTACAAGTACTTAACTTATTTGTTTTAATATGTTTATTACTATTCCATAAACTTTTAACTTTGCAGTTCGGTTAAATATATTTAACCAACAAAAATATTACAAGATAATTACATAATATATTATTAATAGTTTAAAATTGTATGTTAATTATATGTTTCTTCCATAACACTACTCAATATAATTTAACTCTATAAAACAATCAACAATGATTTATTAATATATGTTTTAGTTTTTATGGTTTTTAAATAGTTTTCTATATTAATAAGTTTGTAAAAATTTATGGTTTTCTGTAGTTTTACACTTTTAAAAATAGAAAATAATATATGCTTAGTTTTGTCTTAGGCTCCGTTAGAGCTTAGCACGGCACTGAGTACATGATCTTACGTAGTTGAAATTTTCTATGGTGCGATAAACTTTGAGTAAAAAAGAAAATAAGTTATTTTTTTTTTGCTAGAAAATAAGTTATTTAGTAATTGAAAGAGGCAACCAAAGTTCCTTCGAAGAAGAAAACCAAAATAATTTTTGATTAAAAGTACAAATTTTGTTTATATTCCATTAACAAATATATTTGTAAGAAAAATAGCAAACTCAAAATTCAAATTCTACACCATTATGCTAATACATTTAGCCTCCTGACATCTAATTAATTAAGCAGACATGTACAACATCCACAATGAACAACTCTCTTCGTAGCATACAAAATCACGGTAGACAGTTTGGTGAAACATTCAATAAGTTTTGCATCAATTAGTTTGCACATGCGTAACAGAATCACTAAACTATTGGTCATTGAGCTAAAAGACTTCCTCACTTCCATACCATTGGTGTTTCAATGAGTATGAAAAAAAACAGTTTGATCACTATCAGAATAACAAAACTTTGTGCATTTTGATATATATATATATATATATATATATATATATATATATATATATATTTTTTTTTTTTTGTCGTCAAGATTTTTCATTACTTA
Source organism: Draba incana (assembly GCA_963576765.1). Taxonomy (NCBI): domain Eukaryota; kingdom Viridiplantae; phylum Streptophyta; class Magnoliopsida; order Brassicales; family Brassicaceae; genus Draba; species Draba incana. The sequence continues at coordinate 11,116,037 of OY755211.1, read as the reverse complement.
GAATGAGGATTACATCAACCAATGTACAACATAACTTTGAGAGTGAATTCTAGCTTGTTTTGCTAATGAATCCACATGAGAATTTGACTTCCTCGAAATATGTTTAAAAGAGAAGTTACATGTTCTTGCTATGCTAATAATATCATGGAGAGCAACTTTGTAAGGAGAATTCTTAACCTGAGGAGATTCCAAATCCCATTCCCCTTGTTGCAGAAATGAATACAATGACTGTAGATCACCGCATAGCACAAGGTCTCTATAACCCAGTTTATGTAACTCCATTGTAGCCACTCTCAAAGCCTCCACTTCCGCATGTGCAGGAGATGATGTAGGTAAGAATGAACCTGACCCATACATCTTTTGTTGTAAATCTTGATTCACTAGGCTCCAAGCAATGCCAATTCTCTCATAACCTGATACCCAAGATGCATCTACAAAACAGCAAGGTTTCCTCACTTGATTAAATAGTTCAGTCTGAGTTTTAGGAGGAACCTGATGGGCATCCTTATAGTTCAATCGTGGGAGAATGTTTTCTGACTCATTAGCTTCCATCCAACATTGACAATCGGTATATGCCTTGTTGATAATCATCGGAATTGGCCATCTCTTGTTCTGGAAAATAATATCATTCCGATGTTTCCATATCCTCCATCCAATAAAATGAAAAAGCTTCAACTGGTCAGGTTTATCTTTCAATGCCTCAGTAATGGCATCGTAATTGCAAGAGAAAGAATCTGAAGACAGTTTTTACCTGAAAAGTTACATCAAATTTTATTTTTACCAAAAATAAAAAATATTATCTCCATCTCTCGGTTTAGTAGAGAGAGTAGAGCGGTTTGGTTTAATAAGGACATGTCTTCTTCTTCGTCTTCTTCTTCCTCCTTCTCTTGATTTCACCTCTCAATCCCAAATTTTCATGTCTCTTCCTACCAAACGCTCTACTTGCTCCTCCGCTTCTGCTTCCACCGACTCTTCTTTCTCTTCTCCGACGATGAAAAAGGCCAAAAACGGTCTCCACACTCCTCCCTCTTCCCAGCAGCCTAACGCCGCCGATAAGATAAGCTTTCCCATGGAGGAAGAAGATCCAACTCCCGCCGCCGCGAATCTCTCCCGGAAGAAGGCTACTTTGCCTCATCCTACTAAGAAGCTCGTCATCAAGCTCAATAAAGGTATTTTTCTTCGATTTTGAACCCGATTTTGATTTTGATCGTTAGGTTTTGAATTATCTTTGATCCGTTAGTCTAAGATTGAATTGGAAATGATGTTTGTTACGATTGATTAAGTTTCTCGATTTCTAGGGTTTTTTATAGGTTTGCGATTGATTGAACATTTTTGTGGGGGGAATTCACTGTGATGTGTTAGGGTTTTTGTATTTCATAAAGTATGAGTCTTGTTTGTTTAGCCAATCTGGAATTTATGATCCGAATTTGTTATTAGAAACATTATTTAGCAATAGTGAGGATTTTTCTGATTGTACTATTTATATGTGAAGCCAAACCAACTTTACCTACAAACTTTGAGGAGACTACTTGGGAAAATCTGCAGTCAGCTATCAGAGCTATATTCTTGAAACAACCGTTTTCGTTCGACCTCGAGAGGCTTTACCAGGTAACGGGTTACTCGCAAATTTTGAGCTTTCTTTCTTGTTTTATGTGGAATTGATGGTGAGTGTTTTTGTCAGGCTGTTGATAACCTTTGCTTGCATAAGCTAGAAGGGAAGCTATACGAACGGATTGAGAAGGAGTGTGAAGAACATATCGCTGCGGCTTTACAATCTTTAGTTGGTCAAGATACCGATCTGTCTGTTTTCTTGTCACTTGTTGAGAAATGCTGGCAAGATTTTTGTGATCAGATGCTTATGATCCGTAGTATAGCCTTGTCTCTTGATAGGAAGTATGTGATACAGAACGCAAACGTACGTTCGTTATGGGAGATGGGTCTGCAGCTTTTCCGGAAGCATCTTTCTCTGTCCCCTGAAGTCGAGCAGAGGACTGTTACTGCTCTCTTACGAATGATTGAAAAGGAAAGGTAATTTTGTATTACTCTGCTCTTCCAAAAACATAAGAAACAAGGTTAATATGTCACATTAGGAATTTATCTTCATAAGGCCACCGTTTAAGGACGGTCTTTGAACTATTCTTGTCTGGCAGTGATAATTAGTTATAGCTGAAATTTCAAGGAAGAGCACTATTGTGAGTCATTTATATTTGTGGATAATATTTTCAGCTGAATCTACTGATATTTCTTGCACGATATTGGTCCTGCAGATTAGCTGAAGCTGTTAATAGGACACTACTAAGCCATCTTTTAAAAATGTTTACTGCACTGGGAATATATACGGAAAGCTTTGAGAAACGTTTTCTTGAATGCACTTCTGAATTTTATGCCGCTGAAGGAATGAAATACATGCAGCAGTCTGATGTTCCCGAGTACCTGAAGCATGTCGAGGTGCGTTGCTGGACTTCATATAGTTTCTTTCTATGATAAGCTGCAGTATAGGTTATTAGTTGATCTGGTTTCTCTAATGTTTATACTGGTGTTTGGTGCAGGGAAGGTTGCAGGAAGAGAATGAAAGATGCATACTGTACATAGATGCAGCAACCAGGAAACCATTGATAGCAACTATTGAAAAGCAACTACTCGAGCGTCATGTACTTGCTGTTCTTGATAAGGTTTAACTCTCTTGTCATCCTAGGGGTTGCGTGAATTTTAGCAAATTTTGGTTTGCTTTAAGCTTATTTTATATCTGAACATCCCCCAGGGTTTCACGCCATTAATGGATGGACGTCGTACCGAGGACCTCCAGAGGATGTACACCCTGTTTTCAAGGGTCAATGCACTTGAGTCTCTAAGGCAGGCTCTAAGTTCCTACATTCGGAAAACTGAGCAGAAGATTATAATGGATGAAGAGAAAGATAAAGATATGGTACAATCACTTCTGGACTTCAAGGCTGCTCTTGACATAATATGGGAAGAGAGCTATTGCAAGAATGATTCATTTGGAAACACCATCAAAGATTCATTTGAGCATCTGATAAATCTTCGCCAGGTATTGAATATTTATATTTGTGGTGATTGCCTAATCTTTTGCTACTTTCATATAAAAGCAACATGCCAATTATTGTGGAAATGTCAACCTTATAACAACAAAGCTGCAACTGAGGAGTTTATAGCAATCTAGATATTTTCATTACTGTTTATGCAATGTATTGCCATAGTTTTCTTTACGATATGTTTTGGCATTGGGTATAATTTTCAAACATACTGTCGGGTTTTTTTGGGCACTGGACCTAGGTACTGTATTGTTGTTTCCTAGTATATGGTCCTCACTCAAATCTCGAGCAAATGGTAAATGTATTTTTATGAATCATCGTGATAAAAGTTCACATTAGCTTACTGCTCTAAGTGATTCACGGTCTTAAATCTGTAGAAGTATTAAGTTTGCATGTTATCGTGTGCCTCAAATAATATTACATACATCTTATGCTCCTGGTTCTTTTTTGCAGAACCGGCCAGCTGAGCTTATTGCCAAATTTTTGGATGAAAAGCTCCGTGCTGGGAATAAGGGCACTTCTGAAGAAGAATTGGAGAATACTCTTGAAAAAGTCTTGGTTTTGTTCAGATTTATCCAGGTAGATACTTAACATCTAGTAATGATTTTTTCTCTGTTAATAACTGCCTTCAGGCCAGTCACCAGTGCCTGGTCTGAAACCAGGTATTTGACCATCTGGATATTAGTTTTGCTGAATGATTTCCTATTTTCTTTTTATTAAAGGGTAAAGATGTGTTCGAAGCATTCTATAAAAAGGATCTTGCAAAGAGGCTCCTGTTGGGAAAGAGTGCTTCAATTGATGCCGAGAAATCCATGATCTCTAAGGTTGAAAACTAATTTAATTTTCTTGTTTCTCTTTCTCACTGAAAAGTTTTCTATATTGGTTAGTTCTTCCACACTGACCCAAACTTGGTGTCACCTACAGCTTAAGAACGAATGTGGTAGCCAATTTACAAACAAGCTCGAAGGGATGTTCAAGGTCCTCTTTCTTTCTCCTCTCTTTTCAAAAACGATGCTGGTCTTTTTTTTGGTTAATAAAAGATGTTGGTCATTTAGTTTTAGTACAGGAGGTCCTATTCTTTCAATCTATCCTAGTATCAGTATTCTTTGTTACCTAAACTCAAGTTAGTGTTTACTAGTCAGTACAGCTCTAATCCTAGAGATTGTTGGATGACATTATGCTGCAACATACCTACTTTAAGGAACTTGTGTGCATGTCAACAATCATAATGAGGTTGACTCATTGTTTTTTTAAAATTTTCTCCCAGGATATTGAATTGTCAAAGGAAATCAACGAGTCATTCAAACAATCATCCCAGGCCAGAACAAAACTGCCATCAGGAATCGAGATGAGTGTCCACGTTTTAACAACAGGGTATGCACTACGTAGCAAATACATCCAGGATTCAACTGATAGCATGACATATTTATAAAGCTTGTTAACCTTCCATGTATAATGCAGGTACTGGCCAACATATCCACCTATGGATGTTAAACTCCCTCACGAATTAAATGTCTATCAGGTTTTACTAAAAGTTCTGATATATTTTCCTTTCCGCAATGGTTTTTTTCGTACAAGATCTTTTAAATGTTATCTGTTTGTTTCGTAGGATATCTTCAAAGAGTTCTATTTAAGCAAGTACAGTGGTAGGAGGTTAATGTGGCAAAACTCATTAGGTCACTGTGTTTTGAAGGCAGATTTCTCCAAAGGCAAAAAGGAGCTTGCTGTTTCCCTGTTTCAGGTCAGTGGACTTTTCTCTTTTTTCCTTTTCAAGCCCTTCCTCGAGGTTTACAGTGTGAATTCATTGCTTAGAAAATGTGATGTCTTTAATTGTCACAGGCTGTTGTGTTGATGTTATTTAACGATGCAATGAAACTTAGCTTTGAAGACATTAAAGATTCCACTGGCATAGAGGACAAGGAACTGAGAAGGACTTTGCAGTCGCTTGCTTGTGGGAAAATCCGTGTCCTGCAGAAGGTTAGGCCAAAATCTTGACTCTGTTTAACTCTCTTTTCTACTAATCCAGAAACTGCTGAGATGGTGGCTTTGGTTTTTTTTTTTCCATATTGATGTTCCGTATGCAAATGGTCTTGCAGTATCCAAAAGGAAGAGACGTACAAGACGGTGATGAATTTGATTTCAATGACACCTTTACAGCTCCCCTGTATCGCATTAAGGTACATAAATTTTTAGGATCTCGTCACACTCATGATTCCTCTATAGTTTTATGATAAACCAAATTATTATTTTTCTGGGGTGCAGGTGAATGCAATCCAGATGAAAGAGACAGTAGAAGAGAACACAAGTACAACAGAGAGAGTATTCCAGGACCGACAATACCAGGTTGGTTTCTGCTCTTATTTTGTTTACGGTTACTGTTTTTGTTTTAGGCCTTTCTTACAATTTGGTTCCTTAAACGAGAGAAGATTTGACAAAATGACTTTTCCCGTCACACCCTTCTCTTACAGATCGATGCAGCCATTGTTCGAATTATGAAGACAAGAAAAGTGTTGAGCCATACTCTGCTAATCACTGAGCTCTTCCAACAGGTATTTTTCTTCCTGCTTTCTTGACATTGTTTAAACCCCTAAAATAAAATAATAAAGGACCTAGATGGACTTACCGAATTATATTTTACGGAATAAGTAACATGTCAGTTAATGAAAAAGAACCATGATATTCGTTATGCGGTCCAACACCTACTGGTTATGTACTTAAAACCTTGACCCTTGTTGCGACGATGACGATGATAATACATATACTATGCAATGTATATTTTTTTATTGTTTGGTCAGGCAATGTATGGATTATGTTTGTGATTTTTGCAGCTCAAATTCCCAATAAAACCGGCTGATCTGAAAAAGAGGATCGAAAGCTTGATCGATCGAGAATACTTGGAGCGGGACAAGAGCAATCCTCAGATATACAATTATCTTGCTTAGAATCTCTCTGGTAAACAGCTTTTCAATATTTTCATCTTTGTTTATTTATTGACAAACAATGGCCGAAATTTTCCTCTTCAATTTGAAAAAATGGAAAAGAATTTGAGATTGCGAATATCATCTCCCCCTTTTTGCTTGATTTTATGTACAACCCCAAAGTTCCTGTTTCGGTCTCTGTTGACTTTTCTTTTGTCCGCTACTCTGAGCTGAGCATTCACTGAGTTGATTTAGAAGGTCACTATGTCTCCTGTTTTCTACTACCTGGAACTTATTGTTTTCAGATTCTTTATCGTACTAGAAAACAAAAGATGTTTTTCTTTACAAAGATTTTCGATTTTTAAACTTGTAGGGTATTTTTATATTGAATTCATCTTTTGAAGGTTTTTCTCTTTCTGTTAAACATTTAACTAAGGAAATGGGACTTAATTTGATTTACCCGTTCCGTCGTTCTTGTTGGTAGATTTTTCTGCATGATTCGAAGTCTAGGTATGTGTCACATTCCATTGGGTATAATAGGTTTAAGATATAATGATATATCATCCCATGTTGTAATCTTTTGTATGACTCGTTTCTCTCTAATAATACAGTGGCAAAAAAAAAAAAAAAAAGAAACGTGAATGTCTACATTTTTGTTTAAAATAATAAATCCAATACCCAAATTTTATCTGACATGCATATTTACTGCCTACTAGTATCTCAAATAACGAATCAAAAGTTCAGCATAATACCTACATAACATAATCAAAAGTTGGACAGTATCTGTTGCCAATATATTTAACCATATAGTTTTCCTGAAATGGAAAAAAACAACTAACAGAGTGTACATACTTAAGAGTGTATTTTACAATTATTACTAATGAAGAAAATCTTTTAATAATAGCCGACGAGATATGTTACACTCTCTAAATTTAGAAAATTAACAATAAGTTTTGGATGATTTTCTCCCTTTTTGTCCTTATAAGGGGTTTGTGGTTCGAAAATCGAAATTGTTACAGTTTTTTTTCAAGGCTAAAATCACGGAACTTTTGAATTTTGGTAATCAAAGCAAACCCTTAAATAAAACATTCTTCCCAAAAATAAATCCAAAAAAACACTTACCTCTTAACAAAAAAATGGCTTCTCTCTGGTTGAAGTTATCCTACTCCTTATGTCTAAGCCAATTGTGTTTTTTGGGGGATTTTGTGTTTGAGTGTGTAATTATGGATTTGTTCATCTATAACATGTGAGGCTCATACTCCTTCGACATTGTTAGATTGTCTTCTTTTGGTTTAAAATAAAAAATATTTCGAACTGTTATAAATCATAGTGGATTGTCATAACTAGTTCTGGTCCGTTTACGGCCCATTAACACTTAGTCTTTAGGCCAGTTTAATGAATCCTAGTTGAATTAGGATTTTCCTTTTATGTACTTTCCTTTTCCCATTAGGAAAAGGAATTTTCCTTTTCTCTCTTGTAATAATCCTATATAAAGGATCTTATGATTAATGAATAAAAACAATCTTCCCCATTCGTTCTCTTGATTCACAACACGTTATCAGCACGAGTTGCTCCCTAAACCCTAAAAACACAAAAAACGCGATTACTGTTCATCGTTACTATTCATCGTACTGTTCATCGCGTACTGTTCATCGCGCACTATTCATCGCGCACTGTTCATCGACGATTACTGTTCATCGACGATTACTGTTCATCCGGCGTTACTGTTCAAATCATAGTTCATACAGCCTTTAAGGTTACGACGAACTAAAAGAAAGTTCATACAGCCTATCAACGGTTACGGCGAACTAGAAGACTCACGGAGGTTAAGGTAAACAATAAGAAACCCTAATCTAAAGAACCTAGATTCATGATAATCTTAGAAACCCTAATCTAAATCATGCTTGTTATTGTTATTGCTTGCTTGATTGTGTTTATTGATTCATGATTCGTAATCACTTGAAACCCTAACTTGAAACCCTAACCTAATTCAATTAAAATCCAAATCGATTGCATGATCTGTACCCGTGTCGATCGACACTAGTTTTATGTCGATCGACACGTAAACTTCTGCCTGAATTTGTTGTTTGAATTAAACTGTGTCGATCGACACAAATCACCCGTCGATCGACAGTAAACACTCTGTCCAAATTTGGTTGCATATTTATTTGAACTCGTTTGTTTGTTTGCTTGTTTGGATTGATTCGTTGATTGATAAACATGAAACTGAAACTGATTGCATCATATAGACATAACATGCTTGATTAAAATCCGGTCATATTATCATACGGTTTAGAATTTGAATACTAGGCTTGCATCATGAGCATATAAAAACATTATGTTAGGTTGTTAAACATAAAAATCTGGTTTCATAAGCATCATGCATCCGTACCCGTTTATATAAGCACCCATGACCTATTTTGCATCATATGCATAAACTTTAAAATCTTATAGTTCTTAGAGAATAGGATGAATGTTTTCAGATGTCGAAAATCAACAATTTGGATTATGCTGCCCTCAATCTCTCTGGAGACAATTACTTACAGTGGGCGTTGGATACTAAGATAAATCTAAAGTCTAAAGGACTTGGCGAATGTATCATTGAGGATAATAATGAGAATGAAAGGAATCGATACAGAACGATATCGATCATTCGTCATCATCTTGTTGAGGGTCTCAAGGATCAATACCTAACCATTGAGAACCCTTTGGACCTTTGGAAAGAATTAAAGATAAGATATGACCACCATAGAACGGTGTTGTTACCAAAGGCCAATTATGATTGGAGGAATCTCAGGTTCCAGGACTTCAAGTCCGTGGAAGAATATAACTCGGCTATGTTCAGAATAGTTTCTCAATTGAGACTATGTGGTGAGAAGGTAACTGAGAAAGACATGTTGGAAAAGACCTTCTCCACCTTTCACACTAATAACGTGTTGCTTCAACAGCAATACCGTGAAAGAGGTTTTGAGACATACTCAAAGCTTATAGCATGTCTATTACTAGCCGAGGAGAATAATACACTGCTAATGAGAAACAGTGAGATGAGACCTCCTGGATCAGCCCCACTTCCTGAAGCGAATGTGGCCACAGATGAAAAGAAAGAAATTAACCACGTCCAAAGTGATTATAGACATCGTGGTCGTGGACGTGGGGGTAGATGGCAAGGACGTGGCCGTGGCCATTTTAATCCATACGGCCGAGGTCAGGGCCGAGGCCACGGATTCCATAACGATCATTCTAACCGCGGGCGAGGACGAGGACGCGGATACCGAACTGACTATGATCGTAATAACCGTGGTATTACTTCTCAACCACGAGAATCAAACCCAAAATCAGTTTGCCATCGATGTGGAATGAGTAATCATTGGGCTAAGACATGTAGGACTCCCAAGCATCTGGTTGAACTCTATCAAGAGAGCCTTAAAGGGAAGAATCCAGAAACTCATATGATCCAGCATGATAATGAAGGAGATTTCGATCATGAGCAAGATGACTTGATGAATTTTGAAACCTCAGATATACTTAAGTGATTGATTTTGATTTTCTGTTTTGGTGTTTTGTGTTTTGCTTGTTTTACGTTTTACACTTTATACTTTGGTTTTGTGTTATTGCTTCCTATTAAACTTTATGGAATGAAAGAGTGTTATTTAAAAGTATCTATTGTTATCTCTTTTGAAGTATGAACGATATGGATGTGTTCATTGTGGATAGTGGATCAAGCCACTCGATATTAAGAGATAAGAGATACTTCATTGATCTTACACTTAAAAAGGCAAATGTAACCACAATTGCGGGTATAGCAAATTTAATTGAAGGCCACGGTCAAGCCCATATTTTATTACCTAAGGGCACGCATCTAGAAATTTCTAATGCGTTATATTCACCTAGTTCAAAGAGAAGTCTATTGAGCTTTAAAGACATTCGAATGAATGGTCTTCATGTTGAAACTAAGGACGAGAATAACAAAGAATTCCTTCAAATCTTTGAAACCGTCCATGGCTATAAGAAAGTCCTAGAGACTATACCTGCCATTTCTGTGGGCCTTTATTGTGCTAAGATCGGAATGATAGAAGCAAATGCTATGGTAAACAAAGAGTTTACTGAGAATTTCACTTTTTGGCATAACCGGCTTGGCCATCCCGGTGCTAACATGATGCGAAAGATATTAGCAAGTACTAATGGGCACACCTTGAAAGAAAAGAGAGTTATCCCAAAGAATCTCACGTGTGAAGCATGTTCACTAGGGAAACTCATTACTAGGCCATCACCAATCAAAGTAACTAAGGAAACGATAAATTTTCTGGAAAGAATTCAAGGAGACATATGCGGACCAATACACCCACCTTGTGGGACGTTTAGATATTTTATGGTCCTTATTGATGCATCCACGAGATGGTCACATGTCTGCCTATTATCAACTAGAAATGTGGCATTTGCAAGATTGCTTGCCCAGCTCATACGTTTAAGAGCACACTTTCCAGATTTTCCTTTAAAGACTATACGTCTTGACAATGCTGGGGAATTTACGTCCCAAGCGTTTAACGATTATTGTATGTCCATGGGGGTAAGTGTTGAATATTCTGTGGCACATGTACATACACAAAACGGTTTGGCTGAATCGTTTATTAAACGCATACAGTTGATTGCTAGACCGTTGCTAATGAGATCAAAACTCCCGGTCTCAGCTTGGGGACATGCAGTTTTACATGCAGCAGAGCTAATTCGTATCAGGCCATCTAGTGAACATAAATATTCCCCATCACAGTTAATAACGGGTCAAGAGCCAGACATATCCCATCTTAAAACATTCGGATGTTCCGTTTATGTGCCTATTGCACCACCACAGAGAACAAAGATGGGACCTCAAAGGAGGATGGGGATATATGTTGGATATGATTCTCCTACTATCATTAAGTACCTTGAGCCAACCACGGGTGATTTGTTTAAGGCCAGGTACGCAGATTGTCATTTTGACGAATCTGTCTATCCAACATTAGGAGGAGATAACAGACTGGTAAAGGAAATTATATGGAATCAAACGTCCTTAAAATGGCAAGATCCTCGGACTCAAGAATGTGAATTAGAAGTCCAAAAGATTATACATTTACAAAAGCTAGCTAATCAATTGCCAGATTCCTTTGCTGACCCGAAAAGAGTAACTAAGTCTTACATACCAGCTGTTAATGCACCGGTTAGAATTGATGTTCAAGAGGGACACAATCAAGTTGCTACAGAATCTAAACCACACTCAAAACATGGCCGGCCAATAGGTTCCAAAGATAAGAATCCTCGGAAAAGAAAGAAAGGTGCTGAAATCGTGGTTGAGGAATCTGATGGAACCCCAGACATAACTGAACCGATAGTTCCAAGCAATGAGACTCGGGACGCCGAGTTTCATGGTTCTGACGTTCCTGAAAATAATGAGATCTCAATGAATTATGTTATGTCTGGAATACAATGGAATAGAAAGTGTGTGGAAATCGATGATATATTTGCTTTTAAGGTAGCACTTGAACTTATGGAGGATCTAGAACCCACGTCGATATATGAGTGCACTCAGAGTGAAAATTGGACTAAATGGAAAGAAGCTATAAACGTGGAGTTGAATTCTTTAAGGAAAAGGGATGTCTTTGGTCCAATAATTCGGACACCCTATGAGATTAAACCAGTTGGACATAAATGGGTCTTTGTGAGGAAAAGAAATGAACATGGTGAAATCGTGAGATATAAAGCACGGCTTGTTGCACAAGGATTCTCACAGAGACCAGGAATAGATTATGAGGAGACATACTCCCCTGTGGTGGATGCTACAACTTTTAGATTTTTGATAAGTCTGGCTATAAGAGAAAAGTTGGATATGCGGTTAATGGACGTTGTAACTGCATACTTATATGGTCCACTGGATAATGAGATTTATATGAGATTACCAGAGGGTATTGAGCTCAAAGATAAGAAAGGTTCTCGAGAACAACACTGCATAAGGCTGAACAAATCCCTTTATGGACTGAAGCAAAGTGGGCGTATGTGGTACAATAGATTGAGTGAGTACTTAGTCAAAGAAGGCTATAAGAATGATCCCATCAGTCCATGTATTTTTATAAAAAAGTTTGCAAACAAAGGGTTTGTTATCATAGCAGTTTACGTGGATGATTTGAACATCCTTGGAACCCCTGGTGAAATCGTCCAAACAGTTGAATGCCTCAAGAAAGAATTTGAGATGAAAGACCTAGGCAAAACTAAGTTCTGTTTGGGATTGCAACTTGAGTACATAAATGATGGAATCCTTGTGCATCAAATGGCATATACTAAAAAGGTACTCAAGCGTTTTAATATGGATCAATGTCACCCATTGTCCAGCCCAATGGTGGTGAGATCTCTTGATCTAGAAAAGGATCCGTTTGGTCCTAAGAGAGACTCTGAAGAAGTCCTTGGTCCCGAAGTGCCATATCTCAGTGCCATAGGAGCTTTAATGTATCTGGCAAGCCACACTAGGCCAGATATATGTTTTGCCGTGAATTTATTATCAAGATTTAGCTCATGTCCGACCCAAAGGCACTGGGACGGGATAAAACATATTCTTCGTTACCTACAAGGAACGAAAGACTTGGGTCTATTTTATACTAACCAATCTAAGGACGGTTTAGTTGGTTTTGCTGATGCAGGTTATCTTTCAGATCCTCATAATGCACGGTCCCAGACAGGTTATGTGTTTACTCATGGAGGAACTGCAATATCTTGGCGGTCAATGAAGCAGGCCATTGCAGCTACATCTTCTAATCATTCAGAGATATTGGCAATTCATGAGGCTAGTCGTGAGTGTGTTTGGTTAAGGCTGATGACCCAGCACATAAGAGTGGATTGTGGAATGGCCGAAGGTAAGCAGGAATCGACGGTCTTGTTCGAGGACAATGCAGCGTGTATAGCTCAACTTAAGGATGGATACATCAAAGGTGATAGGACGAAGCACATTCTGCCAAAATTCTTCTTCACATCCGATCTACAGAAAGATGGAGAAATTCAAGTGCAGCAAGTACGATCAAGTGAGAATTCAGCAGACCTATTCACCAAGTCACTTCCAACCTCAACGTTCAAGAAACTTACTTATCAGATTGGAATGCGTCGTTTGAAAGACTTGCAGTGAGGTTCAGAACAGGGGGAGTAATACGTGTTGTACTCTTTTTCCTTCACCACGGTTTTGTCCCAAAATGGGTTTTACTTGGTAAGGTTTTAATGAGGCAACATCCAAAGCGTATTACAAGCCCATTAGAGTTATGACATCCAAGGGGGAGTGTTATAAATCATAGTGGATTGTCATAACTAGTTCTGGTCCGTTTACGGCCCATTAACACTTAGTCTTTAGGCCGGTTTAATGAATCCTAGTTGAATTAGGATTTTCCTTTTATGTACTTTCCTTTTCCCATTAGGAAAAGGAATTTTCCTTTTCTCTCTTGTAATAATCCTATATAAAGGATCTTATGATTAATGAATAAAAACAATCTTCCCCATTCGTTCTCTTGATTCACAACACGAACCTCGTTTTATCTTCTTTTTTCACATGTATTTTACATAAAATATTTGTTTTCTTTCAAGAGTTTCCATCTCATTTTTTCTTTTCATGAACACACTTCATAAATTGATTATTCGAATACATCATATAGAAACAAAACGACATCTCAGGCACATATCGTTGTTATTCATTCAAAATTCTATATAAATTCCAATTTATCAACTATTTATTTTTTCTTCCCTATTCTTGTACAGATTAAAAAATTTAAATGGCGTCGTATTCATTAATATATCTGAAACATTGACCTCAAAAAAGATTGATTCCTTTTTTGAAATTTAATGGAGGATCACGTCTTATCTTCTGCTCACATTATGACGTTTTTGTTTTTAAATAACCAGTTCGTACATTTTATGCACATATTTCATGGAAGATTGAGAAATGTATCTTATGAAAACCATATCTCTTGTGCTTAATATACACACATTTGATGTCAATTAATACAATAAAATATCAAAAAGTTCGCATAGTAGATGAATGGATTTACATACAGTATAACACAATGTATTCTTTCTAAGAATATGAGAGATTCATTTCCCACTTTCGCTAGTGATGGACGAATTGTACAATATGCTTCTAAGACATATTTGTTATTTTAATCCAAAACTGATTTGTCTTTCTTTCTTTGGTTTTGATAAGACAATATTTTCGGGCTTACTTGCTTTTACGGAAGGAGGTTTGTCAACTGGTGGGCGAAACAAAGGTTACACTGCAACTACAGATCTCAAGACTGTTCTCGCTATTACAGGAGTCGCTTATTCGCTTGTTCCTTCAAGGATTAAAGACTCGATTTATGATTCGGTTTCTGGCGCACTTTCCTACATCCCAAGGATAAGAAAAATGTTGTTCCATCCATATGCCTGAATTTAAAGAGTGCAAAAGGAACTAGTGTTATGCAGAGGCCTCGCTATATCTCCCTAAATTCCCAGTGTCTTAAACAACACCAATCTCGAAGTCTTCAGACACGAGGATTTAGACAACACTCTTAGTTTGAAGCCCAACCAGTCTGTTGTCAATACATTCCGAGGACACGAGCTAAAGTGGATTTTTAGATTCATGGAACTCTGAGATTCTCCTTAGCTATGAACTTGTGTTTCCTTCATGCGATGTGGCAGGAGATATTAAGGACGAATACTTAAAGCGTCTCAATCAAATATCTAGCTCCATTATGTGGACGATGGAATTGACTGGACCCCTTCTAATTTCACATATCCATCGACATTCGACAACCTTGCCTTAGATGTTAAGATGAAAAAGGCGCATCATTGACAATCTCGATGGGTTTATTAGATAACAAGTGTGGTACAAAACAGTGGATTTTTTTTGGAAAAGAGGATACTTATTACATTGTCCACCTGGGACAGAATAGTCCAGCTGAATCCCTGCGATGGCGAATCACTTACGATTCGATTTCTACGAGCTTGATTTAGCCAGTGTTAGCAACAATTCTGAGCTTTCAAGGTTGCTCATAACTACATTTAGAGGCTGCATAATTGTCGTCGATGATATAGATTGTTGCACCATGGGTTTTAACCAAAACAAAGATCTCAATCTTGGACAGTCTAGGGAAGTAAAGGTTACACTATTCGTATTGTTGAACATGATGGATGGATTGAGTTCAAACGCTGCGAGTATCGTAGTTTTCACAATAAACTACAAGGAAAGGATTGCCGATGCATTGATGATGCCAAGGCGCATGGATTTTGTAATCCACCTATCCTATTGCACACCGTAGAGATTATACTTTCGATATTCCTCAATGACAATAGCCACAAGTTCTTAGAGGAAATAAAACAAATATGTTAGGGAAGTTGAAATTAATCTTGCATAAGTGGTTGGATACTTGATGAGACATGGGTTTGTCGAAGAGATCATGGAAGGTTTAGTTGAGTTTTTGACAACCAAGAAGGTGACAAAGGGAGACACTTGAAGTTTTAACTCTCTCTCTCTCTTTCTCTTTTGCTTAGTTTTATGCTTCTTTATTAGCTCGAGCAATTTTTGTTCACATTTATCCTGGTCTGAAACCAGCTATTTGATCATCTGGATATCAGTAAGTTCTTACATATTGATCCAAGTTAGTAGTGTGGTAGCCAGTTTACAAAGAAGCTCGAAGGGATGTTCAACGTTCTTTTTCTTTCTCCTCTCTTTTCAACAAAGATGCTGGTAAAAGATTTTGGTCTTTGAGTTTTACTAAAGGAACGAACCATAGGTTCTTCCTTATATTTTTTCATCTGTGCTTACAATCCATCCTACTATTCTTATTCTTTGTTACTTAATCTCTGGTGTCTACTAGTCAAAACAATTCTAATCTTATTAGACAAGATTGTTGGATGACATGATCCTGTAACATACCTAATTTAGGGAACTTGAGTGTCTAGTACAACAATCATAATTACTCATTGTTTCCTTGAAAATTTCTCCCAGCCAATCAACGAGTCATTCAAACAATCATCCCAGGCCAGAACAAAGTTGGTTTCAGATTGAAAGTACAAATTTTCTTTAGATTCCATTGACAAATAAATTTGTAAAGCAAATAACTATTATTGCAAATTATAAAACGAAATTCTAAACCATGATGCTAATACATTTAGCCTTGTGACATCTGAGCATGCATGTACTACATCCGCAATGAAAAACTCTTTTCTTAACATGATGGTAAACAATTTGGTGAAACATTCAATATATTGTAAAATAACCTTATTAGATCATATGGAGGAGATACTTATGATTCTAGATATATATATGCTTGATCGTAACATAAAGAGATAAGACTTTCATCAAAGTTATCAAGTTTTCTTCTTCATTATGTTCCTCTCCGGTGTTACTGAATACATGCATTTCTTATTCTCACATATATATAGTGGAAAAAGATACATATATTAGTGATATTTGGACTTATATAAACTTGGTTAGTGTATAAATTTTATCAAGTAAAATAACATGACACTTGTAGTATCAAAGATGATGAATAATCACCAGATGATAATACAAAAAAATTGTTTGTGTGATTCCATCACCAAATTTGTTGCAAATTATAATACAATAATATATGAATTCGAATCCTAAATCTAGTATAGGATCACTAAACTAAAATAATTCCATAACATTGGTGTTTCATTGAGTTTGAAAATAGTTTCAGAATAATAACATTTGGACAGTACATGTTCGTTTTCTTCTTCTTCCTTCTCTTGATGTCACCTTGAAAAAGGCCAAAAACTGTCTCCATACTCCTCCTTCGTCTCACCATCAGCCTAACGCCGCCGATAAGGTAAGCTTTTCCATGGAGGAAAAAGCTACTTTGCCTCACCCTACTAAGAAGCTCGTCATCAATCTCAACAAAGGTATTTTGATTTTGATCGTTAGGTTTTGAATCATCTTTGATTCGTTAGTCTAAGATCGAATTGGAAATGATTCTCTGTGCGATTGAATTTGTAGCTTTAAGTCTCTCGAATTTTAGGGTTTGCAATGAAATTAGAGGAATTCACTGTAATTCGGGTTTTGGTAGTTGTTATTAAAGTTTGATTCTTCTTTGTCTAGCCAATCTGGGAATTTATGATCTGAATTGAAGCTTGGTTTGTTATTAGAAGCAATCTTAAGCAAATAGTGAGGTTTCTGATTGTACTATTTATATGTGAAGCCAAACCAACTTTACCTACAAATTTTATTTCGAGAGGCATTCATTACCAGGCAAATTCTGTAGCTTCCGTTCTTATGTCTTGCTGTTGATAAGCTGGAAGGGAAGCTTTACGAACGAATTGAGAAGAACACATCTCTGCAGCTTGACAATCTTTTGTTGGGCAAAACACTAATCTGTCTGTTTTCTTGTCTGACTTGTTGAGAAATGCTAGGAAGATTTCTGTGATCATATGCTTATATACAGCATTGTCTCTGGATATGAAATATGTGATACAAAACGCAAACGTACCATCATTCTAAGGTCTGACAGTGCATGACTTCATATTGTTTCTCCTCATGATAAGCTGTAGTACAGGCTATTAGTAGATCCGGAAGGTGTTTATACTGGTGATTGGTGCAGGGAAGGTTGCAGGAAGAAATGAAAGATGCATAGATGCAACAACCAGGAAACCACTGATAGAAGCTATTGAAAAACAACTTCTCGAGCGTCATACACTTGCTGTTCTTGATGTGGTTGCAGGAATTTGAGCAAATTTTGGTTTCCTTTAAGCGAATCTTATCTCTGCACATCCCTCAGGGTTTCACGGACCTCCAGAGGATGTACACCCTGTTTTCAAGGGTCAATGCACTTAAGTCTCTGAGGCAGGCGCTAAGTTCCTACATTCGGAAAACTGGACAGAAGATCGTTATGGATGAAGAGAAAGATAAAGATATGGTACAATCACTACTGAACTTCAAGGCTGCTCTTGACATAATATAGGAAGAGGGCTATTGCAAGAATGAATGATTTGGCAACACCATCAATGATTCATTTGAGCATCTGATAAATCTTCGCCAGGTTTTGAATATTTATTTTCTTGGTGATTGCCTAATCTTTTTGGTAACAATTTTATTTTCATATAAAAGCAACATGCTGATTATTGTGGAAATTTCAACATTATAATAACAAATTTTCAACTGATGAATTTATAGCAATCTAGAGATTTTCATTACTGTTAAGCACTGTATTGCCATAATTTTCTTTAAGACATATTTTGGCACTGGATATAATTGTCAAACATAATGTGATATAAACCCCTGTAAATTCGAGGAACCGAAAACTCTCTCTCTTTATTTTCTTTGATCTTTTTTTTTTTTTAACGACTGAATAACTTTATTAATATGATGTTGATGAAAACAAACCAAATAGCACCCTACATCAACTGATGTAAACAAAACAAGTAACAACATAACATCACAACCTAATATTGTAGGAAATTAAGATATTAACGAGAAGATTCTCCGGCAATACGGTCTTGTAACCTGGATGGACCTCCTAGAGCAAGGTAAGATTGAAACCTTCCAACTTTAGTGACACTACGTGCAATCTCTCTAACGACCAAGTTCGCACTCGGATGCTCAATCTCAAAAGAACAAGTGTGAAATCCACCCTTCAAATGCTCAATCTCTTGTAACAAACCCCGATAGCGTGGCCATACCCAAGGTCTAGCAATGGCATCGAAAACCGCTTGACAATCCAGTGCTATCATTACATCCAAAATATTCAAGTCCAACAAACTTTGCATAGCCCAAATAATGCATCGTAGTTCCGCTGTAATGCGATTCCGAGATCCTGTTATTGCATCTCTAGCATGAAGCCTAACCGATCCATTCTCATCTCTTAATACCCAAGCTACACCACTATGTAAGAAAGCATTGCGCCAATTAGCATGAATATTACACTTCAAAGCACCTATCATTGGAGGCTGCCATCTTTCCTTACTTCTTGAACTCTCACCCTTATGCTCTGGATCCTGAGCATTTACCCACTGCCAAACAATGGCTTCCTCTATAGCTCTTCCTACAACCACCTCCAAAGTCTCTTGTACAGCCGCATATAAGATCGCATTTCGATTTTTCCATATACTCCATAGGATCCAAGGAATCGACAATCGTCACTCTTTCACAAGTTGTGTATCCACCATCATATCCAAGACCAAGACCAGGTTATTCACTAGAGATGGTCCATATCCGTTTTCTGGTAAAGGAATGTGAGCAACTTGCCACATCATTTGAGCTGTTGGACACGTGAAGAGTACATGAGAGATAGTCTCGCACTCTTGGTTACATAACTTACACAGTGTATCCACCGCAAGACCGCGAGTTTGTAACCGGTCCGCCACCGCTATCGCTCTTGATAAAACTCTCCACAAGAACATGCGTATCTTTGGCAGGGTTTGAAGCTTCCAAATCCTCTGTTTAAGGTTAACCGTAGCTTGTTCATCCGCCGATCGTGCAACTACAGGTAAACTAGCATGATTCGAAATCAACCAATATCCACTCTTAACCGTATACGAGCCGTTATCATTGTATGCCCAGATGAACCGGTCCTCTGTTTGACTTAGAGGTAGATTCAAAATTTTCTTCGCATCAGCTTCATGAAATAAAGAGCGAACCATAGACGAGCACCAAGTGCCTTCTGATGTGATTAAATCTGCAACCTTGAGCATAATATCATTAACCGCTTGACGATCGAAAGGAACTCTCAGATGAATATCCATCACCCATTTATTAGACCACACCATTGTATTCTGCCCATTTCCGATCGACTTAATCAATCCTTTCATGAGAAGCTCACGTCCAAATATGATGTTGGTCCAAGCATACGACGGTCTGTTCCCTTTCCCACACTCCAAGAAGGATTTATTCACAAAATAGCGACCCTTGTAAGTTCTAGCTAATAACGACTCCGGTTCATTAACGATTTTCCAAGCCTGCTTCGCAAGCAAAGCTTGATTAAAGTCTTCAAGATCCCTAAATCCAAGACCTCCATTGTCTTTGGACTTACACATATCTTTCCATGCAACCCAATGAATCTTTCGTTTCTTTTCGCACTCATTCCACCAGAAGCTTGTCATGGCACTTGTGATCTTTTTTAACTGCATTTTGGAGAGTTTAAAACAAGACATCGCATATACCGGTAACGCCATTGCAATAGACTTAAGAAGTACCTCTTTGATCTTTAGTCGATAGTTTTATTAATTTTCAAGGTCTCCTTTAAATAGGAACATACCTTGACAAACAAGCATAATATATTGGAACATATATGAATAAGGAAACTTAACGAAACTAGCACAAAGCAATAATGACTAAGTAGATATTCTTAACCCTCTTCTCCACGTCTTTCTCCATGCAAGTCAACCTTCTGCCACTTCATTTGACCCCACAGATTCCATTGGGCTTTGATCAACTCTTCTTTCAAACATTTCAAGCCTTTGTCTCTTCTTACATGTGTACTTGTTTTCAAATAAATGTTCAGGTCTATCAATACTCCCCTGCCACACTTTCACCTTGTCCTCAAGGTGAAACTCAAGAAATTGTTTCGCAATTGTCTCACACAATTCCCATGTTTGCCCAAATGGTGGTAGCTCCTTCCATTGCACAAGTACTTTCAGCTTCTGGCTTCCTTCTCTACATCGGACTCCTTGAATGCTAACCGGGGTTAATTGTAGCTCCATATCCTGAGTTAAAGCCTGAGGTAGTTGTTGTCCTTGCTGATCTTTGGTGTTCCCTAGAGCACGCTTGAGGTGGGACACATGAAACACATGATGAATAGATGAGTGAGCTTGTAGAGATAATTCGCAAGCCACTTTACCCACACGTTTCAAAATACGGTACAGTCCGAAGAACCTAGGAGCCAACTTGTCATTCGTCCTTAAGGCTATGGAACACATGCGGTATGGCTGGAGCTTCAAAACATCACCTTCATTAAATTCCACATCCCTGCGCTTTTATTGGCTATCTCAGACATAATGACTTGTGCTCTCACCATGTTAGCTTGTAGTTCAGCCAAAATCAGATGACATTCCTCCAGCAAGGACTCTAAACTGTTGTTTGGTGTGTTGCAAGTCTGATTACGGTTAAGTGTTGGAGGGTCCCTGCCATAGATAGCACGGAAAGGAGTCATTTTAATGGTGCGGTGATAGGTAGTATTGTACCAATATTCTGCCCATCCAAACCATCGCGACCATGAACGCGGTTTTTCTCCTCCAAAGCACCGCAAATATGCTTCCAAGCATCGGTTTACAACTTCATGTTGACCATCGATTTACCTAAAATTTACCATATAGTTTACCTGATATGGAAAAAATAACTATGGGGGGGGGGGGGGTTAGTGGATTTGGTGGAATTTCTGATTTGATGGGATTTACGTGGATTTGGAGGATTTGTTATGGTTTCGAGTTTTTTATAATTAAACATAGAAAACCCTCTTTCTGTGATTTGGTGTGAATTTAGTGTGATTTAGTTTTAATTGTAAGAGGATTTGTAGTGATTTGATATCTTATTCTTCTTATATGTTGATGTTCTTTTTTTTTTGTTATGAAGTTCCATTAAAAGTTTACTTTCAATCTCGTAAGAGATTGTTTGAAAGAGACAAAAGACATGATTGAACTCTCAATCTCAGAAAGGTAATGAATGTCCTAGAAACCTTTGTTGGAAGCTTTTATTTATTAAGGACAAACACATGATTAATACAGAAACAAAACACGAAATTACTATTGATCATATATATATATATACTTACCAAGAAGAAGAAGAAGAAGAAGAAGAAGAATCTCAAATCTCCTTAAATCCTTTTTTAAAAAAATTGTTAACTTTTGAATAATAGGAGATTTGATATGAGTTTTAACAAATCATAAGTTGAATAACAAGAGATTGTATATTAGATTTTCTATGAGTTTAACAAATCATAAGTTGAATAACAAGAGATTGTATATTTGATTGAATTTTGGTGTATTCTACATATATTCAATGTTCAGTAACACATACTTTGAAAAGAGATTTTAAAATCACTAGTTGAAGAACATGAGATTTCATAAACTCCACCAAACCCACTAAAATATAACATCCAATATATCCCCTTAGATTGTATTTTACAATTATTATTAATGAAGAAAATCTTTTGATAATAACCGACGAGATAAAAGATACTTTGTTACACTCTCTAAATCTTTATGATTTTCAAACCCAACATTTGTATTTTGATAAACTATTTTAGAATCACAAATTGAATAAGAGATGATTTTGATTTGTATTTAAAAATGACATATTGAATAAGACATGATTCCAATATGGATTTTAAAATGACTAATTGAATAACATATGATTTGGTTAAGATTTTCAAATCCATTGAAATACCAAAACCAATAAACCCCCTTTAGAGAATTTACATCAACTTTTGGATGATTTTCTCCCTTTTTGTCCTTATAAGGGGTTTGTGGTTCGAAAATCAAAATTGTTTCAGTTTTTTTTCAAGGCTAAAATCACGGAACTTTTGAATTTTGGTTATCAGTGCGAACCCCTTAAATAAAACATTCTTCACAAAATAAATCCAAAAAAACACTCTTACCTCTAAAAAAAAACAATGGCTTCTCTCTGGTTGAAGTTATCCTACTCCTTATGTCTAATAGGCCTCAGTTGTATTGCTAAACCAAATCCGGTACGTTAACTAACAAGTATTTTGGTATGTATACTAAACTTATCAATTTCTCATATTAAAAAAGTGTTAATTGTATTTGCAGAATCAAGAAACCGAATTCAAATGCGTCTCTTTGTACAAACAATCTGCATTACAACACCCTCAAATGAAGAATCACCAAATACAGGTATCGCTTTTTTCGATTAAGCATTGATATATCAAGTTTTATAAACGTATTTATCGGAATAAACCTAGTTATTATTACTGTTGTCATTTTTTTGTAGACTAGAGCAAGTCGACAACTTTTATTAATGCTCTCTACTTCTAGTGATGACACAATCACAGAGATTGTTTTGAAGGGATCAGAAGAATGTCCTGAAGGACAAGTACCCATTCACAAACTAAAAACCAATTTAACCGATAATCTTACCCATCCCCAAGGACCCCAACATTCAGGTAAAAGCTCTTTAGATTACTCAACTAAATTTACTATCTTATGTTTCTTTAGAGTTTTCAAAATGTTAAATACAGTAGAAACTCTATAAATTAATACTCGATAAATTAATAAACTCTCTAAATTAATAAGTTTGGCCGGTCCTTAGTCGGGCCGGTGTAAAATATAACACAATTCGATAAGATAATAAAATAATATTTTTTTAGAAATTCAATGTAAATATATGGTCCCAATAATATCATAAATTAATATATGCTATATAAACATGACTAAGATATATTTATATATCATTTTAGTGTTGTTTGTTTTTTTCTTAGAACTAAAATTTGTTTATAACTCTATCATTATTTGATATAGTATAAACAAACAAAGAGAATAAACTAATTTCATAAAAATATAGCATAATATAAATTAAAAATTTTAAAATAAAAATTATTTTTTAAAAATTATAGAAAGTTTCTATTTTCGGTAAATTAATAACTCTATAAATTAATAAAATATCGTAGTCCCAACATTATTAATTTATAGAGTTTTTACTGTAGTATCTTAAACATTTCTAAACAAAAATCGTAAAAATAAATATTAAATACAAACAAAAAGAAAGTTTTCATTTGCATTTACAGTTTACACTGATATATACAGTATGATAGAAATAGGTTAATTAATTTACTTTTTGAAAATACAACCACAATTTTTTTTTGATCTTTCTATGTTTAGGCCATCTCCTTAAACAAACTCGTCGGGTTAGAGAGACGAAGGGAAATAACCATCTAGGTACAAAAATAAAAAATAAACCTATTGTTTCTGCAACGTTGTCCCAAAAAAATAAAAGACTTAACTACCCGCTAGAGTTATTTACAGAGACTAATCTACATGTAAGTGGCCTTAATTAAGCTGCAAAAACCATTAAACATATAATAGTTGTTAATTAGGTGCCGTAATTTTATTTATTTTATTTAAAGTATGCAGTTGTTAGGACATTTAAAAATACGACAAAAAGATGGCGTGGAGCACAAGCATTGTTCAATATTAACAAGCCGCCGCAAGTGACGCAAAACCAATTTAGTAAAGCTTGGATTTGGCTTAATTACATACAAGGAAACTCAACAATGAGCAGCATCCAGTTTGGTTGGGCTGTAAGTATAATGCTTTAAACTATTGATCGTTGTTAGTTGTATTTGTAATAACTTAAAGATGTTTGAAACTAATTACACTTACTTTTAAGGGTCTTCACTCCAAAAAGTTCAGTTTGTTTTTTTAGAAATTTATTCTAGAGTGTTTAATCCGGGGCCGGTTTGGTTAACATTGTTCGACTTTTTTGGATATTTTCGGTTTTTCGAAGTATAGTAATGCATGTGATCAGATTGGTTCAATTTATTCAAATTTAACAAATCTATATATCGTTTCGTTCGATTTATCGTGTTCAGTTGCATACAAAATATCGGGATAATCGTCCAAGACTAACCACGTTTTGGATAGTGAGTAATGAGTTAGTATAGTCCAATGATAACTTCATCAAGACGTTTTTGGATTTTGGTTCATTTGGTGTGAACATAGTTAACTATATATGCACTAATTAATTATACATTGCAGTCAGAGGAACAACCAAAAGGATGTTACAATGCGTTATGTCAAGGAGGTTATGTTCAAGTTCATAGATCAATCTACCCTGGTTTGGTTTGTGATCAAATCAGTACTGTTGCAGGAGGACAACAACACACTGTCCATCTTTCTGTTTCGGAGGTATATAAAAACCCTAATTTTATAAATAAGTATAGGTTAAATTGTTTATTTTTCTCTTTGCATTTACCTTTCTATGTATGTTTACATCTTAACGACTTCAAAAAAAAAAAAAAATTGGAACAGTTAAGACACAATGTTTAAAGTATTCAAAAGATAAAAATCAATGTTTAAAAATTCGAAATTAGAAAGGTAATTCTCTTAAACTTAAGGGGTTTAAACTTAGAATTTCGTTTTAGGGTTTAATTTAGGTTTTTGTGATTTAGTTATATTCTATTTTAATATATTTTAAAATATGGCCTATTTAGTTAATTTTCGAACATTGCTAAAATAAAATAAAAATAAAATAAAATGTTTGATAAAAACACAAAACATTGACTAGAGAGTATAAACAAAAGACAAAAAAAAACAAAAAAACCCATGCCACTATATAGTATATAGGCCTCAAATATTTAATTTATGTTTACGTTTTCGTTTGGATATCTTCCTAACATTGGAACGCAAACAGATAATTGGATTATGGTCATATTTTCTTTCAGATTTGTTATATACAAGAGCCACTTAACATGTGAAGCTATATAAATTCAGGATCCAGTGACAAAAAATTGGGTATTGACGATAGGAACAATCATGATAGGTTATTGGCCACGTCAAAGTTACACGGCAGAAGGAGCTTCTGAAGTTTACTTCGGTGGATACGTAGGAACTGTATTGTCGCAAACCATAAGCCCGCCAATGGGAAGTGGAGATTTTCCGACAAAAGATCTGACTCGGTCTTGTTTTATGAAACAACTTAAATATGTTCTTGATGATTATACACTTGTGGATATTAATTCCAACGATGTCGAGGAATATGTTGATAATCCTAAGTGTTATGGGGTAATGTTTCTTAAGTATGTTGATTTTGATTCGAGAGAGACTCTTACGTTTGGAGGACCTGGTGGAAAATGTAATATTTTATGATTTATATGACAAACAAAAGAATTGTTTATCTTTCGATATTCTCTACAATTAATTCTCCTGTGAAAACCCGAACAACATTTTTTCATTCTTAACCCAAAATCGAATGGCCGATCTATTCGAAGCTCCGGATGATTGAGTTCGCATCTCATCATAAACTTTGACTATGTTCCATCTTCAAAGAAAGTGCTTTTTACTTTGTTTTCGTTGTTTAACAGAGAAGGGTAAGATAATCACAATTTAGGGTTGTAGGGTTCTTAAAACCTAAATCTAGTTGGATAAAAAGAAGTGAGGAAAAACCAAATTTTCTTACTAGTACAAAACACTTGCGAACCAAATTTTCACACCGTTTAAGACAAGTGCATTGTAGACACTTTTTAAAAAAAATTCAGAATTAAATATATTAAATTTTAGGAATCTAGTCAGAAAAAGATCCAATATACCCTTATAAACTACTGTTAAATGGGTTAATGACTTCAATGTTGTGGATGTAAACTCAACGAATTTTGTAAATACAAGTTTGTATATTGTTCAAGAAGCTAAAATAAGGCTAAAATTATTGCCATTTGTTCTAAATATTCTTTTCCTAAAATATAAGATTTTAGACTGCCAAAAAAAGAAAAAAAAAGAAAAAAAAAAGATTTGGGCCTTGTCGATATTTCAAGAGAATCCGACTAAATAGCAAATCTAATACAAAGCAAGGGTCCTTGTCTGATATTTAATAACAATTATATAACCCGAACAGAGCAAGAAATCCTCCAATCTCTTCACCTCGTCGCCGTCTTCTCTTCCAAAACAGACAAATCCCTCTCTCTCTCTCCTCTTCTTCTCAAACAAAAATCAAAAAGGGGTCTTCTCCTTCGAACAATCCTCACTGTTCATACAAGTAATCTTCAATCTACTTTCTTTGTTCTTCGCTTTAATTGATTTCATGTCCTGATTCCAATTTTTCCGATTTTACTTCAAATTCAATCCAAAAAAAAAAAAAACCGATACTTTCAATTTTTCCTTATCTACCCAATTGCAAATTTCAGTTTTTGATTCCTAATTAGTTTACAAGAATTTAGCAAATTTTGATTATTTCGTGTGTTTCAGGTTTTGTAATAATTTGCAAGATCCAACAATGGTAGAGCGTGGAAAGAGAACTCATAACAACCGTAGTAGTAGTAGTTACAATGAGAACAATAGGAATCAAAAGAGACGAGTTTCGTACGAATCCGAAGAAAAATCCAACAACAAAGACGACCTAATCGTTGTTTACAGAATCTTATGTCCAAGTGGAGTCATAGGAAGTGTTATAGGCAAAAGTGGTAAAGTCATAAACTCAATTAGGCAAGAAACCAGAGCTAGAATCAAAGTCGTTGATCCTTTTCCGAATTGTAACGAAAGAGTCATAACGATTTATTGCTCGGTTAAGGAAAAGAAAGATATAATCGATATCGAAAACAGCGAATCGAATTACACCGAGCTGAGTCCTCTTTGTTCTGCGCAAGACGCGCTTCTTAAACTACACGACGTGATTGTTACTTCGATAGCTAGCGCCGCGGAGAATACTAAGATTGATAGAGATGATATTAGAGAATGTCGGATTTTAGTACCCTCTAGTCAATGTTCTAATGTGATTGGTAAAGCCGGTTCGACTATTAAGAAGATTCGAAGTAGGACCGGAGCGAATGTTAAGATCGTCTCTAAAGATGTTTCGGATCCTTCGCATACTTGTGCTATGGATTTTGACAACATTGTTCTGGTTAGTATTCGTAAATCCGTAAATATATATATGTGTGTTAATGTTTCTTTGTTAATTTTAATTTGTTCGTCTTTTGATTAGATATCTGGTGAACCTGATTCTGCGAAGAAAGCGTTATTCGCTGTTTCTGCGATAATGTACAAATTCAGTCCTCGAGAACAGATTCCGCTAGATACAACTGTTCAAGAAGTTCCCGCGAGTATTATAATCCCGTCGGATCTTTCTATCTATCCGCAAACCGGTTTATACGCAAACCAGGATCCGATTTTCTCAAACGGTCCGTCGTTTATCGGTTATGGAGAAAATCACGCAAATCCAATGCCGGTTATGGTTCATCATGGTTTTAGCGGGTCTTCAAGATCAGAAGAGTTGGTTGTTAAAGTTATGTGTTCTTCTTCTAATATCGGACGTGTTATCGGGAAAGGAGGATCGACGATCAAGGGAATAAGACAAGCGAGCGGGTCTCGTATCGAGGTTAATGACGCAAGGGCGAATCGTGATGATGAATGTGTTATCATTGTCACGTCTACGGAATCTCCTGATGATTTAAAGTCAATGGCGGTTGAAGCTGTTCTCTTACTTCAAGAGAAAATTAACGGTGAAGACGAAGAAAAAGTTAAAATGCAACTCCTTGTACCTTCTAAGGTAATAGGATGCATTATAGGGAAAAGCGGTTCGATCATAAGCGAAATCAGGAAAAGGACAAATGCCGATATCCATATCTCGAAAGGGAATAATAATAAGCCTAAGTGTGCCGATCCCAATGATGAGCTCGTTGAGGTATCGGGTGAAGTAAGTAATGTGAGAGATGCTCTTATTCAGATTGTTTTGAGGCTTCGAGATGATGTTTTACGAGATAGAGAGATTGGTTCGATGAATCAAGTTCCTGCAAGATCTGAGAGTACTAATAATAGTTTCTTCTCTCCGGGTAGTAGTAATGGTGGTATTGCACTTCCTACGTCGTTCATGCCATCGATTCCGCAAGTTGCTTCTGTAGATTTCGATAGAAGACCAGATACTAGAAGCATGCTCTCTTCGGGAGGTGGACTCTACGGTTACGGATCAAACTCTTCGTATTCATCCATATATGGAGGGTAAGTTTGCAAATACATTGTAGAAGTGAGTTTCACCGTACCGTAACTGTTTGTATTGTTTGTTTCACAGATTGTCTCAATCAACGACGATGGAGATTCGAATCCCTGCGAATGCTGTTGGTAAAGTAATGGGGAAAGGAGGAGGCAACTTGGATAACATAAGAAGGGTTTGTTTTGATTTTTCTTCTGTCTTTGCTTTTCTAATCACCGTAGCTTTGATCGTTAGGGTCTTTCTCTCTTTTTCCGATATAACGTTTTCACATGATCTGTGCGCTCTCTCTCTGTCAGATATCAGGAGCTATGATAGAAATTTCTGATTCCAAAAGTTCCCATGGCGGTCGCATTGCTCTTATTTCCGGAACACCTGAACAGAAGCGTACCGCAGAGAACTTGTTTCAAGCTTTTATCATGTCCACTTGAAATCCTTTTCTATCGAAGTGCGTTCCATCTCTCTAGCTCTTTGATCGGGTTTCCGTGGCTTTCCTCCTCCTTCCATCAAGCTCAAATTTCCAGTATATCCATCTTTGTTCGGTAACTTTTAGTTTCTCGTGTTAGACATCTTATAGTCTTTCAGGATCGTTCTTTCTCCCTTTCCTTGCGACCTGTTTGCTGAATAAAAATGATTATCTCTGTGCAATAAAACAAATCGTTCTTATATCGAGCTTTTCGTAGTCTTCTCTTATGGATTCGAGTCTGCTTTGTGATTGGTCCAAACCAGTCCCTATCAGTTATGTCGTAGCTTCTTTATAATAACAGAAGACTCATCACATGACATCATAGTTCTTGGTGTTTCTCTACAACTTTCTACAGTGAACAGTCATAGCTTATAGGCTTTAGTAGCGTAGTGATCTTCTTGAGCCGTAGTCATTTGATCTCTTTCCTTGATGATGGCAAGTGTTTTTGCTTCTTAGAAGCTTTGATCGTGCTATCTGATTATTTGAAAATCATCCCATTCTTTGCGACTTGCTTCTGACTTTAGTTCTATTACGATTTTGTTCTTTTTCTGGATAATGGTAACCTATCTGTTCATACTTATCATGATCTGATACTTCTTTGTAGCATACTAGGTTATTGGTACTTGATTTTAAGCATAAGAAACCCGCAACGCCAAGCTTTTCTGAATGTGTTTTGTTTTGCACTTTAGTTTTTACGGGTCTTGTGTCAGTCACTCCGCGCTGGCATTTTCCAATTCCTACATACTAGGTTGTCAATCTAGGATTTTAGCATCCGCAACATCGAGCTTTTGCAGTTGTGTTGTGTTTTCTGCGGTCTGATCACTTCACAGTAGCCTTTTTTTCGACATTAGAAACCCGCATCATTTGTATTTGTTTTTGTTTCTACTTTAGCTTTTGCGGTTTGATCATTTTCTAACAAGCCTGAAAACATTCTTCTGATACACCCTGGGAATTTCTTAGCTGGTGTGGAGGCTGTTTACACAGTTCCTTTAGTGCGATAACGACGTTTGGTGAATGTGATATATTGAGTTTAGTTATTTGCAATTGGATAGTCTTGTGCATCTTTTGATCAAAGGTCATTGATGATTGTTAGTTACATGTTGACCTATTTGGACGGTATTGCAAAAACAACTTCTATGGACTATGGTCATGAAGTAGTTTACGTCACGCAATATCTTTTAACCATTTTTTGTTTTGTAATATTTGTGAATTAACGAATTCAGATTCTTCGATTCTCTAATGCATATTGTAGGATTATCTAAATATTGAGTTGTTTTAGCATTTATTCGCAAGTGATTGAACATCGAACTTAAACCATTTGTTTGTAATTCGACAATCATTGAGCGAAAATAATACTAAACCAGTGTAATCGAACAAAATCAAACTGAAAAATATAAAATCGAAGAGATGGGAATGGTTTAATTTTAGATTAAATTGATACAACACAAAACCTGAAATTTACTTAACCAAAGCTAAACCGTAAACCGGATTTTACTCAATTTCCAATAATCGTTGTTTTGTTATTAATTACTCATTTTAGTTCATCGGATAACATTTGCATACGTTTACGTTCTGTGAAAACGATAGATACAAAGAGAAGGAGAAGAGAGTCCAAAACAACGTTTGCTTCCAGACTCTAATGGCATCCACGCGACGGTTGATTCAGTTTGTATCTAAGAGAATCTCTACCCCCGGAGCACGGCGGAGCTATGGCGGTTTGCCGCAATCGAACTCCAAATCTCCGTCTTCTTCTCAGCGACTGATCGAATTGGAATCCGAATTCAGCGCCCACAAGTAAAGTTTTCATTTTTCTCCGATTTTGATTATAACGTCCTCTTTTGGGGTTCTGGGTTTTGCTCGTTTCGTTTAAAATCATGTTTTTTCATATTTGGGTTTTGTTTATTTCGATCGGAATTTCTCTAGTAAGTTCTGGATTACAGTGTTTGAAGCTTATGTTCCTTATAACAACGATTGTGTTAGATCATTTGATAAAACTCAAAAGTATATATTTGGTTTTGTAATGGTTCGTATCAAATTTTAAAATAAAATCATTTGTTCTAAGATGGATTTACAAACTTGATTCATATGTAAAAGAAACGGTTTTGCTTGTTTTTCTTATTCTGAATGTTGAATATTGTAAAATCCAGTTACCATCCTGTTCCGGTTGTGTTTTCTCGTGGTAATGGATCAACTATATGGGACCCTGAAGGAAAACGATACATCGATTTTCTTGCAGCTTATTCCGCAGTTAATCAGGTACTAATCATTCGAAAAAAAGCCGCTTCGTTGTTTTTGTTTTCATTGCGCGTTTTAAGTGTAACTTGTATGTATTGTTGCAGGGACATTGCCATCCTAAGATCACCAAGGCATTGCAGGAACAAGTGGAGAAGCTCACTTTAAGCTCACGAGCGTTTTATAATGATAAATTTCCGGTATTTGCAGAACGACTCACAAATATGTTCGGTTATGAGATGGTGCTTCCAATGAACACCGGTGCTGAAGGTGTCGAAACCGCTTTGAAAATAGCAAGAAAATGGGGTCATGAAAGTAAAAATGTTCCCAAAGATGAGGTATAATTTGTTTTTCCGTTCTTCGTGTACTAAGAATTATTATTGAAATAAATTGGTTAACTTTTTTTTTACAGGCGATAATCGTCTCTTGTTGTGGTTGCTTTCATGGTCGTACATTAGCAGTTATCTCCATGAGTTGTGACAATGACGCTACTCGTGGATTCGGGCCGTTGTTGCCTGGGAATGTTAAAGTTAATTTTGGTGATGTGGAGTCACTTGAGAAGATCTTTAAAGGTTTGAAAATGTTTTTTGCTTAATTTCTGAAATTAAGATTTGAGCTTTGAGGTAATGAGTGAATAATATTATTGTTGTGATTACAACAGAAAAGGGAGACAAAATAGCGGGATTTCTTTTCGAGCCTATACAAGGCGAAGCTGGTGTAAGTTCCTTCGTTCGAGCTATGATAATTTTCCGATTTATTCTTTTAGAAGATGAATATGCTCTGGTTTTGTTTCTAAAATGTTAAAAATGTTTTCGGTTTTAGGTTATTATTCCTCCCGACGGTTATTTGAAAACCGTTAGAGAACTTTGCACAAAACACAACGTGTTGATGATAGCCGATGAAGTACAAAGCGGTCTAGCGAGATCCGGAAAGATGTTAGCTTGTGATTGGGAAGAAATCCGTCCCGACATGGTGGTATGTTTTTTTTTTTTTTTACCTCTTATAACCTCTCCATTTCATTCTATTAGATATCGTCTCTTAGCAAAATATTGAATCTGTTTTTGAAGATACTTGGGAAAGCATTAGGTGGTGGAGTAATTCCTGTAAGTGCGGTTCTTGCTGATAAAGATGTGATGCTCCATATCAAACCTGGCCAACACGGAAGGTTCGCATAATAAGCATTACTTTACTCTTCTTACTAACTGAAATTAGCATTTTAAGAACATTTTGTATCCTTGATTGTCTAAATCAGCACATTTGGTGGGAACCCTTTAGCTAGTGCTGTAGCTATGGCTTCTTTAGACGTTATTGAGGAAGAGAAACTCGTTGAAAGGTACGAATTGATACTTTCTATATCGATCGATTTGGGTTCTTTTGTAAACGATTAAAGTTTTGGTTTGAATGTATAGATCAGCAAGTCTCGGAGAAGAGCTGAGGAGTCAATTGAATGAAATCAAGAAACAGTTTCCGCAATACATAAAAGAAGTACGAGGAAGAGGATTGTTCAATGCGGTTGAGTTCAATAGCGAAAGCTTATCTCCGGTTTCAGCTTATGATGTTTGCTTAAGCTTGAAAGAGAGAGGAGTTTTAGCTAAACCGACTCACAACACTATTGTCCGGTTAACTCCACCACTTTCCATAAGGTAAGCTGAATCATCTAAACCGGATTAGCTGTTGATCATCGGTTTATCGATTTAAATCAATCACCGTTCTTATATGTGGTTTGTTTATTTATTTGGCTAGCTCTGATGAACTCCGAGAAGGCTCTAAGGCTCTTCATGATGTTCTTGAACTCGATCTACCGAATCTGCAGAAAATCAATGCCGGTAAAATCCCGGTTTCTCATTTAACCGAATGTGATCGCTGCGGAAGGAACATGTATGCTTGAACCATATTTGGAACTTGATTAGGTTCTGGTTTAATTTGATTGTTTGTACTGTCAAGAATGTGTGTATCTTGTGATCACACAGGTTCGGTATAGAAAAATATATAAAAGCCGAACCGGATTGTACCGAGTTCGGTAGTTATTACTCTGGTTTGTTTCTAGTTTGACATTGAATAAATTTAGTTTGCCCAAATTGGCAATTGGAACACAATCTTCGGGTTTACCATTATATTTACAACTGCATCAACAAATTAGTTACAAAAAACGATTGGGGGGTGTAAATAAAATGAATTATGAACCAATTTTTCTAAGATCTTGTGTAAAGATAATCTTTGTTCAGATTGATATATGGGTTTTAGTTGTGTTTTTTGAATAAAGAAAAAGTTCTTTATTCACGTAACAGAATTGTTTCTACGTCAATTTGTATAAGATGTTTATATGTACACAGTACACGTGGTCCCATGTGAATCTAGATATTGATATGAAACATAAAATCATGAATAAACATATGCTTGTCTTATCTATAATTGCTCAAGCTTCAAGCCAAACATCATGTGGCGTGAAACCACATATCATTGGCTGGCTCTCCAATATTTAAATTAGCATAACCTTATTAAAAGTTTAGTAATTTAGATAGATACTAATCCGAAAAATATACACCAATGAATGTGTATCCAGCTTCGTCTCTGCGATGTGTTTCATTTGTGATTGTGCATTTTTAATATAGTCACATGTATGTTCTTTTGTATCCTACCTTTTCCATGTAAGTGCAATCTAAGGAAAAAACGCCAGGCGTGCAAAGAGGGAAAACACACATGACACAACGTGCATATTAGTAGGTGTGGTCTTATACTTCCATGTTAAGTATCTCATTCATATCCGTATAAAAATCGACACATGGCTTGTCTTAGTGCATCTTTTCCTATCTTATTAATCCCAAACTTATAGTATATTATGTGATATGTAGTAGGATAAAGAAGTTAGTTAAGATATGCTAATGTGGAATAAACTATGTTTGATATTAACCGGTTGCATAAAGAAGATATTATTTGAGCATGGACACCTATTGTATGTTTGTTATCAAGCCGCCAGTATTAATTTTATATATAACCTTTGTTCCTTATGCGTGCAGATAGTAAAGATTTTTTTTTTGGTAGGAGACGGGGCCGAGACCCCTTTTTATTACTGAATTAAATTACCAACAATCCGCCGAGGGACCGACACTCCCTCAATATCCTCTAACAACAATGGACTAACAATGTCCGGAACAAAATCAAACAAATGAAAACCCAACGGAAGAGAAAAGGCATAGTTCGCTAACCCATCCGCAAGACGGTTAGACTCCCTATACACATGAGTAACTCGGACTATCCAGTCTCTTGATAAAAAGCTGTGACACAATCGCACCAGGAACGACAACGGATGTGATTCACATATCCCTGTCCTTAGAAATCCAACAACAACCTCCGAATCAACCTCCAAAATCAATCTCGTAATTCCACAATCCCACGCAATACACAACCCATAATAGACCCCCCATAACTCAGCCAAGGGAGC
The DNA here is from genome assembly GCA_963576765.1 of Draba incana. Taxonomy (NCBI): domain Eukaryota; kingdom Viridiplantae; phylum Streptophyta; class Magnoliopsida; order Brassicales; family Brassicaceae; genus Draba; species Draba incana. The sequence continues at coordinate 11,081,281 of OY755211.1, read as the reverse complement.
AGAGCAAATCCCGATATTGAGAGCGAAACCCCCACACCAAGCTCCATCCTCATTACGTAACACCCCACCCGCCGCTGCTAATCCCGGATTACCTCTCGACGCCCCATCCGTATTCAACGTCTTCCAACCCGCCTCCGGCTTCAACCAAGCTATCATTCTCTCCACTCTCTCAGGTCGGGCCGGCTGCAAGTATTTCTCCTTCGCATTCACTACCGTAACTTCTATAGCCAACTCTTTCAAGAATTTTACTCTATCCCGACACTTCCCATTACCACCAAACACATTCCCACACCGCCACTCCAACCCCACCAAACTGCAATAGCAAATAACGTCGACCAATTACTCCCTCCTATGCTGGTGTGGTCATCTAGATTTCCATAAAACCACTCAAACAATGATTTCGCAAAAAATGCTCTTCTCTTACCAATCGGCACCAATCTAGCCCATATACCACTCATAGCTGGACAATCTCTAAGGATATGGATAACTGTCTCATCTCCGCTTTTCGTAAAGATGAACATTTGGTTAGTTCGGTTTTCGTAAATAAAATTTAGTTAATTTAGTTAATTAGATTCTGTTCAAAATCAAATACACATTAATATATCTAAAAGTTATAATTTGATTCAATTTGAATTCATATATTTTTTTTGCATAATTTTTTCTTGGTTATAAAATATTCTCTAGTGTAGAAGCTGAGTTCCGTAATAGAAAACTATATATGAATTCAAAAATAAAATATTCTCTAGTGTGGAAGCTGAGTTCCGTAATAGAAAACTATATACGATTAAGACAAGAGTTACAAAACATTATTTATATTGATAATGAATCAAATATACAAAACGATCTTGTATGAAATGCATTTACAGAACTAATGTATTGCTAAATGTTTACATATGAAAAAATTTCTCGAATTTTGCTTAGTCTCCTAGGTCGATCTAGCTACGTAGGGTTAACTCTGCATATTTCAGAGACGTTCTAGGTTGATTTTTGAAAATTTAAAAATGTAAAAAAATTTTTGATTCATTCTCAGCTTTTCAACTCTGCAGCTTCCCGATTTCACGCATATCGTTAAACTAATTGGAATCTACAGTTTGGACCTGCCATATATTATATTAACAACTTAAATTAAACTCATTCTAGATTTGGGTATAAAACCCAAAAGTCTTTATTATTTGGAAAATTTAGGCCATATTTTACCAACCGGTTTTAGGTGACAAATCATTGCTCCTCCTCCAACTTCCAAGTTCCAACCTTAATACCATTAGACAATCCAATGCATTCTCCACATGACCTTTAAATTTATATCATGCGGTACAACTAACTAGTGTAGAATTTTGTGTTGTCTATTTTATTTATTCATAACAAATACTTACGGTTGTAAAAAAAACAAATACTTTTTTTTTGTCGTCGTAAAAAAATCAAATACTACTTGATTTCTTTGTGAGTTTGTTTCATAAATTGTCAGTATATAATATAACTGTCTATAAATTGTTGTTGGAAAACTTTAGAAGAAAATAAAAACCACAAAAGAATTATTTTTTCTCTTCACGCGCCACACGCGCTCTGTATGAGACAAAACCTCGTGGATCTATTTCCTCCCACCATTATCTTCTTCTCTCTCTCTCTAGAAACATCGTCATGCGTTATCTTCTTCTCTGAAACATCTCAATCACATTCTGATTCGAATCCTTCTCTCAAACCCTAGAAATTCCTCCCCTCCCAAATCTCAGATCCAATTCCATGGCCGTTATTCCTCGATCAGATCCACCTTCACGGATCCATCCCCAACCTCAAACCCTAGAAATCGACCACTTCGATCGTCTTCCCGACTCAATCCTCCTCCTCGTCTTCAACAAAATCGGCGACGTGAAAGCCCTAGGTCGTTGCTGCGTTGTCTCCCGGAGATTTCATTCCCTCGTTCCCCAGGTCGAAAACGTCGTCGTTCGCGTCGATTGCGTCATCTCCGACGACGATTCGTCATCTCTCTCTTCAATCAAATCCCGCTCCGCCGCTTCCGCCGGTTCGTTCTCCGCCTTATTCCGTCTTGTCGTCGGTGGCATTGTTAAGCCGTTACAAGCTTTAGGTCAATTCCTCGGTACGAAGAGATCATGCGGTTCTGGATCTTCTTCTTCGTCTTCTTCGTCTCTTTCAATTAGTGGAGACGAAGGTGGTGAGATCGAACAAGGAGGCGTAACGCATCACTCTCCTACACAGGTATTGAAAAACTTCGATGAGATTCGTTACTTACGAATCGAGCTACCTAGTGGTGAATTAGGTATAGACGATGGAGTTTTGTTGAAATGGAGAGCTGAATTTGGTTCGACTTTAGATAATTGCGTGATTCTAGGTGCTTCTTCGGTGATTCAACCGAATCCGATGCGAATTACACAATCTATGGACACTACTATGGTTGAATCTTCGGGTTCTGATGATAACGGAAGTATACCGGAATCTTTTTACACGAACGGAGGTTTAAAGCTTCGTGTTGTATGGACGATTAGCTCGTTGATTGCTGCATCGGCTCGGCATTATTTGCTACAGCCGATAATCGCTGAGCATAAGACGCTTAATAGTTTAGTCCTCACTGATTGTGATGGACAAGGTGTTCTTTGTATGAATAGAGATCAGCTAGAAGAGCTTAGGGTGAAACCGTTATCGGCTTCTTCGGCTTCGAAGAGGACGCTTGTACCTGCTCTGAACATGAGGCTATGGTATGCTCCTACCTTGGAATTGCCTGATGGAACTGTTTTGAAAGGTGCGACTTTGGTGGCGATTAGACCGAGTGAATCGAAGAAGGAAGTGTCTGATATCTCTTGGATATCTTCGGCTTTCGATGAGCCTTATGAAACTGCTGTTAAGATGCTGGTCAAGAGAAGGACTTATTGTCTAGAAATGAACTCGTTCTAGTCGAATCTGAGGTAAATTAGTTCCCTTGTCTTGAAACCATTAAGATTTAACCTTTCTCCATTGGTAAATCTTTGAAGATGCTTTTAGGTACTGGAAGTTGTATATGGTGGTTGCATTTGGTGATTTGGTTAAGCATTTGTGATCTTACATTGAGAATAAAGATTGGGAATTTGTATTAACCTCACAAACTTTCACATTGATGTATTGTAATGGTTTCTTGTTTGTTAGGTAACCCGATGGCTTAATCGGGAATTTACTATGATCGGGACTGAAGCAGAGAGTGCTATTTAAATCGAAGTTTTGACGAAATCAGAAACCAGTTTTGCTGCTACTGCATCTGCTAGCTATATTTTTTTCTTTGAAGCAAATGCTTTTGCAGGATCTCTCAATCTTATATATCAACAAATTACTTATATCATGTAAAAGCTTTTTTTTCTTTCTTTGTTTTTTTTGTCTTTTGTTAGTTATTTTAAAGTCTTCAGATTTGCTTGCTCTCGTCTTTTTATGTAAATATTGTAGGTATGAGAAACACATTTGCTTATTAACCTGTCATTTGTTAAAGTTATTTAAGGACAAATAAAACAAAGCAATTTAGTACTGTACTTTAGTCATCTTTTAACAGTAATCTGTTTTACTTGACATGCAAAAAAAAAAAAAAAAAAACCGAATAGTTTTGGTATTGTTGTAAATCTTGTGATCCTTTTATCTTTCAGTTTACTGGTTTTATATTGGTTCCCATTGGTAATTTTGTAGAATTGTGAAACTAAATGTATACAAAATGACAGATTCATTGAGCGATAAACTGGAGCGGTAAGCTTTATAGTATAGTGCAAAGCTGTATAGATAAAGATTTGAGTGCAAAGCTGTATAGATAAAGATTTGATTTATAAATAAAGATTAGTGTAATAGTGTTGGTAAAGCTTTTGGTAAAGTTTTCGTGATTGATACAATCTAAAGCGGTACAAATTAAAAAGTGGTTGTAAGATTATAAAGATTATACCAATCTAACCCATTTTGTAACTTCTCAAAGTACAATTACATACTATAATTCCATTTCAACTATTTTTAGACCTTAAGAAAAGATTGGTGAAAATCTTTATAATCTTTATTCTACTTTTTAATTTGTACCGCTTTAGATTGTATCAATCACGAAAACTTTATCAAAAGCTTTACGAACACTATTAAACTAATATTTATTTATACAACTTTATCTCAAATCTTTATCTATACAGCTTTGCACTATGCTATAAAGCTTACCGTTCCAGATTTTAAAAAAGCTAGGTTACCAATCTGACCCGATATGTAAAAAGTAATGTTCAAATGTGTTATCATAATTTGAACATTGTATTGTCATCTGACTCATGTGGTAATAAGGGCATCCGCATTGGTGACCCCTTGAGGTCTAATGTGGTGTTCTTATAATATAAAATTATTAAAATAGTTGTAAAAAGAAGAAAGAGAGTGTTTTTGTGGGGTATATTGAAATATAAAATTAATAAAATTTGAGTAAAGAGAGTAGATAGTGAGTGTGTTTAGGAAAAGGAAGAGAGAAAATGTCTAATATTGGATATTTTGGAGAGTGTTTTTAAAAGGAAGAGTGAGTGTTTAAATATAAAATTAATAAAAATTGAGTAAAAGGATGAAAGAGAAGATATAAAGTTGAGTAAAAGGAAGAGAGAGTGTGTGTTTTAATAATTTTATATGGCCTTAAGACACAGCAGTGTCAGCAATGCGGATGCCCTAAGGATACCACCAAGCTGGACCCACATGTTGTAGGCATGAGGGAATCGGACAAGTTACTTCATTATTGCGGTTGCTTTGCTTTAATGTATAACATTGTCTTTTTTTTATATATCTAAGACTCCTTAAACTAACCTTACCTCTCACGTTTAATCACAGCTTTAGCTTCTATATTCTCCCGAGGTAAGTTTGCATCTCATTCTTTTGAGTGGCAAATTAGCCGTCTTTGATCTTATCTAAACCCAGGGCCGGCTTAGATGTTGTGCGACCTGTGCTTCTGCACAGGGTCCCACTGTGGAACCTACTTTTTCAGCTGAAAATTATTTGCAAAAAGGTTCTGAATATTTAAAAATTTCATAAAAAAGGTCCCATAATTTATAAATGTTATAAAAAGGTTCTAAATTTTTCAAAATTTCAGAATTTTTTTTTTAAGGCACAGGGCCCATCACAGTCTTGAGCCGGCCTGTCTAAACCATATAATGCAACATTGATCATTAAGGCTTAATTCGATTTTCGAATATGATTTTTATGTATATACATGTATTAAAGCTTAGTTCGATTTCCAAATATGATTTCTTCGGATATTCTATAGTTTAAAATCCCATTGTCGACATATTATAGCTTTTAACAGCTTCAAAAAGTGTTGTTATTTGAAAGACAAATTCAAAGGCTAAACTTTTTTGGTTGCTTGTTGTTGATGATGATGTTATCATATTATGCCCAAAATGTGTTGTCAGTTAATTTATGAGGTAATCAGTCTTACTTTTTGACACTACGTTGTCTTTCGACCACTAGTTTTAATGGTTCATGTTTGTGTTTAAATTTAGCCAAAACAATGAAAATTTTACCACACAAAAAGTCAAAAACACTATAAGTACTCACACGTCGAAGCTTTTAGATTCATGTCACTTCAAAACACATTTAAGTTCCACAAAAATGAATCATTTCATAGTTTTTTGTGTTAGTTATTGCTATGCATTTTGGATTAAACGACGCAATGTGTTGCAACAAATCCATGATAGAATTTAAAAACAAGCTCAGTCCTGGTCGTATTCTCAAAATTAGTACAATAGGCAGCAACCGCGATTTGAAGTTCAATGAGAGATACATCTTTAATCTCACATATAAGAGAAGCCAATTTAAAAGGGATCCGGTTATATTTTGGTTATATCAAGAACGATATATGTATAAATTGATGATAACACCACGGGATGTTCCTCCATGTGACGAGCTATGGATAGGCAAAGATGATGCAGTTTACACTGAAATAGCTAAAACAAAAGCGTTAAAGAAAATAGGAGTATGGATTACTAAACGTTAAGCTAATAATCAAACCAAACCTTCTTTTTTGTATTTTAAGTCAATGAATCATTCAAAATTTTGTTTATTTTTAGAATATGCAACAACTCTTAATTTTATTTTGCAATACCATATGAGTTCATTTGAAATCTATGTATAGCATATGAATCTTCCTAAGAAATATCGCATATTACTTTTTATTATACCAACTCTTTATTTGGGGCAGGTCTATATATTTGTTCTCAAGAAATGATGATAGCCCACTTCGTTGGAATGGAGACTTGGAGTTGCAGTCTCTCTTCAGAATATTCTGGTTTGAAGATTAACTTGGAATATTCCAATATCCGTCTTGCATGTTTTTGCTCGTTTCATGTTTGCCTTTGCGTCTCTACTTGTCTGCTACGTTGACGATCATGCAAAATGGTGGAAACAAATTATACTACAAAGTTTAGAAAAAAAAAACAAAAAAAATTAACTCCAAATATAGACATAATTTGATCAAGGGTACGTCAAGTGGTATGCTATTTTTTTTTTTTTTTTTTTTTGGGTAAAAGTGGTATGCTAATTTTTTTGGATAGTTTGTGGTTATCCGCTTCAGTTATCACTAGTATAAATCATATTTTCATACGATACACATAGCCTGATATTTTTTTGTTTTTACGGTTTTAACCTCGATTTTAATAAGACTATTATAACTAGTACTAGTTTTAATTAGGGTTTTCGAAGACTCAAAATGAGCTAGTAGCTCATGAGGTGACTCACCTCAGCTCGAAATTTTTATGAGTTCGAGCTATGTTTATAAGCTCATTTCATAAACGAACTAAGTGATTGAGTTTTATTAATAAAGAAGTTACTTCATTATACTGGTTATTTAGATGTATATAATATTATGTCTAATTTTTATTCAAGATTCCTTAAACTAACACGTTCCTCTCAAGTTTTATCATAGCTTTAGCTTCTTCCTATCCCGAGGTATATTTGCATCTCATTCTTTCAAAGAGTAAGCAAATTAGCCTTCTTTGATCTTATTTAAACCATATAACGCAACATTGATCATTTATGTTACACCATGGATTTAGCCAAAGGCAAAATCCTGTTCCCTGCCCATCAAGCAGGAAGGCCCAACTCATTATTTTATTAACTAATCTTGGTTACTTTAAATCCTAGTATAGTTACTTAATGCTCATTAAGGGTTACTTTATGAACGTATGGTTAATATGTAACCATATGTATCAAAAGCCCTAATCTCAATATACTATATATAGTTGTACCATCATTTGTGTACAACTAAGTTGGAATACATCACATTTTTGACAAAAAGCATATTATTCCTTATCAAGTACGTTTGTCCTCTCGAGAATACACACTTTCCCTCTCGATTACTGTTCATCCGAGCGGGATCTTTCACTCTCATCAAAACTTCCTCTTCCATTAATCAAAGAATCACCGAACCTAATACAAATTTAGTGTCGATCTCAATCTGAGCATCAACATTTGGCGCGCCAGGTAGGGGGAAATTACTTGATTTCTCACAACAGTAAGAGGATATCTTTTTACGCTACAATGGATCTTAACAAGGAAGCTAGCATGAGAACACACTCCTTGGGAACAAGTGCTCAGGGTACTAACACTCCGGTGGCCCAACGAGCAACTCTTTTTCCCAAGCAGGGAAATCCTAACACCGCGAACACGGAGAATCCCGCTCTCACCCCTAGCGAGCACGACCTGCCCGCCGATCCGATCATGACCTCCAATAGAGTCGAGCGGCTAACCGCCGCCTCCTCGGTCTTCGAGAGGATCGAGCGTCCGACCAGTCCTGTATCCGTCTTCCAGAGGATACATGAGCCAACTGACCTCCGGCACGTGCTCGGAAGTACAGTCGACCTGAGACAGACACTGGTCGCCCAACCCGACGCTACTCGGGATCACCAAACTCGAGCGGACAATCCAAACGAGCAGGAACCTCAACTGGATCACGCTCGTCTCCTTGGAGCACTCATGCGTCGTTTCGGCAAGCAGGAAGAACGAGCACGAGTAACGAATGCCAGACTCGATAGCTTGTTCGCATCGCAGGGGCCACTACCAGAGCGGACCGAGGCGGCCCCGAGACGAGCCACCTTCGAGTCACCAACAGTCCGAGCGAGCTCCTCGCCCTCAATCTTCGAGAGACTCGGCCACACTGCGGACCTACGTCAAACCATCGCCGCCCGGCAAGGAGCTGTCCCTAACCGTGAAACGCCTCAAACTCAGTACTCCGAGCTTGAGGACATGAGGAATCAGCTTTGAGAAATGAGTTTGAGGATGCATCAGGCCCTCAGTTCGGCCCCAGAGATTGACCGGATTTTAGACGAAACTCAGCGGACCGCCTTTTTTGCCAGAATAATGTCTATTCCGATCAGGAATACCGCCAAACTGCGGCTACAACCGTATTCCGGGGACTCTGACCCGAAGCAGCATCTCACCGCCTTCTCCATCGCGATGGGATGGGTACACTTCTCTCCCGAGGAGTACGATTCAGGCCATTGTCAGTATTTCATTGAATACTTGTCAGGCCTTGGTTTAGACTGGTTCTCTCGGCTGGAATCCTGCTCGATCGACTCGTTCCAATAACTATCGATGGCATTCCTCAGGTACTATGCCATCTATATTGAGGACGGCGCCTCAGATGCTGATTTATGGGGATTGGTCTAAGGCGAGAAGGAGACGCTTGAAAAGTTCATGGACTGTTTCAAAGCCGTCATCTCGTGGGTCACAGCGAGCGATACCACTACTGTAGCTGCCCTCAAGCAGGGGCTCCGGTTGTCCAAATTCCAAAAGGAATTGATCCTGCACCCACTCAAGACAATCGAGGAAGCCATGCACCGCTCGCTCGATTTCATCAGACTCGAGAAGGATCAGGCCGGACAGGCCTAAAAGAATTCGCCGGTCAAGCCCCCAGCTGCCAGGGCAAAGGCAAAGGAAGTGGTCGTAGAGCCCTACCAGGAACCCCGACAGCATTTCGACTACGAGTACAAGAAGAAGTTGGCGACCAACGTCGTCAATAGCTCGTCAAGCCTTCCCCCGAAGCAATGGAACAAGTACCAGCGACTGCAAGAGGTCCAGGAACCGGCAAGCGGGCAGTCCTATTGCAACTACCATTAGATGCACGGGCATTTGACCTCGCAGTGCCGACAACTGAAGGAACAGCTGCTCACACAATACCACAAGGGAATGGTCAAAGTTGCGCCTCCAACCGACCGAGGCAAGAAGCAGAAACCCGAGGAAGAGCATAACGGGAACGAGCAGAAACCGAGCGGGAATGCCGACTCACCCCTTCCCCCCAAGCGTGCTCAATCCGACAATGGACAGGCTGTTAAGCAGAACCCAACCAAGAAGGTTTTGGTGATCTTGGGAGGGTTTAGCCTAACCCACGACTCGGTCCGGTCCCTCAAGAAATACGAGAGGAAAGCAACCACTGACAAGAGTTGTCCTGATCAGGGTAGGGTCGATATGCCCGTCATCTTCACAGAGGCTGACACAAAATATTTGGCCATGCCCCATAACGATCCGCTCGTGGTCGAGCTTAAAATTGAAGATTGCGAAGTAACCAGGGTTCTGGTCGATACCGGGAGCTCGGTTGATCTAATCTTCAAGGAAACCTTACAAAAGATGGAGATACCCGACGATTGCATCAAGCCGAGTGTCAGGCCTCTCACCGGTTTTGACGACGTTATGACAATGACAGTTGGGTCGATCAAACTGATGGTGCATGCCGGGGGAATCTCCCGAAACGTCAAATTCTTGGTAGTGGATAAACCTGCCATGTACAATATAATCATGGGAACCCCATTGTTATTCTCTCTCTGAGCCGTCTCATCAACTTACCATCAATGCCTCAAATTCCCAACCCCGCTCGGAGTCTTCACAATCCGCGGAAACCAGAAGATGGCCCGAACGTGCTTCATCGCGGGGAAGCAACTCTGTTTGGTCAACCTCTGCATCAGCCCCCAGGAAGAAACCGACCCCACAACACCAAACCGACCCGACCCAGCAGACCCCGGGCTCACCCAGTATCTCGCTTGAGTTCTCTTTAAATAAAAAAGAAAAAAAAGAGAAGACTAAGCATCGTATGCTTCTACTCATTTCCGAACGACTCGCTCTCGCTCATCTCCGGATGACTTATTTAGCTTTAACTTTGTACTCTGAACTACGTCTGGCTTGATCCCTTTTTAACGGGTACGTAGGCAGCTTTCTCAGAAGTCCAGCTATAATCAATCAAAAAAAAATTTTATTAACAGAAAGATCGGTCCAAACCCGAACAGCTCCGTTGTTATAACCCTGTTATAGACTATGGCCGGTCGGATCGATCCTTGTTCCCAAAGGGGCGGCCTTGAGAAAAGTTAGTTAGGGAAAGATGGGGAAAGAACTTAGAAAGGTTTTGAACGAGTAAAGTCTTGGGTTGATCGAGAGAAATTAGGTTAGATCGAGGAATTAACCGCGGGAGGATGGGCATGTACCGCGGGACGGTGGAAATAAACCGCGGAACGTTGGGGCACGTACCGCGGGTCAAGGGATTCCAAACCGCGGGTCAAGAAACCCCGAGTCTGATCTAAACCGCGGATCCAGCGACCTTGGAACAGTCATGTGACGCGGGTCGAAAGATCCCAGAACAGTTCTGAACCGCGGGTCCAGAGGCCGGTTCAGATCTGGACCATTGGACAGATGGCCTAAGGCCAGTCTGGTACCGCAGGACGAGAATGTACGAAGCCAGCACGAGGCCGGCCCAGAACGGATCCGAAACCGCGGGTTAAGAAACGAGTGGTGGACAGTGTGCCACGTCGTAAACCGCGTGACTCGACACGTGTCAGAGCGCACTAGCGACACAATCCAACGCGTTTCCCGGTACGTGTCAGCACTACGAAGCTCGGCCTTGACACTTGTTCCGACAGGTGTCAAGTGCCTGTAAGGGCATGTGTCCGACCCGTAGCTATAAATAAGCGGTCCCTCCCCTATTTTCCTTACCCCCAGTACCATCAGACCCCAAAACTCCCTTTATTCCATTTCCTCTTGTCCTAATCTTTGTCTTAGAGTTTCTGTTCCGTTTCCACCATTGTCCAAAGCTCTAGTCCCTTAGTGCCTCGTGGAGCCGATAGGTTGACCCGGGGAAGTGTTACTAAGGGCAAAGCTATACGATCGTTCCAGTCTCGGAGTCTCGTCTTCCTGCGAACCAGTGAGTGGTGTCTCGGTGGCTAGATGAGTAGGGTCACCGTGGGTTTTGCAAGTTGCTTGCTGTGTACTGTGATAGTGTTTAGGATCATTGCATGTTTGATTCTTTACACCATCTGTTGAGGTTGATTGTTATGATGATTGCATGTGCATTGCTTAGGTTATCTCATGAACTGATTATGATTACTTATGCATGCATCGATTTAATCTTCAGTGGTTGCGGATTGTTGTTGGCTACGGTTATGCATGGTGTGATGCATATAGCTTGTGAGTTTGTGTAAGTGCACACCATGCGGCGTGGTATGGTGGAATGATCTCACAGATTCTGAAGAAGACGTGCATGCGGCACGCCACAGCGTTTTGTGGGTCGCGACCATAGGCCGTGATATGCGATAGGGGCGCAAACGCATATGGGTTTTAGTGGGTGTTCCGCTAAGCCCGGAATGTGGAGGACTTTGTGTCCTGCATTCGACGAGTGCCGGATATGTGAGCATCGACACAAGGCCTATAGGACAGTTGCATTGCATGTTGATCTGTTTGATTTAATTCTTGCATTTTAACATTGTTCCTTAATCATAATCTGCTTGTTGCCTGTTCTGTTTCCTGTTGCATGGGTTGGGATGGTTTCTTTAGGCATTGCTCACTGAGTAACTTCAAAGTTGTTCATTCCATTCCTTTTGTCTTTCAGGAATTGCTAGAGGTAACGTTGGTCTTGTGGCGTTGGACTTAGGCCGGCTGGAATAGTGTTTTAATTGATCTTGTCGCTTATGTTTTTATTATGTATAGAACGGTTTAAACCTCGGATCCGATATATGTGGTTTTAACAAGGTTTTCTATGCATAATATATACTAAGTAAAAGGGAACGTTTTCTTAAAGATGCAAGCAACACTGCTGCGCGGGCTTGTCCGGTCCCAAAACAACCGTCCTGTCTCGGCCGGGTTGAAAAGCCTCAGGACCAAGACAGTGCGGGTAAACTGCCCGGGAACGACTGGCCTCGAGTCTCTTGATCTGTTTTTGAGACTTGGGATCGGTTGGTCTCGGAGCGGTATGTAGCGTTCCCGGTCAAAGATGAACGGGGGCGTTACATCCGTGCTCACTTACACTGATACTCTGATCAAATACTCGGTCAATAGATCACCCTTGGGAGGCCCACCATAGCTAAACCCGAGCGGGATCACAACACGCGTCTCCCATAGATGCAGTAGCGAAATAATCTACAATCCGAACTCGAGAAGTCCACCATAACTTTCTCGAATAGGATAAAATCCGGGCCCAGTCCCACACGAGTTCTCAAGAATGTGTAAGAATTTTAAGCCGAACACTTCTCGCATGCTTAACCATGAGATGGACTCTAGTCGTAAGCCGGGTTCCGACCCGCAGACAACTCGGTCTGACCATTCCATCATGCAAACTCGGTCGGACCAAAACCAACCAAACTACGGGTCTACTCCCGAGATTTTCAAAGTGCCTAAGCTTTAAAACTTAGTCGCACTAAGAATATACGTAAATGCCTAAGCTTTAAAACTTAGTCGCACTAAGAGCATACGTAAATGCTTAAGCTAAAAAACTTAATCGCATAAAAGAAACTTCAAATCCTGTTAAAAACCTGGAGGATCTGCTCCTCAGGCAAAATAAGCAAGTTTAACCCGGACCACACCAGCCTGGGGAAAGTTATACAACCGATTAACGGCCACACTCGGCCCGATTATAAGAAAACAAAAGAAAATAATACAAGGCTATTCTGGACGTTGATCACTTGGAATCGAGGCTGAAGGGGGTGGAGCGAAGAGAGGCATCAACTCATCCCTGGTCTCCAGATCCTTCGCTGAAGCTTCAACTCCAGACACCTTGGCCCCCGGGTCCTCTGCCGAAGCTTCAGCCAAAGTCTGATCAGCAATTACGGGCTCAGCTAAAACCTTGTCCGCAATTTCATTCATTAGATCCTCGACAACTTTCGAAACAATACCGGATACGAATTGCTCGACAATTTTAACTGACCTGGGAGAACTTGAGGTCGTTGCCGCAAGTATGACCTCAACACTCTGCTCGGACCTGACGGTCTAGTCGTTATCTCGAGCATCTCCTCCGTCCTTATAAGAATTTTCAGTCCATTCGCTCACATAAGGCTCGAGGATCCAACCGCGCTCTATCCCAAAGTCTTCACCAAGTGGAGACTCGGCTCTATCCTCTTCATAGCTCTCTGAGAGAACGCTCGCTCTGGGAACGAATTCATAATCCCCTTTGGAGAAGTCCATCAGCTGCATCGCCTCAATCTTTCTCTGATAATCATCAAAGCTGGCCTGAACCACCTTAGAATCAACATCGATCCCGTATGTTGATATCATGTCAAGTTGCGTCTTGACCTGGCTAGCCATGCTGTTGAGATGAGCGTACTCCACCTGCCCGATCAGCTTGGTACAGACCCACTCAGCAGCCATCTTGGCACAAGATAGACCATGCTCCTTCCGAGAGGACCGTAGTCGGGGTACCTGCGTCCGGACGTGCTCGATCAACGCAGCATTAACCTCTTCGGCTCTTTTGAGGCGCTCCCTAACATTTTCAAACCTCGTCTCCGCTTGTCTCCTCTCTTTCCTCTCTGCCTCACATAGCTTGGTGACATCCTCCAACATCTTTGACCGCCCCTTGAAGTACTTTTTTAACTTCTCGAGCTCCATCGAGGCGCCTCTGGATTTCAGTGACTCGTTCTCCTTAACGAGCATTTCAATTTGAGCTTTGTCAAAGTCCTTCTCCTCCTTCAACCTGCGTTCCCTCCTCATGGCGCAATCAAATCGCCTCCAAACCGAGTTAAAAGCAACTATAGTCTGCAAAGAAATAGAATCGGAGCATGAGCTAAACCGAACCAGCAGGAATAACGGAGATCGCGATAAAAGAAACAACTTACATCAACAATGTTAGCAGCGGACTGACAGTAGCCTTCTCGGTCATTGATATATCATGGTTTTTACCCGTTTTTAACCATGATATAAGTCGGTTTTGTATAGTATATTTTGTATTTGTGTGTCTTTTGTAGTGTTTTGCAGGAAAATAGTCGTTTGTGCCGAAACCATCCGAAGTGCTTCAAAGATCGACTTAAAAGAACGGTTTTCATTTTGATTTAGCTTCAGAGGTCTTCATGAAAGTTGTAGGTATTTGAGATAGCTTTCCAATGGAAGTGGTTTGAGGTCATTCCGATCTATGGTTCAGGAGATATGGCCGTTTTACCGGAGGGTCTCTGGAACAACATTTCCCGTCGATCGACAGGAAACTGTGTCGATCGACAGGAATCTTTAAAACAGAGGAATTCATGACGAAGCATAGAAAATCTCCAGAGAGTCCCGTGTCGATCGACACACCTTTAATGTCGATCGACGGCGGACCTGCAGACCTAATTTTGGGCACTTCTATAAATAGTTTTGTTTTGTTTTCATTGTAAAATATCTAGAAAACTTGTAAAAACTAGATCTATTCTCGTTTTGAGACTTAGAGAGAGAGAGAGAGAGAGAGAGAGAGAGAGAGAGAGAGAGAGAGAGAGAGATTTGGAAGAGCTTTTTGGAGGGAGATCCATATGTTCTTCATTCAATCACTACAAACCCTCTGTATCTCCTACTTTATCTCTTTTATGCAATTATATTCAGTCATCTTGATTTCATCATCTGTTTCTGAGTGAAATTGCTTGTTAGGTTTTAGGGATTTCTTGGGTTATGACTAGAAATCATTAAGGTTGCATATTTGTTGAGGTTTATCCGTTAGTTCTTCGTTTAGACTGTTCTCAATGCTTGATTCTTGCTTGATCACCTAGAATCTTGATTTTAGGATTGTTGGTTAGCCACGACAGTGGGATTAATAACCTGAATCTAGTCTAAATGGGCAAAGTTACTTATTCGCAAAGAAATTTGGCTTAGGGACTTTGTGAACATATTGAACTCGTGCTAAATGCTTGTTTAGATTCGACGAATTCGCAAAGAAATTTGGGATTTGAGTTTCTAAAGATAGATAGCTTTCGTAACGACAGTTAGCTGGCTATACTTTCGTGTTTGAGTTCTAGAACGACGTTTAACAAAACCCTCGACAATTGTGTTATCTTAGATTTCGATTCAAGGAATTTCCATGGCCTAACTCTCGTCTCTTCGAGAACAATGTAAATTAAAACCATCCTCATCACATGTTACATAGTTCCATCTTTTATTTACTTGTAAAAAGCATCGCTCTAGCTTAAGAATGGATCATTGCAATCCTAGTGTATCAATCAAACCTCTCTGTGGATACGATAACCCTTTGTGCTACAACGTACATAGGGGTTTTTGATGGCCCCGGCCCTGTGTATAAAAAGGCTGACATCAGTCATACATCTCATCTAGCCTAGGATTCGGACCCTTCGAGCCCCCTCGAATGCAGTTAATATATTTGGCGCACTCCTCATGATGTTCGGAGATATGCCCGCCGAAGCCCTTAAAATTATACGAAAAGTCGTCAAAAGAGTCGAGGTCGTCACGACTACACAGAACGAGCGGGTTGTCTTCAACATCAGTGCTCGGCTTGACGTCATGACTTGTGTCCGCCAAATCGGTATCTCACCTCTCGCGATCGGCGATAGCATTTACATCGGTACCATCCACCGTCGAAACCATAAGATCTCGAGAGGACTCCTCGGAGCCTTGGCGAGCACGCTTGTGAGCAAACATTGCCCCAATGTCCTTCCCGGCCCCATGTTTGACCACGACTGGGGCACTCTCGTCCATTGACCGCTTCTTTGAAGTGGTCCTAGTCGTATCTCGAGCAGTCGCTTCTTCCTGCGTCCTGCTCGGGGCTCCACCTACGCGGCCTGAAGTGGCGGACTTACCAGGAGACTTATCCTTTACCGAAGCCGCGGGCTTGCTCGTTCCAGCACCAGCAAGTTTCTTCATGCCCGAGGTTGTAGGCGCGCTCGTCTTAGCGCCATCCTTAGCTTTGGGAAGTGGAGGCTGATCAAGACTCAATTTCGCCATTCCTCCTTTATCAGACTTGAGAGCGACACGCTTTGAGACGTCGTAACCAAGAGCGGGATTACCTAGTAACAGAATGTGAAAACTAAAGAACTAACTTACCTAGTAACAAGAGCGGGATTACCTTAGTTTTCACATTCTGTTACTAGGTAATCCCGCTCTTGGTTACGACGTCTCAAGCGTGTCCGAGTGATCAGTGTCCAGAATAGCCTTGTATTATTTTCTTTTGTTTTCTTGTAATCGGGCCGAGTGTGGCCGTTAATCGCTTGTATAACTTTCCCCGGGCTGGTGTGGTCCGGGTTAAACTTGCTTATTTTGCCTGAGGAGCGGATCCTCCAGGTTTTTAACAGGATTTGAAGTTTCTTTTATGCGATTAAGTTTTTTAGCTTAAGCATTTACGTATGTTCTTAGTGCGACTAAATTTTAAAGCTTAGGCATTTACGTATGTTCTTAGTGCGACTAAGTTTTAAAGCTTAGGCACTTTGAGAATCTTGGGAGTAGACCCGTAGTTTGGTTGGTTTTGGTCCTAGTATAGTTACTTTATGCTCATTAAGAGTTACTTTATGAACATATGGTTAATATGTAACCATATGTATCAAAAGCCCTAATCTCAATGTACTATATATAGTTGTACCATCATTTGTGTACAACTAAGTTGGAATACATCACACTTTTGACAAAAAACATATTATTCCTTATCAAGTACGTTTGTCTTCTCGAGAATAGACACTTTCCCTCTCGATTACTGTTCATCCGAGCGGGATTTTTCACTCTCATCAAAACTTCCTCTTCCATTAATCAAAGAATCCCCGAACCTAATACAAATTTAGTGTCGATCTCAATCTGAGCATCAACTATTTAGGTTTAATTCGTTTTCAAATATGATTTTTATATATAAGCTTAGTTCGATTTTCAAATATGATTCTTCGGATATTCGATATAGTGGTTGTTGTTGTTGATGATGAAGTTTATCGATTTCATGTTCAAATCTGCTCTTTTGGTTTTTGTTGTCTGATTTTATTGATTTTCATCACTTCCACTGTTTTTGTGTTCAGGTTGATTTTGGTTGTCAGCTATAATTTATAAGGTAGCCAATTTTAATTTCCTGCACTACGTTGTCCTTGAGCCATTGGTTTTATTGGTTCATGTTTGTGTTTAAATTTAGCTAGAACCATGAAAATTATTTACCAAAAAAAAACAAACGTCTATCACACAAGACCACTATAAATACTCACATTCTAGTTTTTTTAGATTCATATCACTTCAAAAACGTTAGTTTCCACAAAAATTAAATCATATTATAGTTTTGGTGCTAGTTATAGCTATGCATTTTAGATTAAACGACACAGTGTATTGTACTAACTTTGAGAATATGACCCAAACTTAGACCATGATTAAAGGGGGTTTTTAGTGGGTTTTTAACCGTTTAATTAATAAACAAATGTTAATGGGCAAAATACGTATGTTGGGGAAGGAACGGAAGAAACGTCTCTTAGCCACAACTGCAACACGTGGCTGCGTGTTATTGGGTGTGAAGAAAAAGAAAACAAAAATACAAAACAAATTCTCTTTCTTCTGAAACATATATTAATAAATAATTTAATAAAAGACTTTTGAACAGACCACTGTTAATTATGCTCTAAGTCATGGTTGTATTCTCAAAGCTAATACAACATAAATCAACCACGATCATTTTAGAAAATTACTATAAAAAAGCAAATATATAAAAAAATAAAAGGGAAATAGTTATATGTTTCAAGGAAAAAAGTATTACTACAATATATAAATTCATCATCTTATGATCGTATCAGATTATTGTACTTATTTCTTAAAATAGCTATAACACAGCTTGAAGCCCAACATTCATTTGTTTGGACCGAAAGTAGAAATGTACCGGAAAAATCAAATATAAGTTATACCAGCATACCCCTGATTAAACATCGTATTTACATTTTTCTGCCACTCTTAAAACCTTTCCTGATTCCGCCTCTCTCTCTCGTCACTGCTCCATTTCTCCTGCAACAAATCTGTTTTCTTCTCCATCAACAGACTCGTAAGTTACAAATATCTCGAATCTATTTATTTATCTCTGTCTCTGTGTAATATTCTATTTTATACTATTATTGTTATAAAGATCGAAACTTTCAATTGCAGAAATGGCGGCAGCTTTAGCTTCCAGATTCTCCCGTGGTAAGAGGTTCTTCTTCCATCTCATTTTTACGAAAATCGATTCTGAGAAACCATGAATCTCTTTGACTGTATTGATGGTTTTGTCTCTTGATTAGAAAAAAAGTGTGGGATTTGGAAATATAGATTCAAAAAGCTTATCTTTTTTTTTTTTTTTTGGGGTTTTTGATGATGACGATGATGATTTTTATTCAATTTCATGCTCAAGATCTCTTCTTTTTTGGTATTTTGTTGTCTGATTTTTGATTATTACACAAAATCATGTTCAGGAGGACGTTCATTGCTTAGTGGTCTTACCAAAGATTTCTCTGGTTTGATGAATACTTCCAATGGAATGATGAATGAAACTATCCTCTCTCAGGTCAGAAAAACCAATCACTTAATACATTTATTTGGAATCCGCGTCTTCGAATTTAGTTGTTTTTGTGTGTTCAATCGCTTGAAGCCGGTGGTATTTGTGTTTTTATCACCGTTCTTAAACGGATATTGGCTTTTGTACGGTTATATGAACGTTTTGGATTGAATTGGAACTGATTAGTGGATCGAAGTAGATATAATACGAATGTTTTGATGTCGTAAAGCTTATTTTTTGGGTTAATTTTGGGCGGAAACAGCAACAACAACGAAGGACATTCATTCAAATGGGGACGATTCTTAAAGTCGTGGATAATTCGGGTGCGAAGAAAGTGATGTGTATTCAAGCATTAAAGAGTAAAAAAGGAGCTAGACTTGGTGATACGATAGTTGCTTCGGTGAAAGAAGCGATGCCAAATGGTAAAGTGAAGAAAGGAGCTGTAGTTTACGGTGTGGTTGTTCGAGCTGCGATGCAGAGAGGTCGTGTTGATGGAAGTGAAGTTAGGTTTGATGATAACGCGGTTGTTCTTGTTGATAGCAAAGATAAGAATACGAAAACCGATCGCCAGCCGATTGGTACTCGAGTGTTTGGTCCTGTTCCGCACGAGCTTCGCAAGAAGAAACATCTCAAGATTCTTGCTTTGGCTCAACACATTGCGTGAAGCTTGAGAGAACACAACAAAACCCCTAAAACTACCGAATGGCCTTAGTGTTTTTCTGTAAACTCTTTTACGCAGTTTGTTTCCATTTTTTTTTGTTTTTTAGCTTTTTTGTGTTGAAACTTTACAATCTCTCCTAAGCTTTAAGCCTTTGTGTGCTTTGGAATTTTTTGGTTCATAAAAAAAAAATTCAGGAGAAAAACTGAAAACAATTTAGCTCGAATGAATATGGTTTTGATTTCCATTTGAATTTGAAATATATAAAAATGTGTGTTTTTAATTTGTTTATTTTTTATTTGCTTTGATATCTTTCAATTGCTATTTTTCAAAAAATGCCAATGTTTCAAAAATACTAGGGTTTAAATTTTTTACACATTAATGCTGTGGTTCTACATGCTGCAGGAGCCGTTGCTCCAGCCAACCTGGTGGGCTCATTTACATCATTTCCAACCTGAGGACGATTAGACAGGTGACTCTGGTTATCGTTGATGTAGAGATACAATGAAAAGCTTGACTAGAAAATAATGAATGTTGGGATTTGGGAGTGTAGAAGGTTTTAGACTGCTTATTTTGTGGGAAGATAATCGTTTCTTTCCTCTATTTTTTCTTCTTTTCATAATGGCAATGAAGTTATTTCGTTTTGAGCTTGATAGTCATTGATTATGTTGGAAAATTCTAAAGTTGATAATTGATATTGGTTATTAATGTCATACATATATGGATCTCTTGGGGATATTTTAAAGTTGGGACGATTGATATCAAAGAGTGATTACAATCAAGCCCGACTCAGATTAAATATGAGCCTTGTGCAAAAAAAAAAAATTTGCCAAAATTTAGGGCTTTTTCTGTAAGTTTTATAAAATTTAGGGCTTTTTTACAAGTAATTTAAAAATTTAGGACATTTTTTGCAAAAAAAATCATCTAAAAATTTGGGTCCCACAGTGGGGCCTTGTGCACTTGCACAGCCCGCACAACATGAGAACCGGTCCTGATTACAATAGCCACTTAATGACATAAGATAGGGAGAGTTTCCATCTAGCTTCCGCATCAGAATTAGTTAGTGGTTCGCTTTACCAGCTACAAAAGAGAAACTCCATGCATCAGAGATCTTTTTTTTCAATGTCTTGAACCTGAATAGCTACTTGGCTATGAAGCTTGTCTTTGTCTTTGTACTTTTAAGGTTGATATAGAGACTTAACAACCTTTAAAAGTAGCAAAACATAAGAAGCTAGTGCTATTTGATAAGTAAAGATTACTTAACAAAAACTTAACTAGTGTTATTTGACAAAAACATAAGAAGCTAAGTTTTAAAAGGTAGATAAATTTGGACATACTGATCCCATAGATTAGTTTCAATCTCATCTCTTGATCTTAAACCATCTTCAACTTCTTATGGTCTAAACCAATGTTGATGTCCCTCTACCTCTCCTTGATCCTATTCTAATGCCACAACTGTTTCCACCATTGTATCTTCTTCAAACATCTTAAACACTTAATCATCACGTTTCTCCGAGTGGACATAGTTGTGCAATGCACACGCCACAATGACAAGTTTCACTTCGTTTGTAGAGGATACGAAGGAGCTGATTGAAGAATTGAGAATCGTTCTTTCAATCACTCCAACACTGTATACAACAACATCTTTGGACTCCATTTCGTTAACAACTTTTTCAGGAACTTTCCTTGTCGCCCTTAAACAACGTGATTCGAAGTATGGGAAAGAATCATTCTGACCGATATTATGGTTCACGTGAAAATCAGTAATCTTACATATCAAATTGTTTCCCATTCAAACCATCTCCACACACTCAAGCTTCAATGTTCTATGAACAATTTCATCTTGGTGTATATTGATAACTACTCTCACTATATCATTGATTATTTTGACCTTCAAAGGTGAGATAGACTCACCCACCTTTTCCTCCCAGTGGTCATTGATCATATCTTCTAAAAACGTCGTATCACATACATTTGGTGGCTTATCCCAGACTTTTGTGTGACAGTAATTGATGAACTCTCTCAAATTGTAGAAACCACTTCACATAATAAGGTAGGCAAATTTAACACTCTCCCTACATGCAAAAACCTCCATAACATTGTTTGAAACTCCTACCTGAACAGCTTGCCGGTGGAGAAGAAATTCATTCAAACCAGAGTTATCAGGAACTCCACTTTGTTCAACACGCTTAATAAATAGTTGATTTGATCCTCTATTGATGAGTGGTTTAATGTGTTTCTTCCCTTTCTTTACACTTTCCTCCTCCACAAGAGAAGAAAACAAATCTTCAACCATCTGTCCATCAAGTAAAAAAGTTGCCAAAACATGTCAATGTCATAAAAGCTCCACTAAATTTCCAACCTGTAGGATTCCTTTTCTTGTTTTTCTTCTTTTTCTTTGTAGCCCCTTCCCCAATTTCCTCATCATTCTCATGCATCTCATTCTCATCATTCGATATGTGCTATTAAAGTGGTGGAAGGAGAGACATAACATTGGTGAATATTTGTCATGAAAAGAAGAAAAGAATCGATGAAGAGAGATAATCTACTTCATATATATTTGGATGTAGTGCTAGTTGAACTAAAGACAACCGTACAATATTCGTTCACAACCCCAATAGATTGTTCATGTCATTTTGCTATGGCAAGGTCTAAAAACATATTAAGTTATTGTACTTATTTGTATTTCATTTTGACTTAACATTTAATTATCAAATTCATTTATCCTACTCATGTCATATCAGAAGGAAAATACATTTCATTGTTTTCAGAAGGGAATCGTTTATCATTATATTGACGTTCTCAATATCGATGATTAAGTTAATAGCTCGAAATTGATGGGATAGTTTATTTTGAAGAAATTTTTCATAATATATTAGAAAATATATTTCATAATGAAGTATGATCAAAATAATATTAAAATGTCTAAATTATAATTTTCTTTACAATTTAATTTTTGTTCTCATTTATGTATGCTTAACAATCTTTTGGAACTTTGCAGTGTGAAATGAATTTCACTCCTATCAAGTATGATTCCAAGGTCATTAAGCGTTCTCAAATGAATACAACAACGAATGTCTAGACACATTAGTGGAATTTGTATGTGCTTTCTTATTTATTCAAATCTGATTTTAGTGATGTGTTTATGTATTCCTTAGTCAACATCATAACATGTTTATCTAAATTTATTGTATTCTCAGCAAAATAAAAAGGGTTATGACATTAGAGTTGATTGGAAAGACAATGATAAATTTATATTGGATAGATGTTCACTATATTTTTCAAAACAAAAACTTCTGCAATGAGTGAAGACAAGGTTTGTAGTTGTTGTTTCTTTAGTCACAAATGAAAATATAATTGATAAATACATGTTTTCTTTCTGAATCAAGTTATGTTCTTTTAGAAGACCATGTTAAAAAAAATATCAATAATATGGTTTCAAGAGAACTAGTATGCGTTGCTACTGCCTATAAACAAATAATTAAAAGAACAAAAAGCAGATGAAATTACCAAGTGAGGATCTTGTTCTCCTTGCTATCTTTGATATTGAGGTAAAAAATTATATTTTGCTAGTATCTCATTGCAAAATATATTGATTCTTTTGTATTAACATGTCACTATAAACTCTTTTTTACTAAGCATGTCCTCCAAGTGTAGATGATAAGGTTCAAGTATGTAATATCTCATTTTTCTTTTATTTTTTAATTGTCTAATGTCTTTTGTCGATCACAGGCTCCAGCATATTTCAACATGAATTTGAGGAAGAGGCGTGATTAATAGATTTCGAGAAAGAAGATCTACTAAAAGATGTTGAGGCAAATGATTTCGGGGAAAAATATGATAAAACTAATATAGCTAGAACAAAATTAATATCAGAAGTAAGGATAGATTAGTATATGATGATTCACATTTTCTAATCAATCATCAGAACAAAACTTTTAATATAATTCCTCGAAACATTACAACTCTTGATATTTTCTAGTGATGTGAATTTATGATGTAAGAAAATTTAGGATATTTAGGGAATAGTGGATGATGAAATCGAGAGTGAAGCGTAACCATAAGATGGTATGAGATTTTTCGCTCATGAGGTATAACATTTATCTTCCTTTTAAATCCTTTGGATTTTCTTAATTGAATCATACTATTTGTGAGTTGTGATGTTCTAATATGTTTTACATTCATAATTAGATTAGTTAATTCTCTTGGAGGAGTGACTTCTAATATTTTTTTTAAGTGGATTTTGATGTAGACTCGGAAGCAATCCAAGGAGTAACATGAATACAGATTATGATCATGTGTCTTGGTTGTGTTTCAAATTATAAAGACGTAAGATCTTTGTTGCTTTTTCTATCTTTTGATTTTGTCCTTTTTTTAACAGATTATGGTTAGATATTTCTGATAACTTTCTCCAACTATAAAATGATTATTATGCTCTCAGTTGACAACTATTAATGCATAACAATCCTATATTTTCTTCTCAATTCTCTTTTATTTTCTCTAGATATTGACGTAATTGTGGATTTGTGAATGTACATAGGGCTTTGAGAGGTAAGAACGTAAGGCAAATGCAAATTGCTACATAAGTTTCTGCTGTGGAAATGACCCGGTAACAAATGAGCTTGCTAATTATAGAGAAGTTAGTTATTGGAGCATCTAGTTGAGAGCAGAAGATGAATACTAGACTCAAATCAATTTTTTTTATAACGAGGGTTGACTTGTCAAATTCACAAACTCTATTATCTTAGAAAACTAGGGATTGTCCACCCAACGCGTGGATTTGAAAATCAACATGATAAAATATGTCAACGCGTTGCATAGATTTGAAAATCAACATGATAAAATATGCAATAATTTCAAACTTATGATTATTTATAAAAATAAGATATTACATAAATTTGGTGTTTACATTAAATAATTATAAAGGTTAGAAGCCTAAGAATTTGTAGTAAATCATTGGACATATACAATGTTACATAAAAAAAACCGTTCATTAATGAAAATCATTGGACATATACAATATTTCTCTTTTGTGTTTTTAAATTAATGTGATTTATAAAAACCTAAGTTTTATGTGTTTTTGTATAGTATATTGTTGGGTTTAATAAAATAAAAACGATAACGGCTAATATACTTAATTTGAAGGTGCAATTAAGGGTTTATTGGAATGTGCAATTAAGTTTGAACTAATTATTAAGTTATATACTTAATTTTTCTTTTTTCTTCAATAAATAAATAAAAAAACCAAATGGCAAAATAGGTGACACATGTCATCCTCTCATAACTTTAGTTCTGAGAAAATCTTAACATATTATATAAATATTTGTATGGTCTAGATTGGTAGATCAACTGTGATTTAATGAAAAGATATATTCAATAAATAGAAGAGATGTAGTATCTATAAATTTTGGTTTAAACATTCGACCAAGTGTGCATATAGTTTTCTAGATACTTAAAAGCTTCTCAACTTAATACACCAGTTGGATAGATAAAATAACAAGATGATGGAAGATTTTAAGTAATCAGCGACTGACTATTCTTCAGTTCTATCTGCGACATCAAGGCACATGTGTCCTGGCTTCCCGTCCATGCTTTTCCTCACTATCGCTTTGTGAGCACTCGTTGGATCATCAGACTCGTAACTTATGTAGAAAAGTGCATTATCTGCCTTGAGCTTCTCACGCGTCTCTGATTTGTATTCTTCTTTAGTTTCCACAACTACCTTCTTGATCACCAAGGGTGGGGAATCATTCAACTTCTGCAAGAAAGAACAAAAAGAAGAAGCTGGTTTTAATTTCTTGCTCTTTTGGAAGAGGAGGATGATTGCAATTCAAGGACTTACATGCTTTGTTTTTACGTAGAAGGCGATTTCGGCGAATAGATGCAGCCACTCATTCTCTTGTTTCTCGGATTCTTGCACCTACATTGCAACAAAATGTATATTACCTTGACCTTGGTAACATTTCACAAACAAAACTTATATATATGCTCTCATGTCCAAAAATCTTACCACGTAAAAATATTTATTGTGGGGTGATAAGTGATCATGAGGCAACCATTGGGGCATTTCACATTTGTAGGAAGGATTTATTGCCGTATCGTCCCAATCATCATCCAGAGCAATGTTGTTACATTTGATTCTGCAGGCCAAGGTCCTCCAGGTAGTGACAGCATCTGTACATGCAACATAGTTTAGTAGCGTCTGAAAAGAGATGGGCGAGGGGGAGGATGGATCCTTAGCCTCCAAAGTTATGTAAAAGTCCAAATTTGTAGTAGCATTATATTTTTCCCAGTGCAAAAACTCGTACTTTGTTCCCTGTCAAAGCAACATAAAGGCAATAAGAATGTATATTGATAAGAAAACAATTTATCCGCTATAATACCTTATGAAAATTGTAACAATGGAGTCCGAGCCTAGCAAAAATGGCGATTTCAAAATCCACTCCCCAAGTAGACTTAACTAAGGTAGCGGGACCAGAAGCAGATAAATCCAGATCGAAACCCTAAAGCAAGACAGAGAGATTTTTGAGAACTTGTGAATAGAAGAAGACGGAGAAATCAAAAGAAAATCAGTTTACATAGGCCAACTTTTCGTCACGTATCAAGTGGGAGTCGTCCTCGTCTGGATCATCATATTCGTACATTATCTTTCGCGTAGCCTCTCTTTGCCTTTCCATTTCCTTCTGCGGTAAAGAGGAAGAAGCTCTTGAAATTCCACTTGATGCTTTTTCCGCCATAACCTCAGAATCTACCAAAGTCCAACAGCTAGCCTCGAGGCGCATGTGACCTGGTTTCCCATCCATGGTCTTGCGTACAACGGCTCTGTAGTTAGCTAGCTCACTTGTCGCTGGATCGTTCCCACAACTGAAACTTATGTAGAAGATGGCATTTGGCGCCTTGAGCGTCATCTCACTTGGTTTTATTGCACCCTCTCCTCGAGTTTCCACAACCATCTTTTGAGTCTTCAATGGTAGGGAATCCGCAATTTCCATTGGCGCGAGTGTCCCACTCCATCTAGAGGAGAATGCAAACTCAGAGAAGAGATTCAGCCACCAGTAGTCCAGGCCCAGCAGCTCGGATTCTGGCACCTATATATGGATTTCCCACACACTCTTAACAAGACATGACTTGGTCAACGTATAATTTGACTACACTAGTAGGGAGTTACCTCATAATAGCATTTTTGGTGATTTTCATCAGGAGACAACCAGTTGGGCATTTCACCTTTGTAATGATGACTTAATGCTTCATAGTGCCACTCATGATCAGCCTCTTCGTTACCTTCCAACCTGCAAAGGCACGTCTCCCACCATGTTTTAACAGGTTGTGAAAATCCAGCAAACTGAATGCAAGTCTCAAGAGTGAGTACTGGAGAACGTCGGTCTTGTGGATTCAGTGCCGCGAGTGTTATGAAAAACTTGGTGATGGGGAAACCATGCTGTTCATAACACCTTTTGAGAACCTTAAAGCGGTAGTTTGTGCCCTACAAGAAGCGAGAGTGAGATAATTACCGAAGAAGAAGGAATAAGATGAGGAAGAAACAAGACCTTTTGAAAATTGTAACAGTAGAGGCCAAGTCTAGCGAAGAGGCCGGTGCGATAGAGAGATACCGACTGCCGAGGCTTTATGTCCGTTCCCACAAGAAAACCCTAGTCACATTCGAAGAAGAGATTACTATGCGTTATCGGACCAGAACCAAAAGAAAGAGAGATATTACGTCGGAATCTGAAACGTGTCCGAGATACGTTGGAGGCGAATCATCTGGGGCTTTAGGTAAGGCAGTGGACTTTTTATGTAAAGCCTAGACCAAAATAAAATCTGATTAGGACCAAATCCAATTACGAATAATTGAAAAGGGAGACAGATATGTTTCACCTTATCAAGGGCTTGGATAAGCTCAGGATCATTCTGCCAGTCTCCACTCCACGCTCTCTTCATATCCCCATTTTTACCCTAATCTCGATCGCACAAGGAGAAGAAGACTTGAAGAAATTGTTTTGGTTTCTGTAAAATTTCCAACTTATACTTTGGCCCTACTAGTTTTGTTTTTTCTATTTTCATTTGACCAAAACAAGTTCTCAACGTTAGTAAAAAGTAATCCTCTTACTAGTAAAACCAAAGCGGTTTTATTGAAAAAGCTTAGGTGTTTTAATTTGATTGGCTAACTCTAAAAAAAACTATGACATGGAATGATGACATGTCTTGGAGAAATGATGACATTGCTTAAATCTCTAATTTATATTTTAAATTACTATAACTCTATTGATAAAAACAAATAAAATCATGAATAATCCCCAACCATTTTATAAATTAACAACTAATTTCAGATTTTTTTTTTTGTCATATGAATTTCAGATTAAAGAAAAAGTAACAACCAATAGAATTTTTTTAAATCTTATTATTTTTTATTTTGTATTTAGCTTCAATTCTTTAATTGTTGTAGTGAAGCCTCGATTAATTAATTGTTGTGATTTTGTCTGATTTTTTTTATTTTACTTTTCTAAACTTAAAAAATCAAACTAAAATCAAAATCAAAAATTGCAAGGTTTGAATAGATATTGAACAAAACGATTATTGCTAAATAAAATAATAATTAATGTATACAAATAATTTAACACAATAAATGTGTTATTAATCAAATAAATACGTTTTCTTAAAGATTACGTAATAAGATTTTGATAGATTTTGAAAATGACAAAGAGAAGGTAAAGACGAGATGGATAAATAAAAGAAGAAAAAGACTAAAAATTAGAATAGCGAAGAAAAGAAGATGAAGACAATATCGGGGAAAAAACAAAAAAAGAGGTCGAACAATAAAATATGGTTGCAAAGAAGAAAAATCTTGTAATTTACGACGTAAGTAGAAGAACAAAATGGAAGGTGAATGATGAAAAATAATGATAAATCGACGAAAAATACGAAGACAAGGAAAAAAAACTAAGGAAAACCAGAAGAAAAATATAAAGATAAAGTAAGATAAAACAAACAAGACAAAGATGATGAAAGAAAAAGAAGAAAAAAACCGAAAGAAATATTAGAAAATATCAAGAAGAAAAATAAACAAAGATCGAAAGAAGCAACATATACATAGATCATTATAACATTTATTAAAAGTGTTTGTATAAATGAAAAAAACAAAAATATAATATGAATGAATGATAACAAAGCGTAGATAATATGTATTATAGAATTTTACAAATTTTTAATGTAAGTACAAGGAGTAGATGAATCACCTAGGAAGAAAAATAAAAATTATTTGTTTTGTTTTGTGTTTTTTCCTTTAAGTTTTGTATTTATGTATGTCCTCCATTTCTTGCTATATCTAATTATTTATTTATATATTATTATCCATCGTTTGTGTTTTATTTCAACACTCATACAAAAAAAGTTACAAATCTAAAAGTTTCTACTTTCAAAAGAACATTGAAATATTTTTTTTCTACTTACATATAAGTTTAAAAACAAGCAATCATGCATAGTTAATGTTTAATAAATTGATAAACATTATAAGAAAACGTAATCGTCTAAAATATTTCATACCCGCACACGCCAGTCATCTAGTTTTTATATAAAATGATATCTATATTTTGTTTATTGGATGCGTACAAACTTTTCAAATTTTGTCGTTAGGTTTTTGTTTTTAAATTGGATTATTTCTTCTTTTTCATGTTCAATGCACACTTTAAAATGCAATGGCTTTATTTTTTTTTTTTTTATTATTAGTAAACAAATTCAAAACAAAATAAAAATCGAGATCAAGTGAAGAAAAGGAGATTTCGTTTCGAGAGGAAGATACAAAATCTCAATTCTCCGGCACGATTCTAGATCGATCCACCGTGCGAGTCGCCGGAGTTTCTACGTTCGAACCGCGAAAGGAGTAATGCTGCGAGAGAGAGAGAATCCAAAAGAGAAAACAAGGAAGCTGCGACAGAGAGCGAATCTGAAAGCGAATTGTCTTTGGCAAAGATCCGTCCTTCACATCTTGAGGCTTTCTTGAGAACTAAGTTACTGGAATTCTCATCTAATTACAACCCAATGCTCGTTCAATTATTATTTTTGTTCATTTAATAGACTTGGAATCATTGTGAAGCTGGCTAATTAGGACGGAGCCTTATCAAGCAGAGGACACGCTTCCCGTTACAGTTTGGATGATGGCTCAGGTTCGTGTCATATCTTTTTGAGTGTCGCTTGTGTATTCTGAGTGTTATTAAATTGTAAAATGTGGACAGGTCTCCCAAGTTGATTTATGTCTGGGTTTGTATTCATGGGCGAATAACTTGTCGATAATAAACAGTACCCCAGCCCTCGGTCAATGGATCTAATCCTGCAGTTGGTTGAGAGGTGAGTCCAAATTTTCCATCTTTTTGGCTATATGTACAAATCATCTCATTTTCTTGTTTATGCAATTCTCTTATCAGCATTTTGTCCTATCCAAATGCTCCGACCACGGGGTATGTTAAGAAGGGAAAAGCGCGACTGATTACAGTTCCTTCATTTGAGATCTTGCTGCGACTTAGATTCCCTAATTCATCCAACAGAGTAAGTAAAGCAGTATTGAATTTTATAATACAAAAACCTTTACGTGTGTCTGATCATTCACAAGCAAGCATGGTCTATGTCTGTATGAACTATGAACACATGATACAGAGAGGTTTGAGGTAGTTTATCTCTTGTTGAAGGAATTGGCTCTTGCTGATGCACCAGGAAGGAAATCAACGAAACAACTCACTCGGGAGATATTCACTATTTCTCTGAATTTAGCCGGGAAAGCAAAGAAAATCGTGTTTTAGCTATGGAAGGTACGTCAATCGCTATTTGGTGTGCCACCAAGAACGTTGATTGCTGCAATCAGTGGAACACAGTCTATAAGAAAAATCTTGAAGCGAGTGTTGCTCTTCTTAAAAAGCTATGGAAGGATCATTCCCTCAAACTATCACCGAGTGATACTCTAACTCTCAAACGAACTATGAAGAGCTTCATGCTAAAGGTAAATGCCTCTTACTCCACTTAGTTTTAATTTCATCTCTGACCTAACCTAACCTAACCTGGTGATGTTTGTAGAACAAAAAGCACATCACTCAAGGAGGAGCCATTGCTTATCTTTACGAAGAACCTGACATGTACTGCTGGAGGTGGCTTCCTCAAAGGCAGTGCCGTGCCAAGACTTTTAGAGGCCCAAGGCGAACTAAAAAACGGGGCCCTTTCAATAATGTTTTTGATTATAGTTCGAAATTCTAAAATTAGTTAATTGAAAAATGATAATAAATAAAATCTAAAACGAACATAAAAAATTCTAAAATGTTAACAAACAAAAAGAAATATGACAAAAAAAAATTATAAACTCTTTGATCAAAATGATCATATAAGAGAAGTTTGGACTTTGGAGTTTCAAACTTAGGTGGAAATATTAAGGTTGACTAACCAAATTTTGTATAACCAATACAGTATAACTAATATTTAGAAAATCGGGGCCCCAAATTTTATAAATTATTTGGGGGCCCGAGGCAGATGCTTTTTTCCTAAGCCATAGGCACGGCTCTGCTCAAAGGTGTAGCCATTAGTGTTGTGGTTCTACTTGCTGCAGGAGCAACCTGGTGGGCTCATTTACATCATTTCCAACCTGAGAACGATTAGAGAGGTGACTATGGTTATCGTTGGTGTAGAGAATTTACTTTTATTTTCCCTCTTTTAACGCTCTGAGAAATACAATGAAAAGCTTGACTAGAAAATAATGAATGTTGGGATTTGGGAGTGTAGAAGGGTTTTAGACTGCTTATTTTGTGTGAGGATAATCGTTTCTTTCCTCTCTTTTTTCTTCTTTTCATAATGACAATGAAGTTATTTCGTTTTGTTATATGTTTTGAACTTGATAGTCATTGATTATGTTGGAAGATTCTAAAGTTGATGATTGATATAGGTTATTTCATACATATATGGATTTCTTGGGAATATTCTAAAGTTGGGAAATGGTTTCCGAACGATTGATATCAAAGAGTGATTACATGAGCCACTTAATGATATAAGATAGGGAGAGTTTCCATCTAGCTTCCGCTTCAGAATTAGTTAGTGGTTCGCTTTAACAGGAACAAAAGAGAAACTTCATGCATCAGAGATCCTTTTTTTAATGTCTTGAACCTGAATAGCTACTTGGCTATGAATGTCTTGGTACTTTTGAAGGTTGATATAGAGACTTAACAACCTTCAAAGTAGCAAAACATAAGAAGCTAGTGTTATTTTGATGTAAGTAAAGATCACTTAACATAAACATAACTAGTGTTATTTGAGAAAAATATAAGAAGCTAAGTTTTAAAAGGTAGACAAATTTTGGACATAATGATCCCAGAGATTAGTTGCAATCTCATCTCTTGATCTTAAACCATCTTCAACTTCTTCTGGTCTAAACCCATGTTGATCTCCCTCTACCTCTCATTGATCCCCCTATAATGTCGCCACTGTTTCCACCATTGTATCTTCTTCAAACATCCTAAACACTAAATCATCAGGTTTCTCCGAGTGGACATAGTTGTGCAATGCACACGCCACAATGACAAGTTTCACTTCGTTTGTAGAGGATACGGAGGAGTTGATTGTAGAATTGGGAATCGTTCTTTCAATCGCTCCAACACTGTATACAACAACATCTTTGGACTCCATTTCGTTAACAACTTTTTCAGGAACTTTCCTTGTCGCCCTTAAACAACGTGATTCGAAGTATGGGAAAGAATCATTCTGACCTATATTATGGCTCCCGTGAAAATCAGTAATCTTACATATCAAATTGTTTCCCATTCAAACCATCTCCACACACTCAGGCTTCAATATTCTATGAACAATTTCAGCTTGGTGTATATTGATAACTACTCTCACTATATCACTGATTATTTTGACCTTCAAAGGTGAGATAGATTCACCCACCTTTTCCTCCCAGTGTTCATTGATCATATCTTCTAAAAACGTCGCATCAAATACATTTGGTGGGTTATGCCAGACTTATTGTGTAATAGTAATTGATGAACTCTCTCAAATTGTAGAAACCACCTCTTATAATAAGGTAGACAAATTTAACACTCTCCCTACATGCGAAAAGCTCCATAACATTGTTTGAACCTCCTACCATAACAACTTGTCGGTGGAGAAGAAATTCATTCAAACCAGAGTTATCAGGAATTCCACTTTGTTCAACACGCTTAATAACTAGTTGATTTTATCTTCTATTGATGAGTGGTTTAATGTGTTTCTTCCCTTTCTTTGCACTTTCCTTCTCCACAAGAGAAGAAAACAAATCTTCTACCATCTGCCCATCAAGTAAAAAAGTTGCCATGTCAATGTCGTAAAAGCTCTACTAAATTCCCAACATGTAGGATTCTTTTTCTTCTTTTTCTTTGTAGCCCCTTCCCCAATTCATTCATCATTCTCATTCTCATCATTCGGTACGTGCTATTAAAGTGGTGGAAGGAGAGACATAACGTTGGTGAATATTTGTCATGAAAAGAAGAGAAGAATCGATGAAGAGAGATAATCTATTTCATTATTTATATATCTTTGGATGTAATGCTAGTTGAACTAAAGACAACTGTACAATATTCGTTCACAACCCCAATAGATTGTTCATGTCATTCTGCTATGGCGATGTCTAAAAACATATTAAGGTATTGTACTTATTTGTATTTTATTTGACTTAACATTTCATTATCAAATTCATTTATCCTACTCATGTCATGTCAGAAGGAAATCATTTTTAATACATTTCATTGTTTTTAGAAGGAATCGTTATCGTTATATTGACTTTCTCAATATCGATGATTAAGTTAGTAGCTCGAAATTGATGGGATAGTTTATTTTTGAAGAAATTTCCATTGGCGCGAGTGTCCCACTCCATCTAGAGGAGAATGCAAACTCAGAGAAGAGATTCAGCCACCAGTAGTCCAGGCCCAGCAGCTCGGATTCTGGCACCTATATATGGATTTTCCACAGACCCTTAACAAGACATGACTTGGTCAACGTATAATTTGACTACACTAGTAGGGAGTTACCTCATAATAGCATTTTTGGTGATTTTCATCAGGAGACAACCAGTTGGGCATTTCACCTTTGTAATGATGACTTATTGCTTCATAGTTCCACTTATGATCAGCCTCTTCGTTACCTTCCAACCTACAAAGGCACATCTCCCACCATGTTTTAACAGGTTGTGAAAATCCAGCAAACTGAATGCAAGTCTCAAGAGTGAGTACTGGAGAACGTCGGTCTTGTTACATAAAAAAAACCGTTCATTAATGAAAATCATTGGACATATACAATATTTCTCTTTTGTGTTTTTAAATTAATGTGATTTATAAAAACCTAAGTTTTATGTGTTTTTGTATAGTATATTGTTGGGTTTAATAAAATAAAAACGATAACGGCTAATATACATTTATTGGAATGTGCAATTAAGTTTGAACTAATTATTAAGTTATATACTTAATTTTTCTTTTTTCTTCAATAAATAAATAAAAAAACCAAATGGCAAAATAGGTGACACATGTCATCCTCTCATAACTTTAGTTCTGAGAAAATCTTAACATATTATATAAATATTTGTATGGTCTAGATTGGTAGATCAACTGTGATTTAATGAAAAGATATATTCAATAAATAGAAGAGATGTAGTATCTATAAATTTTGGTTTAAACATTCGACCAAGTGTGCATATAGTTTTCTAGATACTTAAAAGCTTCTCAACTTAATACACCAGTTGGATAGATAAAATAACAAGATGATGGAAGATTTTAAGTAATCAGCGACGACTGACTATTCTTCAGTTCTATCTGCGACATCAAGGCACATGTGTCCTGGCTTCCCGTCCATGGTTTTCCTCACTATCGCTTTGTGAGCACTCGTTGGATCATCAGACTCGTAACTTATGTAGAAAAGTGCATTATCTGCCTTGAGCTTCTCACGCGCCTCTGATTTGTATTCTTCTTTAGTTTCCACAACTACCTTCTTGATCACCAAGGGTGGGGAATCATTCAATGTCTGCAAGAAAGAACAAAAAGAAGAAGCTAGTTTTAATTTCTTGCTCTTTTGGAAGAAGAGGATTATTGCAATTCAAGGACTTACATGATTTGTTTTTACATAGAAGGCGATTTCGGTGAATAGATGCAGCCACTCATTCTCTTGTATCTCGTATTCTTGCACCTACATTGCAACAAAATGTATATTACCTTTACCATGGTAACATTTCACAAAAACAAAACTTATATAAGTTCTCATGTCCAAAAATCTTACCACGTAAAAATATTTATTGTGGGGTGATAAGTGATCGTGAGGCAACCATTGGGGCATTTCACATTTGTAGGAAGGATTTATTGCCGTATCATCCCAATCATCATCCAGAGCAATATTGTTACATTTGATTCTGCAGGCCAAGGTCCTCCAGGTAGTGACAGCATCTGTACATGCAACATAGTTTAGTAGCGTCTGAAAAGAGATGGGCGAGGGGGAGGATGGATCCTTAGCGTCCAAAGTTATGTAAAAGTCCAAATTTGTAGTAGCGTTATATTTTTCCCAGCGCAAAAACTTGTACTTTGTTCCCTGTCAAAGCAACATAAAGGCAATAAGAATATAAATTGATAAGAAAACAATCAATCCGCAATAAAGAGAATAATACCTTGTGGAAATTGTAGCAATGGAGTCCGAGCCTAGCAAAAATGGCGATTTCAAAATCGACTCCCCAAGTAGACTTAACTAAGGTAGCGGGACCAGAACCAGATAAATCCAAATCGAAACCCTAAAGCAAGACAGAGAGATTTTTGAGAACCTGTGAATAGAAGAAGACGAAGAAATCAAAAGAAAATCAGCTTACATAGGCCAAGTTTTCGTCGCGTATCAAGTGGGAGTCATCCTCGTCCTCGTATGAATCACCATATTCGTACATTATCTTTCGCGTAGCCTCTCTTTGCCTTTCCATTTCCTTCTGCGCTAAAGAGGAAGAAGCTCTCAAAATTCCACTTTGGAATACACTTGATGCTTTTTCCGAATCTACCAAAGTCCAACAGCTAGCCTCGAGGCGCATGTGACCTAGTTTCCCATCCATGGTCTTGCGTACAACGGCTCTATAATTAGCTAGCTCACCTGTTGCTGGATCGTTCCCACAGCAGAAACTAATGTAGAAGATGGCATTTGGCGCCTTGAGCATCTCACGCGGCTTTATTACACCTTCTCCTCGAGTTTCCACAACCACCTTCTGAGTCTTCAATGGTAGGGAATCCGCAATTCTACGGGGCGCGAGTGTTCCACTCCATTTAGAGTAGAATGCAAACTCAGTGAAGAGATGCAACCACCAGTAGTCCAGGCCCAGCAGCTCGGATTGTTGCACCTCATAATAGCATCGTTGATGGTTTTCATCAAGAGACGGCTAATGGGGCATTTCACCTTTGTAATGATGACTTATTGCTTCATAGTCCCAGTCATGACCAGCTTCTTCGTTACCTTCCAACCTGCAAAGGCACGTCTCCCACCATGTTTTGACAGGTTGTGAATATCCAGCAAACTCAAGTTTAGTCTCGAGAGTGAGTGGAGAAGGTCGGTCTTGTGGATTGAGTGCCTCGAGTGTTATGAAAACCTTGGTGATGGGGCAACCATGATGTACATAATACCTTTTGAGAAACTTAAAACGGTAGTTTGTGCCCTACGTTACAAGATAAGTGAGATAATTAGTGAACAAGAAGGAATAAGATGAGAAAGAAACAAGACCTTTTGAAAATTGTAACAGTAGAGGCCGAGTCTAGCGAAGAGGCCGCTGTGATAGAAAGGTTGAAAATGCGACTGCCGAGGCTTTATGTCTCTACCCACAAGAAAACCCTAGCCAACATTCACACAAGAGTGAAAGTAAAAGTATTTCCCGTGAATTGTTCTCATTGCATACATCTCAATATATATTACAAGAGGTTACACAAAATCAGGGATTTTCCCTTAATCAGAGATTTCTCAAATATACTAGTTCCTAATTTATCGAAACTATCTACACAATTTAATTACGATTATTTGCATAATCTATTACCCTCCCTCAGTTTAAGCGTGGGGTCTAAAACGCCTAAACTGGACCGAAAGCCAGTGAAAAGAGAAGAAGGTAGACTCTTGGTGAAAATGTCCGCATATTGCAAGGCTGAAGGAATGTGTAAGACTCGAACATGACCCATGGAGACTTTTTCACGGACGAAGTGAATGTCTATCTCAATGTGCTTCGCTGGTGTTGAACGGGATTAGTGGAGAGGTAAATTGCATTGATGTTGTCACAGAAAACCAATGTAGCTTTACTTAGAGGACAATGCATCTCAAGAAGAAGGTTGCGTATCCAAGTTGTCTCCGCTACTGCATTCGCAACACCCCTATATTCAGCTTCAGCACTTGACCGAGAAATGGTTTGTTGTCTCTTGGAAGACCATGAGATGAGATTGTTCCCCAAGTAGACACAATAACCGGATGTAGATCATCTTGTCGTCGGACAACCAACCCAATCAGCGTCGGAGTAAGCCGTGAGTTCAAGCTTCTGATTCTTCAATAATTGGAGATCGTGACCTTTAGTGCCTTGAAGATAGCGCAAGATGCGTTTCAAAGCGTGGAGGTGAATGGTTCTTGGATCATGCATATGAAGACAAATCTGTTGCACAGCATATAATAAATCTGGTCTCGTGAATGTCAAGTATTGAAGAGCTCCTGCGAGACTTCGATAAGCAGTCGGATTGGCTAGTTTTTCACCTACGGCTGCAGGAAGCTTGGACTTTAGATCACATGGTGTAGCACATGGCTTACAATCTGTCATGTTCGTGCGTTGAAGAATGTCTTCTGCATATTTGGTTTGACTGAGGAACAAGCCGTCGTCATTAAAAGTTGCGGAGATGCCAAGAAAGTAATGCAATTGGCCTTCATCAGTCATCTCGAATTCCTTCTTGAGCGAAGCAATGACGAAATCGAGAAGTGTTGGAGCAGAGCCAGTGACAATGATATCGTCTACGTAGAGGAGCAAATATGATAATTGAGCACCATTCCTGTAAACATATAAACACGCATCGCTTTTGCTCTGCTTAAAACCAAGATTAGTAATAAACCGAGTAAATCGAGCATTCCACGCACGCGGTGCCTGCTTAAGCCCATAAAGAGATTTCTTAAGCAGACAAACATGATCGGGACGTTCTGGATCAACAAATCCGGGCGGTTGAAACATGTAGATTGTCTCATCAAGTTCACCGTGGAGGAATGCATTTTTCACATCAAGTTCATGTATTGGCCAATTTCGAGCAAGACCAACATCCAATACGATTCGTATCGTAGCTGGTTTGACAACCGGGGCAAATGTTTCGTCGAAATCAACTCCAGGTTCCTGAGATTTGCCGTTAGAGACAAGACGAGCTTTGTGTCTTCTCAAGGCACCATTGGAATGATATTTGTTTTTGAACAACCATAAGGAGCGTATGGCGTTCGCATTTGCAGGCCGCGGAACAAGATCAATAGTTCCGTTTTTAATAATAGCATCGTACTCATCAGTCATTGCCGTATTCCAAGAAGGGTTAGAGAGAGCTTTGAGATGGCTATTTGGAATTTCTGGGGAGATTTGAGTGTTTAGATTAAAGATTTTCTAGGGTTTTTGAATTCCATGTTTGGAACGGGTTGCCATGGGAATTGGTGGTGGTGGCAGAGAAGAGGGAGGAGGCTCGGTTATTGGCTCTGGAGGAGTTTGAAGAGGAGAGGAAGAAGATGGTGCAGGTTCTGGTTCCGTATTTGGTAAAGGAAGAGGAGGAGGTGATTCAAGAATCGTTCTAAATATCGGAGACGGGTCGTCATCGGTGTTTAGAAATTGATAATCAGATTCTTTTGGTTGTGAATCGGAGAGGTAAGGAAACACAGATTCGTCAAAGGAAACATGACGAGAGATGATGATCTTCTTAGTTTTAAGATCAAAACATCGATATCCTCTATGATTGGTTGGATATCCAAGAAAGAGGCAGGGACTTGAGCGAGGTGAGAGTGTAGGAAGATGATTGTGATTTATGTTTGGAAAGCAGAGACATCCAAACACTTTGAGATGAGAGTAAGAGACTGGTTTGTGAAATAGTGTGGAGAATGGAATTTGGTTATTGATGGCTGTAGAAGGAAGAAGATTAAGTGTATGGACAGCGGTATGAAGTGCTTCTACCCAGAATGAAGAGGGAAGATGAGCTTGAAAGAGAAGGCAACGGATTGCATTGTTGATGGTTCGGATCATACGTTCAGATTTTCCATTTTGCTGAGACGTATGCGGACAAGAGAATCGAAATGAAATTCCCTTGGAAGCAAAGAATTCATGAAAGTGAGCATTGTTGTACTCACCTCCATTATCACATTGCAGTGCTTTGATTTCTCTGTGAAATTGATTTCGAACATAATTGGAGAAATGAACGAATTTGTCAAAGACTTCGGATTTACGACGAAGTGGATAAACCCAGAGAAAGTGAGAATAATGATCCAAGAATAACACATAGTAGCGTATGCCACTAATGCTTGGAACCGGAGAAGTCCATATATCAGAGTGAATGATATCAAACGGAGAATGAACAACAATGTTTGAAGCAAAGAATGGGGTTTTTATTTGCTTTTCGAGTTGGCACACAGTACAAATTTGAGAAAGAGTACTTTTATTACACGGTAAAGCTGAATTTGAAATAAGAAACTTGAGAGAGTCATTGCCTAAATGAGCAAGACGACGATGCCAAACATTCGAGGAAGTGGTGACGAGAGCAGTGGGTTGTAGAGAGGATTTGTTTGCAGATGGAAACACAGGATAAAGATCACCGGTGCTGTCACTGCGGAGTATCACTTTCCGAGTTTGAAGATCCTTCACAGAGAAACCAAAAGGGTCAAATTCAATAGAACATGAATTATCTGTGACAAATCGACGAACCGAAATAAGGTTTTTGATGATAGAAGGTGTGATAAGGACATATTCAAGAGAAAGAGGACGAGTAATAGTGGGAAAGGAGAGGGAACCGGAAGATGTTATTGGAATGCGATTTCCGTTAGAAACAGTGACTGATTTTCCGTTGCTCAAATTAAAAACAGAGTTAAGATTACCTGCAGAGGCCGAGAAATGCGCAGTTGCACCGGAGTCCATGTACCACTGATTGTCAGTTGGATCGGTGAGTGTCATGGTGTTGAAAGCTTGAGCAAAGTCCACCGAAGGCTCATACTTAATATTGGTTGGACTGGGAAAACGTGGAGGAGATGGTGATGGCATGAATGGACGAGAGCCGAGGAGACCACCATTAGGAAATGAAGCTTGTTGTTGAGGACCCCATTGCTGGTAAGGAGGAGGTTGCCAATAGGGATAAGCACCTGGCCAAACCGGAGCAGGCCATTGTGGATATGGATTTCTTGGCGGATACATTCCTCTGCCTTTGGACCGATTGTTGTTTCGACCATGATTTCCTCTGCCTTGAGTGCCTTTGTTGGGTTGAGAAGGACGAGGATCAGTGAAATCGGGCACATGAGGTGCTACAGCAGCAAGAATGGTGTTGGAGGAGGACGAGTCATGATGCGCCAGCGATGGTTTCGGTCCCCTTTTAAGTCGATGTTCCTCATCTTTCAACATAGATCTGGCTTGTTCAAAGGTGGGAAAGGGTTGTCTATGTTTGATAACATTGACTATGTTATCAAATTTGGCGTTGAGACCATTGAGCATGTACATCACCAGTGTACGATCTGAAACCGGAGCTCCGACGTTTGCCAATAGATCTGCAGTTGACTTGAGTTCTTGACAAAAGTCATGAACAGAGAGATCTCCTATCTCTTTGGTGCGTAAGTCATTGTCAAGTTGAATGGCTCGAGTTTCCTTGTTGTCGCGAAACAAGTTTTCAATACAAAGCCAAATCTCACGAGCAGAAGCACCGGGGTGGAAAGCACTCTGAAACAGGTTTTGCTAAGGTTCCATAGAGCCATAACTTGACCAGCCCGTCCCTCTTTTTCCAAGCAGCATCGTCATCACCAGTGGCCACCAAAGTTTCATCAAGGTGACCTAACACGTCGAAACTCAAGCAATGGATCTCGAATAATTCTCTCCACACATCATAGTTGTGATCGTTCATGTCCAAGGTGAATGGAATATGAGATTTGATATTTGTGACCCCATAAGCACGCTCAAGGTTGGCAGCAGCAGCAGGTTGAGCCATCGGAGAAGAGAAGAAAGCAGAGAGAATGAAGAGAAGAAGAGAAGAGGAAACGAAAAAAAAAACAGAGAGGTGTTTAGAGAAGAGATCTAGGTTCAGGAATTGAACCCTCTGATACCATGAAAGTAAAAGTATTTCCCGTGAATTGTTCTCATTGCATACATCTCAATATATATTACAAGAGGTTACACAAAATCAGGGATTTTCCCTTAATCAGAGATTTCTCAAATATACTAGTTCCTAATTTATCGAAACTATCTACACAATTTAATTACGATTATTTGCATAATCTATTAAAGAGATTATTATTACTATGACGTAATCGGACCATGACCAAAAGAGAGGGAGGTATTAATTATTACGTCGGAATCTGAAACGTGTGCAAGTACGCGATACGGATCATTAGGGGGTTTAGGTAAGCGAGTGGACATTTCCCGTCGCGTCTAGATCAAAATCAAATCCGATTATTATTATTAGGAGCAAATCCAATTACGAATAAGGGAGACAGATGTTTCACCTTCTCACGGGCTCGGACAAACTCAGGATCATTTTGCCAGTCTCCATTCCATGATTTCTCCATTTCCCCAATTTTACCCTAATCTCGAACAAGACCTCAAGATACAAGAAGAAATTGGTTTGGTTTCTGTCAAATTTCCAACTTATACTTTGGTCCCACTAGTTTTTTCTATTTTCTTTTGACCAAACCAAGTTCTCAACGTTCGTAAAAAGTAATTTCTGTTTAAAATGATAGTATCTATATTTTGCTTCTTTTTTTGGTTCACAATCTATATTCAATTTTTTTTGTTTAATTGCGATTTTTGTTTCCTTTATTGAATTCAAATTTATTTTTAAATTGGGTTATTTCTTCTTTTTCATTGTTCAATGGCAATGCACACTCTAAAATGCAATAGCTTTATTTAAATTTTATTTATTTATTTATTTATTATTACTAAACAAATTCAAAACAAAATCAAAATCGAGATCAAGTGAAGAAAAGGAGATTTGACGACAAAAAAATAAGGAA
Source organism: Draba incana (assembly GCA_963576765.1). Taxonomy (NCBI): domain Eukaryota; kingdom Viridiplantae; phylum Streptophyta; class Magnoliopsida; order Brassicales; family Brassicaceae; genus Draba; species Draba incana. The sequence continues at coordinate 11,039,744 of OY755211.1, read as the reverse complement.
GGAGATTTCGTTTCGAGAGGAAGATACAAAATCTATATTCTCCGGCGATCAGAGATCCACCGTGCGAGTCGCCAGAATTTCTTGTCCCCGTCGATTCGAGTTCGAACCGCGAAGAGAGTAATTCTTTGTTCCGATGTTGTGGTGAAGTCAAGAGTGATGATAATGATGGAAGTAGAAGGATCGATGAATTGTGTTTGGTACAATACAAATCTCTTATACCCACTATTAATCTTCATACCCACTTTTAATCAAACATTTGTGTGAAGACGAAAATGCCCTTTCATTTATTAAAAAAAATTAAAACAGGAAAAAAAGAAAAAATCGCACACGAGAAAGAGAAAGGAGAGGGGAGAAGCGAGATCTCGGGGAGAAGCGACGGAAGTCAGAATCGCGCTGGAAAACGAGGTTTCCATCGCGGTGGAGCTCTTTCGCCGCCGTTTGTTTGCCTCCGCCGGTCTGCATTGAGCTCTCCTTGAAGTTCCAGGTCCATTATTCACCTTCCTTCGGCTTATTGTCTCGTCAGAAAATCTGATTTCCGCCACCGTCGAGCTCTCTCAAGTCAATCGCCGCCATTTGTTTGCCTCCTCATTGAGCTGTCGTTGAAGTTCCAGGTCTGTTATTGAGCTTCCTTCTGCAGCTAATTGTCTCGCCAGAAAATCTGGTTTCCGCCGCCTTCGCCGCCGTCTAGCTCTGTCAATTCAACCGCCGCCGTTTCTTTGCCTCTGTGGATCTGGCAGGCCCGTTCTTCAATTGATTTAGTTTTAGAATTGCAAATTGAGGAATTGAATTGGATTTGATTTGATTATGCACATTATGTTGGTATGAGACTCTTTTGGTATACACACATTGGATGTTTGACCATGGTTTGTGGGTCGATTAGGACTTCAAAGTGGTAAGAAATGGATATCAGTGGTTGAATTGTAGATTAGAACCCGATAGGAGGAGTAGAGAACTGGGTATAACTAGTAAAACTGGTATAACTGATTGTAGTGAATGAGTTTTGTGTATTGTTTTGGCAGGAAACAATGAGCAACAATGTTAGCATACATTTTAAATGCCAAGGTCGCATGTATAGCATATTGTTGAAGAATTCAGTGGAGGAGATAACTTTGTCGATGGTAGAAGCTAGGATATACAAGAAGCTTGCGTTAAATGAAAGTGAGGTTAAATTGCAATTTAGTTACATTCCACTACTGGTTCGATGTGAGAAAGAGCAGGCTATTTGTGATGATGAGGATATGTATGTTTATCTAACGTCCATTGATAACGAGAACCGTAGATGCATTTTGTTTGTGGAGGTCATCACTACTTCGGGACTGCCCGAGCAACTGTCGAGAGCGGGCAAAAGTTCTTTTGCTATGAACTATGAGAAGGCAACTGATGATGAAATCGGAGCTAATGCCATTACTCTCCACGTAGAAAAAGAACAAGGAAAACAAGTAGAGATGGAGGTTGATGACGGTGATGATGGTGATGATGTCTCTGATACTAAAGAGGGTGGAAATGTAACAAGTGATGAAGTTATGAGTGATGGAGGTATGTGTAGCTCGGATAGAGATATGGGTGATCAATATTTTGAGCCTCCACCTGTTGTAGAAGCTAGTCAGTCATTTATAGAGCCATGGGAAGACGGTTTGGGTTTAAGTGTACTTTAAGAATTTCCAAATAAGAAAGCATTGCAAGCTGTTGTTTGTAAAGCCTCATTTATGAACATTTTTAGTTTTGTTATTAAAAGGTCGGATCGGAGCCGTTTAGTGCTACAATGTACTAAAGAAATGTGTAAATGGAGTTTACGAGCGTCGAGGATTGCAAAGACTGATATTTTCTCGGTTAGAAAGTACATAAACATGCATACATGCTCTCGGGCTACTCAGAGTACAAGCAACAACAACAACATGAAGAGGCATGGCAGTCCAGAATTAGTTGCAGCTCTTTTGCATGAAGATTATCCAGGACAAATGGAAACTCCATCTCCTAAAATTATCATGGATCTTGTGAAGACAAGATTAGGTGTCACAATATCATACTCCACCGCTCTGAGAGGGAAAAACCTAGCTGTTAGTGATTTGCGTGGTAACCCGGAAGAAGGCTACAAGATGTTGTATTGCTATTTGCACATGTTAGAGAAGGTAAATGATGGTACAAAAACATATGTGCATTTGGATAAGGACAGCTCCAAATTCATGTACCTATTCATAACTTTGGGAGCTAGCATTGAAGGGTTTAAAGTCATGCGGAAAGTGATAGTTGTGGATGCAATGTTTCTGAAGAACGGATATGGTGGTGTTCTAATATTTGCCTTAGCTCAAGATCCTAATCGTCACCATTATCCCGTAGCGTTTGGTGTACTCGATGGTGAGAAGGATGCAAGTTGGACTTGGTTTATAGAGATGCTTAAAACTGTTGTACCGGACTCTTTTGAATTGGTGTTTATGAGTGATAGAAATGCAAGGCTCATCAGCGCCATAGGTAATGTGTATCCGAAGGCTCATCATGGGTTTTGTATATGGCATTTGTCTCAAAATGTGAAAGGTTATGCTTCTAACGTGAACAAGGATGTAGTCGCATGGAGATTCATGGAGCTTAGTAGGCAGTACACAGTGGCTGATTTCAACGCTGCTTATTTTTCATTTAAGATAAGATATCCATTTGCTGCCAAGTATCTAGAGGAGACTACCAAGAAAGAAAAATGAGCAAGATGTTGGTTTCCAGGAGAAAGATACAACTTAGACACAAGCAACTATGTGGAATCGCTGAATAGTGTTTTTAAGGACACAAGGAAGTACTCCTTAATACCCATGCTTGATGCAATCATTAAAACATTTTCGAGGTGGTTTAATGAACACCGAAAGGAGGCGGTTGCTGGATCGATTGGACATAAACTCGTGCCATTTGTGGAGAATTGCATGCACAATTTATGAGTTGTTGCTGAGAAATTGCCTGTGACGGAGCTAAACATTTTTGAGCTTGAATACCATGTCATTGGTAGTGATGGAAAGCCTTATTTGGTGAACTTGCTCTCGAAAAGTTGCAGTTGCAAGGTGTTCGATATTGAATGGTATCCTTGTGTGCACGGACTAGCCGCTTACATTGAATTCCTAAGGCATGAAGACAGAGGTCGTGATATCCAATTACATGAGTTGTGTTCAGAATATTATCGGACCGATTGGTGGGCAAAGGCGTATAAGAAGACAATCTATTTAGTGCCGGATAGATCTCAATGGGATGTCCCGGATGACGTGAAAAACAAACAAATCATACCTCTGGATCCAAAAAATAAGAAAGGAAGAAAGAAAGTGAAAAGGTTCCCATCAGCTGGGGAAAGGCGTCCGCGGACGAAAAACAAAAGGCGGCCGAAAGAAAACTCCAATGGTTGTTATTCGGAACTCGATTTGGTGTTTCTTGATTATTATGTATTTGTGTTTCAATGTATTATTATGGCTTGATGTATGAATGTATTATTATGTCTTTTGTTCTAATGAGGATATTTTTACAAAGAACTTAGTATTATTTTTAAATTATATCACTACTAATTTTTAGAATTAGTATCATATAATTTACCACAAACGTTCACTAATGACAGGGTAATACTAGTAATACTGGTAAAACTAGGATATAATATTATTGGTATATTTATTTTTGTTAATAATAAGCAAGGATGAAAAACAAATGGAAATGAAAAGTACTTATAAATGATACAATGATGAATTAACTATAAAATAAGAAATTTAAAAATTATATAAAAGTATGAAAGACTCTACACAATATATCACCAAGTAGTAAGGATATATTGTGTACACGTGATCCTTTGACTGCGCACACGTGATCCTTTGACTGCGCACACGTGCCTTCCTTTGACGGCGCACACGTGATTAATTCCCCCCCAAAACAAAAAACCCTCCAAAATCTTTTTTTTCCCCCAACAAACAAAATTCCCTCCAAATCGTTTCCCCCCCCCCCCCCCCCCCCCCCAAAATCAAAATTCCCCCCCAAAATCAAAATTCTCCTTCCTTCGACTCCTTCTCTTCTTATCTCTTTCCAAATCGAAAAGCAAACTATTTCCTCTTCTTTGCAAATCGAAAAAAAAAAACACGAAATGGATCGTTATGAGCAGGACCCGTACTACAGAGACATGAAGGAATCAAAGAGGGATTTCCGACAATTAGAAGATGTTGCCGATGGTGGATATGGGATCCCCAAGAAGTGTCCAAGTGGTGCCTCCATGAAATACGAGATTTCCAATCCCGAAGGGAAGAGATTCTTTACTTGTCAAAAATTTGAGGTGATTTTTTATTCATGGCATTTGTTAGGTTCTTAGGATCCAATTTGTTATTTGAAGATGTAGAATGATGTGTTAGGATCCCAAGGTTAAAGGCATTCACGGCATATGTATTTGTGTGTAGAATGATGGCTTCTACCTTAGGAAAGCTTGGGATCGTTCTATGGAAGAAGAGGTCGAAATATTAAGGACTGAGGTTGACGAGAACACGAAGAGGTGGAGAGAGATGGCAAACCACGAGTTTCTGATTGGGCAAATCCGTTTGGAGCTAAAAACCAAGGATGAAGAGATTGCTACCCTTAAAGAACAAATGGCTATTTTTATGGAAACTATCGGTTAAACAAGTTTGTTAATGACATATAGTACTTCTCTATCTGTGTTTTGGTTGTGACTTGTCTTTGTTTAAGGTTGTGTAAGACTTGCCTATCTATGTTTCGGTTGTCTATGACTTTTGTTGGATATCTCCTTTTGTTGTGGTTGTTCGGGTAATACTAGTTTTACCAGTATTACTAGTATTACCCGTATGTAGTGAACATACTAGTTTTACCAGTATTACTAATTTTACCAGTATTACTAGTATTACCAGTATTACTTTTTTAATTGATCGATTCTATTTTTTTTTTGTCCGAACATAGTTTTATATTAGACTTATATTTATGTACTTTAAAAAACTTAATAATAAATATTTTTCCACCAAAAGACCAATATTACTAAGTTTTAAGAGCAACATAAAGACCAATATTACCAAAAGACTTAGTAAATTACAAGTCCACCAAAAGTACACCGAAAAGACTAAGAAAAATTCAAGTTCACTGAATAAAGACCAAGTAAATGACAAGTCCACCAAAAGTTAACTGAAAAGAGTTAGTAAAGTACAAGTTCACCGAAAAGAGTTAGTAAAGTACAAGTCCACCAAAAGACCAATATTACCAAAAGATCAAATGTTCAAAGCAGCCTGTGACCGTGTCACCCGCCTCGGTAGTGGTTGAGGAGATGGTTCAGCTGGTTCAACATGCTCTTCTGGGTCAGTGTTAGTCGCTTGCCGTTTCATCGCTTCTGCCTCAACATTAATCTGCAATCAAATAACCAAGTAATTATTGACTGTTCTGCGTAGTATTACTAGTATTACTAGTATTACCAGTTTTACTAAACTTACCTGTGTCTTCACAAACTCTTCCAACGGTTTGATTCTTTCTTCCAACATATCAAATCTCCCATCAATCCTCCCAGCAAGCGTACTCACCTTTTCTTCCATCTCATCTTTGAAGGTCTTGAAGAGATCCATCAAATTCGGATGTGGACTTCCCTTATCCACTACATTCTCAAGGTTCTCCTCATTCTCAGGTTCTCCTCGAGACTGCACATCTTTGTTGAACATCTCTTCAAGGCGGACAGTATAGCCTTGACGAAGACGCTCCATCCAACTTTCAATCACAGCATCATGTGCATCATCGTCATCTTCTTGCTCGGTGATTCCAGCAAGGAGAGACTCTTCTTCATCGCCTTCGGTTGCTAAGATACTAACAATATTCTGTGAACATAACAAAGCAGATATATTAAATACATAACAACCAAAAATAATTCTTATGATAAGTAGATAACTAAAAAACACTAACCTCAGTTGCACCAAGTTCATGATATAGCTTCGAAAGAGGATATCCTCTCATATCGCAATCCTGAACTTTCTCTTGCACATCCTAGGACAAGAGACATCCGGAGAAGGATTAGCTTCTGTGAACTTATCCTTGAAAGCTTGAATGGCCTCAAATGGTAGAAGCTGCACAACAAACATATGGTTTGAGTTATGTTCAATTAGGACAAAGCAACGCATCCAATAACTCATTTACATTTTACTTACCTCAATAAGCAGACAGAAGCCCGAGATCCCCCATACTGCATTCTCTTTTTGCACAAACCCATCAAAATGACTCATCGTTTTTGCGATCGATACCACCATGCGATCACTCACAACACGTAGAAATAAGTCATCAACGCAAGTAGCTTTCTCTTCAGCCTTTATCGGTGCTACAACTACGCTGGATAAGAAATAGAGAACAACCATCTTCAGCCTATCCTGAGACCGTCCCCTTGATACCATTTGCTTCAACCTTTCTCTCACATCTTCCCGTCTAATCACCTTTTCTTTAAAATATTTATTCACAAAACTCTTACTTCCAAGTTTGTCAAAACCAAGTGGATAGTTTCGACAATCAAAACCCGATATCAACGCATGCTCCTTAATGTTGTACCGGATGGGAACCCCATTCACAACAAACCAAACCTCTTTTTTCTTTTCAATCTTAGCGGTTCGAAGAAAAAGCAACCACATGCCCGCAGCCTTGTGGTTTTTCTCCCTCGGCATGTGGAAAACGTGTTTGAACTGTGGATGGTTCTTAAACCAATCCCACTCATCATCGGTCAAAGGATGCTCCAACTCATTCAACATTGTCAAAACTTCCTCTATATGACACTTCGCCGGTATCTTTATCTTTTTGTTATACTCCGACGATGGGAAGTACATACCCTGAGGTTTTCCTGCTGTTGGTTCATCATTGGCATCCTGCAACAAACAGTTTTACCAAATATCACCAATCTCATCACCAACACAAACAGTTTTACAAACAGGTTAAGACATAGTTCTACCTAATTCTACCAGTTTTACCAAGACACATATACTTACCATTGACTCTGCCTGAGGAGGAGGAGGAGGAGGCAGCCACTCATCTTCTAAATCTTCTTCTTGATTATTGAAGAAGACCGGAACAGGAGGAGGCGGAGATACAGAAGCCGGCGGAGACACCCTCTGAGTAGCCGGAGACTCCCTCTCCTCTGCATTATCTTCTTCTTCTTCATTCTCTACAACCGGAGGAGGAGGAGCCGGAGACTCCACTCTATCATCTCCCATTCTCTTCTTCTTCTTCTCACTCTTCTTCTTCTTCCGCACCTCCTCAACCGGAGTAGGAGAGGGATCCCTCTCATCTCCCGTTATCTTCTTCTTTTTCTTCTTCGGACTCATGTCTCTTTTGTGAGCTACTCCTCCCTTCCTCTTTCTGCCAATCTTTTTCTTGAGATTGTCTCTAATATTCACCAAAGGAGTCTCGTCGTCATCTTCTTTATCTTCTTCACTCTCAACCCACAGATGAGAGTGAACCCTTTCTTCTTCATTCGTGTGTTCAACCCTTTCTTCTTCATTCATGTTTTCAACTTCCCCAACAACAGCTTTCCTTGCTTCTTCCTCTCCTCCTTCAGTCGTCTTTTCAACAGAGATCTCCTTCTCAACATCCGGAACACCAACTTCCCGAACAACTTCCGGAAGACCAACTTGCGACCTTTTCGAAACGGATTTCCTTCGGAGTCGAGGCATTGATATCAATTCGAGAGAGAACGAAAATCGAAATTGAGAGAGAGAACGAAATTCGATTTTGATTTTGAGAGGAGTAACAATTTTGATTTAAGAATTCAATTTTGAGAGGAGTAATGGTCGGAGCTGTGAAATCGGAGATATGAAGAGAAGGAGAAGTTGATTCGCTGGTTGAGAACAGTTAGGGATTTGTCTCAGTTTGATCTGGTTTGGGGAGACGGTTTGCGTCACTCGCGGATCGATTCTGTTTGGGCGGTTAAAACTCAGATATTTCTCGTAATTTTTAAGTCTTGGCTAGACTAAAAACGTAACTTACCTATTTTCGGGATTAAAAATAATTCTAAACGAAAATGGTTTTAATTGGGGGAGTTTTGAGATTATATTGAGAGGAAAGTGACATTTTGAGATGATTTACACTCTAAAATGCAATAGCTTTATTTCAATTTTATTTATTTATTTATTATTACTAAACAAATTCAAAACAAAATCAAAATCGAGATCAAGTGAAGAAAAGGATATTTGACGACAAAAAAATAAGGAAGGAGATTTCGTTTCGAGAGGAAGATACAAAATCTATATTCTCCGGCGATCAGAGATCCACCGTGCGAGTCGCCGGAATTTCTTGTCCCCGCCGATTCGAGTTCGAACCGCGAAGAGAATAATTCTTTGTTCCGATGTTGTGGTGAAGTCAAGAGTGATGATAATGATGGAAGTAGAAGGATCAATGAATCATGTTTCTGATCAATCATCCTTCCTTCGATCGAGGCGATCTAAAGGTGATTATTAACCCTTTCTCAAGTTTTAATCATTCAAATTCTCACGGGTTTAGATTAGGGCAAAATGGTATCGATTGTTGCCTTGTTTATATATTCATGGAACTATGGATTGAATCACTCTGAGTGTACATTGGGCAGCTCTGTAGCAGTTCAATTTTAGCTTTGGGCAAAAAAATATGTGATTTGGTTTTATAAATATGTGTCATTTTCAAGCTTTCTTAACTAAATTGAGTCATCTTTTGGCAGCTATGTATCAGTTTAAGCAGCAGAAACTCCCAGCTTGTAAACCGGTTTTAACACCGACATCGGTTAGTAACATCCAACTTTTTACGAAATGTTCTGATTGTTTGATACAGATTCATAGCTCTGAATAGTTGAAAATGTCATGTTTTGCAGGTCATATCAGTGTTTCTATTAATGGGTTTTGTTTTCATTCCCATTGGCTTCATTGCTCTTCGTGCTTCTCGTGATGTAAGTCGGAAAACTTTATATCTTGTAGTTGAGCTGTAAGTTCCCGAGCAAACTTTTTATAATCCTTTGAATCGCAGGCTATTGAAATTGTAGACCGGTATGATGTTGACTGCATTCCTGAAGAATATAAAACCAACAAACTCTCATACATAACAAATTCATCCATCCCAAAGAATTGTACACGTTACTTAAAGGTAACTCCTTTCTGCTTCTCTTCTCTTAATTGGAAATATTAAGAGTATCTTCACTGTTACATATTACCGGTTTTATGCACCATTGTAGGTACAAAAGTTTATGAAAGCTCCCATTTATATCTACTACCAGCTTGATAACTACTATCAAAACCACCGGCGGTAAATAACAAGATGCCTTCTGTTATGTACTTTTCAAATGTGGTTTATGAGAAAAATTAATCATTTGCAAGGTGGTAATTTGTTCCAGATATGTAAAGAGTAGAAGTGATCAACAACTGTTCTATGGACTGGAGTATAGCCACACAAGTGCCTGTGAACCCGAGGAGTCATCTAAAGGTCTTCCGATTGTTCCTTGTGGGTTAATAGCGTGGAGTATGTTCAATGATACATTTAGGTTTGCTCGTGAAAGTACGAAACTGAAGGTGAGCCGGAATAACATTGCGTGGAAGAGTGACCGCGAGAACAAGTTTGGAAAGAATGTGTATCCTTTCAATTTCCAGAATGGAACTTTGATTGGTGGAGCAAAGTTGGATCCAAGTATTCCAGTAGGCATTCTTAACTTCTTCAGTTCTATGGCATAAATATCGTAATCATATTGAGCTTAAGCAATGCTTATATTGCAGCTAAGTGAACAGGAGGATTTTATTGTGTGGATGAGAGCAGCTGCTCTACTAAGCTTCAGGAAACTATACGGACGAATCGAAGAAGACTTGGAACCAGGCAATGTTGTTGTGGTAAATTTGATGAACAATTACAACACTTATAGCTTTAGTGGGCAGAAAAAGCTTATTCTCTCCACATCAAGTTGGTTAGGAGGAAGAAACGATTTCCTCGGGATCACCTATATTGTCGTCGGTTCCTTTTCCATAATCATATCCATTATCTTCATGTTGCTTCATTTGAAAAATCCGAGGTAAAAAGATACATTTGTAGACAAGCTATTTCTTTTACTTCAATCACTTATATGGATCATTTAATCTCAGGCCTTATGGGGACAATTCTTGGAACAAGAAAAGCCTTTCGAGTTGAGAAGTCTTTCCCAGACAGATTCTGATTCCAGGTTTATATATATTCCTTAGTACCAAAGAGCTTGTATATGTCATATAGATAGATATAGGGAGTTTATAACCAATCTATGAGCCTATAGTTCTAGAAACCTGACAAGGTTCCTATTACCCTTGTGTGTTCGGTTTTCGTCTTGTCGGGTTCTAAAGATTATCCGAAAAGATTATTGTTTGACCCTTTTTGTAACTTTTAGACCTGTAACATGATGGGTTATTTGAGTATTATCTGTTTTTAGAACATCTAAGTTTAGAAAATCTAACAAAAGCATTCTAAAAAATGCATCACTGGCGGTCTCCAAACCACACATTTTTGTCTTCCCACATCCCGAAATTTTTTCGTGTTTTCTTCTCATTATCTATATTAGTCACCTTAAGTCTTCTATTTAACCCAATTGTCCTCTCCACTTTTCCTATGCACCTCTAAGTTCTTTATTTCAAGGATCTTTCAATCATTTTAGTCAAAAATAATCTTTCAATCTTCCTCTGCCCTCCTCACCCGTAAAAAAACCGTTATTTTCTTTCTCAAACTAAACCCGTGTTTTCCTTCTGCTGCATCTGATTGTTGTCGGGAAAAGAAAACGGGGGGAAAGAGAGAAAATAACATGGCCAAGGAAATGAGATTTGTTCAAACATGGGGAGAAGTAGCACCCAGGCTTATTGTATCTCACCAGAAACAACAACAGCAATTCTCGAGCTCGCCAAAGCTTGAGACGATTCATGAAGAAGGATGCTGCGTCCTCGATAGTTTTGCTGTTAGGGCGCCGAAGCGGATTGTCATCTTTCTCCCTCTTGTACTCTCAATGATTTTGTACATGGTGTTGCACAATAGTATCCAAGATTCTTGATTTTAACTCTCTCTTTTGGTTTTTTTTTCCTGGTTATGAGACTTTTTTAATATGAGAGATTGGAAATCTTGTTAATGGTGGAAGGTTGATGACAAAATCTCTATATGAATTTTTTTTTCCCCTTCATTTCCCAGGATTTGTAATCTGGTCTTTATTTTTTTAATTGAATAAGCTCTGATGTGTTCCAGACAGATATACTGTATAAGTTTTAGTCGGTTTTTCTTTTGGGTTTAGATTATTAGTAGTTTGGCTTGCCCAGTCTTATTCGATTGTGAATATAATATGTTCATATCTATATATAATAGCAAACCTGTTTTTTTGTACTTGATGACATCATCTTTTTTTATAGGAAAAAATAATTACATCGTTTCTAGAGAGTTGTGATTATTGGATTTAGAAAAACTGAAATGCTTCTAAGAGTTGTGTTTTTATGAATGGTATAAAATCTAGAATCCTTTCACCATGATCTATAATTGTTTACCGATTACCCCTACAGTTCTTTTTATCTTCATTCTTCCGGTTCTTACATGAACGCAAAAGTTTGGTTTTTGGTTCGATTTGCTCCTGCCGTGGGTTCATTGTCACGATCGTCAATGAGACACCTTCAGCAACAACGAATTTGGCGAATACTGCTGTTTTGTTCAGAAATTCGATAATCCTTTCACTTATTAACAATTGAGATTTTGATCCCAAATCCAGTAGAAAATTTGTAAAGAGATCTTAATCTAGATTCCATAAGAAGAATAGGCACAAGTACACAAAGAAACCATTGTTCTTCTATGCATTGTTCTTCTATGTTATTCTCGATAAGCTACGATTCCTTGATGGGAACGAATGAATTCAACCACTCCCTACTGGTTAGCGATATGGTGGGTCTTTTATTTTCATTAATCAATTGTTTTGATTGACCAAAGATTGTGACTCTGCTTTGAAATTCGATTTAGTATTTCTAATTTGATTATTAGTCTTTGCTTTTAATTAGAGTTTGGTTGCAAGATTTTGTTTCCGATTCGTATGTTGACAATATGCAGTAACGATCCGTAGCCAATCTTCTTCTTCTTACGTGTTAATCCATTCATCTCGGTCAAATCAATCAATCAAGTTCAAACTTACTAAGATTTGTGTGTAGGAATTGATTTTAGAGATTGTTTAGTTCAAAAGTATAATTTGGCTGCAAAGATGATCTAGCGTTATGCCAAGTAGCGTTACACCTTCGAACATCATAATTTATCCTCTTGGTAGCATCATCTTGTATTGAAACTGTATGTTATGAATTTGAGTCTACCTTTATTTTTTTCAGTTTTAGCAACCCTATCTCGGTCGTTTGCTCGTTTGATTGATAAATTCGTTATTATGAAGCATATACCTTTATCGAAGTGTTTCTCTGTTTTTTAGTTTAATGGTCCACTACAGAATTTGTAATGAGTTTAAATATTACTGTGAATGTGTTGATCTTTCGTTTGTTTTCACCTTCTTTGATTATTTTGTTTATTTAGGTGGATTGGTTGCAAGTCACAGATCGGTTGGGTTAATTATTACGATTTGAAGACGCACTTATATATCTTGGTATTATTTTCATCTGTCTTGTTCAAATATTTAGTATTATTTTAGGAATATATCCAAATTTTGGTCATTTTTAGTTTTCCTTTGTGTTTTTTGGTTGTTATTGTGTGCTAATATTTTAAGTTTCCAATACATAGTAGTAGTTGTTTCTTTTAGTTTTGGTAATCTTTGATTTGTACAAGGTTGTTATTAGGGTTCATGATTAATTGGAGTGATTGTTAGGTTGCTATATTCCTTTTTCTCTTTTTACATTGATAAGTATCATCTTTTATATAGATCATTACGTCTTTTGGTTTTGTTTATATGTTGGTGGATTGTTAAAAAAAAAAAAACCAAATGATATCCTATATGTTGGTAGATTATTAATATCTTATGCCAAATGATTGTGTGGATCATTTCGAAACCATGAACATTTATTTATGAGGGAAAAGATTTTGGCCAGTTGAGACCATGCAGAGGATCAAAGAAGAAACATAAAATTGGTTTATAGCTCTAGTTGTGGACCACAACATTGCAAAGAAGGAGGAAGAGAAGAAGAAAAATAGAGTCGGATTGTAATCACCACCTCAAAATTGGTTCAATTGTATTGTGGGATGCTGGTGGTCAAAACAGGTTGTGAGATCTCTGAATGTGGAAGTTCCTAGTATTAATAAAAACAAAAACAATTAGACTCTTTTGGTGTGATTTTTGAATTGTTCTGAATTCTGATATAAAGTTTTAGATTGTTTTGATTTCGTTTATGCAATAACAAATTTAAAACCGTAGAATAAGTTTTACTATTAGTTCTACTCTACACGTGTACTATTAAAACAATCAGTAAAAGTGTACAACGTGATTAAAGTAAAAACAAAGACATAAAATTTCTTGTAAGAACAAGAGAAATCCTAGCGTTACAAAGCAAACAATCGATTAATGTCGAAACAAAGACATGAAATATCGCCGTAAGCAAAAAAAACCCAAATTGATTCATGGATTAATTGAGAGAATAAGTACACGGATAAAACTATGTCTTACACTGGTACACAGAGAACATTGGAGATCTTTGTCCAAGTTCAACTTATTTAAATCAATTTAGTATGAATTTTTAGAAGGTTTAATCTTTTCAAGATAAATGTAACCATTGAGTAGCAAACTCAACGGGTATTCTTATCAGTCTAAAAACATGACCATTTTGACTGACCAAATAAATATGAAAATATTCTGAGAGGGAATTAAATTCATGATTTACTCCTTTCTAATTCCTTTTTAGTTTTTACTTTGGAAATGTGTTTTGATTATTTCCTATAAAGTTAGTATGTATTTAAATATGTTGAACTTGGTGTCCAAGGCGTACGTCATTAATCGTTATTAAGAACGTTTGTATTAGTTAAACCTTACACATCTCTTTTTTTTTATTATGTTTTCCTTTCTTTTCTACCTTTAGATATGTCCAGTTATTTATTTCCTTAAAAACATTATTCTCTTGTTTTATGTAAACTTTTTAGTCAAGCGTTTACTCTATGCAAGTCTCTAAAGAGAAAATTACGAGAAATCACCTCAACATAGTTTTAGAAAAAAATGTCTCAACTTCTCAGCCGAATCTTGAAGCCTCTTGTATACAAAAATGTCCTCGTAAGCTTTCTTACTTTCTATGAATATTTGGGATTTTATGTACTATACTACTATTGATTCTTGTTGTATATATATGATTAGTGCAACGTACGTACTTACATTTCGCAGAGTCACAATAACATGGTTCGGTGGTGTTCGTCTACGACATACTACCCGTTTTTGGTAGTTGATCACCTCCTTAAGGTCGGAGATTCTTCCGATGGTCGCATAGAAAGAGGGCACGAATCACAAGGTCAAAAGGAAGTTGTGATTAAGGACGAGGAACTCGCTAAAGAAGTCCGTAATTCGATGAATATCCAATTTATCCACACACCAGATATTGACATGGTGAATCATATTGATAATGTTTCTCTCTACATGCGTCACGTACAAGACTCAAAACATCCAAACAAATACCAAGGACTTGAATTTCCTCGTCTTCCCAAAGGCTCTCAAATCCAAAACCTAGCCATGTCTTGTCGTCCTGACCTAAACAACGAAGATTGGGTAGTGGCTGTCAAGTTTTCAGGATCACAACTTAGACTCTATAGGCATAGTAGGGATCAGCGGTGGATCGATATCGAAACCACTCATGAGTCTATAAGCCCATACTCGAGTCTCATGTTTTCTAAGAAAGATCAAAGGTTCTACGTTCCAACTCCTGGATGCAAATACTTATGCTCCTTTGGTCTCAACTTCAAGGAGAAAGACAAGCCCGAGTTTGTTGAGGTCCGGAAAAAAGACCTTCCTAAGTATGAGTTGTACGAATTGGAGGAGATGAATTTGTTTACCAGGACAGAGCACATGGTGGAGTCATCTTCCGGAGAACAATTCCTCATCTCATGGTATTATATTTCTTCTATTTTTTCTAAACAATTACGTATTTAGTTGATTTTCACTACAAGAAAACATCTCGGTTTCTGACGGACTAATCCGTCAGAAATCCGTCGGAATCAGGGGTTTTTCGACGGATTTCTAACGGATTTGTTCCGTCGGTTCTATCTCGTCAGAATTCCAAATCCATCAGAATTCCGTCAGGCTACCCCGACGGAATTCTGACAGCCAACGGATCATCGGAATCCGTCAAGAAACCGCCGGTTGTCTGACGGCTCAATTAACTGACGGAATTCCGACGGTCGTCAAAGCCGACGGCTTGTGGGACCGTCGGAATTCCGTCAGTGAATTGAGTCGTCAGATAACCGTCGGAATCCTGGGCTCCGACGACATTCCGGCGGTTTCCTGACAGATTCCAGTGATCCGTTGGCCGTCAGAATTCCGTCGGGGTAGCCTGACGGATTTGGAATTATTTAAAAAAAAATTTAATTTATTTAAATGAATAATGTTTTTTTTTTTCTTATTTAAATGTATAAAATTTAAATTACAATTAAATAGAAATTGTTTTAAAAACAAATTTAAAGTTTTAAATTAAATTTAAATTACAATCTAAATTTAAAGTCCTTGACGACGTAAGAACTCGTTCATCTTCTCCTCCATTGCACGGTATCGGTCCTCCGCCTCCGCTTTCTCTCTCAGACGCCGTGCCTCCACCTCCTCAATCTGTTTCTGCATACGTGCCTCCGCCTCCGCCTTCTCTCTGTCGTACCGTTCCTCCAAAGAGATAACCCGTTGGGTCAGTTCGGCGTTTTGTGCTACCAAACTGCTACCACTGTGATAGCGAAACGACGAAACGGATGAGCAACTGTCTTCGGGGAGGCCGTAGACATGACCTCTACTCTTAGGGGTTACCTAAGAAAAAAAAATCAATTTCAAAACGTATTAGTATTATAAGGTATTTAAAAATGTGTTTAAAATTGACACGTTTACTAACCTCGTAAGTCAACTCGTTGACCTTGTCGAATGGAACTTCGGTTAGCGGCGGAGTTCCTTCGACGATCGGTTGCGATAGGAGGTATTGCTGCCCGGCCTTCTCCACGCTCTCCACGATTTCCCGAGCAATCGCATCTTGGATTTCACCCGTCTGTCTGTTGGTGTGGGCATCTCTGATGATATCAACATGCGAAGGACGCACACCAGTCTTCTCAAACTGTTAGCATATTCAAGTATGGAAAATGTTAGCGATAATTAAAAATATTTGGAAAATTTGGAAAATTACCAGTTGCTGAACACGTGACGCCTTGCTCGTTGCACCGAGGTTGTGGCTCGCCTCTCCCTTCCCATTCCGCTGGCTCTTCCGGTTAGTTGAGTTTTGGCCGGATGTCGCTTGAGTGGCCTCCAGTTCCCAATGTGCAACAAGTCCATCCCATAATGTTTGGTTGTCTTAAATAACCTTAGGCACCTTCCCCTTTTTTCTCCACCCGTCCTTCCACTCGTTCATCTTCTGCGAGTACTTTCTCTTCGCCTTTTTGTCGAAATTACGTCGGACCTGAGGAGTTAGCTGGGGGTCCCACGTAAATTTTTGCTGCAAAGAAAACCAATACTCGAATTATTGACAAGTGGAATTTAATATAAAAAATTGTATAATTAATTAAGAATATAAACACATACCGCAAATTGGCGAAACCATGTGTCCTGGTCTGCAACCGGCATCGACTCATATGTGGGATATGGCTTAGTTATCATGCTGTTGACCATTTCGTTGATACAACCCGCAATACCGTTTCCCGAAAATTGGAACCTACACGGTATTTTGTTTCATATTTTGTAAACAATATTTATTAAGCTAATATAATCATTTTAATTTTGAAAAGTAGTCATTACCAGGTCGTGTAGGGTAGTCATTTTAATTTTGAGAAAATTAAAAGGTTATATAAAAAATTTTGAAATCGTAGGGATTATGAGATATTTCATGCTACTAGCGGAGGTGGTGGTTCCAGTAGGGGAGGTGGGACTGCGAATGATTCGAATACCGACGGTTTATGGGTACAGCTGGCTCTGCTGCTCGCACGGCAATGACCATCGAGGAGTTTCTCCACCTACTAGCGGAGGTGGTGGTTCCTGTTATGGGTACAGCTGGCTCTGCTGCTCGCACGGCAATGACCATCGAGGAGTTTGTGTCGCAACCAGGTCGGGATAGGTTGACACGCCTTGATATAAAATTTAGAATCTTTATTACGGAGTTAGGGCTTTTGGGAATTATGATTTTGAGTTTTTGAGATGTTAGAATTTATGGATTTATGGATTTATGGTAATTTGGTAATATGCGATATTGGAAATTCGTGAAAAAAGCAATGAAATAATTCCACGACATCACCAAGAACAAACACGTTAAATTTTTAAACGGTTTAAAGGTTTTTTAAGATATAGTTATTTTTTGATTTTTTCATCTTATATATATAGAATTTGGGATTTTGGATATGTTATAATTTTTTAAAAAAACATTAAAGAAACATTTAAAACAATACAAATTTAAAAATTTAAGGGACTCACTCAATTTAAGCAACCATTATTGACAATGGTAAGGAATTAGAGATTTATGAAAACCAAGGCAACATGGGTAGAACTTCTGGGATTCACGGCCTTAGATCTTTGATTGGCAGAACATAAATTACGACGGATCCTGTTGCCATTCGAAGAGCCAATCCCGTGAAAACCAGAAGTTCTACTCATGCTGCCTTGGTTTTCATAAATCCCTAATTACTTAACATTTTCAATAATTCTTCCATACAACTCCCATTTTTAATTATTAAAATTAGTATAGTTTTTTTAAAAATTTTACATTTTTAAAAAGTTAAATGTTTTTAAAAGTTACATAATTTGATGTTGTGTTTAAAAATTTAAGAGTTACATGTTTATAAAAGTTTATAATTTTTTAAAAAATTTAAGAGTTTAATTTCTTTTTCAATTTTTTACAAATTACATTTTAAAAATCTCAAAAAATTACAAACACTTATTAGAATTGGAATTAAATTAATTGCAAATGGTAAGTTCCTCAAATTATCATAACACCTTAATCTATATATCCATAAATCCCTATTTTATCAAAATTTCAAAAATAATAAAATTTTCTAAATCCCTAATTTCTAAAATATTTGTAAATCCCAAAATTCATAAAATTTTCTAAATCCTTCATTCTTAAATTCCTAAATCAATTACGAAATCATGTTAAACTATGCTTCAAATTCGATATTTATGCATTCCCAATTGAATATCACACAATTTCAAGAACGGATTTGAACGGATTTATAAATTTTCAACGGATTTGTTCATAATTTTTAAACCAACAAGAACTTACATTGATTTGGGGAGTCGGGTGACAATCGGCGGTGATTATCGGCGGTGATTCGGCGGCAAATCGGACAGAGTGACAGAGGAGATTGGGGAATTTTTTTGGTTGCTCTGTTTCTGTGTCTGCGGGGAAGACGAACTGTGGGATTTTAAAGAACACTGCGACGGAATTCTGACGGAATTATGACAGTATATTAAAATCCGTCGGAATTCCGTCAGATATTCCCGCTTTTTCGATGAGATCGAAGTGTTTAGGCGGGAGTAAATTAGGGTTTTCCGTCAGAACTCCGTCATTATTGTCTGACGGAGTTCTGACAGATCCTTAATTTTTTTAATTTTTTCCGTTTAAAATAAAATAAATAAATAAAATTTATCAGGATCCGTCAGAACTCCGTCAGACAATAATGACGGAGTTCTAACGGATTTTTAATTTTTGTATTATATTTTTTTCCGGTTCAAACTATTTATAAAGTTTTTGAAAATATGCTTAAGGTTTTTACTTTTTAAATGTAAGAGATTCATGTGGGTTTGTTTTTAAATTTTAAAATTTTTGTACATTAATCCTATTATAAATTTGTATAAATCCTTATAAATTACAAACACATATAAGAATTGAAATTCAATTCATTGGAAAAAATAGGAAAATTGTTAAAATATCGTACTTCCTAAACAAATATTGAGTTTATCTGTATGCGAGCAAAACAGTATTTAAATTAAGGATCCGTTACAAATCCGTAACGCATTATTGTATTTTTATTTTTTCATTATGGAAAAAATTAATTAAAAAATAATAAACCGTCAGAACTCCGTCATTATTGTCTGACGGAGTTCTGACAGAACATGATTTTTTTTTTCCGTTTAAAATAAAAGAAATAAATAAAAAATAAAGAATCCGTCAGAAATCCGTCAGACAATAATGACGGAGTTCTGACGATTTCTTATTTTTTTATTTATTTTTTCCATATAGGAAAACATAAACTACAATAATGTGTTACGGATTTGTATAGGATCCTTAATTTAAATTTGTTTTGCTCACATACAGAGAAACTCAATATTTGTGTAGAAAGTACGTTATTTTAACAATTTTCCTATTTTTTCCAATGAATTGAATTTCAATTCTTATAAGTGTTTGTAATTTATAAGGATTTATACAAAATTATAATATGATTAATCTAAAAAATTCTTTAATTTTAAATTTGTTACAAACTAAAAAAAAACACATGGATATCTTACATTTAAAAAGTAAAAACCTTACTTTAAACAGAAAAAAAAAAAAAAAAAATAAGGAACCGTCAGAATTCCGTCAGACTATGATGACGGATTTCTGACGGATTCTTTATTTTTTATTTGTTTCTTTTATTTTAAACGGAAAAAAAAAATAAGGATCCGTCAGAACTCCGTCAGACTATAATGACGGAGTTCTGACGGATCCTTATTTTTTTATTATTTTTTTCCGTTTAAAATAAGGTTTTTACATAGGAAAATATATATATGGAAAAAATAAATAAAAAAATAAGAAACCGTCAGAAATCCGTCATTATAGTCTGACGGAGTCCTGACGGATCCTTATTTTTTTTTCCGTTTAAAATAAAAGAAATAAAAAAAAATAAGGATCCGTCAGAACTCTGTCAGACAATAATGACGGATTTCTCACGGTTTCTTATTTTTTTTTATTTTTTTTTCCTATGTAAGAGATTTATGTGTTTTTAGTAAAATTTTTAATGGAGAATTGTAACAATTTTTAAATTATAGAATTTTGTGGATTAATCATATTATAAATTTGTATAAATCATTTACAATTATAAACACCTATAAGAATTGAAATTCAAACCATACATTGGGAAAAATTGGAAAAATGTTAAAATAGCGTAGTGTTATTTAATTTTAATTTTTTCTAAAGGGGATTTTTAATTAAAAACAAATTAAGTTGGAAATCCGTATTATAACATATAAAATCATCGATGGTAGATACTAAAATCATGGAGGGTAAAATATTACACATAACAACATTATCCGGATAAACTCGTACAATGGAAAGTCGGAAAATATTAAAATCATGGACGGGTCGGATGTTTATTCATCATCATCTGAGTCTGAAACTGTTTCATATTCGTAGCCAGTAGTTCCGTCATTTTCATCATCAATGGTACATACTTCCGTTGGTTGGTATTCAGCAATCATCGAATTAGCACCGATTATCTGTTTCAAAAATGAATTTAATTAGTTAATTAAGATTTCTTAGAAAAATTTATAAACTTATAATATACATGTACCTTAACAATGTTCCGCTCTGTGATGTTAAGGTACTTTGAGTTCCTGTTAAAACGGCAAACGGTAACATTCTTTAGGATGACCACCGCACCTACACCAGTGGTGAGTCTGTACTCCTCCTTCTTGAAGATGTTATGGTGCATGGTTCCCTCGATTTTTCCTGAAGGATCTTTAAAGGTTATTAGCAGATCTCCCTGGTCATTGGGGGTTAAACTAGAGACCATAGCCACAATCTGATAATGAAATAGAATATACTTGTGAGATAAATTTTATGTCTACATGTTAATAAAATAGGTCCAAAACGTAAACCTTTTTCACTTTCACAAATTGTGAATGCGAACATTGAATTTCTGCAAGCTGGGACCAGAATGGTGTGCTCCTATTGTTATAATAACCTACATGTATGAATGATTGATTTAGTATTTGTCAGCTACAATCATTATTGTAAAAGTAAACCTACATATATACCTTCACGGAGTATGTAATCGATAGTAGAAGTCAACCGAAAACTACTAAAATCCTGGTCGGTCTGTGGTGCCTCATTAATGACCTCACGAATAAAATTTTGTGTTGGGCGTGCCTGAGAACTTTCACCTCGCATCACCTGCGCATCATGAGACCTCTTTCGAAACAGGCCTCGGCGTACAACTTGGCCAGGTCCCGGTATTACGGGCGTTTGGTTCAGGGATTGTTGAGTTGGACGGAGTGACATTGTCGGTTCAGCTTCAGTAACATTTAAGTTATCGTAAGGAGGGCTTGAAGGAACAAGAGTTGTGTTTGGAGGGTTATGACCGGGGGCTCGGTTTTGCATATAGTAATTCCACAAATCTCTGTTTGCCATTACGCAATTGAATTTTTCTAAGGGGGAGTGCGTGTTAAAAAATTTTTATAAAGCAATGACAAAATGTGCAAACTTATGTAGAACTGATATCCGTCGGATTTCCGTCGGAAATCTGTCAAAACACTCTGACATAACACCCCACAAATCACTTCGGCAACTGCAGACGATTTATTAACCACTCAAAGTTTGCCGACATCGTAAATCGTCATAATTCTGTCGGAATTCTGTTACATAATTCTGACGACTTATCTCCGTCGGAAATCCACCGGTCTACCTGACCAATCAATCTTTGCCGACATCAGAAATCGTCAGCAGTCCGTCGGACATCCGTAACACAATTCTGACAACATAACTGCGTCGGAAACCCGTCGGTACAGCTGACCAATCAAACGTTGCCGACATCGTGTAGTCTGAATTCCGTCGGTTATACGGTAATACAGACGGAATACCGACGGTTTATACATATAACTTCTACTATAAATACACCTGATGGAGTGTATATCTTCTACACCTCTCAGTCACAAACAAAAAAATATGTCTTCTAGCTCTCCAAATGAAGACGCAAAAACAACATCCGAGACTAATTTTTTTTATGTTCCAAAATACTCATGGGAAATCGAATCTCATTGCGACGAATTCACTCAAGAGATTCCCACTTACTCGTGGGAATTTGATACCTGCTCACCAATCCATAAAGAAGATTCCACATTAACAATAGTGTCTGACAGGCAGTGGTCGCAAAACATCCACCACGCCAATCCAATCGAAGCCGAGCAACCATGTCAATTGATGGAAAAGTCAGATACTTACAGTGGAAGTACTTCAAACGTATGTAAGGATCAGTACTATGATTATGAATTCGCCCAAAGCCTAGAAAAGCCAAACTTAAATTTAGATGTTGATGCAATCAAACGTGAATTGTGCGACGGATTTATCGATTCTCCACCAAAGGATCATTACTATGATTTCGAGTTCGCCCAAAGTCCAGAGAAGCCAAACATAAATCTAGATGTTGATGCAATCAAAAGCGAATTGTGCGACGGATTTGTAGATTCTCCAGAAAAGAAGAAAAAGGGAAAGAACATCACTTAATGGTTCTAACAAAAGAAGAAAAAGGGAAAGAACATCACTAAAGTGGAAACCGACATATGATTTTAAAATGCGGAGTTTATTATGTAGTTGTACCATAACCGTTGTGTGTTTAATATTTGCAAGGATTTCGTGTACCTGTTTATGAATGTGTTCTAAATTTTATGTTTCATTATATGTAATGGTTTATCGGAGTTGCAATACCAATAATTATCGTTAATTAGTCAGTGAATATGAATATATATATACTATTAACTAATATGGTACACAATATTAGTCCACAGCAGAAATAATTAAGATTTATTCCTTTATTTAATGAAATGAAAAATATTATACGGAACACACAAATGTGAGAGAAGAACATAAAAAACCAAACATTTATTCCCAAATTATTGATACGGTCAGGTTTTAACCCAAATAAATTACTGCAAGTGCACAGGCACGCAGTAGTATATTATGGGATCGAATCCACATAGACCAATGGCTTACGCAACAGATTATAGATTCTTAAACTAAGCTAAGCAGGAAATGATGATTGAGAGTGATGTTATCAAAATTAAAAACAAGATTGCAAATGTAAACGGTTTAAACTCAGATGATTAAAAGCGTTAGGCATTAGGGAATTCTCAGGAAATCACATTCATACACCAGACAACTATTCAGATTCTAATATGCATGCATCTCAAACTCAAACACTAATCTAAATTGTTCCACTTTCGTGATAACAATTACTTTCCCTAGAGATCCGAGTACCTAAACTTTTGGAATGGTCACGGCTATCCTAGACAAGCATTATTCGTTCAGGTTTGATCAGTTCACAATTATTCTTTAATTCACTTTCGAGACTAAAGCCTAATTGCTCATCAACAGTAGTTCCAGTGATGCACAAGCTTTTGGAATGTGCATCATCCTAAGATCTAGAGATTAAGTAGCTAATTCAATCCTAGCATTAAGCCTAACAGTGATGAAGATGATAAAAGATAATCAATCTATTTGTGTCTAGTTTAATATGTGAAATCCCTTGAAAAACCCTAAAACCTAACTATGGATCTACTCAGACATG
The DNA here is from genome assembly GCA_963576765.1 of Draba incana. Classification (NCBI taxonomy): domain Eukaryota; kingdom Viridiplantae; phylum Streptophyta; class Magnoliopsida; order Brassicales; family Brassicaceae; genus Draba; species Draba incana. The sequence continues at coordinate 11,016,152 of OY755211.1, read as the reverse complement.
ATAAAGAACAAAGCAGAAATCATGGATGAACAGAATTGCATAATCATGGAATAAGAAATAAGAGTAGGGTTTAGAAATCTTCTCCAAAGGGATTGAGATCTTCTCCCAATACAAAGCTCTAAAATCTCTCTAAAAGTCTCCAAAAATGTGCAGGAATAAAAAGTGTCTCTAAAACAATGAAACCCTAGTGGTATTTATAAGATAAAACGGAAAAAGGAAAATTCCTGAAAATCTGGGTAAGTAGACCGGTCGGTCCAGGGGGGACCGGTCGGTCTGAGTCTTCCAGTGGCTAGACCGACCGAGCAGACCGGTCGGTCCATGTGCCATTTGCTCGGTCTTCGAATTGCCGTCAGATTGACTGGTCGGTCCGTAAGTGGACCGACCGGTTCATACTTCAGAATTCTCCATTTTCGCCTCAAATTGCTCAAAGTTCTTTTCCGCTCTCATGTGGTTCAAATTCTTGAAGTATGGCCTGAATATCAACTCAAAACAACTCCAAAGGCTCCGAAAACGCGTCAAGAACATGGTTAGGAAACTCCAAATTCACGTTATATCAACTCCCCCAGACTTAGATCTTTGCTTGTCCTCAAGTGAAGCCAAACTAGAAATAAGTTCAAGGAAGCTATAAAAACCAACTAACCTTTGTGAGCTGAATGTAATCTTGTAGGACCCCACAGATGTAATGCTAACCGCCTGAAAACTCATAAACAGATCAAAAACCAAGATGGTACTTCATGTACTTTGCCAAATACATAGCAATGTTACCATACTCAAGTTCCTATGTCTCAGCGACTTCTATACCAGGGTCCAGAAATCTTACCAAAGGGAAAAATGTCTGTCGCATAAGGGTTAGGGATTTAGGCTGTTTAATGGTGGTGTAAAAGTGTTTAGGCTAACCTCAGTCGCGGCCGAATGCAAGTCATGGCACAAAAACCCAAGAGAACTAAGTCCAAGGATGATGCACAGCTTTTCAAACTTAAAACCTCCTATTCTTTTAAAATAAACTAACTTTCTGCTTATCTAAAGAAATAATGCGGAGAACAAAAAATGGAAATGTGCTTAATAGATATTCTTTTAAAATCTAAGCTTTATTCTGATTCCTTTCAGCATTTTATCATAATAATTATTTTTTTTTTTTTTTTTTTTTTTAATATGCTGGGGATCAGTTCTAGCTTTTTCTAAGCACAATGATGAAAAGAGAAACGAAAAATAAATAAAGAAATGCCACTATTAACAAGATCCTAAGCAGAAAGTTTGATAAATTGTACCGGGAGGTCTTTAGAATGATCAGCTGGCCGGACTATCTCTCCGGAGTTTTTGCGCTTGAGTGCATGTCAATGTCTTCAATAGAATGCATGAGGTTTGAAAGAAAGGTTAAGGTAAGGGTGTGGTACCAGACTAAAAAGTGAGCCTGGCCATTAGGAGTCCTGAAGAGAGGATAGTGTTTGAAAAAGGATAGGACTCCTAACGTTGTTGCTACTTCTTATGCGATTTCGAATTCCCTGAGTTAAGAAAAACAGAATAGCATATTAGTATCAGCGTTAGCTTTCAAGGAGACGGGAGCCTTCTGGTAACACTGATCCGCCTATGGGGTTTTTAATCTTCCCATTGCATTGGTTAGTCACTGTTCATCTAAAAACAGAGTTAGCAAACATCATGTGGTCCTAGAATCGCATTCAATTCACAAAAGTTTAAAATAAACTGAAAATAAGAAAACTGAAAATATAATTAGTACGAATAGTACTCCCCCCCAGACTTACTTCACACCGACCCGGTGTGAAAATAGATCCAAAGGAAAGACTATTAAAAGAAACAAAATAAAATGAAAAATGAAAAAGAAAAGAAAGTCTAACTTCGTCCGCAGAACTTTGGGCACGGGACATGGCACGGGTCTGGGCACGGGTCAGGGGTGGGAAAAACGCGTGGTTGGCTTGAGACCAAGTGGACCGACCGGTCTGATACAGGGACCGGTCGGTCTGGGGTGCATCGTGCAAGACCGATCCGCGGGACGTGGGAGCATCGGTATCAGCTGATCCGTGGGACGCGGGAGGGACCGACCGGTCTAAAGTTAGACCGACCGGTCCAGGGTCTCCAGTGAGTAGACCGACCGAACAGACCGGTCGGTCTATTGGGATCGAGCAGTGAGAAAACATCAAGACCGACCGGTCTATTAGGAGACTGACCGGTCCAGTGTGCTGGCTCCGATTCCAAACTTCTGTGACGAGAATCCTAAGGAAAAACCTAAAAGAAAAACAAAAACCAAGGTAAAACCGAAAAAAAAAAAAAAAAAAAAAAATGAAAAAGAAAGAACATATATATACACTTACAAGTAGGTTGCCTCCCACTAAGCGCTTTGTTTAACGTCGTTAGCTTGACATGTGTGCTCTTCAAGGTGGCTCAGGTGGAACATCACGAGGGATCACAATGCCTGGGTCATCGATCTCAGGCTTTTCCAGCAGCTTGCCCAATTTGAATGTCATCTCATTATCTCCCAGCTGGAGATCAATGCGTCTGTGCTTGAGATCAATCTTTGCACCAGTTGTGCAAAGGAATGGTCTTCCGAGGATGAGAGGATCTCCTGGATCTTCAGGTTGGCCAAGCACCACGAAATCTGCAGGAACGTAAACACCACCAATTAGAAGCTGTAAGTCCTTAAGAACGCCTAAAGGACGTTTAACATAACAATCAGCAAACTTTAAAGAAAAGTTAGGAAGAGAGAAATCCTTAAAGCCCAGTCGTGTTGCTATGGAGTGTGGCATGAGGTTGACACTGGAGCCTGTGTCGCAGAGGGAGCGAGGAAAGACTGTAGAGTCGATCTGCACTGAGAGTTCAAAACGACCAGGATCTCCAAGCTTTGGCACTGTCCTGCTCTTTTCCACAGCATAGCACTCCTCAGTATTGATCGATACTGGCTCTGCAGGCCCAAAAATCTCTTCGAACTCCACGAAGTAATCCTCTTCGATAACCAGAACAGCTTTGCAAGCACTCATGGAGTTAACATCATTCTTAGTAGGGAGAACACCTGTAGTTACATCCACATATTCCTCCTCCACAGTCATACTAGCAGAATCGACCTTTTCCTTCACTGCCGTCTTCTTTGATTTCCTCAGCGGTGGCGTATGTCTTGCTTTGAGAAATAGAACCTCGATCTCTTCTATACTCTCTCTGCAATCTCGGAAGTGACTCAGCAAAGGACGATACTCTAGAGCTTGTTCAAAGGATAGTGAATGGGGAATCCTTCGTACCATCTTCTGAAATCCAAGCAGCTGCTTCTGAGATATGGAGTCCCTGAAATGTCTGGGAACATGATCATCTAGCAGAGTACTGTTCACTGGAGATTCATCTTCCATGACAGAAACGGCATGACATTCCTTTCTCGGATTCTGCTCTCCTTTAGCCGGAAGAGTTCCTTGCTGACGCTTGACAACTTCTGCTTGTTGTGCCACTTGATTGTCCAGCATCTTCAAGTTACGTATCCCGTGGACGGTTAGCGTTCTTGAACACAAATCTCGGAAGAATGCACCAACTCCTACATAACACAGAAATGTAAACAAGTTAGTAAATATATAGTAATATTATCGTAGTAATACACAAATGGCAGTAAGAAATATACCTCCAATTGCTTGGTGGATAGGTTCTGGAAGAAGATATGCAAATACAAATATAAGAAGACGCTCCATCACGACATGACAATCATGACTCTTCATTCCTGTAAACTTGCCTTCCGTCGAATCCACGCAATTACGTAGATTAGATGCGTAGCCGTCTGGAAATTTGACAAATTTTTTAAACCAGTCAAAAAATTCTTCTTTCTTCCTAGCGTCTAACCGGTAAGCAGGCATCGGCAATCTACCGTTTGAAACATGAAGAGATGGCCTCGAACAAATCGATGGTAAGTCGAATCTAGACTTCCAGTTGTCTTTGGTCTTTCCTGGGACGTTTAATACGGTGTTCATGATGTTGTCAAAGAAATTCTTTTCCACATGCATGACATCTAGATTATGCCGCAGTAGATGGTCTTTCCAGTAAGGCAAATCCCAAAATATACTCTTCTTGTGCCAATTGTGATATTCCCCACAACCGTCGACGGGGTAATGGTCATTACCCCCACATTCAGGACTTCGCTCTGCACCAAAATCTCGTAACTGTTCCAATATGCTGCGACCATCTATCTCAGGAGGTGGACCATGTAACACTTGTTCATTCTTCCTGAAATGTCTTTTAGACCGACGATATGGATGATTTGGCGGTAAAAAACACATATGGCAATCAAACCATGAAGTCTTCCTTCCGTGCTGCAGTTGGAATGCTGAAGTATTTTCTTGGCAATAAGGACATGCCAATCTTCCATGCGTTGTCCATCCAGATAACATACCGTATGCTGGAAAATCGCTTATGGTCCACATAAGTACCGCACGCATCTTGAAATTCTGCTGGATTGAAACATCATATACCTCAACACCATGCTCCCACAACATCTGCAACTCGAAGATCAATGGTTGGAGGAATATATCGAGTGACCGTCTTGGATGATCTGGCCCGGGAACTAGAATTGAGAGAAAGAGGAACTCTCGTCGCATGCACATAGATGGAGGCAAATTGTAAGGTGTTACGATGACCGGCCACAACGAATATTTTCTTCCATGCTTGCCAAATGGGTTGAAACCATCAGTGGATAAGGCTATGTATACATTCCGTCGTTCATACGCAAAATCTGGATATACGGATTGGAAGTGTTTCCATGCTCTGCATGCCATCTCATAGCCTTAGTTGTGCGGTTTGATTCGTACAGCCTCTTCAACCTCTCCGTTATGGGTAAATACCACATCCGTTTGAATGGAATCTTCACCCTGCCACTTGTGTCCTGGAATCGGGGTTTCTTGCAAAATTTACATTTGTTCCGGTTCTCTTCTTCTCTCCAGTATATCATACAGTTGTCGATGCACACGTCTATAACCTGGTAGGGCAAACCAAGACCGGCGACAAGTTTTTGGATCTCGTAGTATGATCCTGGGGACACATTATCTTCAGGCAAAATATCTTTAACGAACTCGGCGATTGCATCAACACATTCTTCGGACAAATTGTGATCAGTCTTTATGTTCATCATCCTAGTAGCAGAAGATAGCGGTGAATGACCATCCCTACAACCGCTGTATAGTGGTTGCTTTGCTGCGTCTAACATATCGAAAAACCTTAGAGATTCTAAATTAGGTTCTTCAACCCTATCACCCTCATAACCACCGGACTGGAAATTTTCTCTAACCATCGCAACCGTACTAACCCCAACATCTACATCCGCTGTAGGTTCCCCAACGCTAGACGGAAAATAAGGTTCATTGCTACTGGTACTACCATATTCATAATTCCTTTCTCCATGTAAAAACCAAACCTTATATCTCGGCCTAAATCCATATCTATATAAGTGGTTCCAAACAGTAGAAACTGCAGCACTAATTCTATTACAGCAATTAGAACAAGGACATTTGATATCCTGACCTTTGTTGGCCGCCTCTTGATTTATGGGTAACTGCATGAACTGGCAAATACCATCAGCGTATTTGGTCGTTAATAAGTTAGACCCCTCTTCCCTCATTGGCCCGTCCATCCATGACCGAAAATATGAAGAACTCATCTCTTAAAAAATTTATTTTGGTTTTCAAATGTTGTTATGAACATCTGAAGAAATTTTAAAACTTATGTAGAATGAAAATCCGTTAGAAATCCGTCAGACAACCGTCAAAACCTCCGACACAATAACACATCAATCCCATCGGCCGACCCAGACGATTTGTTAACCAGTCAAAGTTTGCCGACATCGGAAACCGTCAGAATTCCGTCGGCACAAAAAAAAAAATCTGATTTCCGTCAGATATCCGTCAGTATTACCGTCAGAATATTCCGACCGTTTATTCCCGTCGATATGTTGTCGGAAAATGTTGACGGATTTATGATGGAATAGTGACAGAAACCTTTGTCGTCAGTAATCCGTCACAAAAAACTGACGGAATCACGACGGAATGATATTTCGTCACAATTCCGTCAGTAATCCGACGGAACTGTCTGACGGAAAGTCCGACGGCTGAGAATTCCGTCAGAAATCGTGATGTTTTCTTGTAGTGTTTGTAGAAAATGTTTGTTAACTCTTTCTTATTTGGGGTATCAAATGAGAAATACCCGTTCCTCTTAGTGGTCTAAATATTGTGTGGATTTCGATTCATTAATGCCTCTTTCATATATTTGTAGGTACTACGAAGACGAGTTTGAATTATACAAAGGGTTGTTAACAGTCATTCACAAAACAAGAAAATTCATGGTCTTTAGAGAGGATGAAGAATTAACGGATAATAAAAGAAAATTTATGTCCTACACTGAAGACATTGGAGATCTTTGTATATTTCTTGGTCGCGATGAAGCTTACTGTCTCAAAGCGAGCTTGTTTCCAGGTCTGAAACCTAACTGCATCTATTTTGTGGGACATAACAATGGAGTTTACGATATCACAACCCAAACTTGCACTCTCTTCATTGGAAAGGGTTTAAGATCCAATGAATTCCCTTACTGGCCACATCCTCTTTCTCTCACTCCTTATTAATATTGTGTTAGTGTGTGTGTTTTTTTGTTAGTTTGATAACGATTTATATTTATGTTTTATTTGAAGTATAATCATTCTCTTTGATTAATGAACATTTCATGATTATTCTTTGTCAATTTTTCCCTCACGACATTGGATTACTTTTTTTTTTTTGTCGAAAAGGTAGTTTTATTCAAATAAATCACGAGTTTAACAAAGCTGGAAGAGCTTATTTAGCGAGCAAAGGATGAACGTGGAATAAATCGTAAAGAGATCAAAAAGAAGGATATAGCCAAGACCCAAGAGGCAAATATTGTGAACAATAGTATAAAACCCTCTGTGTGTCTATCTTGAGAGTTGAGGAGGTTGACGAGTGTTAGCAGGCCTGGAGGTTCTCAAACTCTTGGTCCCTAGCTTGTAAGAGAGCTTCCCGAATAGCCCATGTTTCCATGTTTCCACTGCCAGCGCTGAGGACACATTCGGCTGATGAGCTTGGTACTTTGCTTCACGGCCATCCGATGTGTTGGAAGACCATTCCCACAAAAATCATCAATCACTACATTGGATTATCTAAGATTAACATTTTACAAAAAAAAAAAAAAATTCATCACTAGGTTTTTATGGTAAGCTCCAGTGCCCAGCTCTACTAGGGGGACAAGAGGGTGCGACGGCCCGGGATCCCATCCCGTGTCCCATATACTAAAGGCCTCAATAAAAAAAAAATTATATATTTAAAATTGTGAAAAAGGCCCCATAATTTTTTTAACAATGTAAAAAAAAAATTGCTTTCAAAATGCAATTTATAAATTAATCTAAAAAAACAGAATTTAGATTGTTTTTATTTAGCATAAACAAAAATAATTATAAAATTTTAGATCCAATTTTTTTTCTTTGCCTTAGAACCCCTAAAATACATCTTCTTGCCGGGGTTTCGTGAGGCCTATAAACAAGAATTGAATTAAAGGTTTCTATTATTTCCTTTAGTGACAGGTTTTTTTTTTTTTTTTTTTTTTTTTTAGGTTTCTGGTATTTCCTTAAAAGTTGTTATGTATTTACATATATTGAACATTTGAACGTGGTGTCCAAGGCGTATTTCACAACTTGGAAATGTTGTGATTCTTCTCTTAAAAGCATTTATAATCTTTTTTTTTTTTTTTTTTTTGGTCGACAAAAGCATTTATAATCTAAATAGTATAATCTAAGCCTTTTCTTCGTAATTCTTTATATTTTCCAATCATTCAAATATGTTTAATTATTTCTTTCCTAAGAAATGTTATTCTCTTAATATTCTTCTTTAAATGTCATCATGGTATCCAAAGCTTTTACTATAGGTCTCTGAAGAGAAGAAGGGAGCGACAAACAAAATACTTGAAAATTTTCTGAAAATGTCTCAAATTCTTGGACGAGTCTTGAAGCCCCTTGTCTACAAAAATGTCCTCGTAAGCCTTTTTCTTGTTGTAACTATTTTACTACTAATACTTCTTGTTGTATGATTATGTCGACGTATATACATAATTACATTTTGCAGAAACACAACAACAAGAAGATGGTTCGGTGGTTTACGTCTACTTCCATCTACCCATATATGTTAATTGACCACCTCCTTAAGGTTGGGGATTCTTTGAGTTGTCGCGTAACAAGAAGGTCCGGATCAGATGGTGAAAATGAAATCATAATTAAGAGCAAGGTTCTCGCTGAAGCAGTCCGTAACTCGATGACTACCAGATTTAATCAAAGTGGACTGAATATTCACATGAAGGAAAAAAAATTCCTACGTGATATTGACAAAGTTCGTCTAAACATATATTACAAGCCTTCTGATCCTAAATCAAAACCTGTGGCTGTTTATCTACCTCCTCTTCCTCAAGGCTCTCAAATCACAAACCTAGCCATGTCCTCTCTTCCTGACCTAGAAAATGAAGATTGGGTAGTTGCGATCAAGTTGGGATCTCAGCTTAAGCTCTATAGATATAAGAACTTACGGTGGATTGATATCGAAACCACGCATGCTCATGAGACTATAAGCCCATACTCAAGTGTCATGTATTCTAAGAAAGATCAAAAGTTCTACACTCCAACTCCTGGAGGCCAATACTTGTGCTCCTTTGATCTCAACTTCCAGGAGAAAGGCGAGCCCAAGTACGATCTCATGTGGAAAGAAGATATTCCTCAATATATGTTGTACGAATTAGAGGAGATAAATTCGTATACCAGGATAGACCATCTTGTGGAGTCACCTTCCGGCGAACAATTCCTCATTTCATGGTATATATCTAAATTTTGTGTGTGTTTCTTTTCTTCTTAACATTTACACAATAGCTGAGTTTGAATTTAGCCAAAAAAAAATTGAGTTTGAGGAAAATAACTATCATCATGAGCTGCTATATCTATCTAAACTAAAATATTTTCTTCGTCTTCTTCTTCTTCGTAATGGCACTCTTTATTTGTTTATAGGTACTACGGAGATGAGATGGGGTTATACAAAGGAGAAACAACAATGATGCACAAAACAAAGCGATTCATGGTGTTTAAAGAGCGAGAAATGACATCTAAGGATAAACATGTGTTTTACACAGAAAACATTGGAGATCTTTGTATTTTTCTTGGACATGGTGAAGCTGTGTGTGTCCCATCAACCTCGTATCCAGGTCTTAAACCTAACTGCATCTATTTTGTGGGACATAACTATGGAGTTTATGATATCACAACCCAAACTTGCACTTTCTTCTCTACAGAAGATGGTCCATTAAGGTCCACTGAGTTTCCTTATTGGCCTCATCCATTCTCCCTCACCCCTCATAGTCATTAGATGGTCCATTTTCGTTTTGTCAGTGTAGTAACAACTTTTATTTATGTTTGGGATAATATTCCTCTATACCATTGTTGGAAACTAATCAAGAAAATAAATTTCTTATTGCTTTTAATTAAGTGTGTTTCTTCGTATTTGAAAATGATGTGAAAAGAAAACCGACTTAATGTTGTTTATTAAGCAAAAAAGGTAATAAAAAAAAGATGATTATAACTAATTGATCAACATTTTTCTAATTTTATTTTAATATTTTACTTTTTCAATTTGAATTTCTGCGGATATCCTCATTTTCGGAAGCTATGGATGGAGCACAAATTTAGTAAATATTTTTTTAAAATTTTAGAATCCGAAAGCAAACATGGATCTGTTCGATCGGAATGGGTAAACATCTTTATAAATCTAATAAATAATTTAAAACGTTTCTAATTTGATATTAAAATCAAGTGTTTCTTAATTGTTTAGATATAAAAATCAATCAACAAAAATATAGTTGGTTCGATTCTGTTAAATATAATATAATTAAGAGTTTTAATAGTTTACTTGTACCAAAGTCGACTCTGGTCCAAGTGGTTAGGATCCTATAACTGAGATCCCACAGACACTTGAGCTCCGGAGTTCGAACCTTCTTGGTACTCCAAACTCTCTCTCTCTCTCTTTTTCCCACCATCCCTTCAAAGGGTGATGTTGTCGTTGTTATTGTTCTTGCCTGAACATATGAGGTAATCTAAATTACCTTCTTTTTTTTTGGGTTAATATCTAAATTACCTTTCCGTATTATTGATTACCAAATCGGACCTAGTCCAAGAGGTTGGGCTCAAGTAAAGCCGTAAAGGCTAGGTACCTTAAAGCTTCGCATCTAGGGTTCGATTAAGTACCATGTCTCTCTCTCTTTCACCAACCCACTGACCAACGACTAGACAAGTCTTTCGATTTGGTTCGGTTTACATGAAACGAGGTAATTTAAATTACCTTACTTTTTTGTTTTTAGTTGAATTTTATTTTCTTTATAGTTCTGATAATTTCTTTATTTTGGATGAAATTTCATTAATTACTTTAAAAAAATCCGTAGAAAACAACTCTTACGTACATGACTATACATGTTATTGATACAAACTTAGATTGTAATTTTTTTTCTTTTTCGAAACTAACTTAGATTATAGTTGTAGTTAAAATTACTAAAGCGTTAGAAAATGTCAACTATTATTAGCAGAATCAACCCAGCGGATTACCGTGATTTACAAGTTTCTTGTATTAGTTGTTAAAAAAGCAAAATCCTATAAAACTTAACTTCAACCACTCATAACTTTTGTATCATTTTAAGGTTACCAATCCGAATGAAAATAAATCATCCAATAAAATGTAACAGAAACTCCAGATATCCAAAAACAAACAAATCTCAATCTATTTACCATTGCGGTTTCCGTAAGCGTCGCTTCTATAGTAAAATTGATCGTTGTCGTCGTTCTCGTTTGAGTTATCTTCTTCATTGTTGGAGTGAATCTTATGAGGACCATAGAGACCATAACCATGTCCTGTCTCTCGGAAAAAGGCTGGCTCTTGCCCGTGTCCTTCATCCGGCGTGGTCTGGTCGTTCTCCCGCAACGGTAAACTCTGATTTTCATCGGTTAGTTCGGTTAAGGTTTGGCGATTTCTTGCTTGTGTTGGCGTAAGCAAGAAAGATAAGATAAAGAAGGTGAAACGGAGAAGAGACATGAGGTTTAGTGATTGAGCCATTTTTGAGTGATTTATGTTGGTCGATTAGAGATTATATATATAACATGGGTTTTGCCATTTTTTGTTGTAAATTACCAAACATTTGGTTGAGTTAATATTGGTCAAAAAGTTCGTTATACATTACCAAACGTTTGGTAAAATAAAAATAATAGATGAGTGGACAAAAAAAGGATTTGATGAGAAAGCAACGAAAAGAGACGAAAGAGTTTAATTAGTTTGGTTGCTTGATTCGCGGAAAAGCAATTAGAATGATCGATCACCGAAAGTATATAATGTTACACACTTTTTAGAGAAGATTTAATTTGAAAAATTCATTACATTGGATTACCTAAAGTTAGTATATTTACAAAAAAATTGGAACAAATATACTTTGTTTGTATACAACCACCGTAAAAAACTTGAGCGCATGTCACAGGTTTGCAATATTTGCATGTTTATACATCGATTTTGGTAGAGATCCTTCTGTAACAAACTAACAATCCATAAAATGTTACAAAACCCAAAAATATAACCAAATAAAATAGAACTATTTCGTCGCTTGACAGAACACAGCGAATCCTCAGCAAAAACAAATCTGACTTATGTTCATATAGCCTGCCTTCATTTTTCTATCTTATTTCCCGTAAAAAGTTCTAGTTTCTATGTTCATCTAAGAAGATAAATATGTAACCAAATTAACAGAAATTGCCGGTTGAAATACAAGCCACATAGAAAGAAAAAAAGTTACAAAAGAAAAAAAAATTTGATAAAAAAAAAAAGAAAAACAAATTTGAATTTGAATCCAAAAAGATGGTTGTATAATATATGCATGCGTCAAGAAAAGAGAAAATCAATACATTACTATGCTCTCTTTTATTTATCTTTCAAGATAATTGAAAATCCGAAGAAATGACAATGTACTCCATTGAAGGCAAAAGAAGCAGAAAAAAAAATTAAATATAACTTTTTGGAAAAAGCAAAAAAAATATATATATAAAGAGTCGAAAACCTCGAAAACAATGATTGAAGGTACAATACAACATACTATTGCATTTTGGTTATTTTATTATATAAATATTTATCGGAGGAATTGGTTATGGAACCGTCGACCGTCGTCTTCCACCGCTCTCTAGGCCGTCTTCTTTCCTTGCTGATGCAAAAGAAAATCCATTTCTCATATTAATAATCTTTTTTCTCAAAAATCTAAACACATTTTTTTTTTTTTTGACAATTAAAATCTATATACATTTACTTTTTATTTATTTATTAAACTTTTGTGTGAAAAAACTTACCCGTTTCTCTTCTTCGATCTTGGCCTTAATGATAGAGTACATTGCAACTCCAGCAATGGCTATGGCTGTTCCTATACCTGTCTGTGTCGATATCTTGTTTCCTGCAAATGATAATACAAGTGAAAAACAATATGTTACATTCTAAACAAATTATTAATTAGTAGTAAACTTAATTAAACGCTAAATGCAAACGGAAAGAAATCTTCCCTTTTGTGTTTGGCATTTGCGTTTATACTTAACAAAAGAATATTTTGTGGTATAAATTAAAGTGAATAATATTTTCAAAAATGTAAAGAAAACATGAAGAGAGTTGTAATCTTTTACCGAAGATAACGATGGAGAAACCGATGACGAACACACGTTTCAGAACGTTTCCAACCGCGTGAGTCAGCGGTGCGACCCTCTCCAAGGTATTAGTAGCCAACTGCAACCGCGATATTATCAAATTTTTAGTTACCTTTTTGTAAACGCAGGTTTAGGATTAAAGATGAAACTTTTGAAGTTTGGATTCAAATTACCTGATTGTAGAGATGGTAAAACATTCCAACCCAGAAGAGATCAGTGACGAATTTAGTCATTCCGACTTTAGCAATCGCATCGTTGAAACCGTGTTTCAACAGTTGAGGTCCTTCAATCTAAACCAAAAACCCTAATTAATGAATTGCTTATCCCACAAGTAACTAATGAGAAAAAAAATAATATGAGTAAAATTCATAAGACTTAACGATGATGGCAGGAGGAAGGCAGACGAAGAGAGCGATGATTGAGATGTAAGCATATACATTCGTACTGTCCATATCAGTCTGCAAAAATGACACAGTTTCAGTATACAAATTGAAATTTAAGAGACTATCATTTTGTAATTTGAAGAAGTAGAAGAATGAAAAACCATGGCTTTCTTGGAGAAGATGCTTCGGTAAGTGAAAGAAATGTTCGAGATCATCGCACTAATGAAACCGAGCCAGTTGAACGATAGCTCGGTAAGCGAAGCCATTGCAACTCCTGAAAATATTCTAAAGTTAATTAACTCAAGAAACTTAGGATACAAGAAAGCGTTAGAGAAAAGTTGAGTGGTTTACCGAGAACAACAGGAGCTAGAGACAACCATAGTGTTCCGGGAATGGATTGTCCAAGAATGAACTGAGAAGCAGCCGCATTGAAGAACGGCTCGAGTGCTGCGTTTTGGACAGAACAAAATGTTTTAGATTTTTGATTCAGTGAAATGTTTTGTTATATGAATGATCTGTTTCTTTAAAGAAAATGAGGAGTTTACCTTTGACGGTGTGAGTGAAGGAGACAGCGACTGCGGCAAATGAGACATTGCTAGTGACATGTCCTATGGCGTGACAGACTGCAACTGGAATCAATACCTTGAGAAGGTTCGCGTCAATTGGCTGCAACCATCAAACCATTCAGAGAAATACACATGAGCTAATTACTATAAACATGTTATAAAACGTTATCATTAAGAGGGCGTTTGGTCTAGTGGTATGATTCTCGCTTTGGGTGCGAGAGGTCCCGAGTTCGATTCTCGGAACGCCCCACTTTTTACTCTTTTTTTTAATTTTCATTTTTTTTCAAACTACTCATTCGTGTGACTAATAAAGATGTATAATGTGGGCTGTGAAGAGAATTACTTACGGCCCGTTTAGGAAGGCCCACGGACCAGCTGATCAAACAGTATACAACTCCAACGAACAAGTGAATAACCGATACAAAACTGAAAAGAAAATGACACAAATATTTTTATTACATTACATAATAATCATACAAAGATATTCGGATTCGATTCTTAATTGGACCAATAGAATATGGTTCGATCATAATAAGTTGACTTAAATTTAAAAATGTTGTGATTAAACCCTAAACACAAACAAATAAACAGAGATTAAGATAATATAATTTTGTAAATGTGTTAACTTACTAGGGATAAGGGAAGTAATTGTAGATCTTCTTGTTAAGGATGTTGAAAATCACATTCAAGAAGTACCTTGAACAAAATTAAAAGGGTAAAATCGTAAATTCAACACTTATCGAACTTTGGCGGTAAAATCGCATTGAAGATAAGCGCGTGTGTGACACGTACCACATGAAGAAGAAGAATCCTGTGACTAGCCATGGATTCTTCTGGAGGAATCCAACTTTCGCCTCCCTGTACAAAAAAAAAAAAAAGAACGAGTCAGACCACACGAATCAACCGAGTTAACTCGGTCTGAGCTAAACCGAAAACGGACCTCTCTTCTTACCCAGCGGAATCTCCACCTTCTGCGGCGGCGGAGGAAGCTCTAACCGGTTTTAGAATCTCTCTTTTATCTCCGCCGTTGATCGGAGAATCGAGAAGGAGAATCGGACGGAGCTGACGACCGGAGATCAGATTCGCTCCTTCTCCGATTGAACCGATCGGTTTAGCGGTGAAAGACGATCCAGTCCCGAATTGACGGTGAATCGCTCCGATTGGTCGTTTCAATTGCGAAACTCCGGCGACTGTTGCGGTGGCGCGTAGAAGCACGCGTGACTCCATTTTTCTTCAATGGTTAAGAAATTTTTTTGACAGTGAGAGGAAGGAAACGAACTATGTGTTTTCGCGTATTTGAAGAGTGGATTAGATGTAATCGAGTGTATTGCGGTGTATGGTATTGCTGTACGGATTGGTAGTATAATATGATCTGATGGTAAGGAGTGGCGTGATTAGATAAGAAATCCTGAGATATTGGCTTAGATTGGATGAGAGTAGGACCCATCTTATCTTGAAGTGTGGATGGTTTTAAGAGCAAGAGTGAGTATTAGCCAATCAAATTTCCATATCATCATCTATCTCTGCATCCGTGTATCGTATCATTTTTGTTTTTATTTTGAAATAATGTAAATTTTAGTAGATATTTTTTTCCTTCTTTCTCTTGTTTACTTGCGATTATTGAGTGGTCATCAAATTATTGAACGTGACAGTCACAAGACAAAAAAAAGAAAGTATATAATTTTTTGTAAAAATTAAATTTGGTTATATTGACTTCTGAAAATTACTATGAAAGTTTATTAACTTCCTTTTTCAAATGTCGGCATTTGATTTGTTGCTTCAGATATTTCTCTAGTTTTTCTTCCAGATTTCAAATGATTAATTGAATATTTTTTAATCTTTTTATTAATACTCATGAAATTAATCATTTGAAATCTAGAGTATTCATTTAGAGTTTCAAATCAATGTAGAAATATTTGATTTACATTAGGACTACTAAAAACATTTGAAATCATTTCTACATTGATTTGAACATTGTAAAAATAGTTTCAAATCAATGTAGAAATGTTGAATAAGAAAAAAATCAATTTCTTCAAATTACCAAATTTACACTGTATTAACATTATGGTGTTTAGTAATCCTAATGTAAATCTATTCACATTTGTGTGAATTGAATAGCAATAAAAAAAAATTAGATATGATTTTACAATCAGTTCATGATTTTTTAACTGAATTTGAAAATTACAGAAGAATGTAACTTGAGATTTTCTAAAAAAATATTTATATACAAACCAACTTATTCTCCTGATTTCTAACTAAATATTTTAATATGTAATTTACAATTAATTTAAAATTTTAGAACTTTGATACTCTTCGATCTTCTCTCGATTAGTGGTTCTAGCTCCTTAATTCATCGACTCTTAGGGCTAGGTCTCTGGCTTGGGACTTGAAGTCTCCTCTGTTATATATATACTTGAAGTCTCCTCGGTTATAGGTCTTAATCTGCTTTTTTGATGTTTCATCAATGTTGTGATATGGTTGTTCTTATCGCCCTTTTCTTATGATTCATCGCATCCTCCAGCCGGTTTTGCCTAACCATTTTGACTCGTGGTCCTTTTGGTGACGGTTCGGTTATGGCCTTTGTTTCTAGTTGTCGGGTTCAGGACCGTATCTCTCGTGGATTTGTCTTAGTCGAGGCTTCTTCGTTTCGGTCTTGTTATTGTTCCTCTTCCTTATGTTGCAGGTCTTCCATTCTTTTTGGTTTCTTTGAACTTTACCAGATCCAATTTTAAAGCAGCATCCGTGTTTTGTTCAGTCTTGCTCTTTTTTTTGGATCCTCTATTTTGTATTTGGCTACTCTCTAGGCGTTATTAACATGACTAGTTCTCCGCCGTTCTCTGGAAGTGTATTGGTTGTTTGAAGCTTCCTTCTTGTCAATGTGTTTAGCTTGGGGTTAAATTGGGAGGTAAACATTATTCATCATAGGAAGTTTCCCGTTATTCTTGCGATTGGTTTTGTGGCTTGTTCATTTTGGTAAGTTGGTTTGTATCAAGTAATCTCATGTATGTAGTACTCCTTGTATCTTCTTGTATCTTGTAACCATTAAATTAATTCAATTGTTTGATTACATGTAAATATAGATATGGACAAAGATTGTTAATATTATTAGGCTCCAAAAGTATTGATGAGATTAATTGTGTTTATATACTTTGATCACTTTTATAATTGTCTAATATTTTTTTGTGGTACAATATTACATGATTTATATAAATAGTTAGATCTACATTTATTTGTCTTTGTGTAATTAAAATATATTATTTTTTTACAATGAAATTTGTTTTGGAATTGTTTTTAAGGGAAAATTTTAAAACTTTTATAATTACTTTAAAGAAAACACATTGAATAATGTATGAGTAAGAACTCAAAAAAATTATTTTGTCTTATTTAATGATAATTATCTTAGGTTTACAAACATCTTAATATATATATACATATATATAATGAATATTTTTTGAAAAGAACTAATGAATTTTGTCATTAATTAAAAGATTCCAAAAATGAAGATTGTGCATAATCTTGAAAGATATTCTACACAATTATGTTTGGTTATAGGGATTGTGTCATTAATGTGGAGTGTTTGGATGATAGTATAGTAGATGATTAATAATAGAATAAAATTATTAACTAAAAAATTGAAAAAAATTGAGAGTTTGACACATCATCAAAATGCTTCTCCTTTAATATATAGAGGATAAGGAGAATTAGCATTGATAACCAATAAAAAATCTATAACTCAAAATTAACCAAATACCCTAAACTAATGACTATTATTTGGCCACATGGTTCAATTTTAGTTAGAAGCTTAATTATTATTTTTGGTTATTGAGTAAATTCACCCTTAATATAAAGGGTCATTGGCATCAATATTAGTCTTTTAATATATAATTAAATATCTAACATGACCTAAATCATAATTTAGTATCTAACAAATTGCCTACATAAAATTCCTATTATACCCATAAATTAACATGTATATTTATTAGTTGACTATTATTGAGTATGTCCATTTATATATTATAGTGAACTATTATTTACAAATATATTTAATATAGTAAACTATGTAATTTTTCATAGTTGATTATAAGTATTTATTGTGTATTTGTCTCTTTTGTGGCCAAAGAATTATTGTTTGTATAAGTAGTGAACTATTATAGTAAATTAACATGTACATTTAGTAGATTATTATTGGATATAGTTAAATTGTATATAGTATAGTGATGTAGCGACATCTTCTCTGTTTTCCTTTTGTGACTTGACTCGTGTTTTCCTTTTCATTGTTGGGCTTTTATTTTACTGTTGTTTGGGTTTTATTCAATATGGTTTGGTAGCTTTGTCGCCAAGTCTAGGGTTTGCGTTTAGCTTTATTATAAATACTCTTATTCTTGTAGCTTGAGAAGTTAGTTGTTTTTGATTAATAAAGAACGAGAGTTTTCTTCTCTTTGAAGTCTTTGTTCTCTCTGTTTATTTCTCTCCTTGAAAATAAACCTTGAGTTCCGAGCAAGCTAGGTTCGGCTCTTGATCGCTTGATACTTGAGTGCTTCTAGTTTATATCCCGCTGCAACAGTTGGTATCAGAGACAAAGATCCTAACCATGCCTCCGAAGAAGAGTCTTCAGCAGCAACACGATGATCAATTGGAATTGATACGTGAGATGTTTGGGGAATTTCAGCTAGGGATGCGTGAGGTCTTGCGTAGCTCTGTTGAAACCGCGGTCCGAACGTTGATTCAGGCACAACAACGACCTCCGCGTGTGCCTCGCCATGAAGAACAGATCAAAGAGGCTGACGATGACGAGGAAGTCGAAGATGGTAACCCGTTCGCGCGACTTGGTGACCAACAACAACACGATATCATCGTTCCTCAAAACATTGATCACCGTCGTTGGGATTCTGGTTTTAAGATGGACTTACCTGAGTTCCATGGTGGTTTACAACCAGAAGAATTTCTTGACTGGTTAAGTAACACCGAAGAGGTGTTGAATTTTAAAGAAGTTCCTGATGCAAAGCGTGTTCCTCTTGTGGCTACACGATTTAAAGGAAGAGCTTCCGCGTGGTGGCAACAAATCAAAGAGACTCGCGCAAGGGCTGGGAAAGATCGCGTGCAATCGTGGGATAAGATGAAGAAGTTGATGCGCAAATCTTTTCTCCCGTATAATTACACGCGTACGATGTATACAAAGTTTCAGAATCTTCGCCAAGGAAGTAAGTCAGTTGACGATTATGCCTCTGAATTTTTTTCACTTGTGGCGCGTAACAAGCTCATGGAATCCGAAGAACAACTTGTCTCGAGGTTTATTGGGGGTTTGCGACTTCAAATTCAAAATATGTTATTGCAATTCAACCCTCTGTCGGTTTCAGAAGCTCACCAGCGTGCTTTGCTTATTGAACAACAGTCTCGTAGCTCCTCTGCTTCATGGTCCGCTTCAGGAACGCGTTCTCGGCAACAAGGCGTAAGTGACAGAACTGCAACAAAACATTTGGAAGTTGGATCTTCTAGTGTGTCACAAACTCGCTCTCAAGACAACGTTACGAGTGGTACAAATCAACGGGCTGGCAAATCTATTTCGCTTCGTTGTTTTGGATGTGGTGAACAAGGTCATAAGCATTCTGATTGCCCTCATTCTAATCGACGTGGTATGTTTGTTAATGATGAACCTATATATGATGAGGAGGACAATGAGTTTGCTCTGGTTGAGGATGAAGAACAAGTGGCTGGGGATAAAGGTCTTGCACTTGTTTTGAGACACAATTTTTTACTCCCACAGATAGAAGAATCTTGGCTACGTACAAACCTGTTTCACTCCACTTGCACAATTAGAGGAAAGGTTTGTTGACTTGTCATCGACTCAGGAAGGTGTACTAATGTCATCTCCGAGGAAGCAGTGACTAAGCTCGCCTTGTTTTCAGAACGACACCCGACTCCGTACAAGATAGCTTGGCTCAACATGACTACGGATATGCGGGTGTCGAAACGTTGTCGTGTGCCCTTTTCCATTGGACTTCACTATAAGGACCTCATCTACTGTGATATTATTTCAATGGATGCGTATCATATTCTTCTTGGCGTCCATGGCAATACGATAGACGAACGACTCATGATGGGTTTGCCAATACGTATAGTTTTGTGTTCGAAAACAAAAAAATCACTTTGCTTCCATCACAAGATACTTCCTCTTTGGTGACTTCGGGAACAGAGAGCTCGGTGACGCCTACAACAAGTGAACCCAAGAAATCTGGTTTATTCTTATCCAAATCTCAGTGTGTGGAGGAGATTCAAAATGCAGGACTGGCTTACGCTCTTGTGGTTTCACCCGTCGTCCCTCCGACAGATTTTCCGGTGCCACCGGCATTTCACTCTCTCATTGGTGAATTTTTAGATGTATTTCCTACAGAACTTCATGCTGGTTTACCTCCACTTCGAGACATTCAACATTGTATTGATCTCGCACCAGATTCGGTCCTCCCAAACCGCCCACATTACCGTATGAGTCCGACGGAACATGATGAGCTTCGACATCAGGTTGAAGAGTTATTATCTAAGGGCTATGTGCGTGAAAGTTTGAGCCCGTGTGCAGTACCGGCTCTTCTTATTCCTAAAAAAGATGGGACATGGCGTATGTGTGTTGATAGTAGAGCGATCAACAAAATAACAATTCGCTATCGTTTTCCTATTCCACGCCTAGATGACTTATTGGATCAGATCGGCAATGCTTTTATATTCACCAAATTGGACTTGAAAAGTGGATATCACCAAATTCGTATCCGTCCCGGTGACGAGTGGAAGACGGCTTTTAAGACAAGGGAGGGTTTGTTTGAATGGTTGGTGATGCCGTTTGGATTCCAACGCACCCAACACTTTTATGCGCGTGATGAATCAAGCACTTCGTCCTTTTATTGGTCGTTGCGTTGTTGTTTATTTTGACGATATTCTAATCTTTAGTCCTTCGTTGACAGCACATCTTGATCATTTGCGAGAGGTATTATTGGTCTTACGTCGTGAGCAACTTTTTGCTGCAACACACAAATGTGAGTTTGGAGTATCACAAGTTTTATTTCTTGGCTATATCGTGTCTACTAGCGGTTTACAGGTTGATCCCGCCAAGATTTCGGCGATTACCTCTTGGCCAACACCGAGATCGGTTACAGATGTGAGAAGCTTTCACGGATTGGCTTCTTTTTATCGCCGTTTTGTTCCTCATTTTAGCGGGATTATGTCGCCAATCACTGATTGTATGAAGGCTGCTAAGTTTGAATGGACTGAAGACGCAGCTACAGCATTTCAAGTGATAAAGACGAAGCTTACAACAGCACCTGTCCTTGTTCTCCCCAATTTCTCTTTGGCATTTGAATTACATAGTGATGCTTCCAAGCTAGGCATCGGCGCGGTTTTGAGCCAAGCAGACCGTCCTGTAGCATTCTTTAGTGAGAAAATTGCTGGGTCACGAGGACGATACAACACATATGATGTCGAATTGTATGCGGTGGTACAGGCCATTAAACATTGGCGTCATTATCTTTTTCACAAGGAATTTGTTCTCTTTACCGATCACGATGCTTTGAAACATATGGGCTCTCAAGACAAAGTTTCTGCGCGACACGCGGCTTGGTTTGCTTATCTCCAGCAGTTTACATTTGTGATTAAACACAAGGCTGGTACATCAAACAAAGTAGATGATGCGTTAAGCCGACGCCACTCTCTTTTAGCTTCACTTCAAGTGTCTGTTCCGGGATTCGATGTTGATGTCAGGCGTTTTTAACACATGGCCGGGGCCATCAAAAACCCCTATGTACGTTGTAGCACAAAGGGTTATCGTATCCACAGGGAGGTTTGATTGATACACTAGGATTGCAATGATCCATTCTTAAGCTAGAGCGATGCTTTTTACAAGTAAACAAAAGATGGAACTATGAAACAAGTGATGATATGGTTTTAATTTACATTGGTCTCGAAGAGACAAAGATTAAGCTATGGAAATTCCTTGAATCGAAATCTAAGATAACACAATTGTCGAGGGTTTTGTTAAACGTCATTCTAGAACTCAAACACGAAAGTATAGCCAGCTAACTGTCGTTACGAAAGCTATCTATCTTTAGAAACTCAAATCCCAAATTTCTTTGCGAATTCGTCGAAACTAAACAAGCATTTAGCACGAGTTCAATATGTTCACAAAGTTCCTAAGCCAAATTTCTTTGCGAATAAGTAACTTTGCCCATTTAGACTAGATTCAGGTTATTAATCCCACTGTCGTGGCTAACCAACAATCCTAAAATCAAGATTCTAGGTGATCAAGCTAGATTCAAGCATTGAGAACAGTCTAAACGAAGAACTAACGGATAACCTCAACAGATCTTCGATTTTATTGATTTCTCATCAAAACCCATGAAATCTCCATGTCCTAACAAGTAATTTACTCAGAAACAGATGATGAAATCAAGATAACTGAATATAATTGCATAAAAGAGATAAAGTAGGAGATACAGAGGGTTTGTAGTGATTGAATAAAGAACATATGGATCTCCCTCCAAAAAGCTCTTCCAAATCTCTCTCTCTCTCTCTCTCTCTAAGTCTCAAAACGAGAATAGATCTAGTTTTTACAAGTTTTCTAGATATTTTACAATGAAAACAAAACAAAACTATTTATAGAAGTGCCCAAAATTAGGTCTGCAGGTCCGCCGTCGATCGACACTAAAGGTGTGTCGATCGACACGATGGTGTCTGTGCAAATATCCTCTGCTTTTAAAGATCCTCTGTCGATCGACAGGGATGGGAGTGTCGATCGACGTGTTGGCTACTGGTGAAAATCTTCTTTGCTTCGTCTCTTCAGGTGTCGATCGACACACGTTTAATGTCGATCGACGGGGACGCTGCAACTTGATTCCACTTTGATCTTTAAAGCTCCAAAATGCTCGATAATTGTCCAAAATGCACCAAACGACCATTTTCCTGCAAAACACTATAAAAGACACACAAATACAAAATATACTATACAAAACCGACTTATATCATGGTTAAAAACGGGTAAAAACCACGATATATCAGATGTTTTATCTGAGATTTATCCAACAGACCCATTTTTTGCCAAGATTTGGAGTGATGCACAACAAGGTTTGTCTGATGATTTTTTGGTGCTTGATGGTTTTCTTTTTCGTGGTGTCCAGTTGTGTATTCCGGAGTGTAGCTTACGAGTGCAGTTAATTAGAGAATTACATGGTGAGGGTCATCTTGGTCATGATCGTACACTCCATTTGATTTCTGCTTCGTATTACTGGCCGTCTCTTCGACGCGATGTTGAGCGCTTCATCTCACGTTGTGGTACTTGTCAAGCTTCTAAGGGTCATGCGTCGAATGCTGGTTTGTACTTGCCTTTGCCTATTCCCACTCAACCTTGGACTGATATTAGTATGGATTTTGTGCTTGGCTTACCTCGAACACAGTCTGGTCATGATTCTATCTTTGTGGTGGTGGATCGCTTCTCTAAAATGGCACACTTTATTCCTTGTAAGAAGACAACAGACGCTCTTCAGGTGGCAACACTTTTTTCTGAGAAATTTATAAGCTTCACGGTCTTCCTTTGTCAATTGTCTCGGATCGTGACTCTCGTTTTCTTGGGCACTTTTGGCGATCTTTGTGGCGTTTATTGCGCACTAGTCTTGACATGAGCTCCGCTTACCACCCACAAACAGATGGCCAAACTGAGGTAACTAATCGTGCACTTGGAGATCTTTTAAGATGTTTGGTTGGGAAGAACATCAAGTCGTGGGATAAAGTTCTTTGTCAGGCTGAGTTTGCCCATAATCATGCGCTTAATCGAAGTATCGGTTTTAGTCCATTTCGTGTTGTGTATGGTTTCATCCCTCGAGGACCTGTTGATTTGCGTGATGCACCGGATCGGTCGCGACTCCATGGTTGTGCTTGTGATTTTGTCGAGGAGTTTGCTACACTCCATGAGCAGGTCCGTAATAATCTGGAAGCCGCTACATCGAAGTACAAGGCAAGTGTTGATTCTCATCGGCGAGAGCTACAGTTCAGTGTTGGAGATTTGGTGTGGGCAGTGTTAACAAAAGATCGGTTTCCTTCTGGCACTTATAATAAACTGAAAGCACGTAAGATTGGACCATTGGAGGTCCTGGAAAAGATCAACAATAATGCTTACCGTCTTCGTCTTCCTCCACATATGCACACAGCTGATGTTTTCAACGTCAAGCATTTGGTACCGTACCTTCCTGAGGATGACATAGCGAATTCGGGGTCGAATTCTTCTTTGCCCCGGGCGACCTGATGTAGCGACATCTTCTCTGTTTTCCTTTTGTGACTTGACTCGTGTTTTCCTTTTCATTGTTGGGCTTTTATTTTACTGTTGTTTGGGTTTTATTCAATATGGTTTGGTAGCTTTGTCGCCAAGTCTAGGGTTTGCGTTTAGCTTTATTATAAATACTCTTATTCTTGTAGTTTGAGAAGTTAGTTGTTTTTGATTAATAAAGAACGAGAGTTTTCTTCTCTTTGAAGTCTTTGTTCTCTCTGTTTATTTCTCTCCTTGAAAATAAACCTTGAGTTCCGAGCAAGCTAGGTTCGGCTCTTGATCGCTTGATACTTGAGTGCTTCTAGTTTATATCCCGCTGCAACATATAGTGAATAATTCTTTATTGTAGTGAACTATTTTTTATATGTATGTTTAATATAGTTAAATATATGTAAATTTGTTATATTGCAGTTAACTATATTTCTAAACGTAATTATAAACCACTATAATAGTTAACTATGTTTCTTATAATAGTTAACTATGTATGTTATTACGTTTTCAACATAGTCAACTATTTTTGTTTCAATAGGTAACTATTACAACAACATTTTTATTTAGCAATTTATGTTATGAACTTAATAGAGTAAACAACTATGCTTTTAAATTGATAACTATTTTTTGAAAAAAAAAGCTAACTATATCATAGATAGCTATAAAATAGTGTGAGATTGTTAACTATTTTGTGAGATGTTAATTAACTACGTAGTTAACTATGTAATTTTAAAAATAGTCAGCTATTTTCTTTATGAATTCATATAGGGGTAATTTCGTCTAAATTTTATTTTCTCTGCTACTTACTTAATTATATATTTTTGACATGTTACTTACCTAATTTCATCTTCCAAATGTGTTATTCTACTAATTCACCCGGGAAATTAGGCAAAATAACAAAAAAAAAAAAAAAACTTTTGGTACCCTCTTACTCCTCCAGAGGCTCTGCTCTTACTACTAAAGTCTCCCAATGGAAAAAGAAGGTCGCAGTGTTTTTATCTCATAAACCCTGGTCTAAGTCGCCAATATTATGATCGGTTCTTCGCCGGCGATTTGATTCACCTTCTGCCTCGTTAGTCTCATTGCTGCTTCTTTCGATTTTGGTGATTTACTCAGAATGGTTTAGCTGGTTAGTGTTTTCTTGATTCGGCTTGAGCTTAGCAAAATCTTTAATGCGCACAAACTGTTCGACGTAATGCCTAGCAGAGATTTTGCAAATTGACCATTTTTGTGTTTCTCTATAAACTTTTATTTTCCTAATTGTAGAAAGGCGTCGATTTTCTGGTAATGGGTAGCAAAGAGAAGATGTTCAAGTGGTCAAAAACCATCACACCTTCACAAGTTATCAAATTGATGCGAGCTGAAAAAGACATAGAGAAATCAATCGCAGTTTTTGATTCCGCAACAGGGGAATACGCAAATGGGTTCTTACATGATCAGAGTTCTTTTAGTTACATGGTCTCGAGGTTAGTCTCTGCTAATAAATTCAAAGCAGCTGAAGATTTAGTTGCAAGAATGAAGATTGAGAATTGCGTTATTACCGAAGATATATTGCTTTCGATATGCAGAGGGTACGGTCGGGTTCATAGACCGTTTGATTCATTGAGGGTATTTCACAAAATGAAAGATTTTGATTGTGATCCTAGTCAGAAGTCTTACATTACTGTTCTCGCTATTCTTGTGGAAGAGAATCAGTTGAAATTGGCTTTTAAGTTTTACAAGAATATGAGAGAGATTGGTTTGCCTCCTTCTGTTGCATCTCTCAATGTTTTGATCAAAGCTCTCTGCAGAAACGACAGGACAATGGATGCTGGTCTTAAGATTTTTCTTGAAATGCCTAAACGAGGGTGTGATCCGGATTCTTACACGTACGGAACTTTGATTAGTGGTTTGTGCCGGTTTGGAAGGATAGATGAAGCGAAGAAGTTATTTAAGGAGATGGTTGAGAAAGATTGTGCACCAACTGTTGTTACCTATACTTCTATGATTAACGGTTTGTGTGGATCCAAAAACGTTGAGGAAGCAATGAGATTTCTAGAAGAGATGAAAAGTAAAGGCATTGAGCCGAATGTGTTCACTTACAGTTCTTTGATGGACGGTCTTTGCAAAGATGGGCGACCATTGCAAGCCATGGAATTATTTGAGGTGATGATTGCTAAAGGCTGCAGACCAAACATGGTAACGTATAGCACTTTGATCACTGGTCTCTGTAAAGAGCAGAAGATTCAAGAAGCCATTGAGCTTCTCGATAGAATGAATCTACAGGGTTTGAAACCTGATGCTGGATTATACGGGAAAGTAATCAGTGGGTTTTGTACTGTCAAGAAGTTTCGCGAAGCTGCTAATTTCCTCGATGAGATGATTCTTGGAGGAATAACTCCAAATCGTTTAACTTGGAATATCCATGTTAAGACAAGTAATGAAGTAGTACGAGGTCTTTGTACAAGTAATCCAGGTCGCGCGTTTACTCTATATTTAAGCATGAGGAGTAGAGGCATCTCGGTTGAGGTTGATACATTAGACTCTTTGGTGAAGTGTTTGTGCAAAAAGGGTGAGTTTGAGAAAGCAGTTCAGTTAGTTAGCGAGATAGTGAGGGATGGGTGTATTCCAAGTAAAGGAACATGGAAGCTACTAGTAAGTCACACATTGGATAAAACGATCGTAGGAGAAGCGTTAGAATCTCTTCTCAGAGTTTTGAAGATCTAAGTGCAAGGAAGATTAGATGAAGACAACTTATAAACCATAATCTATAGCTTTTGGAACGTTGTTGAGGAAGAATGGTCGAGCAATAGAGTATCCAGAAGCCATTGATTGTGGCAAATCCATAGCAGATATTTCCATTCAAGTCTTTGTAAGAATCAGTGAAGCTAAGTATGAAACAAGAGAATCCGCAGATGGAAACTAGCGACGCAGTCATGAATCTAATAACGAAATCGCAGTGTCCAGCGTTTGTGAAAATTGGCGTTAAGATCTGGTATGCGAGAACTGTCCCTGTTGGTAAAAGGTTAGCTAGATGAGCTCTGTGGTCTTAAAGATCTGGTATTGCCTTGTGTATCCAAATGTTCCTTTCTGTTTCAGGAAAGTCTTGATCTTGATTCAAGAGTAGAGCTTTCTCTTCTTCGATCGTTCGACCAGCACCATTGATCATAGCTTCTTCATCAAATTAGTCTCCATAACACTCAAGATCCAAATCTCTTTTTTCCAGGTTTTTATTGTTGTTTCAGTTTTGAGCAAATGCTTGGAAGTTTAATATAACATTGGTTGGTTACTTTATTATGCATTTGCAAGCAAGTCTGGAACTAAACCCAAGTCTTTGTTTAAGCTTTGATATATCATTGTCTCTTAAAAGGATTATAGTTTCTGTTTTAATTTTTTTTAAAAAAGGTTTGATGGATTGTATGACTGGAAACTTACCCATTGTGTGGTCGGAAAATTTTGAACGTGTTTATTGTTGTACAAGTACTGAATGTGACACAACAGTCACAAGAAATTCAATATACTTTTGTTTTTTTGTAAAATTAAATTTTATTATTACCTTATGTTTATAGGGGTTTCTGCCGGAATTTGATTTGCTTTTTCAGTGTTTCATATATTTGTTTTCTTGATATTTTCATATGTTAAATAACTATTTCAGATCAAAACAGATAACGAATCAAATCGAACATTGCATATATTTTGGACAGCCCTACCAAATAAGTCACTCGTTGGATATTAGTGCAAGAAACATTAGATAAAAGCTGAAATGAACATGTCTAATGGAACAAGTTACACAAACATTGAGATACTCTATTCAAGATACAGCATTAAATTTTCAGAATCCAAAAGGGTTATGAGGATTCTTACGCTTTTGAATCACCAGACAGGGGAAAACCGATACCATGGCGCGTAGTAGGAAATGTAGCGAAGAACATACTACAAATGACTCCAATGGCGACGGGCAAAGCTGTGAGAAGCTGTGCTACTTCAGTTGATGGTTCGGGAAAGAAACAGTTGACCGCATTCTGATCAAACAGAACCACGGCTCCAAACACTAGAAACGACATGATAGCGTGCGCAAAGTCTATAAACCGTAATCTATAGCTTTTAGAACGTTCTTGAGGAAGATTAGCCGAGCCATCGATTATCCAGAAGCCATTGATAGTAGCAAATCCATAACAAACATTTCCATTCAAGTCTTTGTAAGAATCTGTGAAGCTAAGTAGAAGACAAGATAATCCGCAGATGGAAACTAGCGATGCAGTCATGAATCTGCTAACTAAATCGCAATGTCCAACGTTTGTGAAAATCGGCGATAGGATTTGGAACGCGAGAACTGTCCCTGTTGGTAAGAGGTTAGCTAGATGAGCTGTTGTCTTAAAAGTTTGACTTATTGCCTTTTGTATCAAAGTGTTCCTTTCTATATCAGGAAAGTCCCGGTTTTGAACTTGAATTCGATCTTCTTTGAGGAGTGGAACTTCCTCTTCTTTGATCGTGCGTCGAGCACCATTGATCCTAGATTCTTCATCAACCTTAATCTCCATGACTATTCAAAATCTCTTCTTCTTTTTTTGGTTTTTGTTGTTGCTCCTTTGTGTTTGAGCAAAGGCTTGAGTTTAATATAACATTGGCTTGTTTACTTTCTTGTGCCTTGCACGTTATTCTGAAACCAAACCTAATGATTATTTGTTTAAGTTAAGGATAAGCTTTGACCTTGTGTATAAAAGGAGATTATAGTTTCTGTGTATAAAATATTTTGGTTTACATTATTGAATCTTTTTTTTTTTTTGAAGGTTTTGTGATGTGATTATGATTTGAATTTTACACAAACATTTGTTTGAACGTCTTTCTCTCTCTCTCGTTCGTTACCTTTATCATAAAATTTTTGGTTTTTAAAAAAATTATTTGACAAAAAAAAAAGAATGTAATCTTAATGGGATTATTGTTAAATAATTTTGAATTTCTCTAACGTCTTTGGATAATTTTGAGTAGTTTTTGCGTGGATACCAAGCAAGATTACAAACTACAAGTCACCCTTTTTGAAGAAATGTTCTATGTATATATTTCCTTAACGTAAAGAATTACACGTTGACAAAATTAATGATTAGTTATGTTGTTAAATGTTAAGTAACGTCAAAATCGAATTAGGTACGTATTCCTGGGAATGTGTCATCCGATTATACTTGCACGTAACATTTTTTCATTATGATATTTCAAATGTTAAGTAACGAAGTATCGTTGACATAAAAAAAAAGAAGGAAATAACGTACTCAAAAAACGAAATAGCGTACTCAAAAAATATCCATAACGAAATGCCCAACTTACAAAATAGTGAACTCTTAAGAGTCTTTGATCTTACAAAGAAACCGAACTCGGGCTTAGTATTTTCCTGTAACAACTGGTTTTATTAATACTGGGAAATTATTAGGGATGTCTTATTATTTTTTTTTGGACAAATAAAAACAAAACTTTTTAAAATAGGGATGTCTATTATCAGCAAATTTAAAGCAAGTTTCTTTATGCTCTATAAAAGAGCTTAAGGAAAGTTAGAAAAGAGAATGATAAATTAGATAGCTCATAGACCTTTATTCAAATGTAAGAACAAAAGAGAAAAATAAGATAAATTAGATTGTTACACAATTAAAAAGATTGTTGACTGATCAAGATGAAAGAGGGAGAGTTGTTTTACACATATAAATACTTGCTAAAGATCTAGTGACATGGACTAATATTATGGGCTTATATTATTTCATAATCTTGAGTTTGTGGATTTGAGTCATACGAACTTCATATCTATTCATGACAAATGATTCGATTTAATCTATATATGATTCAGATATTCGGCTAATATCCGTTAATGTTATAATAATTGGAGTATATGTTTAGACAGTCTAATCTTAAGTATCAAAATGATAGATAGACCGAAAACGTTGATCTAATATTGTTATTGCTAGAGATTTTGCTAGAATGTCGAGATTAATATTCTATGTGTTTCGAACTTTCGATTCAGCTTAGTCCGAGAAAGGGCAAAAATATGGAAGAATATTCCAAACGAAAATTTGAAAATTCATAACCGTAATACAATGTATCTACAAATATGTACTATTTTAAATTATTTTGTGTTTCTAAAAGTGAGTATCTACGAACATATGAAATGAAATGAGCTAATTTTTTTTTTTTATCATTAACAGCAATGATTATCATTGGTGAGCATGGGCTTTAGATATAAAATAAAATGGATTTTAACAAAAAAAAAACCCTCAAAGTATTGTTTGATCCATTTTCAACCCTTTAACAATATTATTAATGTAAAAATCCTTCAACTAGAAGATTTTAATGAATCCCATCAACTAAAAGCATAATAAAAACCTCTCAAGTAAAGTTTTGTTAATGAAAAAATCCCCTCCTTCTAAAGTAATACCCAAATACTAAACAATTGTCATTAAAGCGATACTATGCACGCATTAATTGGTTGTATCGTTTTTTCAATATTTTTTTTATTGAATACGAACACGCAAGATATCTCTCGAATGATCAGGTGTTCACTTATAATTCATGTTCATGACGCATTCTAATATTATGTACATGTTTCATGAACATAGTGGAAAACGTTTCTTCATTAAAATCTCTTAGTTACGTTGTGAGGTTTATTCATGAATTTTTAATTGATTGTATTTTGTTTACATTGTTGTTTTACATCAAATATTCCATTATCTAATTTTTAAATACAATAATACATAACATATTTAAACAAGTTATACTTTATTGTATCGATTCAATGGCAGTTAATTAGTATTTAAACAATACTATTGAAGGAGGAAGTTTTTTCATTAATGAAACTTTATTTGAGGTATATTTTTAAATGAAATGAGCTAATTTTTATTAAGTTTATAGTTGAGGGGTTTGTTCACTACATTCTTTTAGTTGAGGGGTTTTTACTTTAATAATTTTATTGAAAGATTTAAAATAGATTAAACAATACTTGAGTAATAAGTTTGGTATTCTTGTCGTATTTAAGGAAATATGATGGTGTAACGAACGTACCAATATAATAAGGTCATTAGTAAAAATTAATTAATCAGTCAAATTATTTGCAGGTTTTAAGGTGTTTTGTAGATATGCCAAACGTAACCATGATCATTGAAAGGAAATTGTGATTGGCTAGTGGTTCTTACTTAAAAAGAAGTTGTTTTATGGTTACAAACTAAAATTTAATTTTTTTTTTCAAGCGTAAAATTATCTAATCACAATCATTTGGTTAGTCGAAATAGTGTCGCGTTTATGTCCATTAAATTTTTTGATGAAGGAGTTACTCGACGGCTATACTCAATATGGATTAGTTAGTCGGATGGTAAAAATTCAGATTACTAGATGGTTCTCAAAATAGAAAAAAAATATATATAGCAAGATCATCGATATATACCAATAGAAATAATAAGCAATAACTAAGAATAGTATATATAGTTCTTTAGCATGTAGTATTTATTCATCAAAAACATTGAAAACCCAATAATGATAGTTTGAGATCGGCCTTTTCATAATTTCGACTAAGGTATTTATAATATATGTGAATGGTCATGTAGATTAAAAAAAAAAGTTCATATATGTGTTGTTTCTTTTAAACGCAGATTGAACTAGAGAATTTAAAACACCATAATTTTTAAAAAAATCCGAGACAAGAGGCATTTTGTTGTGAAGAATATGAATAGAATAGTATAATGGCATTAGTTATCGATTAGGTGCGATTTTCACCTGCCAAAGTAAGATGGGTCTATCTCGAATTTTTCGATCTCTTAGATTTTAGTATATTCTTTTTATATACAATATTTTGTACTGACCGGAGATGCTCTTAGTGCAATATGAAAAATTTTAAATGGAATTAAGTCAATGTTGACAAATAACATGAAAACAATCGATTTTTATTTATTTTGCAACAAGAACAGTCTCAAGACCGTAATTTGTATATTCAATAAAAAAAAAAAAAATTAGATACTTGTGAATGATAAAACATTTTGTAATATATCTCTATCAAAAAGATTTATCAATTTAATTTAACCTATCATTCATATGTTATCAACCAATTTTTGTTTAAATTTATTTACAATGAACGAATATGTTCATGTCTCTTATACATTGGATTAATTTCTGTATGCGATTTTTGAAAATTATTGTATCAACTCACAATTTCTATTTTATGGTTACTATTAGTTTATTACGTAATTTATCCATAAAATTAACAAATTCGAAACCTTACATATAAAATACAACTACATACAAGAGACACCCATAGATATTAAATACAGATATTTTTCATATATATCTATGAAAATTAATGACTTTTTCCATAAAATAAACAGTCCATGAATATTTATTGACCATCTAGACGATATTTTTCCTTTACTTTGTCTTCTTTGACCTTTTTTATAAATTTATTTTTATCATCGTATAAATACACACTCAAACCCCATAATCCTAATAATCAGTGTTTAAAAAATGGACAAATCTGAAAAAATCGCATACGCTTCAGTTTTGTCTATTCTCTCTTTCTCCCTTCTTCTTCTATTCATCTTCCTCTTCCTATCATGCAGAAAAAAACCAAACCGGTCCGATGACGAATCTCTTCTTCCAGAAACCAAACCGGCCGGTCTTTCTTACCCTTTAACCGAATTAGATTCAGCAACCGACGGATTCAACCAGCGAAGAATCATCGGTAGTGGTCGCTTAGGAACGGTTTACGCTGCAATTCTACCAACGCATAAAAACCTCGTCGCGGTTAAACGAATCCATCCCGGTTTAGTTTTGAGTAAACCGGGTTCCGGTTTCTCAACGGTTTTGAAAACGCTTTCTTCTTCACAGCATCCTAACGTCGTCTCGATCCTAGGGTTTTCAGAAGCTCCCGGAGAAAGAATCGTCGTTACCGAATTCGTCGGAGAAGCCAAAACCCTTAGCGATCAATTACACAGCGACGAATCGTTGGATTGGAAGAGGCGTCTTAAAATCGCGGCTGAAGCGGCGAGAGGTTTGGAGTATTTACACGAAACCACAAACGCTAGAATCGTACACGGTCGGTTTACATCATCGAATATATTAATAAACGAGAAATTCGCGGCTAAGATTTGCGATTACGGATTTACGTTTTTGATCCCGAG
Organism: Draba incana; assembly: GCA_963576765.1. Taxonomy (NCBI): domain Eukaryota; kingdom Viridiplantae; phylum Streptophyta; class Magnoliopsida; order Brassicales; family Brassicaceae; genus Draba; species Draba incana. The sequence continues at coordinate 10,983,054 of OY755211.1, read as the reverse complement.
TGAAAAATCTGGGATTTATGGGTATATTGAAGAAGGATATTGTAAAGAGAGCGATGTGTATGGATACGGTGTCATTTTACTGGAGATTCTGAGTGGAAGAAGAAGCGAAAACGGGATGATTGTGAAATGGGCAACGCCATTGATTAAAGAACAGAGATTTGGTGAGCTTTTGGATCAGAGAGTTGTTGTTCAAAGTGAGATTAAGAGTTTGGTAATAAGATTAGCGAAAGTTGCTTTGGCTTGTGTTGGGAATTCACGGAAGAGTCGACCGTCGATTTCTCAAGTGGCGGCGATTTTGAATAGTTTGGAGAATGAAGCAGGGGTGATTTGATTACTTTTAAAAGTTTTTGGGGTTATTACGGAAATTAATTGGGAATTAAAGGGGTAGGGTAGTTTAGTTATTAACGGAACAGTTATGTAAATGTTATTCTACGCTGTGTTGATTATAGGAAATCGGTTTCGTATGATCAATTAAGTATTGATGATATTATTCGCATAAATTCTTAGGATCTTTTTTAATATTTTTTTTCTTTCTAATGAACTGTCGGTATTAAATATGGCAAGTGTGTACGAAAGAAGTTTTAGTTCATCTCATTTTAACACAAAGAAAATAGATAACTCAATTGTGATATTTTGACGAGACTTGTAAGATAAGATTTTCGTCAAATTAGACGGTGGACCTAATCTTGCACCTTGTGGAACAAGTCAAATTTATCTTTTTTGATGAAAAAAGTTTGGTAGATTTTATTCAATTTTTTTGTTGGGTTTAACTCAGTTTTGATGTAATTAGTTGGCATTAGAGTTAATTCAGTTTTGATTCATTTAAAGGTAACAATTGTTATGAATTATCAAATTAATTACACACAAAATTTGGGTTGAAATATATTCATTTTGACAATAATTTTTATTTATTTACTTTTTGCTAAATTTATATAGCATTTTGTAAACTGTAATTTTGAAAAAAAAAGGGACTTTGGAATATAATTCAATTGTTATGAAACAATTAAATGTGTTGTTTGGTAGATTGAAAACGTAAAATGAATATGCTGTTAGGAGTAATTTTATTGTATTAAAATAATTTCTAAAAGCCAATTTCTCAAAAAAATGGTAGAAAAAAACAAACTGCAAACACAACAAATTAATCAAACCATATTAAATATTCATACAGAAAATAAAGATGTGGACAAAAGAAATTTCTTATTTGCCATGGCCAACCCAAATTTTAGGTTGGGTGATATAGGTTGGAGATAGAGATATGAATGGTACGCTAAATGGTTTTGGGTACATAAATGATACTTTTTGTTATGAAAAATCATAGGATGTTCGAATAATAATAATAATATTTAATAAGATTCAGAAATCAGAAGTGTTCAACCTGGACAATATCCGAAAGAAAACATCTCTAAAACCTAAAATTCTCAATGAAAACATTAACACGTCTAAAACATTATATTTTCCTGTATCCTAAAAACCAAATTATGAAACATACCACATGGCACATATATGTAATAGGTTATAGTTATCCAAGCAATTTTCTTCTTTAGGTGTCACATCACATGGTACAAGTCAATTTTAAGAAGAAGCTTATCATGAAGTTAAAAAACTCTCAGTTAAACGCAATTAAACGCAATTAGTCAATACTATTGACTGAGAATTGAAAAGTAAAATCCAAAGCAAACGGTCGAACTCACAACACAACACAAATCAGAAAATTTTAAGTCTAAAATCACACAAGTCTAATACAACACCGACTCAAGCCCCACACAAGTTGATACCAACACAGAGAAAAACACTCTAAAACCCTAAACATCAGATTCAATACAACTTCGGTTTACTTTCACCAGTAAACGATTAAACCGGAAACACCCGATAAACAATACTCAAAGTCAGAGCCTTTCTAAATCCAACTCTTAACTAATCACACTACAGATAGAAACTTTGAGATTAAAAACATGTTTGTTCATCTCCTCACTTTGTACAGTCTTTACCTAAGAAGTGGCTTCTCTCTGTCTCTTCTCTAAAGCTTTCTTTGGAAGAACATGCGTTTCGTACAAAGCAAGAATCTCTTTCTTGTTTTGATGACCTCGGTTCAGAATCAAATGTCCACAGTCGTACTTCGTCAGCTCGTGTCTAAGATTCTGCACAGTGAGCTTCTTGTAATCCTCTTCTTCCACCTCATCCTCTTCTTGCTGGTGTTGACTATCCTCACCCTCAATAGCACCGTTATCATCTCCTCCTCTGTTGCTTCGGCTTCGTTTATTGGTCCTCAAGATTCTATCATTTGTATCTCCAGTGTCCATATCAACAGCATCATCAACTCTGGTCCGCTTCCCACGTGAAGAGCTCGCAGCTCTGATTTTGTTGTCAAGCGCAGTTTCTTTTAACCGAGCTTGAGCTAATTCTTGCTGAAGATTATCAACGCTTGCCTGTGCGGCTTGCAGCTCAAGAGAAAGAGCTTCAGCTCTTCGGTTTGCAGCTATATGAGCCTTACGCTCTTCATCCAACAGCTTCTCCAATGACTTCACGTTATGCGCTCTCTGTTCATTGGTTATCTTTAACAATGACTCAATCTCTTTCTCTCGTTCTTCGACTCTTGCTTCTAAGATTGTAACTTTCGAGACAGCATCCATCTCAGAGACACGAAGCCTGTGCAATTCATCTTCCAAGTCAGTCTTCTGCCTTTCTAGGTTTTCGACTTGCCTCTCAGCTCGTTCAATCTGAGCAAGCCTTTCCATTGCCAACCTCTGACTCTCACTTTTCTCCTTTTGGGAAGTGACCGCATCAGCTCGAGCTCTGTCCGCCAGCTCAGTAGCACGTTTAGATTCTATTTCAGCTACTTTGCATCTCTCTTGGACTTCATCGAATCTTTCAAAGTCAGATCGGTACTTTTGCTCCAAACGGATTTTCTCTTGCTCCAACTTATTAGCCTCTTTTTCATAGGCTAGAGCCTTTGTGTTGGCATTGTCTAACCTTTCAATCATTTCCCTTAGTTCTGATTTTAGCGATGCCGTTTCCATGTCAAAGCTTTTGATTTTCGACTCAGCCGCCTGCAAAAGACACAACACAAGCTTGAGATACACGCTCCACATAAGCTTTAACTGATTCAACAAACATATCAAAATGCAAGAAACAAGCTCACCTTCAAATCTGATCTCAGAACAGTTAGAGACTGCTCAGCCTTCTCAAGTTTTGTAACCTTCTCCTTAATTTCTTCATCCTGAAAATTAACGCCAGATATTAGTCACACTCATGATAAACTTATACTGAAGTAGGTACAAAGCCACTCCTTTTAAAAAATGGGACGAAGAACGATACCTTCTCAGCTAACGTGAAAGAAAATTCCTCCCTAAGAGCATCTTCCCTCAATTGTGTTTCTTTACCTGACCGTTCTTGCACCGAAGCAGCTTTCTGGAGAGCAGATCTTGCTTCTCCCACAGCAAAATCATACTTCCTTTTCCATTCCTCTGACTCTTCTTGAGCAGATTTGGCTTGCTCTCTAGCTGCAGCAAGCCTAGCTTCAGAAGTAGTACTTCGTGTCCTAAGGACCTCCATTTCGGAATTCAGCCGATCTTGAACAGCTTTCTGCTTCAAAAGAAGCTGGTCGTAATTTCTTTGCCATTCTTTGATTTCTTCTTTTTTAGATTCCACGGTTTTAACCAAAGTCGAGCATCGCTCGTTCAGCGAACTGTTCTCGCCCTGTAATTTAGTTATGCGCTCTCTATATATATCTTCCAGCTTCTTCTTGTCAGTGTTGGATTCATCATAACGTTTCTGGTATTCCAGCTTGTATCTCTCACTATCATCCAACTGCTGCTTTAGATGCTTCATCGCATCTTCAACGGAACGGAATTTCACAGCAAGTGAGTTCTTCTCTATGGCGATGCTATCTATAAGCCTTTTGGTGAGGTCATAAATCGGTCCTTCCAAGCTGCACAATTAAAGACCGAACACTTAATACGCAAAATACACAACCAAGTTGTAAATGAAATAAGTGGGGTGAGAGGAAGTAGTGAATTACCTTTGTTGCAAGAACACAGAAAGTTTCTGCCATTTCCCTGGGCCATGGCATGATGCCTCATACTCTGACAAACGAGCTTCTAGAACCTGAAACACTCGGTCATACAAGAAAACAAAATCAGCAACCAATTGAAACCACGGCAACTTTAATCCTTAATTCATCAATGCAAGAAAAAATGTCCATAGATAACTAACCTTGACAACATTATCCATACTAGCATTAGAGGCATGGCAAGCTGCTCTTAGCTGCTTTTCCATACTTTGGATTGCACTTGTGCACCGTAAATCTGCCTCCATGAATGCGTTTTTCTTGTAATCCTGAATCAACAAAGATGCAATATAAGCATAAGGCAGTGAGAGGAGCAAACTCATGGAAAAGTTAATTATATAAAACAGCAACTGCTTATTCCTGGATGTGACTTTTTAGAGCTTATTACCGCAAATTTTTTCTTCAAGTCTTTGTGGAGAAGATCCTCATATTTTTTTCTCGCTGGACCAGCTCCAACAGCATTAGCGTTAAACATAGCCAAGGCTTTTCGAACTGCTTCTTCATGTTCTTCTCTCAGTGCACCCTACATATGATAGAATTCGAATGAATCATAAATTACAAATAAATGAGAGGCTAAGCCAAGGTACTTACTTCTTCAGGAGCTTTTGATTGGTCAAAGGCTTTCATATAGGATTCTACACCAGAATCATATGCTCTTCGACATTCAGTTTCTTCGACACTCTACAAGGGCATAGTCAAGAAAAATCAATTTATGAAGTCCCAACTGAGCCCCACGATGGTTTGGGGTGCATTAGTAAATTGACTAAACACACAGAGGCAAAAGATATCAAACCTGCCAAGATGAGGTTATTGTTGGCACGGCACCATTATTCAACGCATCAAGATAAGACTGTGTAATACCGACAAGAATAGGACCGGTCATCATAGTACCCCCTAATTGCTTGGGCCTTGTCTTCTCAAAAACAAACTTGGTCAATGCATCCAGGCCAGCGCCAAATTCAGGTCTCAATTTTTCCAACTGCATAGACAACAAGCAGGAAAATATGCAACCACACATTAAACAACCATCCAAACAGGTACAGCATAGTACTATAGGTAATGGCATGCATAGAACAATACTCACCGAAATTTGATCAAGTCTCTGGAGGTCCTTTTCATTATTCAGAGGCCTTACAAGGGTAAAGCATTCTCTGTCCGGAAAAAGAGCACGAATTGAATCTCGGATCTGCAAAAACATAATTTTCATTTACATTTACATATACATACAATTATTTTAAGAAAACAAATTACACTTGATCGCCAGACCCAGCTTTCTCAAGAGTGCTGACTATCTAGCTAAACATACTCGGAAAAAGAAATCAGATGCAACTATTACCTCATTTTTAGCACCAATATCTCCGCCAGCACCTTGAACTGGCCTTAAGGCAATTTCTAAATAGTCACGTGGACTAATCTTCCGATTATCTTCCACTAGATCCAAATAAAAGTCCTACACGTAATAGATATCAATTAATACATATAAGCTATAACATCTACAGGCAAAATTAGCAGAAGATTACCCTCAACAGCCAGACAAAGATGGGAGAAAACTGCCCAATTTCAGAACGTGAGCTCGTCCCTCCAGAAGCTTTCACACGGATATGCTTTGTCATTTGAGTGACGAGAGAGAGACGGTCAAGTGAAGCTTCATCAATACCTCCCATCTGACACATACAAACGAAAACATCTAAGCAAAAAAAATGATAGAAAACAATTTTACAAATGCAAACTGAATATTTAACCAACCTGATTGTAAACGAACATGCTTGACAAAAGTACAGCTAATGAGAAAATCTGAGTGCTATAGGTACCCTGTGGAAATGGAAGGAAAGTGCATCAGAACATACTCACAAAATTAAATCCCCAAACCTAGATAGGATATCAATATCCCTGGTAAAATACAATCTTACTTACCGTTTGATCGTAAGCATCAATCCCTTCACTATCTAACAACAGAAGATTATACTCAGTTCCATCAAGAGCCGTTCTTTTGATAGGAGAACTCCACAGCCAAAGCCCTTTAGTACACGGCTTGTGTGTCGATGCTACTTGAAACCCATTACTGCGTCCAAGAAGCTACAACAACGCAACATCACCAAATTTAACAAATCAATTCGAGAAAACCCAAAACAGAACTCATATTCCAAAACCCTAAACTTCGAAACAATGTACACAGAACCAAATCAAACAATCACCATTACTGCGTCAAAAAAGTTACAAAATTAGAGGAAACAAAAGAAAGAACCCTAATTTATTCCAAAACCCTAGAACTCGAAACAATGTACACAGACCCAATTCAAAAACAAACACCATTTCCTCTCAAAAACTCCGAAAAACAAACTCTTGGTGAGAAAAAAATGAAAACCCTAACCTGATTCAAGATAAAGCTCTTTCCTTGACGAGCCCTACCACAAACGGAAACAACACCAATTGGTTCCTTAACGAGTTGCAGAGTAGCAACTGCTTCAGGGTCCATTCGAAACTTCCCTTTCTCATCGCAATACACTAACCGAATCGGTCTGGGTGGTCCCGTCACAGCAGACGACGACGCTGGAGAAGTCGAAGGGTTTGATCTCGGTGACGGAGAAGTAGAATCGGACGGCGCATCTTTCGCACCTCGACTGAAAATTCTCCTCATCTCTGCACAGAATTTCTTGGAATTCGAATCTCGAAGACTCGTCTACTTCAAAATCTTCCTAATTTCACTGGTTTTGAAAAAGAGGAGAAAAAGTAGCGTAAAGAGACGAAGAAGAGACCTAAAGATCCGTTCAAGAGAGAGAGAAAGACAGCGATTAAAGGGATTTAATTACGATTGTGTCTAATAGGCCCATGAAAGAAATGTTATGGGTCTTTAATGGGCCTAATTGTGGAATTTCCTTTGTGTGCTAACTCAGTTTATTCAGTTGGGAAAATAAGCTTCTTTAAATTTTATTTATTTCATTTTTTTGTATACAAAACCAGTACAATCTATGAACTAACACACAATTTTGCTATTAAATTAACAAGAAAGCTTCATGCATTAGATTTATAATCTCTTTTAATTCGTCATCTATACTTATCAGTGGATACATCATTATTTTTCAATAGATACTCGAATAAAAACTTCAACTTATTCATAAAACATTGCGTACTATACCTCAAAAACAATTTTATCAAAGATATTAAAGTATTTAATACTTGAAATAGATGATTTATCGTGATAAAATAGCATATTTCAAATTGATCTAGACTAGATTTATATGTTTTATATGTTTGAAACAGTTGTTTCGAATTTCCAACTGAAATATTGAATTGAACTCCTCTTAAAAACATTTGTCTAATACTAAACGATGTCATGTCAACTTACGTGAAAATGCATGAGCAAAATTCTGCCAATCAAATAATGGGTCAGATTGGTCACTTCGTTTAAACAGAGTGGTTAAATAGTAAATATTTTTTGATAGAAAATATTATATATTATTTAAAATAGAAATAATAATTTAAATTTTTTAGTTTGATTTTTATATATTTATACTAAAGTTAAGTATATACCTACATTTTTCAGAAATAAAAAATAAAATAAAATATTTTTAATAAAAATACAAACGTCCGTTTGATAATTGGGGTGGTTGCAAACGCAGTTACGTCCAAACGAAGTTACCATTCAAAACCAATTTGTTAAGGAAGAATTTTGATGTGATCATGATGTTTTCTTTTTGTAGGACAAGTGGAATTCAAACTAAACTATTAGTCAACACAATCATAATTGTTTTGAAAGATAAGAAGAAAATGCCGAAGTAGTTGCTTACAAGAAATGAAATAAACAGCTCATTTAAAAAAAAAAAAATTGTTTGTTTGTTTCGTTAATGCGTTATCGTGTGAATAATTAAAAACACAAGACAAGACGCTCCCGAAACATGTTCCGTACGACTTTCTCAATTCTCATGCTTTAATTGATTAATTTCAAACTAATTCTTCCACAGATTTAAGTTTAATATAATCAAACACCACTAGATCACTAAAATCATTGAAAAATCCCAAGTTGGCAAATTGAATAACAACGAAAGATTACGTTTTCAATCACATCTAAAAGTCAACGGTTCAGGCAAAACTCCTCTCATCCTCTTGACAATTTGCTCCGCCTCGAAAGTCCGGTGATAAAGAGGCTCAGCTACCGAGTTCGTGTCGAGATAATACAAACATACAACCATCAAAACCGAGTTTATAAACATTGGTATCGGTCCGAAAAGCCATAACAATAGGTCAAGAGCCAAGTAAAGAGCCCTAAGACCTACCGACCAAAAGTTACCACCTCTCAAGACGGCTCTCTTCACCATTTCAGGCGGAATATCATCCCCGGGAGTGGTAATGAGATAGTTGGCATGTAAAAAAGACCTCGTGGATTGAAGAAAACAACAGAATGCGACCAAGAAACAAACGAGAAGAGAAGTGTATTTGATGATCATTGTGATTGAGCTTGTGTCTCCATAGACAAAATGTCCGGTAAAAACCGTCATATTAACCGGTGAGCTTCCAATCCACGCGCCAATAAGTGAACTCAATGTTAAAGCAATGGATGCCATGAATGTTGAAGCTGAAATGCTGCTCGAAATAACTGTTAAAGCACTACCCAATTCGTCTTTTCTTGCCTATAATCAAAAGAAAGCTAACAATCAAAAATAATAATAACAAAAATAATCCACATATTAAGCTGCATCACTGTTTATATATAGATATATCCATATAAACCGATTATGCAATGATTTTGAAGAGATTGTAGTAAAGAGTGGGACTAATTATTACCTGCATGATACGGTCGACCCAAATGGATTTATCGATATTCATGAAACCGATAATGGTGTGATAAGGAAAATAAAGGATTCTATAGAGAAGAAAAAGATGGTACGATAAAACTATGATTAATCCAAATGGGACAAGAACCAAATCTAAGTACTCTCTCTTCACAAAAATCTCCATCTTCTTCCTTTCTCTACTTCTGTACTTAAAATGTCTCTTTTGTTTAAATGTGTGTATATATGATTAGTTTTTTTTTTTTTGGGTTGCGTATAAAGAGTAAGGAACGGAAATAAGAAGAAAGTTGAGATTTAGAGGAATCTTGGATGTATGGAATATCCATTTTGCTTCATTTCATCTTGATTCGACTTATTATTTGAAGTATATAAAAATTAAATATAATTTTAGTAATTTGGCAGCTTCTGTAACTATTTTGTATAAAGATAATGGGAATTAAATACACACACAGTACTGGTTCCTGATGTTTTTTTTTTTGATAATCTTCTTTCTTTTTTTTTCAGTTTTTTTTTTGGTATGAATGTTAAGATTTTATACCATTTTTTTGTTTTTTTTAAAAGAGAAAATACAACCTAAAACTATCCATTACATCATGACCCAACCCAAAAGGAACTGCGACAGACAATCCACAAATATTTAGAATTATAAAAAAAACGTAATACAACCGAAGTAAAAATTCAAGGAGCGAGGGAGAGCGGAAGTTTGTCGTCGCCAAAGATAAGAGCCTATCACGCATAGTACGGTCGATGGTGCGGTGGAGTGTGGATGTTGTGGCTGCATTCCCGGTGAAAATTCTAGCGTTCTTCTCAGGCCATAGGGTGTACACAGTTGCTTGCACGAGAAGCTTGCATAGCAACACCGCGGGAGCTTGTTGCTGTTGTTGACGATTGATCCAAGAGACTGTAGAGGCAAGGTTTGGAGGAGGATTAGTGATTATCCTAGAAGCCAGTGGTAGCCAAACATCGGTGGAGAAGTCGCATAAGAAGAATAGGTGGTCGTGACTTTCTAATCCATTTTTACATAACACACAATCTGGATTGATATTCATTCCCCAAGAAATAAGGCGATCTCAAGTAGGCAATCGTGTTAAAAGAGCTAGCCATAACATGAGGAATATCTCGCCACAGATTCCTTGAACCAAACAACTTTGCTCCAAGAAACAATAGGCGAGTGTACACGTAGCTGCTCCCATGTATCCCCGGAAGAGAAGGTGTTCATGAAGGTACATGCGGCGTTGCGCCAAAGGAAAGTATCGACCCCCTTATCTGCTGTTGGTGGTGACTTTGCCGTGAGGGAGATTTGAAATATTTGCGACTCTTCTGATCGAGCAGCCGCCATATGCCATGATCCATTCCGAGTAGCGTCAACAACTCGAGAGTCAATGGGATACGGAACTACCTAGGTCCTTGTTCCCCAATGAACATAATAAGGGGACCCAAATCTGTCCAACAATCATGCCAGAAACTCGCCAATTCCCCATTTCCTATCTCACATTTCAAGTAATGCAAAAGATATGTCTTGAGTTGGAGCATACTCTTGATCGTTGTTGAAAACCTGTTCGATTCTTCCGTCAGCCAATAACCTTTCTTCCCAAATATATTTTCCTTAACCCAAGCCACCCACAAAGAACCAGCGTTTTTTTTTTTTCAGTTGTGACACCCAAGTAGACAACTGGTTCTTGATGTTAGCTCATTTTGTTTTTTTACTCTGGTTTAATCGTATGCTTCAAATGTAAAACTAAGTCTTTTTAATTATAAAATATATTTAAAAAGACTGTGCACGTTAAAAGGATTAGATAATTTTGCATGTAACAAGTTTTATTTTACATAGATACTTTTCACGCGAATGATTTTTTTTTTCCCTAATTGACTAATTAATATTTGCAAGTGTGATTATTTTCCTTTCATTGAAAGACTACCTATTAGGGGTGGAATTATTATCCGGTATCCGAAATCCAATCCGGAATCCGCTCCATATCTGCTCTGAAATCTAGATATCCAGGAAGGCCGGATAAGGATCCGCATAGTAAAATCACAGATCCGTCAAAAACGGATCCGGATCCGGATATCCTACTTGATAGTAAAATCATAGATCCGTCAAAAACGGATCCGTATCCGGATATCCTAATTTTCAAGTCCGGACATTTGGATCCGGACCCTTTAAATATATTACAAATATTTATTTTATTAATATTTTTATTTATTTTTTTAAAATTATAAATAATAAAATAAATTTAAAATCATTTTCGTAATATTTTATTTATTTTTTAATAAAATTATAATAATTTTACAAAAAAAATCAGTTTTTAAAAATTATTTTAATACTTTTTAATTTTTTTTTAATATTTTTGCGGATCCAGATATCCGCGGATTTGTTAATATTTGGAAAGATATCTGAAAGCCAGATATCCAGATGCCACAGATTCGGATGCGGATCTGGATAGTAAAGCCACGGATCCGAATCTATTTGGAAAGATATCTGAAAGCCAGATATCCGGGTGCCACGGATTCGGATGCGGATCTGGATAGTAAAGCCACCGGATCCGTGGCCCAACCCTACTTATGACCCCGAATCCTCTTTTTACATTCAAAATCTTTGTCGAGTGATCTTATAGCATGGGGTTGCACGGCACCCATATAATTTGCTTTTGTATATAAATTAAGCTACAACTTACAAGTCTTCTTCACACAAAATAACATTCCAGAATTAGACCGTAGGACAACACTTACTGAAAACGGCCTAGTAGTTAAAACATTGATTCTTGCAATTCAAGAACCTAAACTACAGTTTCATTTGCTCTTGAGCATCACCTTAGAGGAGAACTTGAGAACTCTCTCCAACTTCCTACCAATCTCATTCTCTTACTTCTCTCCTCAAACAATAGGCCACTTGACGTCGTGTTTGGGGCTTTAAAAATTTATTAATTGAAAGAATTATTAAACAATTGATTCATTAATAATTTAACATTTATTAATTTCTAGAGATATTTTTCTTGAAAATTTTCCTGTATTTAAAACAAACGTTTTACGTAAAAGTTCATAAAAGTTTTTTTTTTTATTTCTGTCAATTCTCAAAAATACCACCAAATTTTTTTTTTCCCCAAAAATACCACCAATTTTAAAAAGTTCCAAAATAACCACTTTTTCTAAAAATTCTAAAAATACCACAAAATTAAAATTAACTTTAAATATTCAAAACTAAACTCTAAACCCCAAACCTAAACCTAAACCTACTCCTAAAACTATACCCTAATTGTACAGTGATTAACCCCAACCAAAAAAATTAAATTCTAAGCTCTTGAAAATCAATTTTTGAGGTTGTGGTATTTTTGGAACTTTTAATGGTATTTATAAAACTTTTGAAAATTGGTGATATTTCTGGAACAAAATCTTTTTTTTGTTGGTATTTTAAAGAATTTTTTAATTTAATATATTTTTTACATATTCATGAATCATGGTTTATTATTATCTTATCGAATTTCGTCAAATTTTATATTGGTCCAAATTAGGAACGGAAGAATTTATTAATTTATAAAGGTTCTAATGTACGATTAATGAGTGAACAGCCAAACAGAATAAATTAGACATGTAGTCGAGAAATCACAAATCAAGTTATCAAAAATGCAAGAATAAGCATGCGAGAACAATCTATACAACATATGAACAAAAGTTAACCAACTCAAGGAATCTGTAATCAACAAAACAAGAAATCAAGGAAGCACAGAAAGCAATAATAAGAAGCAAATGAGAAGAATTGAATTGCCTGTACGTACTTTTAAGTATTGACGTATAGATGCTCAACGAAACAAGAAGCACGCAAGCACAAAAAAGCAGTAAGAAACAAAGGAGCAAAGAATTATTGAAAGAAATGAATAGATCCATGCATGTATGCATGTATGCATGCATGTATGAATGTTTATGTGATTTTTGCATGTGTTGTGTCTGGCTTCGTTGAGTGATCTGGAAGACCCCACTAACAATTCTCTGGCTTATGAGATTAGATCACATTTCCCATTAGACTTTAAAATCTTCAACTACATAAGATGGAAAAATAGAATTTAATGTCAAATTCTAAGAGCAAGTATTATAGTGAAGATAACTTTCAAATTATTAAAGAAAAACCAAAAGATCAAACATTAGAAAAAGATCGAGGACACATACCTTGGGAGAAGGGTTTGACTTAAAGAAACTACAAAAGCAAAATCTTTTTAAAAAAAAAATCAGAAAGACAAAAGAAAAAAGTTTAAGATTGGAAAAACAGAACTCGAAAATTAAAAATGAGCTAACCTTTAGTAAGTATTTCGTTCCTTAGATCGCAAGAAAGTAGCTCCTCTGCTTTGTGAGTACCGTATACGAACTAAGACAAAAAAGTCTAGTCTCCTCTGCTCTGTGAATTAGATCTAGAAGCGTCATTCTGACATCATTCACGACCAAGTATTAAAAAAAAAATACAACAAACTAAGCAAGCAAGTTGTGACTGGAATAAAACTGAAGACATCATTATTGAATCTTTACCTTCCAATTGATAATGTCAAAGAGGGGTTCGATCTCGAAGGCAGATATGTAGTTAGTGTAAACTATAGAAAAAGGCTGCTTGGTGTCATAACTGTTGAGATAATATTGGTTACAACTAAATAAGTCCTTTGTATGTATGGTTTTTCATAGTCTCTGGTTCCTATATAATATTTTAAATATACTAAAACTAGTATGAGAAGACACACCTGAGATCGCAAGAGACTAGCTTTGGTACAGCCAACAAGAGAGACGCAAAACAGATTCATCCCGCATCGTACAAATTTTTCTAAAGATCATCTAATGGTCTCCTCTGCTTTGTGAGTCAGATCTAGAAGCCTTATTCTGAAATCAACCATATGAATTCAAAAAACATGGTAAAAAAGGAACTTTAACAAACGTAAACTACTATATTGACAAAGACATACCCCACAAAAGGCTAGACCGCCAAGGGAGATGGATAATTGGGTATCGAATACGAAGCATTGCCTAAAATATACAACAAGAAGAGTGAAGAAACTGAAGAAATCATACTAAGCTTTTACCTTGAAACTAATAATGTTAAAGAGGGTTTCGCCATCGATTTCAGTTAGTCGAAAATTATAGGAAATGGTTGGTTGGTGTCATACCTATTAAGATAATAGCTAAAGACTAAAAATTTTAAGTTACTCAATCATAAACAGGTAACTGTACAATTAAAAGCCAAAGCATATGTAGCATAAACCATTAATAAAGCCTCGTTGAGGAGGATGGTCACCAAAGCAAACAGTCAAAAAAGCAAGAAATTTAAAGGATATTAAAAAAACTAAGTACGTAAGTTAGTCAACAAAACAAAGAATGGACACAATAAATTAAGGAATCAAGAAAGTAAAAAAAGCAAATATGTACGCAAGTGAGTTAAGAAAATATGTAAGGAAGCAAGTAAGTAAGGAATGGAAAAAGGGAAGCAGAGAAGCAAGAAATAGAAACAGTTAAGGAAGCAAAACAAGCAAGAACATTTAAAGAAAAAAAGTAAGTCAGTAAAAAAACATGAAGCAAAGAACGGACACAAGAAATTAAGTAAGCAATTATGGAAGTAAGCAAATTAAGCAACAAAGCAAGTACGTAACCAAGTAAGCAAATGAAACACAATATAAGCAAAAAGTTAAGAGACAAAAGCAAGTAATCAAGCAAACAAAGATCGAGTAGGAGGCGAAGGGTACAAAAGAATAAGCCAAAGTATAAGTAGCAATAAATCCTTGCTAAATGAGTATGATCAAGAAAGTTAGGGAAGCAAAAAAAGAATCAAGTATCACAAATCAACACGAAAGTAAGTGAAGCAAGTAAAGTGCGCAAAAAGTAAGCAAATTAACCACACAAAAAGACATGTAAGGAAGAAAATAAGCAACCAAGTATAAAAGAAGCATGTAAGGAAATGCAAACAAAGGGATGGAACCAAATAATCAATTTAAGCATAACTGCTTATCTTTCCATTTTGAGAAAAAAGCACATAGAGAAAATTCAATCAGATTCGCTTTCAACTCAGTACAAATGAGAAACCAAACACTAAAATCAGTCGAATAAAGATCATAAGCATAGAAACAAAGCCAATTCTTCAATAATTTGCACACTTATTCAATTCGAATAACTACAAACCAAAAAAACCCATAAAACCCTTAAATTCAGAAGAAAATTGAAAGAAGCATAAGAGATTGTATATAGTAATTTGGGGAATGAGTTTTCTTATGTAAAACCCTGCAATTTTCTCCACCGTCAATAAGCGACGAATCTGAGAGACGCTGACTGTTACCAAATCTGGAAAAAAAATAAAGCATTGGATGATTAGGGTTTTCAATTTGATTGGGATATGTAAAATTGAAAAAAAAAGAGGATCAAAATCTGGGAATTCCTTAAGACCTAATTGTTTACAGGCGAAAACAGAATCAAACAGAGCGATGAGATCAAATCGATAAAAGAAGAAGAACACACACCGTACTTTTTTCATCAAACCTTCCTAACAAATCGCCCAAATCGGAATATGTAGCAATCGATCTTCAAGGAACAGAATTGTTCGATTACAATTCAAATTCCTCTAATTCACGAACCCTAGAAAGCTTTTTCCACAACCTTCGGCTGCGAGATTACAAATTGAAAAAGAGAAGATATCGCTAAAACTCTAGAAATTTCTTCGTCAAGGAAAAATCCAGAGATGCGTAATTTTGAATTCTAACGTACATATGCGAAGAACGATCTTTGAACGGTCAATTTTGCTTTCTCTTAATTTGAAATTTGTTTTCAGTCGTCTCCGTTAAATAGAAGTAATATAGAAGAAGAACATCATTTCTTCTCCTAATTTCAAAAAAGAAAAAGAAAAATCAAAAACAAACCCTGAAATTTTGAAAAAGCCCAACTGAAAAGCCCATTACAACAAATAACGTTGAAATTTATGACCAAACGGAATGGTAATATATATATATATATTTTTTTTGTCAACTTATATTGTTATATTAATATGAAATTTTACAATATTACAAACTCCAAGAGATTGTATAATCTCTTTTGGTTAGTCGAGCTTCTCTAGCCAACCTATCCGAATCACTAACTATTTCCCTTGAAACCCATACAAAGTTATATTTACCATTCTTTGCTAACTTCTTAATATCCTTAATAACCATAGTTATAGAAGCATTTGATTCCTTATCCAATGCCTCGTATAACTCCGCATTATCATCCAAAAAGGTGACATTTGTGTAACCTAACACATTTAAGGATTGTACAGGATGAAGGAGGGCCAATGGTTTAGCCAAAACAACAGACGAGGTAGGAGACATCATTGCACTTCGTTTTAGCAGTTGAATGCCTTCTTTACTGTATAAGGACCATCTGAGACCTGTCATTTGATCGGAAGCTATCCATGATGCATCTACCGTACAGTAAAAACTCAAAGCTGATTTATCCAAATGCTGTAAATCTTTTAATTGCTCCTTTTGATTAAGCTTAATCTGTTTAGAAATCATTTTAAGCTCTTGTTGTGCTTCATGCCATCTCCTTTGATCCATAATAGCCTTATGGATAACATGAACTATATGCTCCCTTTTATTATTGAAGATTAACTCGTTTCTCATTCTCCAAATTCTCCAAACAAGGAAGAAACACAAATCATTACTTTTATTAGCCTGGGAAAATACATGTTCCAAATTCTGAATCAAGGATGTCTCATCATTATGATCCTGCATCTGCAAACCAACGGGAGCCAAGTGCCAAATCTCCTTGGATATCCTACATTGAAAAAATAAATGATTTGCTGATTCCTCATAGTCACCACATAGTTGACATACACTGTTCACCTGAATGTTCCTTTTTATTAGATTAGATGTCACAAGAATTCCATTATGAGAAAGTCTCCACCAAAATATCTTTATTTTTGGGGGGATATTGAACTTCCAAATCTTTTCTGTAACTTCTTTAACCTGTGGAGCAATTATATTCAAGTGATCAGTTGCCGAGTTGTTATTTATTTCTTTAAGCGCCATATACCCTGTTTTAACAGAATAACAACCATTTTTGGCATACTTCCACATAAGAATGACTTCTGATCCTGTAGAACTAGGCCTTAAATTATGTATAAGATCTATGTCAGAGGTATGAACAGTGTTGAGTAGCTTTCTCAAATCCCATTTATTAGTTCCTGGAATCAACAAATCCTTTACCATCAAAGAAGGAGCAGTTTCAGATCCTGGTCCTGTAGGAGGTCTTGATGGAGAAATAGGTAGCCAGTTATCTTCCCAAAATTTTATCTGATGCCCATTGCCAACTTCCCATTTTGTTCCCTGCTTAAGTAGCTCCTGAGTCTTTATTATACTCCTCCATGCGTAGCTTGAAGTAGCATAAGACTTTGCTGAAAGGAAGCTTGTTTTCCTGTAGTATTTAGCTTTACAAATACGTGCAAATAAGGAAGTTGCATTAGTCATAAGTCTCCAGGCTTGCTTAGCTAACAAGGCAATATTGAAAGTCTCTAAATCTTTTATTCCTTTTCCTCCTTCAGACTTTGGCTCAGTAATCTTAGACCAAGATATCCAAGGTATTCGATTTTGATCTTTTGCCTTACTCCACCAGAATCTTCTCATTGATGAAGTAAGATCATCTAATAAACCTTTTGGCAACATGAAACACGACATAGTATAAGTAGGCAAGGCTGTGATTACTGATTTAAGAAGCACTTCTTTACCTATGGTGACCCTAAACCCTAAACGATGCCGAAGTTCTATTGATTTTGTTTTCAAAGGTTTGGAATAATTGAAATGTTTTATTTGATATTTGATATTTGGTCTCATATTTTTTCAAACCTAAAAAAACAAATAGAAAAAAATAAAAAAATATAAGACCAAATATCAAATAGAACATTTCAATTATTTCAAACCTAAAAAAATAAAAAGAAAAAAAATATGGGACTAAATATCAAATAAAACATTTCAATTATTTCAAATCATTGAAAAACAAAAAAAAAATTATATCAAAATAAAACTAAATTATAAATACTAACACACTTGTAGCAAATTTAAGCGTTTTGGTCTAAATTTTTACGCGTTTTATAATTGGGGCAATTACAAATATGCCAATGTTCACCAAAAATTAATCAAATATGCCACTGTTCACAAAATCATTACGAGTGTGCCACTGTTCACTGACTTAATGAAAAAAAAAAATCTCACTTTCTCTCTCATCTCTCTCACGCCTAGATCCGAATTTTTTTTCTCTCACAAAATTCTCTTCTTTAAAATTGCAAATCAGATTTGGGTTATGGATCTAGGATTTTCGATTCTCTTTTGTCCATGTAAAGCTTAGTAAATTCCTTCAAGAAGAAGAAGAAGAAGAAGAAGAAGAAGTTCAATCCATGAATTTTTTTTAAAAAATTCGATTTTGATTACAAATTTGAGTTTTTGATTGGATTTTGGTCACGAATCTAAGCTTTTGATTCGATTTGGGTTACAAATTTGAGCTTTTGATTCGATTTTTGTTCAGATCTGGATTTTGGTTATTTTTTTTGTTAGATCTGGGTTTAGGTTGTTTTTTTGGTCAAATCTGGATTTTGGTTATTTTTAGGGGTTTCCCGTCTTTATAAAGTTTTTAAACAGTTTTATAAAATTTTTTTACATGTCATTAAAAACTAAACAGTTTGATAATTTATAAAGTTTTTAAAAGGTTTATAAGGTTTTTAAAAGGTTTATAATGTTTTTATAAGGTTTGTAAAGTTTTTAAAAGGTTTATAAGATTGTTTAAAAACTTTATAAAACTGTTTAAAACCCTTACGAAACTTTACAAAAACCTTATAAAACTTTACAAAAACCTTATAAACAGTTTTATAAGGTTTTTTTTAACAGTTTTATAAGATTTTTTTTACAGTTTTATAAAGTAAAGGCAAAACCCTACCCCATTCTCCCACCCAAAATCTATACCCTAAATGCATAATAGTTAACCCAAACTCAAAAATTTACAGTCGTTTGTGTTTGAATTTGCTTTGAGAACTTCTTCTTCTTCTTCTTCTTCTTCTTCCTAAATCTGCTCAAATCTTAGCGGAAATCTTCTCTTCTCAAATTTTCTCGTCTTCTCAAATCTTCTTAGCGGAAATCGAGGCAGAGATCAGAGATAGTGAAATTAGAGATGACGAGAATCGAATTCAGTGATAGAAAAAACGAAATTTGGATGAGAAATTTTTTTTTGGATTTGAGAGATGAACGTGAGAGAGATGAGAGAGAAAAATAGATATGTTTTATTTATTTATTTAAGTGAACAGTGGCACGCTGGTAATAATTTTAAAACAGTGGCATAATTGAAAAGTGGCATGCCAATAGTGGCATAACTCAAAATTTCTCTTTATAATTTAAAAATATTTTATATAGAAAAGATTTACTATTTTATTATTTTAATCAAACATTTTGACTAAAAACTTATAACTAACAAAAATAAAATGAAAAACAAAAATTTTAACAAAAAAATTATTGCTCATTTATGAATCCGTACAAAAAATTAAGTTTGGGTATGAAATTCAAAAATTTCTTTAATTGAGGTATGTTTTAGTACAATGTCAAACTACGGGTATAAATTGAACATATATGCATACCCTATGCCTGAAAAAGCCGATTTTCCACAACCAAACAGAATAAGTTAGACATGTCGTCGAGGAATCACAAATCAAGTCATCAAAAATACAAGAATAAGCATGCGAGAGCAATCTATACAACATATGAACAAAAGTTAACCAACTCAAGGAATCAAAAGCCCAATAATCAACAAAACACGAAATCAAGGAAGCAAAAAAAGCAATAAGAAACAAATGAGAAGAATTGAATTGTCTGTACGTACGTTTAAGTATTGACGTATAGATGCTCAACGAAACAAGAAGCACGCAAGCACAAAAAACGCAGTAAGAAACAAAGGAGTAAAGAATTATTGAAAGAAATGAATAGATGCATGCATGTATGCATATATGTATGTATGTATGCATGCATGCATGTATGAATGAATGTTTATGTGATTTTTGCACGTGTTGTGTCTGGCTTCGTTGAGTGATCTGGAAGATCACACTAAGAATTCTCTGGCTTATGAGATTAGATCACATATCCCATTAGACTTAAAAATCTGCAACTACATAAGATGAAAAAATAGAATTTAATGTCAAATTCAAAGAGCAAGTGTTATAGTGAAGATAACTTTCAAATTATTAAAGAAAAACCAAAAGATCAAACATTAGAAAAAGATCGAGGACACATACCTTGGGAGAAGGGTTCGATTTAAAGAAACTACAAGACCAAAATCTTAAAAAAAATCAGAAAGACAAAAGAAAAAAGTTTAAGATTGGAAAAACAGAACTCGAAAATTAAAATAGAGCTAACCTTTAATAAGTCTTTCGTACCTTATATCGCAAGAAAGTAGCTCCTCTGCTTTGTGAGTACCGTATACGAACTAAGACAAAAAAGTCTAGTCTCCTCAGCTCTGTGAATTAGGTCTAGAAGCGTCATTCTGACATCAATCACAACCAAGTTTTTTTTAAAAATACAACAAACTAAGCAAGCAAGTTGTGACTAGAATAAAACTGAAGACATCATTATTGAATCTTTACCTTCCAACTGATAATGCCAAAGAGGGGTTCGATCTCGAGAGCAGATACGTAGTTAGTCTAAACTACAGGAAATGGCTGCTTGGTGTCATAACTGTTGAGATAATATTGGCTACAACTAAATAAGTCCTTTGTGTGTATGGTTTTTCATAGTTTCTGGTTCCTATGTAAGATTTTAAATATACTAAAACTAATATGAGAAGACAAACCTGAGATCGCAAGAAACTAGCTTTGGTACAGCCAACAAGAGAGACGCAAAACAGATTCATCCCGCATCGTACAAAATTTACTAAAGATCGTCTAATGGTCTCCTCTGCTTTGTGAGTCAGATCTAGAAGCCTTATTCTGAAATCAAATAACATGGTAAAAAATGAAGTTTAACAAACGTAAACTACTATATTGACAAAGACATACCCCACAAAAGGCTAGACCGTCAAGGGAGATGGATAATTGGGTATCGAATACAAAGCATTGCCTAAAATATACAACATGAAGAGTGAAAAAACAGAAGAAATCATATTAAGTTTTTACCTTGAAACTAATAATGTCAAAGAGGGTTTCGCCATCGTGGTCAGAGATTTTCGTTAGTCGAAAATTATAGGAAATGGTTATTCAATCATAAACAGGTAACTGTACAAACTTAAAAGCTAAAGCATATGTAGCATAAACCATTAATAAAGCCTTGTTGAGGAGGATGGTCACCAAAGCAAACGGTCAAAAAAGCAAGAAATTTAAAGGATATTAAAAAAACTAAGTACGTAAGTTAGTCAACAAAACAAAGAATGGACACAATAAATTAAGGAATCAAGAAAGTAAAAAAAGCAAATATGTACGCAAGTGAGTTAAGAAAATATGTAAGGAAGCAAGTAAATAAGGAATGGAAAAAGGGAAGCAGAGAAGCAGAGAAGCAGAGAAGCAAGAAATAGAAACAGTTAAGGAAGCAAAACAAGCAAGAACATTTAAAGAAAAAAAGTAAGTCAGTCAAAAAAACGAAGCAAAGAACGGACACAAGAAATTAAGTAAGCAATTATGGAAGTAGGCAAATTAAGCAACAAAGCAAGTACGTAACCAAGTAAGCAAATGAATCACAATATAAGCAAAAAGTTAAGAGACAAAAGCAAGTAATCAAGCAAACAAAGATCGAGTAGGAGGCGAAGGGTACAAAATAATAAACCAAAGTAAAAGTAGCAATAAATCCTTGCTAAATGAGTATGATCAAGAAAGTTAGGGAAGCCAAAAAAAGAATCAAGTATCAGGAATCAACACGAAAGTAAGTGAAGCAAGTAAAGTGCACAAAAAGTAAGCAACCAAGTATAAAAGAAGCATGTAAAGAAATGCAAACAAAGGGATGGAACCAAATAATCAATTTAAGCATATGCGTAAACTGCTAATCTTTCTTTGAGAAAAAATGCACATAGAGAAAATTCAATCAGATTCGATTTTCAACTCAGTACAAATGAGAAACCAAGCACTAAAATCAGTCGAATACAGATCATATGCATAGAAACAAAGCCAATTCTTCAATAATTTGCACACTTACTCAATTCGAATAACTAGAAACCAAAAAAATCCATAAAACCCTTAAAATCATAAGATAATTGAAAGAAGCATAAGAGATTGTATATGGTAATTTGGGGAACAGATTTTTTTTTTCTGTAAAACCCTGCAATTTTCTCCACCGTCGATAAGTCGACGAATCTGAGAGACGCGACTGTTACCAAATCTGGAAAAAAAATCAAAGCGTTGGAAGATAGGGTTTTGAATTTGATTGGGATCGGTAAAATAAATAATAAAAAACGATCAAAATCTGGGAATCTGGAATAGTGGATTCCTTAAGACCTAATTGTTTATAGGCGAAAAGAAGAAGAACACACACCGTAATTTTTTTCATCAAACGTTCCGAACAAATCGCCCAGATTGGAATCTGTAGTAATCAGTCTTCAAAGAACAGAATTGTTCGATTACAATTCAAATTCCTCTAATTCATGATTCCTAGAAAGCTTTTTTCACAACCTTCGGCTGCAAGATTGCAAATTGGAAAAGAGAAGATATCGCTAAAACGCTAGAAATTTCTTCGCCAAGGAAAAATCCAGAGATGTGTGATTTTGAATTCTAACGTACATATGCGAAGAACGATCTTTGAACGGTCAGTTTTTTTTTTTTTGATTGAAAAGAATAACTAGTCGAACATGTCTAGGAGTAGCAACCCCGCTCACATCCTCCAATAATACAGAAACAACATCGTCCGGGACGGACTCAAACAAATGAAACCCTAATGGTAAAGAAAACGCATAGTTTGCTAACCCATCAGCAAGACGGTTAACCTCCCTATACACGTGAGAAATACAGACTATCCAGTCCCTCGAAAGATAGTCATGGCACAAACGTACCAGGAAAGACAGCTGATTAGTCTCACTAATACCTGTCCGAAGAAAACCAACCACTAACTCGGAATCCACTTCAAGCTCTAACCGTGATATCCCGCGGTCCCATGCAATACACAACCCATAATACATCCCCCATAACTCTGCCAACGGGGCAGAACAAATCCCGATATTCAAAGCAAAACCTCCATACCATTCTCCACCACTATCCCTTAGAGCCCCTCCCGCGGACGCTTGGCCAGGATTGCCTCTTGAAGCTCCATCGGTATTCAATTTCATCCATTTACTCGTCGGTCTTGTCTAGCTAATCATCCTCTCGATCCTTTCAACTCGGTTACTCAACTAGTCGTTAACCTTCTCATTCGCGAAGAGGATATCTCGCACCATATTTTTAAGAAACTGAGTTCATTCCCGACACTTGCCATTGAACCCAAATACGTTACCACATCTCCATTTCCAAGCCCACCACACAGAAACCGCAAAAAAGTAGAGCAAACCGCCTCCCCCGTCCGTGATCCATCCCCGAGATTCTTATAAAGCCATTCAATCAAAGACATGGCAAAGAACTCACGTCTTTTTCTGTGAGGAACCAACCGAATCCAAATCCCCTCCACTGCTGGACAATCACGGAGAATATGAATAATAGTTTCGTCGCCCCCTTTGCAAACTTGACACACTTCCGATTCACCAATATGCCTCCGCTTTCTCTCCACATTTGTCATCAAAACCTGATGCATCCCTAACCAAAGAAAACAACGCACCCGTTCCGGCACCACAACCTGCCAAATTCGCCTAAACAAATTCCCAATATTCGGTCGTGGCGTATGATCATACGTTAACATTTCATATGCGGACTTTACGGTAAAAGAACCATCCGGAGTACCTCCGCATGAGATCCTATCCCGAACCCCCGTGATAGTATCCAAAACCACTGACCGCAATTGTAGAGCAATAATATCAGAAACATGGGGGTCAATCATATCAAAACGCCAACCAGTCCCATTCCTCCATAGCTCACAAGCCCAGAGGTGCTCAGTATTATCCGGAAGAGCCATAGGCAAATCAGACCGGATAGGAGCATTTATCAACCACTTATCGGACCAAAAACAAACCGTTCTACCATCACCAATGGCCCACCGAATTCCTTGTACCACTACCTCCCTTAGGCCTACTCCTATACTCCTCCATGTAGAAGAATAATTACTCTGAGGGATCATCCAACTACCATCGCGAACATCAGTAACAAGATATTTGCCACGCAGGACCTTCGCCCATAAACTTGTCTCATCTTGTAAAATCCTCCAACCAATTTTTGCAATAAGGGCTTTATTCATCTCCACTACTGAACGTATACCCAACCCGCCATTAGCTTTTGGGAGACAAACTTTCTCCCAGCTAATAAGGTGCGGTCGCCGTTTCTCCGTACTGCTGCCCCATAAGAACGAACGCGATATTTTATCTAGACTCTCCAAGATAGTTTTCGGCAAGCAAATAGTGCTCATAGTGTGAACCGGAATAGAGGACAGAACTGCCCTTGCAAGAGTCAATCGTCCTGCAAAACTCAAACACCGCCCCTTCCAACCTGCTAAACGAGATGAAACTCTCTCCAAAATCTCACCGAAAGTATCTTTATTAATCCGCCCCTGTAACACTAACATTGTTGGGGGAAATAAATTCCCTATTGCCATGTCAGTTATAATCCTTATGAAATTAGGAATTAATAGTGACACGTCATTATTATTCTAAGATAGATTAGGGTTTGACATAAACCTATAAATAAGGTTCTAAAACTAGAGAGGGGATCCCAAGAGGAGAAGATGAAAAGAACCCTAAAAACTCCTACGAGAAAGCTATGAACGGCCATGGCCAAACAAGGAGCTCTTCGGCCAAGATCAATATCTTCGGAAGGATCTTCTTCAATACCTTTTACAATTCTCGTTTATTGTTGTTTTCAACGATGTAAGATAAAGATTGCTCATGAATAAAATATCTCTTCAAGCGTTGATCCGTATGACTGTTTCAATTCGGACTAGTTAAAATTTGCCCAAACAGTTTGGCGCTAGAAGGAGGGGATCTATGGAGTTACAACAACCACATCGAAGATAATTACTCGTGGATCTATGGAGAATGGAATGATTGAGGGCAGAAGCACTAGCGATTCTAATTGTTCTAGAAACTGAGACTGTTAATCTGGTGAAACTTTCAGGAGAAACAACTAACATACTTGGTGTTATATGCGATCTTTACGGAAGTACGTTCTTAGTAATACATGGAGGTTCCTGGCAACAATTGGCTTATATAAAAAGATGAGCAATTATCAACAATATATTATTCATCCATTGAAGATTTCTACAAAACGTTTGGCTTTACCAATGGAATCGTGAGAAACCCCTAAACGTGGAGGCAGAGAAGAGATGAACAAAGTTTTGTAATAGAGAAAATGAACTTGGAAAGCAAAACTCACTGAGAAGAGATAAGTATCAATTCCTTTTAATTGATTATGGTTTCCAGTAAAAAAGAACAAGTTTCTTAGAATTATGAACTAACTGTTGCAATGCTAATGGGACCATAGGTACTACTAGCAAAGGTAGCTTAAGCATTGCGAATGCGACTTCTATAACGAAAGAAGGGGTTGGAGTACAATAAATCAAGATAAGTCTTCTAATGACTATTCATAAACTCTCAAGATTTAAAATGAAAATTAATACTTTACATAAATATTTACATTTATCAATAGGACTCACACTATTGACAACTTATATTGAGTTACACCATCTCCAATGTATTACACCATATTTTACACTAAAATGGTGTAACACCAAAATGGTGTTGGGTTTTACTCCAATGTATTACACCATTTTCTACACCAAAAAGGGAATATTCTAAATTTATTCTTTTATAAATTTACAAATTAACCCATGTAACACCCGGTTTTTTTTTTTTTTTTTTTTTAATATACAGAATTCTCTTATTAAACATCGGGAACCAAAGAACATAATCCACATTCAAAAAGACCATAAAGAAAACTAGCAACCTAACCGGGTTTACTAGAATAAACAAACAGAAAACAACATCAATCCTAATCATTCTCGTCCTCAGGCCGTGATCCCGCGGTCACACATTCCCTTTTTCTTTACCTGCAACACAATTAGGAAAAACGAGTTGCGTAAGTATTTAAAAAATACTTAGTGAGACGGTCGTCCCATCTACAAGCCAATTACTTGAATAAAGAAATACATGAAATACTAGGATTATCAAACAATGCACAAAACAAGCAAGCAATAAAAACAAGACCAGCAGGTCTCATGTCGATCGACAGGGAGAAAGCATGTCGATCGACAGGCTCACACGACCCCGTGTCGATCGACAGAAAACAATCCTGTCGATCGACAGGAACCTGCAGATCCATGGAGATTGGCCTATCCTCTCATGGCCGAATCTCTCCATTCCAATTGACCACATGCGATTTCCATTCACAAAAATCCACCAAGACACACAGCAAACAATCGTACAACATCTATTCCTCAATCCAAGGACCTATGGTCGCGAACTCACCTTAGATCTGAAGGGAAAAGGAGGATAAAACGCAAAGAACACGAAGAACACGATCTCCAATCTCTGATTCGCCCCGGAAATCGAAATCAAACGCTCCTATCTTCTCTTCAAGAGCACACAAGAGACTAGAATTGAGATTTCAAGGGAGATCCACAAGAATTCCTTGATCAAACTCTCAAACTCTCAAGAACGCCAAAATTCTCCCTCAACTCTTTAAAACTTCTCCAAAAATGGCCAAACCTTAAAAGACCACAACACCCAGCTTTTATAGGAAGCCCTAATTCTTGCTCTTTAAAGCCGCCTGTCGATCGACACTCTTCAAGGCTTGAATCTTCAATTTGCATCATTGGTTTCAATTTTTTCGGATCTCCTGTTTTCTCGAATCGACGCGAAAGCTTTCCCTTCCCAAATGTAAATCAAAAACCAATCATCAAAAGCTCTCCAAAACCCTTTCTCTGATAGATTCGTATTAGTTTTTATTTTGGATCTACTGGTATTATATTACTAAAATGCTTTTGGATCATTACTAAACTTGTTTGACGAAATTACGTTTTCTAGGTGAAAACACTGAGTTGGATATTGTACCAGATTGTCTGATTCTCATAGTCACAGATCTGTCTTCTTAATCTGGATCAATAATAATGTGACTGTGTTTGGGTTTAGGGTTGATGAGATTGTGTCTGAAATTGGGCTTTGCTTGTGTCTCAGATGGAAAGAGGTGAAGCAAGTGAAGAAAATGCAGCGAAGACTAAGAAAGTGTTTGTCGCCGGAGCCTTTGGAAAACCCGACAAGAGGATTGTGGAACAGTTGTTGTCCTTTGATTTTCCCGCCAAAGCCGGTGTTCGTGATGTAGACTAAGTAATAACATCTTTGAAAACGAGCCATCTCTTCAGTTCGTATGTTCGTGGTCTAAAATCCGACGGCTGTTAATTCTTAATGAAAGTTCATAACTTCTCTGTGATGTTTGTCCTATATATTAGAGCAAACAAAAGGCCCTGAGAAGCTATTCTTTTTTTTTTTAAATATATTTTGTTTCTGTTTTAATTAATGTTTCAACGTTTTGTATCACAATTTGAAATTTTATTAATGTAAATAAAATAATTTGAATTTTTTAACTTAAATAGGTTTAGGGTTTAGGGTATCATAATTGTATAAATAAATGAGTCTAGGTTTAAGGTTTATGTTCGACAAACTATATAAAAAATACAAAAGTTGTTGTTTCACAAATTATAAACGAAATTAAACATAAAAAACAATAACATAAAAATGTAATGAGTTTTTCATTTAAAGTTTAGGGTATAGGGTTTGAAATATAACTTTTAGTGTTATTTACAATATAAATATATAAAAATTATGAATTGATGAGTTTTTTATTTAGGCATAGGATTTGGGGTTTAGGGTATAAAGGGTTAGAGTATAGGGTTTGAAATAATTTTTAATGTAACCATTTTCCAAATCTTAAATTGTAAACCCTAAACATCAAACACAAACCGTAAACTTCTAACCATTGATGATAAACACTATCATTAACATTAACATCAAATAGTTTACCAAAGATTCCAAGATTTCAATTATAATCATTTTGTAAATCTTTCTTTAAACCTAAACATAATATATAATCAATATATAAATGAGTCTTTGATTTAGGGTTTAGGGTTTCATATATAGTTCTTAGATTTTAAATTTTCAAGTATCTATGGTAAATACAATAAATTATTTTCTTATACTAAAAACATAAACTATATGAAAAAGTTATATGTCTTTGGTTAAATATTTATGGATTGACTTAGTTATGTCTTTTGATTAAGGTTTCATCGAATATATTTTCCAATGAGACTTATGAAATTTTCCTATAAACTGAAACACAATACACAGTTTAATCTAAACCTTCCATTCCTCCATATCATCGATCTTACATCTAAATCCAACGGTAGAGGATTGGTTTGATCCTCCACGTCATCGATCTCAACCTCCAGAACAATATTACCTCTACCAATACAATTACTCTTTCTCTATCAATCGACAAACTCTCTCTCTCTCTCTCTCTCTCTCTCTCTCTCTCTCTCTCTCTCTCTCTCTCTCTCTCTCTCTCTCTCTCACAGAGAAGTTCTAACATTTTTTCTGTGAATCCAGATTTCTGACTCGTCGACCACTCGGCTCCTTTTTCATCATCTTTACAGCTTGAACCAATCAATGTTTATATCAACGAAGCGAGTGTTTGGAAGTATGTTGCGTAAGCAGCTTATGGATCTGGAGCCTGGAACCCTAGATTCGCTCAGATGTGGATCGTTTGGGCAGATTTTCTAAGGGATTAGGTTTTGGAGCCCAAAGCCTGCTCCTTTCTGATGATTACTCTTCCTCCAAGCCTTCTGATAAACCTCAAGTACTTTCAGACCACATTTTCAGACAATTTGAGATAGCCACCAAGACGTATCACTAATTATGAAGACCTTCGTTGAATCACCAATATGTTATGGATCTGGTTACTAGATTAGTACTTCTCTTTAGGTTATTGGTTTTTGCATAAAAGAATCCATTTTACTATCTTGTTGGAGTGATTAGTAGTAAAGGAGGTAGAGATTTTTGTTTGATTCTACTTTCATCGGTGACCAGACACGTCCTACGGTTTTAGGAGTTGAGTTGTGTGTGGTGTTGCAAGAGACGTAGTTCTAAAGTTCATCGTGTTCTGGTTGCTTGTGGCAGGTGGATGGACCAAAAACTCCAGAAGAAATGGTTGCTATACTGCAGAGAGTGGCAGAAGATAGTTCACCTGTTCTGGTAACTGCTAGGGTTGAGGCAGAAGAAAGAAGAAACAATCTGCGTCTAAGAAAGGAACAAGATGCTGCTTACAGGGCTGCTCTTGAAGCCAATCAAGTATGTCTCTTTTTTCTTTAGGCTGAATTTACAGGATCTCGTATGATTAGTCTGTTGTATAAATTTGTGGCATCTTTTCTGTTGATAAGGCAAGGGAGCGACAAAGACGTGAAGAGGAAGAGCGTTTAGAGAGGGAAGCTGCTGAGGCAGAGAGGAAACGCAAAGAGGAAGAAGAAGCTCGGGAGAAAGCAGAGCGTGAAGCTGCAGAGAGAGAAGTTGCTAGAGTGAGAATGAGACAAGAGAAAGCACTTGCTCTTGGAGATGAACCGGAGAAAGGCCCTGATGTTACACAAGCGAAACATGTATTCTACTCTAGGAAAGATGATTCTTCAAATTGGTATGTTGTTATGAGAACACCACCTAGAGGCTATCATGAGTTGGAAACAGAGGAGGATTTAGGTTCTGCAGTACCTTTGCCTATACCAGAAGTTGAAGATCTCGATGGTGAACATTCTGATGATGATAGTGTTTATGTTAGGGATGATTGTGACGGGTTATTAGTGGTTGATTAATAGGGTAATGTTGATGTAATTTTTGGTTTTGGTCGTTGATGATTTTGGATTTGTAAACATGGAAATGCTTAATGGTATTTTCAATAAGAAATTGTTTTTAAATTATTATTATTAAAATAATATTACAAAAATAAATTACAATTTAATAAAAAATTAATTATTTAAATATAATTTCGGGTCATTATAAAACAATTGGTATACGTACAATCCAATCATAACAATTATTACACGCTATTATAAAAATTAATAATAGATGCGCAATATACGCTATTGTCGTTCAATTAACTATAACATGCGACAAGTCCGCTATCTAAAGTGCCAGACCTACGATGACGGGCGCTGTCAGAGCGTTTAAGGAAACGCTATGTTATGTGATAGATAGCGTTGAACGACCGTTATTAATACCCACATTTCTTGTAGTGTTTGTTTACCAACCCCTTTCCACATCTTTTTCCGGACCTACGTCTTCTTTACAATCCCGACTTAATTCATTTCATAAACAGAATCTCGATCTTCTTTTTCTCTAACTATTAAATCGACCTTGGATTCAACAAGTTCCAATAATTGGAGGTATATATATTTATATTTCAAATTGCATAAGGATGAAAGATTGCCGCACATTAACGGCGGTGTTTTGAAGATTCACTTAGATTTAGCAGGGTTTTCCATTTTGTTGGGCAAAGATTTTTAGGGTTTCCATATTTTGGTGTTTTTGTTCTTGTTTACGCTTCTCATATCTTTGACGGCTAAGAACCCTAATCTCTTTGGAGACTATTCGGTTTATGGAGGCGAGATTAGACAAAGTAATGAAGGCAATAACGATTGAAGATGATGATGAACCAATCATTATGCCGGATCTACCTGAGTTTAAGTCGACGGAAAGGAACGTATTGAGCATTCTGGGTAGGGTGGTGAATCCAGATTGTCAAAAAGTTTCAAGTTTAGTGGTTGACATGCCTAGGAAGTGGGGTATGACTGACCGGGTCCGTGGAGTGGTGCTCTCAAAAGATCGGTTTCAATTTATTTTTAAATATGAAGAAGATCTACAAGACATTCTTAACCAGGTTGTGCATACCTATAATGATTGGTCGCTGGTGCTAGAAAGATGGATTGATCCACTCCCAGAGGATTATCCTAAGTCTATGATGGTATGGGTACAGATCCAGAATATTCCAGTCAACAATCACACAGAAGAATCTATCAAGTATGTAGGTAGCTTGTTAGGGAAGGTGAAGGAAACCGATTTTGACCCGAATAAGAGTAGAAGCAGAGACTACTTTAGGGCTCTGATCAAGTTTGATGCTTCACGTCCAGTGAGAAAGGCAAAAAAATTTCAATTTCCTAGTGGTGTCGCAGCCAATATCTTTTATGATTTTGAAGGGCTGAGGAAAAGGTGCTTCATATGCCAACGTTTGACGCATGAAAATACTAAATGCCCTGATAAGATACAGAGTATTGTGGGGGCAGAAGCTACAGGTTTTGCGAAGTCAGATACTAAGATTGGTGAAGTGGGTACTTCTCAGGGACTAAAGGATCCTCTAGTGCGAGTACTTTCGGATGCTCAACTCGGAAATGATCCTAATACTGGCAAACCAAGGATTCATCCTGACGTGTTACATGAAATGCGTCAAAGTTTGATGATCCAAGATATGGTAGAAAAGAAAGCCAGAGAGTTTCGTATTCATAAACAAGTCAATGACCTGGAGAGCGATCCAGTGCTTAGAAGGAAGTGCTTATTATTGGAAAATGAAGTTGAGATCAATACAGAGCCTGTGAGAGATGGAGGGGTGACCTCTCGACGAGACGATCAAGCAGTAAGTACAGCCAGGTGCGGGTTCAAGGTTATGGATAGCATGACGGAAAAATAGTTGCTAGGAGAGACAATGATGGACCTGGTATTGATATTGGTAGGGAGCAGTTTGGAAATGCAGATCATACACGAATGTCTAGTACCAAATCATCTAGGAGTTTACCTCTAATAGAGCCACATCGGGCTACATTACAACCAGTCGGTGGGGGAGATGGCTCTTCCTCAGGGCTCCGGTAAAGTGGAGGATTTGGAGAGCACAAACACCAAATGTGGCGATGCAAGTTTTGGATGTGGAGGATAATTCTTTGCCGAAGTAGTTGGAATTTACGATGGGTTTAACGGATGGTGGTGGCTCTGAAACTAGTGGGAAGAATAAGATTTTTAAAAACCAGGCTTCATGGGCCCGTAAGAAGAGGAATGGTTCTGACGAACTAGTAGACAAGGATATGGAGGCAGAGGATGGGACAGAAGAAGGGAGTGTTCGGTTTGCTAAAAGGAAGAGAGATGATGAGACAGAGGTATATTCAAAAACCTCAAAGAGTGAATCAGGTTTGATGGTTGACCAGAAACCATCCAGTGCGGATATATGATGACGCTCTCTTGGAACTGTCAGGGATTGAGGACCACCTTGACGGTTCGACGCCTTGAGAAGATGTGTCGTGAACATCTTCCGGATTTTTTGTTTCTCCTAGAGACTAAAAACTCTAGTGATTATGTGAGGAGCTTAGAAAGATCGTTGGGTTACAACCACAATTATTTGGTAAATCCTGTGGGTTTTAGCGGTGGTTTGGCGTTATTTTGGAGGGATTCTCATCAGGTTCAGGTTCTATCTTCGGACAATAGAATTATTGATACCAAAATTAAATTTGGGACTCTAGAATTCTACATGTCTTTTATCTATGGTGACCCAGTGAGAAGTCGGAGGCGAATGGTTTGGGATAGATTATCGGATATTGGTGCGACTCGCAATGCTGCATAGTTTCTTATTGGAGACTTTATTGAGATTATGAACAATAATGAAAAATTGGGAGGTCCAATGCGTTTGGAATCGACTTTTTATTCCTTTCGATCCAAGGTTCGGAATTGTCGTATTAAAGAAACCCTAGTTCTGGTAATTGCTTATCGTGGGCTGAGATGGGAGAGATAGTGCTTCCTAATGGTGATAAAGACAATGTGTGGATTCAATGTCGTCTTGATAGAGCGTTTGGTAACACGGAATGGTTTAGACTTTTCCCACAAGTGCATAGTGAGTATTTGGTAAGATACGGATCAGACCATAGACCGTTAATTACCAAGGTAGTAATGACAAATTCGAGTCAAAAAGGTAGGTTCTGGTTCGATAAAAGATGGTGTTCTAAGGAGGGGGCTGAAAATGTGATTAGGCATGGTTGGAACAAATCTCCGAGAGGGCCTGTGAGGTCGGTTATGGATCGTTTGTCGGATTGTAGAAAAGAACTCTCCAAGTGGAAAAGAGACTCTAATCTCAACTCACACAAGAAGATGCAGCAACTTCAAGCTGATATTGACAATGAGTCTTCAAAGCTGCATCCGAATGTGCACCTTATGATGGAATGGAAACTTGAATTGGAGAAAGTTAGCTGAGAGGAAGAAATTTATTGGAAAGATAAAAGTAAAGTTTCTTGGCTTAAAGATGGAGATAAGAACACGAGGTTCTTTCAAGATAAGGTTAAAACTAAACGGATGCGTAATCAAATCTCCTCTTTACTGGATACTAATGGTGTTGCACAAGTAGATGAAGCGGTGAAAGGGGATATAGCGGTACAATACTTTGCTAATCTTTTTAGTTCCTCACAACCAACAGATTTTGCTGAATTATTGGAAGGTTTTGAGCCGAAAGTTTCCGATTCTATGAATAAGGAATTGGTGAAGGAGGTGTCTATTTCTGAAATCAAAAGAGCGGTGAAAGCGATAAAGAGTGATAGCGCCCCGGGGGCGGATGGTTTTTCCGGGAAATTTTTTCAACATTTTTGGTCCATCACTAGTCATCAAGTTATCCAGGAAGTGCAACAATTCTTTGAAACAGGAGTATTTCCTCAAGATTGGAATTTTACGCAATTGTGCTTACTGCCAAAGAAACCAAATGCTAAAGGCATGGGAGACTTACGTCCAATTAGTCTTTGCTCGGTTATGTATAAGATTATTTCAAAAATCTTATGTTCTCGTCTAAAACGGTTTCTTCCGAAGTTGGTGTTTGGGACGCAAGGAGCGTTTGTTGCTGGCAGGTTGATTTCAGACAATCTATTAATTGCGCATGAGATGGTGCATGGTTTACGTACTAATCCGCTGTGTTCAGAAGATTATATTGCTATCAAGACGGATATGTCAAAAGCTTACGATCGGGTTGAATGGAACTTTCTAGAGGAACTGTTTAAGAGGATGGGCTTTGATGAGAAATGGATCTCTTGGGTAATGCATTGTATTCGATCAGTGACATATACAGTCCTTTTGAACGGTCAGTCGCATGGGTTTATTAAGCCGACAAGAGGGATTAGACAGGGCGACCCGTTATCTCCATTTTTGTTTATCTTGTGTGCGGAGGCTTTAGTTCACATCATGAATAAAGCAGAGTTAGAAGGGAGGATTACCGGAATGAAACTAGCCAATCATTGCCCCTCAATTCAACATCTATTGTTTACGGATGATAGTTTGTTCTTGTGTAGAGCGTCGTTAAGTGAATGTTCGGAATTTCTAAAGTGCTTAAAGATTTATGGGGGTGCGTCGGGCCAAATGATTAACTTCCAAAAGTCAGCAGTCACTTATGGAGCTAAGATTGACCCTTATATGAGACGGGTGGTTGCTGCTTTGTTGGGTATTGAGCAAGAAGGAGGAATCGGTACGTATTTGGGTCTTCCAGAGTGTTTTAGTGGATCGAAACAGAAACTCCTCGCATTTATTGGTAAGAAGCTTAACAAGAGACTTAATGGTTGGTATGCCAAAACGCTTTCCTTTGGAGGAAAGGAAGTACTCCTTAAGTCTATTGCCATGGCTCTTCCCATTTATGCAATGTCATGTTTTCGGTTAACAAAACATCATTGTCAAAAAATCACTAGTGCGATGTCTAGTTTTTGGTGGAACGCGTGTGAAAAGAAGAATAAGATTCATTGGGTCTCATGGAAGGATATATGTCAATCTAAAGCCAATGGTGGAATTGGTTTTCGTGATATAGGTGATTTTAATCAAGCATTGCTTGCCAAACAAGCGTGGATACTTGTGAATGAGTCTGATTCCTTATTGGCTATGGTTTATAAAGGGCGTTATTATGCTAGGCGGGAATTTCTGGATTGTGGAGAAGGTTATAGACCATCCTATGCGTGGAGAAGTATATTGCACGGGAGAGAGCTATTAAAGAGAGGTGATATAACGTGAATTTGGAGTTTTCTAACCATGTTTTTAACGCGTTTTCGGAGCATTTGGAGTTGTTTTATACTGATATTCAGGCCATACTTCAAGAGTTTGATCCATATGCATTCGGGAAGAGGATTCAAGCAAATGAGCGAAAATCGGGACTCTCTGGAGCTCAGACCGGCCGGTCCACATCTAGGACCGACCAGTCCACCAAGACCGACCAAGACCTTGAAGACCGATCGATCCAGCTCGAGATTTGAAGACCCAGAAGCCTCTGGAAAGTGGACCGGCCGGTCCACTACCCAGACCGATCGGTCCAGGCACCTCGAAGACTCGAAGACTTTGTTCTCTGGAAACCGGACCGACCGGTCCTGCTTCCAGACCGGTCGGTCCACCCCCTGATTTTTAGGAAAATTCCCTTTTTCCGTTTTATTTTCTATATAAACCACTAGGGTTTCGTTTTTTATGAGACACCATCTCTTTTACACCTTTTATTCTGCACGTTTTTTATCAGTTTTATTCAGACTTTGAAGAGCTTTTGAGAGAGTTGTAATTGGGAGAAGAGATCATCATCTTTCGGAGAAGATTTCTGAACCCTAATCTTATTTCTTATTCTATGATTATGCATTTTTCATCTATGAATTCTGCTTTGTGTTTAATCATGTCTGAGTAGATCTCTAGTTAGGTTTTAGGGTTTTTGATGGATTTCACAGATTGAATTAGACACAAATAGGTTGCTTATCAATTACCATCTTCATCACTGTTAGGCATAATGCTAGGATTGAACTGACCATTTAATCACTAGACCTTAGGTTGATACACATTCCGAAAGCTTGTGTATCTCTAGAACTACTGTTGATGAGTAATGCGTTATAACAAACGGAAGTTTAGTTATAGAATATTATGAACTGATCAAACCTGAACTATAATGCTTGTCTAGGATAGCCGTGACCAAACGGAAGTTTAAGCACTCGGATCTCTAGGGAAAGTAATTGTTATCACGGAAGTGGAGCATTTTATATTAGTGTTTTGAGTTTAAGATGCATGCATATTAGAATCTGAATAGTTGTCTGGTTCATGAATGTGATTTCCTGAGAATTCCCTATTGCCTAACGCTTTTATTAATCTGAATTCTAAATCGTTTTTATTTGCTTTCTTGTCTTCAATTTACATAACTATCACCCATCTTTGTTCCTGCTTAGCTTAGTTTAATAATCTATAATCTGTTGCGTAAGCCATTTGTCCTTGAGAATTCGATCCCTAAATCACTACTTCGTTTGTTGTGCACATGCAGTAGATCTTATAGGGTTAAAACTCTGTGTATCAAGTTTTTGGCGCCGTTGCCGGGGACCAATTGTGTTTACCATCAGATTATATTTGCGAATTTAGTCTAAGCATTTTACTAATTTATTTTTCTTTTTGTTTTTATTTTTGGTTGTGCTTTCAGGTGAATGCAGAGGAGAAGTAACAGTACTAAACCTCTGATTTCACATACTAACGAAGAATTAGCCAGGCTAGAACGGACTAACAGAGCCCAAAGGAACCTTATGCCCGCTATGGAAGTAGTGGATCAGCCTAATAATGAGGGTCTTCAGGCTGCTCTGTTTGATCAGATAGAGCAGATCCGTGTTGCAACTGCAGCGAATGCGCAACTGGCGCAACAACAGATGCAGCAAATGCAGCAGCAGTTTGCCACGATGATGGCACAGCAGATGGCACAGCAGGTGCCACCGCAGAGAGGGATTGGAGAAGGGGACAATGTCCACCAGTACTACCAGAACAGATCAGCCATTCGCGTCCCTGTGATTCAGAGGAATGACTTCGAGATTAAGGCTCAGCTGATTAATCTAGTAGAGAGGCACGTGTTCCATGGGTTGGCTTCTGAAAACCCCATGGATCATATAGAGAGCTTTGAAGAGGTCTGCGAGACGACTAAGGCCAATGGGGTACCTTCTGACTACATCAAGTGTAAGCTGTTCAAGCACTCTCTCGCTGACAAAGCTTTCAGATGGCTCAAGTCGCTTCCTCCACATTCTCTTAACGGCTGGGACGAAGCTAGAGCTGCTTTCTTGGACCACTTCTACATTAAGACCAAGACAGCTCATCTCAGAAGCAGAATCACCAACTTTTTGCAGAAGGGCGGAGAGTCATTTGCTGAAGCCTGGGATAGATTTAAAGAGTACCGTAGAGAGTGCCCTCACCATGGATTCACTGATGAGCAGATGCTCAGGATTTTCTACAATGGAGTCACCTGGGATTACAGGATAAGTCTTAATTCAGCTAGTAATGGTAATTTTATGACTCAGAGCATAGAAGGCGCGTACAGGTTGATTGAGAATATGGCGCAGAGCTCTAGCGATCAATGTTCTGAATATGATCGGTCAAAGAGGGTCTGCAGTGTTGAGACGCCATCTGCAGCAGAGATAGCAGAGCTGGCAGCTGCTAAGATCAGGAGCTTTATGCAAGGAAGCCATCAGGGCACTAGTATGGTTGGAAATGCTTCAGATGCGATCTGCTATTCAGAGCCAGCTGCATTGGTTTCAGAGGGCACTCATGAGGTTAATTTTGTAGGTGGTCAAGGATTTCCAGGCTACAATGCAGGCTATTAGAGGCAGTATGGACAGAGTTCAGGTTCCGGATACCAAAATCAGAACCAGTACCAGCCTAGACAGCAAGCTCCTCCACCTCCAGCTGCTAATCCCAATGACGAGTTGAAGGGTATGATGCAGCTCATGCTAGCCAATCAGCAGAGGGTCTCCACTGACATCACGGACACCAATGGGGGACTAGAAGCTGTGACCACTCATCTGAAGATGCTGGACACTCAAGTGGCACAACAAGCAGAAGTTGTTAAACGACAGCAAGGAGCTCTTCCGGCTAGAGGAGAGCAGAATCCAAGGAAGGAGTGTCATGCCATTTCTGTAATGGAAAACGATCCAGCAGATGAGGAACTGACCGGTCGGTCTACACAAGGACCGGTCGATCTTGAATCAGATCGAGACTAGACCTTGGTCTCTAGAGAATGGACCGGTCGGGCTCCAGGGAGACCGGTCGGTCTGGCACCACCACCAGACGTGTCCTGGGTCTCTGGAGAATGGACCGGTCGGGCGCCAGGAAGACCGGTCGGTCCTGTTGATAGCCCGCCGATTTGCGCTTATGTTCCTAAGGCACCTTACCCCGTTTGTCCTAGGGAGTCTCAAGAGTGCAATGCTGTGTTACAAAAAGGGACAGTGACGAAGCTTGGAGATCCTGGTCGCTTTGAACTTTCAGTCCAGATCGACTCTACAGTTTTTCCTCGCTCCCTCTGTGATTCAGGCTCTAGTGTCAACGTCATGCCTTACTCCGTTGCAAAAAAATTGGGTTTTAAAGATTTCAGGCTTCCTAAATTTTCTTTAAAATTTGCTGATTGTTTTGTTAAACCCCCTATAGGTTTTCTTGAGGACGTTCAGCTGCTAATTGGTGGTATCTTTGTCCCTGCAGATTTCGCGGTGCTCGACATGGCTGAAGAACCAGGAGATCCTCTCATCCTGGGAAGATTGTTCCTTTGCACAGCTGGTGCAAGGATTGATCTCAAGCATGGACGTATTAATCTCCAACTGGGAGACACTGAGATGACGTTCAAAATGGACAAGTTGCTGGAGAACCATGTAACCGATGACCCGCCTTTCTCGCTTAAGGAGCCAGACATCACAGATCAAGTCAACGAGGGCCCAACCCTCCCTAACACCACCATCACAGAAGGTGCTGTCATCCCTCCTGCAGATCCACCTGATCCACCTTGAAAGACACACACGTCGAGCTAACGACGTTAAACAAAGCGCTTGGTGGGAGGCAACCCACCGGTAGGTTAGTTTTTCTTTTCTTTTCTTTTTCTTTTCATTTTCTTATCTTTCTTTTGATAGTCTTTCCTTTAGATTTATTTTCACACCGGGTCGGTGTGAAGTAAGTCTGGGGGGAAGTACTATTAGTACTAATTATGTTTATTTTCTTATTTTCAGTTTTATTTACACCTTTGTGATATGAATGCGATTCTAGGACCACATGATGCTTGCTAACTCTGTTTTTAGATTAACAGTGACTAACCAATGCTATGGGAAGATTAAAAATGCCCTAGGCGGATCAGTGTTACCAGAAGGCTCCCGTCTCCTTGAAAGCTAACGTTGGTACTAATATACTATTATGTTTTTCTTAACTCAGGGAATTCGAAATCGCATAAGAAGTAGCAACCACGTTAGGAGTCCTATCCTTTTTTTTCAAACACTATCCTCTCTTCAGGACTCTTAATGGCCAGGCTCACTTTTAGTCTGGTACCACACTCTCACCCTTACCTTTCTTTTAAACCTCATGCATTCTGTCCAAGACATTGACATGCACTCAAGCGCAAAAACTCCGGAGACGTAGTCCGGCCAGGTGATCATTCTAAAGACCTTCCGGTACAAATTATCAAACTTTCTGCTTAGGATTTTTATTATTTTCATTTCTTTAGTTATTTTTCGTTTTTTTTTTAACTGTGCTTAGAAACAAAAGCTAGAACTGATCCCCAGCATTAAAAAAAAAATTAAAAAAAAAAAAAAAATTCATTAAAATGCTGAAAGGGATCAGAATAAAGCTTAGATTTTTAAAGAATATCTATTAAGCACATTTCTGTTTCTTGTTCTCCGCATTATTTCTTTAGATAAGCAGAAAGTTAGTATTTATAAAAGAATAGGAGGTCTTAAGTTTGAAAGGTTGTGCATCATCTTTGGATTTAGTTCTCTTGGGTTTTTCTGCCATGACTTGCATTCGGCCGCGACTGAGGTTAGCCTAAACACTTTACACCACCATTAAACAGCCTAAATCCCTAACCCTTATGCGACGGACATTTTCCCTCTGGTAAGATTTATGGACCCTGGTGTAGAAGTCGCTGAGACATAGGAACTTGAGTATGGTAACATTGCTATGTATTTGACAAAGTACATGAAGTACCATATTGGTTTTTGATCTGTTTATGAGTTTTCAGGCTTTTAGCATTACATCTGTGGGGTCCTAAAGGATTGCATCAGGTCACAAAAGGTTAGTGTGGTTTTTATAGCTTCCTTGAACTTGTTTCTAGTCTGTCTTCACTTGAGGACAAGCAAAGATCTAAGTCTGGGGGAGTTGATATAACGTGAATTTGGAGTTTTCTAACCATGTTTTTAACGCGTTTTCGGAGCATTTGGAGTTGTTTTATACTGATATTCAGGCCATACTTCAAGAGTTTGATCCATATGCATTCGGGAAGAGGATTCAAGCAAATGAGCAAAAATCGGGACTCTCTGGAGCTCAGACCGGCCGGTCCACTTTCCAGAGGCTACTGGGTCTTCAAATCTCGAGCTGGATCGATCGGTCTTCAAGGTCTTGGTCGGTCTTAGTGGACTGGTCGGTCCTAGATGTGGACCGGCCGGTCTGAGCTCCAGAGAGTCCCGATTTTCGCTCATTTGCTTGAATCCTCTTCCCGAATGCATATGGATCAAACTCTTGAAGTATGGCCTGAATATCAGTATAAAACAACTCCAAAGGCTCCGAAAACGCGTTAAAAACATGGTTAGGAAACTCCAAATTCACGTTATATCAAGAGGTTTAATGAAGTCGATAGGTGACGATAGAGGAACAAAAGTCTGGTTAGACAAATGGATAATGGATTGTCATCCGCGTCGTCCTGTGAATAAGCAGAGTTTATATAACATTGACCTGGATGTCTCCTCCTTACTTACTTCGGATAAAAAATGGAGAACCAAGTTGGTTAGTGATTTATTTCCTCCGGATGATGTGGCAAGGGTTATGGAACTTCCGATTGGTGGTTCTCGGGATAAATTCATTTGGGCGTATATGGATCATGGTGCTTACATGGTGAAGAGCGGCTACTGGTATGTTGCAAATCACCCTCTTGGTTCCTCAATACAGTCTAGTTCTTTATTGCTTCATCGATTGTCTCTAAAACAAAGGGTATGGAAAATTCAAACTTCTCCTAAAATTCGTATGTTTATGTGGAGAGTTATATCCGGAGCTTTAGCAGTGGCAGAGAGGTTGAATACGAGGGGGATATTGGTGTCTCCAATTTGCAAATTGTGTAATAATGGTGGTGAGTCGATAAATCATGTGTTATTTCAATGTCACACTGCTCAACAATTGTGGGAGATTGCTGGATTTCCCATAACTAATTATGCATTTGGAGGATCTCTTGAAGAAAATATGGAAGTTGTGTTCAATCTTATTGAAACTTCTTCGAGTATGATCAACGATACCGATCACCTGCCGTGGATCTTATGGGGCATTTGGAAGAATCGCAATGAGATTCTTTTTGCAGGTACTCAAATCTCTTTACCAGTAGTGATGTTCCG
Source organism: Draba incana (assembly GCA_963576765.1). Lineage (NCBI taxonomy): Eukaryota > Viridiplantae > Streptophyta > Magnoliopsida > Brassicales > Brassicaceae > Draba > Draba incana. The sequence goes on along the minus strand of OY755211.1, from coordinate 10,941,730 downwards.
AGCTCGGGAAGAAGCAAAATGTTGGAAGGCAGAAAATTTTGATGGGTTGGAGACTTCTGATAACAGAGGACGTTGTCGAATTTTGGCGAATCGATGGCAAAAACCAAGTTCAGGTATCATCAAATGTAATATCAATGGTCATTGGAGAAATTCAACGTTGCTTTGTGGTGGTGCTTGGATAACTAGAGGATCTTATGGGGAGGTTTTGTGTCATGCTCGGGATGCATTTACTCGGTCTCGAAATCGGTTGGAAGCTGAATTTAGAGTTTTACTATGGGCTATGCAGAGCCTTAAAGATTTACACGTTCAGAATGTGGTGTTTGCTTCGGATTGTACGGCTCTTCACGCAGCTTTGTTGAAACCATGGGACTGGCCACGTTATCGAGTATTCACGGAGCGTATTATTGAGCTAAGTCTAAGTTTCCAGAGTTGTTCTTTTGACATTGAAACACCTTTGGCGAATACGGTAGTTCGTGAGATTGCTAAGAGTGTTACAAGAGACGGTCGTTTGCAGTCTTATATCGCGCTTGGAGGCCCAAGTTGGTTACATGATTTGATTGCACGGGAAGCTTGGGGTTAGCATCTTTAGTTCCCTTGTCATTGGGTGCGATGCTTCTTTTTGCAAGCTTTTTCTTGTGTTTTGCTTCAAACTCTTGTTCTTTCTCTATTCTTGATTAATATCAATTCAGATGGTTTTAAAAAAAAATGCATAAGGATATAATTAGGTGCAACTACAGATGCTTTCTTCATCTCGTGGCTAGTAATAAGGAATTATTGGACATTATTTTTTTTATAAAAATGGTTATTGGACATTTTGTATGTTTTAAAGAGAAACTAATCGTAAAAAGCACAAACGTAGACAATTTTGATTATATATTTAATCGAAGTCAGTAGATTCGACGAAAACCCAGCTGTCTAATGCGAAATATGAAAGTGTGAAAATATCTCTTTGCCTCATATATTCAACGACAATGATACAAGAAGATAAATAAACAAAAAAAATCGTAATACATCCAAAAAAAAAGATTCACGAAATCAAGATTATTCGCAATGAGCACGGAAATTTGCAAGATGATGCTTCTTCAAAAAAAAAAAATATATCCAAACTCATTTGTCATGTGTATATATATAGTAAGTTGTTATAAAATAGTTGAACAAATTAATAAATCAACATTGCTTTCAAGCAATGTTTTTCGAAATAGTTTACTCGTTAAGACGAAAGATACATAATATTAAAAAAAAAAAATATATATATATATATATATATATATATATATGGCCTATGCCTAAGCTTCAAAACGATTTAATAATTAAATTTATTAAGTTACTTATGGAAAACTGAAACCGAATCAATTGTGCAAGTGGTAATTTAGAAATGAGATTAGTGTTTTAATTAGATTCATGATTTGTTTTTTTTAAAACAATACCGCCATCCCTAGTTTTATTTTTTACACGCTATGTAATAAATAACATATACTTTTATTATCAATGACATAATATATAACGAGATTCCACGAAAAATCATTTGTTTTATAACTGTACTATAGTGCTATATTATATGTAAAATTATGGTATAATATATAGCAAAAAGAACTCTTTGAGATTTTTTAATTATATACGAATTTCCAATTATATGTGGATCTTTTCATATGGATCATAGGAATATAGGATGAGCAAGGTGAAACGGTCAATTTCGACCGGAACTTTTCCGTCGTAGTTTTTTACACTAAAGTTTTTACATGTGGCTTATTACAACTTAAATTAAAAAATTATTCAAATTTCATATTTAGACTAACATCCTATGTACTGAAATGTACCTTAACCAATTTTCCGTTAGTCAACATTAATGGAACAATAACTAAAATGACATATGGGTCAGCTGGCTCGGCTTCGTTCATTTAAATCAACGTCATTTCGATGTCGATTTTATTTGGAAGAAACTCAAAATCCAATCCTTAATTCGATATTGCTTTATTAATACAATCAAACGATGTTATTTTGAGTCAACGAAACCGAGGCATTCACCTAACCCATGTGTCATCGTGTCTTTTTAAAGTTGAAATCTGAATAATTTTTCATATTAAAATAACCCACATAATTTTTCATATAAATTTTTTTTTGGTAAAATAATTTTTCATATTAAGTGAGGTATTGTTTTTCTAGCTCTTCTTCTAATATTAAGTTTCTGACTACATCAAAGCATTTGTATGCTTCTATCTCTCAAACTATTCTCTTGAACTCAATGACTTCTTAGTCATTGCCTTGTATTTTCTTTTCCTTGCAATTTTAATAGAAAGCCCTTTATCAAAAAAAAAAAAAAAAAATCCACATATGAAAACTCAAGTTTAAAAAGACACAAGGTAAAAAGTGCAGATTCAAAATAACTGTTGTCCCGTTGGGCGAAGTCTATATAAAATGAGAAATCATGGCGATAGGCTAGCACAATCACATAATCATTATTTTCTAATCAAGACAAACATTAAAGGTTGTCCTTTTTAAAAAAAATAAAACATTATGCAAAATTTAGTTTTTCAAAAAACAATTCACACAAAAAGGTTAGGTTGTCTAATTTGCTAAAATATTAGTAATAAAATAATTTAATAACTTCCGGCAGTAAATTAAATGTGATATGTGGAAGATTTTCCTTAATTCCTTATCTATGTGTCGACCCCATCATCTCCTTTGTATATATATATGAGACAAAAGTTGCCACTCTCTTCACATTAAACTACCAACCAAAAGAAAGAAAAAGAGGAGAGAAATGACAGTCGAAGAGGTAGGAGATGATTATACAAAAGATGGAACAGTTGATCTTAGAGGCAATCCTGTTCGAAGATCCATTAGAGGTCGTTGGAAAGCTTGTTCTTTCGTTGTTGGTATTAATCTCTTCTTCTCTTTCAATATTTTTTTCCTTTTTATTGTCTTCCCATAATATATACAACTAAATTGCGTATGCGTTAATCTTTTGAATCTTTTTAATGTTCTTTAAGATTATGATATGATTAGTATATCTTAAAATCTCCCATGAGTCTTGGAAACTTTTCAATGGTTACGAGAGAAAGTAAAATGGTGACGTATCTTATCCTACCTAATTATTAAGAAACCATATGAAAAGTTTTTGAGGTCAACAATTTGAGGTCATAAATATCCCCAATTAATTGAGGGGAAGATTATTTTCTACTATATAAAAAATCTGCAAAGACATTATAACTAGGCTTAGGGCATGTGTATTGGAGACATTTTGGGGTGTTCTTATAATATAAAACTAGGTTAGTACCCGTGTTGAATACGGGTTTAACTGTAACTATTAAATTAATTCAATTGTTTGATTACATGTAAATATAGATATGGACAAAGACTGTTAATATTATTAGGCTCCAAAAGTATTGATGAGAGATTAATTGTGTTATGTACTTTGATCACTTTTATAATTGTTTAATATTTTTTTGTGGTATAATATTACTATGATTTATATAAATAGTCTACATTTATTTGTCTTTGTGTAATTAAAATATATATATATTTTTTACGATGAAATTTGTTTTGGAATTGTTTTTAAGGGAAAATTTTAAAATTTTTATAAACTTTAAAGAAAGCACATTGAATAAATTATGTATGAGTAAGAACTCAAAAAAATTATTTTGTCTTATTTGAATGATAATTATCTTAAGTTTACAAATATCTCAATATATATACACATATATAATGAATATTTTTTGAAAACAACTAATGAATTTTGTCATTAATTAAATGATTCCAAAAATGAAGATTGTGTATAATCTTGAAAGATATTCTACATAATTCTGTTTGATTATAGGGATTGTGTCATTAATTTGGGGTGTTTGAATGATAGTATAGTAAATGATTAATAGTAGAATAAAATTATTAACTAAAAATTTGAAAAAATTGAAATTGTGTATAATCTTGAAAGATATTCTACACAATTATGTTTGGTTATAGGGATTGTATCATTAATTTGGAGTGTTTGGATGATAGTATAGTAGATGTAATAATAGAATAAAATTATTAACTAAAAAATTGAAAAAAAATTGAGAGCTTGACACATCATCAAAATGCTTCTCCTTTAATATATAGAGGATTATTAAAATGGTTGTAAAATGAAGAAAGAGAGTGTTTGTTGGGGTATATTGAAATATAAAATTAATAAAATTTGAGTAAAAAAAGTAGATAGTGAGTGTGTTTAGGAAAAGGAAGAGACAGAATGTCTAAAATTGGATATTTTTGAGAGTGTTAGAAAAAAGAAAAAAGAGTGTTTAAATATAAAATTAATAAAAATTGAGTAAAATGATGAAAAAGGTATAAAATTGAGTAAAAAGAAGAGAGAGTATGTGTTTTAATAATTTTATAATGTTTAGACAACCTAAAACGTCTGCAATGTACATGGCCTAAGCAGTATTAAAAATGATATAAACTCAATATAATGGTCAACTATAAAAGTAATACATATCCATTTATTATTTAAAAGTAACTCCATTTCCTAATTTTATATTTTAACATTAGTTAGTATCTTATAGTTTTATATTTACCAATATAAATTACTAGGAGAAATATTCTCTTAATTAACGCATTAATTATATGTCTCATATTCCCCAAAAAATATCTCACATTATTCATTTTATTTTTCCTTAATTAATTAATTGTTATTTTTTGTGTGATAAGTGTACGAGGTGTTTGAACGGATGGCTTATTACGGAATATCGAGCAACCTAGTGATCTATATGACTACGAAATTGCACCAAGGCACGGTCAAGTCGTCGAACAATGTGACCAATTGGGTTGGGACGAGTTGGCTCACTCCAATCTTGGGTGCTTATGTTGCCGATGCTCATCTTGGTCGGTACATCACTTTCGTCATCTCTTGTGCTATTTATTTATCGGTGAGTTTATTTTTTGTCATACATTTACAAAAACACACACACAGAAAACGTAAAAAAAATCAATTATTTTTTAACATATCAAAGTTGTGACCACATAAAGAACTAAATTAGGTAAGTATGCCGAAAAACGTGAATCTAATTGTCTAAGCATGGGAGCCTAAAAATGTGATGATTGGTGAATATGCTATGTTTGCTATAGTATGGGCATTGTACTTTTGTTATGAATCCTCTCTTCACATTATAAATGTCTCATAGGTTATAAGCAGCAAAATGATGAATTAATAAGCTGGTTAGAGTGAGTAAATTAAATATGGTTAAAATTTCAAGAGTGAAATTGTTATACGGCTCAAATTATAATTACAGGTTGTAGATTTTGATCTTGAATTTTCCATTCAAGTTTCAGATAAGTGTGCCAATTTTTTTTTTTAAATTAAAAAGCGAGTCAACGAGAACAGATTAGTCCTTATAGATAAGATAAGGACCGATCTAAAAATCCACGATAGAGTCAATAATATCAATCCAGTTTTTGTTTGTTCTTATACGTACACTAGAGATGCATCGATCTGTCTTTTTGCCTTTCTTATATTGACGCGTGCAATACTTTTCTACAAGGAAAAAAAGACATTAGTTTGGAACTATAAATTTGTATATATGTTGACAAACTAGTGACTTTGAAATAATCATTACTATATACTAATTATTTATTTATTTATTTTAATCGTCTGGAAAATTATAGAAAGTGGTTCGACACACGAGAAAAATTGTGGATCGAAACAAAGCTATAAAAGGAAATTAATATTCGAAAGACTTATCTACTACTGCTACATATGGTAAAGTCGATATAGGATTAGCATGTTTTCTTTCCTTTCTATTTACATCCTTTTTGGGTCAACTATAAATCTACATACTATATATGTTAAATCTTCTATTCATTACATTTCTCAAAGTCGTACCTAACCTACTTCTTGGAACAAGAATATTGAAACAAAATTTTTTATTAAATGAATTATTTTATTTCGATGTTAACATTTTTTCAAATGATACTAAAACTTTTAGTGTTTTTCATAGACTCTTGCAAGTTATATGCATACATGTGAAAAATACAAACTAAAACAAAAAGAAATTATTTGCAATTTGCATTCATTTGGTGGTACAATTTATAACGATGTTCTAACAAAAGAAAAAGTAATTTTGTCAACATGTAAACACAAAAGTTATAAAAAAAAAAAAAACATGTAAACACAATAACTTTAATATATAACATAAACACAGTATTTTGTATGTGCGAAAGGATTAATATCTTAGTCATCAGCAAATTCATGAAGAGTAAATTATCTGCTATATACTCATTTATAAACAACACTGAAATAACATGTTTAATCATTTATCAATTGTAGGGGATGATGGTATTAACACTATCAGTATCTATACCGGGAATCAAACCACCAGAATGTTCTGCGACCAATGCTCAAGATTGCAAAAAAGCTTCGGTTTTACAGTTAGCGGTTTTCTTTGGAGCGTTATACACATTAGCGATCGGTACAGGAGGTACAAAGCCGAACATATCAACAATAGGAGCCGATCAATTCGACGTTTTCGATCCAAAAGAGAAGATTCAAAAACTATCATTCTTCAATTGGTGGATGTTTAGTATTTTCTTTGGTACTCTCTTCGCCAACACTGTTCTTGTTTATGTTCAAGATAATGTGGGATGGGCCTTAGGTTATGGACTTCCAACAATAGGCCTTGCTATTTCCATTTCAATTTTCTTGATGGGCACTCCATTTTATCGCCATAAACTTCCTACGGGAAGCCCTTTCACGAAAATGGCCCGAGTCATTGTGGCTTCACTTCACAAGGCCAAGGCACCTATGTCGCGAGACCTCACACAATTCCACGAGCTGCCTTCGCTAGAATATGAGCGAAAAGGCGCCTTTCCGATCCAGGCCACTCCAAGTCTACGGTATAGTGTCTGTTTTTTGTAGTTAATTAAGACTCGTTGCTTCGTTTTTTGGTTTAAGAAATTCGGTTTAGAAATATTTGCCAATTTTGTTGTTAAAAAAAGAAAGAAAGAAATATTTGCCAATTTAAAATTGTTTTGAGTTTAATTTCTTAGCATATCATGAAGTACCTAACATATAATTAACTATATATGTTGCAGATTCTTAGACAAAGCTTCACTCAAAATAGGAACAACTCATAAATGGAATCTTTGTACTATCACTGAAGTCGAAGAAACAAAACAAATGTTGAGAATGTTACCTGTCTTGTTCATAACTTTCGTCCCAAGCATGATGATCGCTCAAATCAACACTTTGTTTGTCAAACAAGGAACCACTTTAGACCGAAAGATCACCGGGAATTTCAGCATCCCACCAGCGAGTCTTGGCGGCTTCGTGACACTCTCAATGCTCATCTCCATAGTTCTATACGATCGAGTCTTTGTCAAGCTAACCCGGAAATTCACGGGAAATCCAAGAGGCGTTACTTTACTTCAACGAATGGGTATTGGTCTTATCTTCCACATTGTCATCATGATCGTCGCATCAGTCACAGAAAGGTACGTTATCAGGGGCGGATCCAGAAGATAATTGTGTATGGAGCACATATATATATATATATATATATATATAACAAAAATTTTAAAGTTATAAAAAGGTGCTAATACTACATTTTAATGATATGAGAACTGCTAAATATTATAACTATAATATGAGAATTTAGTTTTATTTTTGATAACATTTACAGAAAACAAAGTGAATAAAATGAGTTTTTTTAAATGCTAAATATTCATTTCAATGCCATTAATATAAAATTTCATATTACATATAGTTTTATTTTTTTTAGAAAAGGTATATTACACATAATAGTTTATCTTTATAAGATTTGTTTTCTTGTTTTTTTATAGGTAGATTATAAAAGTTTTGGAATACCAAAGAAACAAAAATACAAAATATTAATTGAAATAAGAAAAAATGTTTAGGAAAAAAGAACAGTAAAGAGCATTGATTACTGAAAGGTTCGAACCCCGTATATATGATGAACGAGTCTTTCAATACCAATTGATCTGATAGAACACAGTGGCATACATACACAATTTATTTACCGATTTAGTATGGGGCACGTGCCCTCAATCTCATAACGTGGGTCCACCCCTCTACGTTATTCGTTTTTGTTAAGTTTTTGGAGCTTTTAATTCCATCTTAGAGAAAAAACTACTATAAAATTTCTAACCAAAATTGTTTAAAATACATTATAAATACATTTTATGAATTTACATTATTGATAACATACATTTAAAAAATATTGAGTAAGACTATATATAATACTATATCAGTTTCACCACAAAACTAATTGACAATCAATAAAGCGATTCCATTGTAAGGAATCAAGTTATTAGTAACATGTCACTGATGAATAAAAAAAAACTATAGGGGGTGTATTCCATCTTAATTACAAAACATAAAATAAAATAAATCTTCCATTTTAAATTACAACATATATGTAATTTTAACTTATTCAATCTTCCATTTAAAGAGATTAGAGTTTTTATGAGATTTTAGGTGATTTTAATGATTTGGTGTGATTATATGAAATTTATTATAAAATTCTAAATTTCCCTGAAATCAATAAAAACCAAACCCTTAGTAATAACAGTCAGTTTTAAAGTACTTTTTTCAAATCATTAGTTCAATAACACTAGATTTTAATAGGTTTTTTAAAATATACTCCATCTGTTCCTAAAAACATGATGTTCTTGATTTTAAAGTTGTTACATAAAATATGATGTTCTAGCTTTTTTTATTATTTAATATTAATAAATCTTAAAATTTAAAGTGTATTAAATAAAAAGGTTTGAATACTATTGGTTCATAGTTATGGGAATTGGTTTTGTGCGAGAATCAATGTATTTAATATTAAATCTTAATTGTTTCTTAATAAGTGTGAGAGTAGTAGAACATCATGTTTTTAGGAACAGAGGGAGTATGATTCAATAACATAGGACTTGACAAATTAAAACAAATCACCTAAAATGCTAGATTGAATACATCCCCCGTAGTTTTATGATCGGTGACTAATATCGTAACTCCAGACTCCATATTTTCTTGTAGTGCATTAGTTTGTTACCTTTACACATTGTTGATTTGGTATTATTGTAACAGGTATAGACTCAAAGTCGCTTCTGATCATGGACTCACCCACAAAACCGGAGTAAAACTACCATTGACAATTTTTGCTTTGCTTCCTCAATTTGTGTTAATGGGTATGGCTGATTCGTTCTTAGAAGTTGCAAAGCTCGAATTTTTCTACGACCAAGCTCCTGAAAGCATGAAAAGTCTTGGAACATCATATTCGACCACAAGTTTAGCGGTTGGAAATTTCATGAGTAGTTTTTTGTTGTCGACGGTTTCTGAAATAACGAAGAATCGAGGAAGAGGATGGATTTTGAATAATCTTAATGAGTCAAGGTTGGATTATTATTACTTGTTCTTTGCGGTACTTAATTTGGTGAATTTCGTCTTGTTCTTGGTTGTGGTTAAGTTTTATGTCTATAGAGCTGAGGTTACTGATATGAAAATGGAGGAAATGAAGCTGATGGATGTAAAGGAGAATGAACAAATATAATGATTTATGCAGTTTTTTCTATGTCTTAGATATATATATATATATATATATATATTTTTTTTGATATTTGAATTTAAGGGTGTGTGATTGATAAGCTCTTTAAGAAATTTCTACAGTTTTCAAAGCGTTTACTGTTTATAACAGTTTTTAACGGATCGAATAAGGGTTGTAGGTAAACCCCACAAAAAGTTCACAACTCCTGAACCATTGTATCTTTGTGTTGTTCATGTCTGTTTTTCTAAAAAAAACGTTTTTTCTTTTTCTAAAGCAATTAGTTTTAGGCTTTTCCACTCCATTCTGATTAAGTGTTCTACTCCACATGTGGTTCTCCGGGGAAGCAGTCATATGCATAAATCGTAAACCATATGTTTTGTTTCGGCATCCGAACGTGAGCAGGGGCAGATCTAGGGGTAAGTTTAAGTTAGTGCACAAAATAAATAAATTTATTAATTTGTGGGTGTATTTTATCTTACAAATGAACAAAAATTGTATTAACCTTAGAATAAATAAATAATTGGAACTGTAGAAGAACATTTCGAGTAACTAGATACATTAATCTTAAAGTCCATAAAAATGGAAATACTACAAGAAAACAGTCCATTAGTGACTACGGTTTGTGACTGAAAAATCAGTCACTAATATTTGCGACTACTTTGAGACGAATTTCCGACTAATTTGCCACGCCAATAAAAGGCGTCGTAAACTAGTCGCTAATTTGCGACGCCAGCAACTAGTCGTAAGGTAGTCGCACATTAGTGACTACTTTGTGACACCAAAAAGTAGGATCAGAAGTCGTCATAAATCAGTCACAAATTAGCGACTCCAGGAAGACGATTATAGTGGTCGCAAAATGGTGACGGATTTGTGACTATCAGAGGAGTCACAATTTAGCGACGCCTTCAAAGAGTCACTAAAGCGTCGCTAATTTGTGACTCTTTAGTGACTAAATAGGGTTTAGGGTTTCAAAATAACAATTTTAAAAAAAAATTGGTAGTGACGAATTTGTGACTCTTTAGTGACCATATAGGGTTTAGGGTTTGAAAATAACAATTTAAAAAAAAAATTAATAGTGACGAATTTGTGACTCTTTAGTGACTATATAGTGTTTAGGGTTTTGGATTCTCAAACCTATACTAATGTCACAAAATAGTCACAAATATACCACTATTTTGCGACACATTTGCGACGCATAAGTAAATTTGCGACTGATTAGTGACTACTTTGCCACTCCATTTTACAATAATACACATTAAACCCCAAAATGTATGCTTCTATGATTCATAGTTGTATTTAGCTTGTACTAAAGCCAATGAAAAAGTAGCCAAGATGTGGTTGTAGTGAGTAAATCAATTTCCAAAAAAATATTTATGTGAGAACAACATTTATGTACTTTAGCATATAAACACTTAGAAGTTTTAAAGTAAGTTTATATATGTAAAGTTGATGTTTTTGTAAATTAGTTTTGTTAGTGGTGGTATAATGGTTATATGAGTTTATTTAGGGTATATGGTTTAGGGAAATGGCAGAAAAACAAAATTTGGGTCTAAATGTTTAGGTTTTAGGGATTTGATTTGTGACTAACTTAAAATCGTCACAAATCAGTCACAAATTAGTAACTATTTTGCAACTTATTTGAGACTAATATATAGGCGGGAATTATTTGGGGGTTTGGTGAAATAATTTGATTTTTTGGGTGGGAATTTACCGTTCCAAACTTTTTTTGTTTTGACTAAATTACATCTCTTTAAAACAAAGAGTCTAAAATCCAGCGTTCCCAAATTAGTTTCACAAACCCTAGAATTTTATTTCTCTCCAAATCTCAATCCGATTCAACTTATCTCTCTCTCAGAGACATTTCTTTCATGTGATTTGTTCATCTCTCTTTCGATTTGGATCTAAATCTTCACCTCTCTTTCTCTCTCTCTATTTCTCGTTCGCGTCTTTCGTTCGCGTCTCTCAGCCTCTCACTAGCTTCTCTGGCGAAACCGAGCTCTCTTGTGCCACCGCCGTGAAGAAAGTCTGGGAATACGTGAAGCTTCACAATCTCCGTCGTCGAAAGTTAAAGCATCGGTAAATCCAGCGTCCTCGAAGCACTCGTCGCCGTGATTTTCTCCCTCGCGGCAATGAAATCTTCACTCGCCGTCGTGTCCTTCTCCAGCTTATTCAGACGAAACCACGCTCCGATGGTGGCTCCGATGTCGAGTGGGGAGAGTTTCTTCACCAAGGTAGCAAACGATTCTATGATTTCTTTGAAATTCGTCGAGAGATTGAGGTTTTTTTGCTTTACTCTCTCTTCTAAATTCGTTTCACCTTATAAATTTCAAATCATCAGATTCAAAGAAGAACAAGAAAGTTTCTTCTTACGGGAAATTTCAGTAAGAAGAAGAAGAAAGTTTCTGATATCAAACGACCCGAAGATTTCGTGCTTGAGTTTAGGGCTAAGGTTAGAACTTGTTTTTGTAGTCCATGAATTGATTCATGTTTGGTTGAATCTAGTCTTTGAACTAAATTAGAAGTTATACACCTTCAAGTTTTAAGTTTCATTTGGCTAATATCTGCATATCTATGGCTTGTCATTGCTTTATGTAGTGTTGAAGTTTCTTGAATTAGATTTTTTGTCAGCGTCTCTTAGACTGTAACTGATTTACATATCCGATGTGTTACTCCTTTGAGATTTCTTTCTAGTTTATAAGGTCGTGCTTTTGTTTTTGCTAATAGTGTATCTTTCTTTGTTATCTGATTGTTTCTTCTTTGTTACTTTTATTACCTTTAGGAAGTAGATCTTATTCGGATGAAGCAGAGGGTAAAGAGGCCAAAGTCTTTGCCTCCACCAGTAAAATCAAACCTTGTATTCATCATACGCATCCAAGGGTAATTGATAGTCTCCGATGGTTTTATTTTCTCTGTTTGAATTTGATCTTTGTCGTCAAAGCAACTGATCTTGTGTCGTCATACCCATTTGACATAAGTGTAAATTTCTTTTGATAGGCCATCCTTTACCGAAGAATAGGGCAGGAGACATTGGTTCTCCAAATTCTTGCTCTGTAAGTTCACATTTATAGTGATATGAAGTGGTCGAGAACAAATTTTTGTGTTGAATTTGAATGTTATTAACAAGAATTTCTGTGCTGGGGGGCCAGGAAGCTTGAGGATTGTGCAGCTGCAGAGCAATATTGTGTAGAGATTGGTAGACCAGATGCTTTTATGAAGTAGGTTCTTTTCCTTCTTTTGTGAAAGCCACCACACAGTTTTCATTTGTCATTGTCAAATTCCTTTAACAATAGTTTATCGTAGGTTACTTGATATGTACCTGGATCCTCAAGATGGTAAAGAGCCTATGTTCAAGGCTGCTGTTCGTCTTCTCCACAACCACGGGGAATCACTTGATCCTTTGCAAGTTTTGGAAGTAAGAAATCCTAGACATTTGTATGTTAGAAGATGTTGGTGCTGCTTATAATCCTACAGCTTTTTTCGTCTGTAAGTTGTTTGATGCTAAAGCTGAAATCATGTGTTATTTGCAGAAATTGTCTCCTGATATGCCCTTAAAGCTGGAATCAGATACAATTTTGAGAATGATGAGGGCAAGGGTTCATCATCATCGTCAAGGCCAGGTAAAAGTTACAATTTTTTTCTTTCTTAATTCATCATCGTTCCTCATCATCATCATTTAGTATTGTGTGTTTTAGCTGTCAAATGTGTGCAATCAATAACAGTAATCTGTACAGTTAGATGCTAAGAAAGTAACACTGATTAACTTATCAAAATTTGTTACTGTGTTATTAGTTCCTACAATCTGTATGTGGTCTAAATGCTCTTAAGCCAATTGTTTCAGATCGTACACAATATTTCTCGTGCATTGGATGTAGACTCAAGGTTGATAGATGGGTATTCCGGTTCAAGCAAGAAATGTATCAGATGATGCTCATGTATCTTATGGATTCTTAACAACGTGTTATTCTTGATTAAATGTGTTCCTTAACAGTTTTATCTATTATTGTGAGTTGTAGGTGAAAAAAGGAGGAGATAAGGGGATTATTATTCGGCTGAGGATTGGAAGCATATAGATTTCATGAGACTTGTAAAGTTTATGACTGTGATATTCCTAATTTCAATTATGCATCTTGTAAATGTTATGGTTTGTTTCAAAGAGTAGAATATTTGATGGATCTTATATGTAATGTAACTTTTGTTTGTTTTGACAAGCTATATGCTTGTTTTGTAGTATAAATTTTCATTTCAAGTTCTTTTTTCATTAACAACATTAGGTAATTGTAGAAACACAAACAAACAATAATTAGTCACTTATAAGTGACTGAAAAGAGACCAAAATGTGACTCATAAACCAAGGCGTTGTAAATCAGTGGCAAATTAGTGACCAAAATGTGACTAAACTAAAATGTGACAACAACAATGTAGTCTCTAATTAGAAGCTAATTAGTCGCTAATTGGCGACGAATATAGTTAGTCATAAATCAGTCGCAAAATCAGAAGTCGCTCATTAGTCGCTTATTTGCCACGCCAAAGGCAGTCCCAAATACATTGCTAATTAGTGACTACCTACATGAGTCACAATTGTGTCGCTTATTTGCGACTGAGTTATGGAGTTATTAATCCGTCGCAAATTAGCGACGAATTTGCGACTGAGTTAGGGAGTCATAAATCCGTCGCAAATTAGCGACGAATACTCAGCGTCGCAAATTAGCGACGGCATTTTTGCGACGCCGAGTTGGCGTCGCAAAGTAGTCGCAAAGGCCTAATTAGTGACGAATTTGTGACGTTTCTGGTAGTGGCAAATGGCCTGTTTTCTTGTAGTGAAATAGAGATCATATTTTATGATATTAGATAAATATTACTTTTTTTTGGTCGAATAAATATTACTTAGATTTAGATTTTTGAATTATATGAGCTATGGAGACAAAGATCTGTGAGAATCTTGGATCCTTGATTTCAACTTTTTTAAGGGTGAATTTGTGGAATAACACAAAAAGAAAATTATAATCTAAAAACTAACCAATTTTAGTCTAAAAAGAAAATTATAATCAGATGGTTAGTTTTTAGATTATAATTTTGTTTTGGGTTATTTTTTCTAATAATCCTTTTTCAATCTTAAAACCAACAATAATATAGGCAACCGAGGCAAAAGAAGAAAAAAAATGAATGTAAGATGTGGGAAACTAGTCTTAAACCATCTGAATATTAGCTACAGATTTCATTCAATAGAAATAAAATAAATATACATTTTTTAATTTATTTATTTGTATGACAGATAAAATAGTAACCACTATGTAATAAGATAACACAAGCAAAATTATTTATTGACTACCAACAACGGTGAGAAAATAGAAAAACGTTTTCAGAAGTCTGTCAAAGATTGAAAAGATTTTTGAGAATAGTCTACACTCTACAAGATCAGACAAAAAATATTGCCAATCATAACTTTAAATATTGACAACTTGTAATAACTAATAAATAAACCTTATCGTCCGAGTTAAAATATAAGAATGTGATTATCTATCTGACTTATTCCTTCATTTGCCTCTTTATATATATCATGAGACCAAAGTACCAACTCTCTTCGAATAAAGATCCACAAGCAATCAAACAAACACCAAAAGAGAGAGAAAGAGGAGAGAGAGGAAATGACAGTTGAAGAGATAGAAGATGATTACACAAAAGATGGAACGGTTGATCTTCGAGGAAATCGTGTCCGAAGATCTCAAAGAGGTCGTTGGAAAGCTTGCTCCTTCGTCATCGGTAATTATTTTTTCAAATTTCTATGTGTATATGATTCATTTTAATGGTCAACTGATATTTGGAATGTTAAAATGATTAGTGTACGAGGCATTTGAAAGGATGGCTTATTACGGTATATCGAGCAACCTAGTGATATTCATGACAACCAAATTGCACCAAGGCACGGTCATGTCGTCTAACAATGTAACCAATTGGGTTGGGACTAGTTGGCTTACTCCAATCTTGGGTGCTTATGTTGCCGATGCTCATCTCGGTCGCTACATCACTTTTGTCATCTCTTCTGTTATTTATTTAATGGTACGTATAGTTTTTCGTTCTACTTTATTACCATTTGGCAGAATTAAAGAACTTGAGGGCAGAATAACATAAATTGGCCGTTTTTTTGTCTCAAATTCATTGATTTTTCTACTTATATACTGTATTTAAAATGAATGTGAGAATTTTTTTGGTGTTTTTAATTTAAATAAATGTGTTTGAAGGAAAGTTAACGCTAAAGAGCTAATCATATTATTTAAGCTTAGGTTAGTTTAATTAGCTAGTAGTCAAAAGAAAAACTAAATATTTTGTTTTAACATCTCATATATACTTGTGATCAGTACACGTAAAAGGTAGAACTAAATTAGGTGAGTAATGGAAGGAAAAAAACGTGAATCCAAGTCTTGTTCAGTTGTTCCCATCAAATTAGACGTGGACGCATCTTAAAAAAAGAGTGAGGATTCATTAATAAGAGCATTTATTTTAACGTTCAGTTGTTTCCATCACATTCTTTTTTTTTTTTTCCCCCATCACATTCATTTTAATTAACAGTGTCTCTATGTTTTATAGTCAAACAAGCTAATTACTACTATATGGTAATTGATAAGTAACATCTTCTAGACATCTGAAAGCTTAGTTCTAGCAATATTCTATTTCAACTAGTAGTTATTGGAATTATTTATGGTTTTGTGAAAAAATATAGTAACCATGTTTTTCTGAGGCTGGTTATTTGTTTATTTTGGATGATTATTTAGTATTTTGAAAACTTTATGAGAATTTATTCAATCAAATGTTTTGATTTAATTATTTTCATTTTTTAAGTTTGTATTTTATTCAACGGTGAATTTTAAGTTTTTTTAATCAGTCATAGTATTAATAAAATTTAATTGAATTAAGAAATAATTCAGTTAGTGATGTGCTCCTTAAAATGCATAATTGCACATCATCAAATACACGAGAATTTTACAATGATTTTATTTCTATTTAATACAGCAATCCATTCCTCATGGCTCATATGATGTTTAAAGAAAGAACAAAAATTTCAAATACAATGAGTCCCCCAAAATGATGCATGATCTAAAAAGTATTGAAACAAACCTGCAATGCTTTTAAAATAACATTAACATTTTTGTGTATTTTTAAAATTTCAATTCACATTTAACTGTTACATCGGTTGACTTCAAATTGAGTTGACCGGTTATATATCATCCATAGGGCATGGGACTCTTGACACTATCAGTATCACTACCGGAACTTAGACCACCTAAATGTACAACGGCTAATATTGAAGACTGCGAAAAGGCTTCGGTTTTACAACTAGCAGTTTTCTTTGGAGCGTTATACACATTAGCGATTGGTACGGGCGGTACAAAACCAAACATTTCTACAATAGGAGCCGATCAATTCGATGAATTCGACCCAAAGGAGAGAACTCATAAACATTCATTCTTCAATTGGTGGATGTTTAGTATCTTCTTTGGTACCTTCGTTGCCAACACTGTTCTTGTTTATGTTCAAGATAATGTGGGATGGACCTTAGGTTATGGACTTCCAACAATAGGCCTTGCCATTTCCATTGTCATATTTTTGGTGGGCACTCCGTTTTATCGACATAAATCCCCAACGGGAAGCCCATTTACCAAGATAGCTCGAGTCATTGTGGCTTCAATTCGCAAAGCCCGCGCGACTATGTCGCGAGAGCCCACGCGCTTTCATGAACTCTCTTTATCAGAATATGAGAGCAAATGTGCATACCCAATCCATCCTACTCCAAGTCTAAGGTAATGGATATCAATTTGGTTCGTTCGGTTCAATCTATATCGAGTAAGAACATTTTTTGGTTTTTGGATTTTTGGTTGTGATTGGTTACTCACAACTTTTATTTCACTTTAGTTGGTTCGGTTTAACTCGGTTTGGTTCGTCAATATCTATCATACTTACCTATAAGAGGTAACTATGTGTGTTGCAGATTCTTAGACAGAGCTTCACTCAAAACCGGACCAACTAATAAATGGAGTCTATGCACTATCACAGAAGTCGAAGAAACAAAACAGATGCTAAGAATGTTACCAGTCCTCTTCATAACATTTGTCCCAAGCATGATGCTTGCTCAGATCAACACTCTATTCATCAAACAAGGAACCCTCCTCAATCGTCGTTTCACCAACAACTTCAGCATCCCGCCCGCTAGTCTAATAGGCTTCACAACGTTCTCAATGCTCGTATCGATAGTCATATATGATCGTATTTTCGTTAAACTCACAAGAAAACTAACCGGAAACCCAAGAGGCATCACGTTGCTTCAAAGAATGGGAATCGGTATGATCCTTCACATTTTAATCATGATCATAGCTTCAATAACCGAACGGTTTAGGCTCAATGTGGCTTCTCAACACGGGCTAATCCACCAGACCGCTGTACCGCTCCCCTTGACCATTTTCGTGTTACTTCCACAATTCGGGCTAATTGGTTTGGCTGATGCGTTTTTAGAAGTAGCAAAGCTTGAGTTTTTCTACGATCAAGCACCCGAGAGTATGAAAAGCCTCGGGACATCGTATCAGACCACAGGTTTAGCGATTGGGAATTTCTTGAGCAGCTTTGTTCTTTCGACAGTGTCTCGGATAACAAAGAACCGCGGAAGAGGATGGATTTTAAACAACTTGAATGAGTCGCGGTTGGATTACTATTACATGTTCTTTGCGGTTCTTAATTTGATCAACTTCATCTTCTTCTTACTCGTGGCTAAGTTTTACGTGTACAGAGCCGAGGTTACCGATTCAACAAATGTAAAACAGAAGGAACCAAATGTGATAGATAACAACAATGAATAAGGAAACACACCGTTTTTCGATTTAGTTTCGAGTTCTAATAAAATGTATTGATTAAAACAAATTTGGCAAACTTATGAATCATACACACTGTTTTTTTCTCTCTCTCTATCAAACACACAGAAAATACTAAAGATTGTTCTTGTAATATCCTCATATAGATATTACAACATAAGGCAATCAAACTCTAAAAGAACTTGCCTGATTTTTCAATAAAGATTCAGTCTCTGTCTCGGTAGTTAAACTTCCTTTTGACAGATACACGGTCATCTTCATCGTCATCCTCCTCTCCTTCTTCTTCTTCTTCTTCTTCTTCTTCTTCTTCTACTAACTCTTCTTCTTCTTCTTCTTCTTGCTCAACATCATCCTCCACAGTATTAACCCTCTCACATTCATCGATCCATTCGCTATAACTGCATTCATTTCGAACAAAAACCGGTTGAAATAACAATAAACGAAAAGATATTGTTGAAACAGAAATTGTAATGTACTTACATGTCTATAGCTTCGGTCAAAGCTACAAGAAACAGAACACAAAAGAAAGATTAGATGTTAACGAAAAACCGATACTGAAAGTTTTCGAAAGATCGGAAAAAAACACAAGAAATCTATATTATACCTGTGATAGTAGTGCTATAGGTTTCACCACAGATCCCACACTCTGCTTTACCAGTCAGGGTCTTCATATTACTGAGTAAAAAACAAAAGACAAAAGTTAACCATATCATTTTTATTCTCATAATATTTGTTGTAATTCATAAAGCTATAATAAATCTTACATCTCGCATTCAACACTAGACCCGTGATTGCAAAAAGGACAACTAAAGACTGTGTCAAGCTTGTCCATTCGTTTCGTTGGAGCTGGCTTTGCTCTTGATTTCCTCTTTCCCATTGTTTAAGCCCTTTGAATCAAACAGAGAATCAAAATATCAATACTTTCCAAAAAAAAAACCAAATTTGGATTCAGAAAAAAAGTACCCAGAAGATTCAAGTTCAATAATTTGCTTATGAACGGTGAAATTGACCAAACCAAAATCACTAATTACAATAAGCAAAAGAGAAAGACTAATGTTACGTAATGATCGAATACTCGAATTGAATAAAGAATCTCAATAATCGCAACGCTAAATTGGAGAAACTAGAATCCATAACATGTGAATCTCTAATACAACGAAAATCAGAACCAAGATTCAAGAAATTACCCTAATTTAGAAAAATCACAGATTTTAGGGGAAACCATACCAAGTTTGAAACTTTTTGGTAAAGATCAAAGTCGAAAACGATGAATTCAGACATTAGACAAACCTGTGATTGCGCAAGATCGATTTCTCGAGGAAGAGCGAAACACGAAACCCTAGAGAGAAGTGAAATTAGGGAAAATAGAGAGATGGGAGATAATTGCAATTTGATAGTGTAGTTTCCATTATGTGATACTACGACGCCGTTTGGGTAAATTTCCCTGTGGCCAAAAAAAAAAAAAAGTACTTGGCAAATTTTGAATTAAGATATATAATTTAGAAAGAACAGAAAAAAGATTGGAATATAAAAATATACTCCTTCCGTTTCATAATATAAGATGTTTTAGCGAAAATCGCGAATATTAAGAAAGTACTTTTACTCTAAAAAATAGCATTTAAAATATATATTAAATACAGTTTAACCAATTATAAAAAAAAGACTGCAAAATACTATTGGTCACACAACATTCAATAAAGTTAAAAGTACCTAGTATTGTCAAAACAGCTTATATTATGAAACAAAATAAAAACCCCAAAACAACTTACATTATGAAACGGAGAGAGTATATTTTATATCAAATTCGGAATTCATTCTACCATGGAATTTGTATCTCTTCCATATTTTGACGAAATTAGTTGCTTAAAAACAATAATAAATAAATAAAGAGAACAAATAATAGTAATATAGTTGACATTACAAGTTCAAGACATCTCTCTAAACAAAAGATACTCAGGGTTAACTTAACACTAAACAAAAGATAATTGCAATCTGAGTTAAGAGAGAGCTAGCTAAACAAAAGATACTCAGAGTTAACTTAACACTAAACCTCTTCCTTCTCAATCTTCTTAGCCTTGAAGAACTCAACCAAACCTTCAAGAACTTCGTCAAAAGACCCACACCTGAACAAAGACAAACAACCTCACGAGGACTCACTTCGATTTCCAGAATTAGTTCCTTGATCTCATCGAACAACTTGTGCGTAGTAATATTGAGACATTTTGATGCTAAGATCTCAAAGCTACTCGGTGTGCATAACGGCATTTTGATCTCAACCATACGTCCTTGCTAGGGATGTTGTCATGGGTAAAAAAACCCAACCCAACTCGAACCCCGAAAAAACTCGCCCAGAAAATACCCAAAAATGAAAAAACCCGGAAAAACCCAACATCTTATTGGGTTACCCGATTAATACCCTTTAAATTTTGGGTTACCCGTTGGGTACCCGAATTCTATTTTCAGTTTTACTAAAAAATTTTGAAAATTTTAGTCACGCTAGAACCTAATTTATCCAATAAAACCCATGAAAATAGTGAATTCAAGCAATTTACAGAGCAAATTCTTGTGAATTTCAGAGCACAAATAACGCAATTTCAAGATTTCTCTGTTTTTTTTTCTCGGGAAAAATTAAATATCTTTAATCATTTATACTGAATTATGAACCGAATCATTACTTTGGCTTTACATAACTTTAGAAAACATCATTGCATGCAATTTCTTGAAAGATGATTATCAAATAATTTTATGCTCTGCTCCATTCACCAAGAACAGAGATATATAAAGAGAGAGAAGAATATTGAAAGAAAAACTTACTAAGTCAAAGATCAAACAGCTTCTGTCCCGGAACTTAACCCAATATTTTATACACTTAATTCTAGATAGAACAAGAAAGATTTAAAAGAAGTCAAAGATCAAACAGACACAATAAACAAAATTTCTATTATTGTTTTATACGATTATTCACCAAAAATTTAACCCACCAAACGCACAAATGTGTACATAACTTCGCAAGTACGATCTAGGAAGCAAAGTAAGGAAGAGTGAAAAACGAAAAGACGCAACTTCAATGACTCAAAATCTCCCCACAGATTTTCCCGTGAAACCCAGAAGTTTCCCGGAATAAAGAAGGAGAATGCTAGATCAAAGTACAGAAAGAGGATCAAGCTCAGAAATTAGGGAAGATAACGAACCTCGGGAAAAAAGCAAAAGGCGTCCTTTTACAGAGACGAATCAGATCAGAAAGACTGATGGGATCGCGAATCGAGGTGAAATTGGCAATAAAGCAGAGAAGGAAACAAACTGGTACAGAATCGAATCCAGAGATTCTAAAATCGCAGCAAAGATCAAAAGGGAGAAACCCTAGCAATCTCAAAGGAAATAGAAAACCTAATACTCTTAGATAGTCGAGCGAGAGAGAAAAAAAGAGTTTTTCGTGAAACTACGTCGTTTAGTTTTAAGTTTTTAACATAAAAAAAAAACCCATCGGGTACCCAAAACCCGATAAGAGTAAACCCGATAGAGTAATAAAAAAAAACAGAACCTACCCGTTTTAAACCCGCGAGATTTTAAACATAATAAACAAGTCTTGGGTTTAAAATTTTTTACCGGGTTTAGGGTACCCATCGGGTAATTACCCATATTTAACATCCCTAGTCCTTGCCTAACCAAATCCAAATCAAGCTTCTCTTTCTCGGTTGCTGTGAAGACAACGAGTCTTTTGCGACCACCCATTGATAAACTTTCTTCCATAAAATCAAGTAACCCTGAGAGCGTACCTTGCCTTATCAAAAAACCCAACAAGAATACATAACAAATCAGTAACGTCAAGGAGATTATAGAATCAGAATTAGACATTTCAAATAAACTATGAATGTGTTACAAGTATTGTATAGTTCTGATCCTAAAACCCGAGATATGCCCCATTATCACAATCAGATTAGCACATTTCAGAGAAACCATCTGATAGAACATAGAAGCATTGTATAGTTCTGACCCTAAAAGCTGACATATGTTCGTTCCATCATCACAATCAGATTAACACAACTCAAACAAACAGAACAAATGTGGCCTAATATGTAACAATGATTATATATCCCATAATCAAAATTCTCAAGACTTGCTAATTCCAGTTCTACAATCTGTGTACATATGTTTTGAAAGGTCAAATTCAAATGCATACCTGTGTCTGAAAATTCCCGTTCTCCGACTAAACCAAACAATCTACATCTTCCACAACGACGATAGAACATAAAGCAGTTGTCCTGAGCAGCCTCTGGAGTTGAGATTTGCTGCTAATTCGATCCAAGTTGAGAAGATAGATATCGAATTTAAGATACTTTGCCATAGCAGCAATCAGGGCCGGCTTTGGAGGAGAGCAAGAGGAACAAACGCCCGGGGCCGTGGTTTTTTTATTTTTATTTTATTTTAGGGCCCAAATTTTTTAAAACTTTGTAAAAAATGCCTAAATTTCTTAAAATTTTGGGCAAAAAAAAGCCAAATTTTTTAAAATTTTGCACAGGCTACAATATGAATGAGCCGCCTGGCAGCAATCATACTTTTTTTCCATGTCCCACTTGGACCATAGATCAAATAATTACTCTCACAAGCACTCTTGCAAGATGTCGTACTCTCAAGAAACCGATCCATGTCATCTGTTAAAACCCTCTTAACCTCAAGATCCATCACAAGCATCTGAAAACTCGCGAGATGATTCAAACTCCAAAGATGTCCACTTGTGTGTATCATCCACTTCAAAATACTTGACCTGCTTCATCTTTCCCCTCGAAGATTTAGCTTCACTGGAGATGAATCGCAAGTACGAGCGAAAGACTTTATCTGACGTCTTTTGAGGGAAGCTGAGATCGAAAAGACGGCGGCGGATACTCCCTCGAAAATTTTGGTGAATAGCTCGTGAACCACAAAAGAATCGTTTTCAGCAAAGGTAGACATTCTGGTTGATATGTACTCATACGCATCTTCGAAATCAGATCTGACTAGAGCCATATATGAGTTGAAGAAGATCTCAGACCACAAAGGTAATCATGTATCTCACTTGTTGATTTAGCTAACATAACCTAAGAGAGGAGAACACAAAGGAAACACGAATTGAGCAAATCATCAACCCCATAAACCCTAATAAACGAAGAAATTGCTGTTGAGACCTTTCTTCAAGGGATGGTGTTGAGACTTCGACGACCAACCCAAAGATCCTCTGATTGGAAGCGATTTCTCACAAACCCTAATCTCGAGCAGGGGAAAGGAAAAAAATCTATTTGGGAGAATAAGCGTAATCTGGGAGATAAAGAGATAAAGGAAGCAAAATGAGTCTTAAACCCAAAAAGAGAAGCAAAATGATTGTGCTTACCGGTGAGTAAAGCGACTGTGGTGAAAGAGAAGGAATATTCCGACGAGAGAGTAACGGGAACGAATATGAAGACCAGGTTGATTTTTTTGCACATTCGTGAGAATTAGGGGTTTTAATTTATATTTGGATAAATTTAAGTTACATTATGTAACTAGTAAAATTCTCATTCAATTTCGTTTTTTCTATTTTATTTTATGACATATATTATCGAAATTTTACGATCTTATAACCAAGCCCGGCCCAAATTAGAATTGAGCCTTATGCCAAAAAAAAAAAAATTTCTCTAAGTATTAGTCTATATTTAATAATTCTAAAGTTTTGGGCTCTTTTATGCATAGTTTTTGAAAGTTGGGGACCCCAATTGCAATAAATTTATAAGGGAAAAAGTTGGGGCTTTATGCATATGCATATGCACATATCGCACGCCATTAAAATTGGGCCTTCTTATAACCCGTAGAAAATAGCCTAAAAAAATAAAACGATACAAACGGTTGAATAAATTTTCTTGGAAACCAAGCCCTGTGAAAAGGAAGCTAAAGATAGTACAATAACGTTAAAACGACAAATGATATAATGTACCTAAAGCCAAACAACTAAACTAAACCTTACCGAGTTAACGATTTGATAGAACATGTAGACAATAGAACTATCCCAAAGAAAAAAAATACCCTATATAATTCACAACTAAGGAGAGACAAACTAGAGCTTAAAGACAACAACACCATCATAAACAATAGTTGGATTAAAGGCAAATTATACATGGCATAGCTAGAAATTAAAGTTATCACTATAAGCATTAAAGTTATCACTATATGTAGTCTCACTATAAGCATTAAAGTTACCCACAAGGACAGTCACGTAAGTCCAAATTATCAAACATTTCTCTTTGTTTTTATTCACGTATCATCAATCTCTTCAACCATGAACTAGCTAGGTTATGTTTGCCGTTATTACATTCGGTTCTTTGCTTCCGGATTGGTCCAACGTTTTTAGACCTAACCAAGATATGGATTTCAGTTGGATTCAACTTGTGTACACAAATATCTTTAACACTGTGAAAATCTCATGGTATCTTGTCGTCATCTTTAAACCAACAACCAACTGTATTTTTTGTTCCTTCTTCTCAACATTGAAGCGTGAACAACAATTTCTAATCATTGTGTTTTTCATGGTTAATGCGATTCTCTTACTTAAACTTCCCACCAATTTGCGAGATACGATGAAAGATTTGAGTCTCGGTTATCATATTATGTTGAAGTCAGTTGTGAGTTTTGGCTCTTATGAGTACTTTAATTGGGGTGGAACTTCCATGAGACTACACGAGGATTTCAACATGATGACTAGTTCTTTTGGGTATTTGATGTATCTTCTGAAGCTTGAAGCTCGATTCCATTTCAAAGAAGAATTGAGACTATGCGAAGGATTTTTGTTTGTCAGGTACGGCATGATGATGAATCAAAACGTAATGATCATATTCATTGTTAGCCAAGCATCATTCACTATCAAATTCCACATTAATATGTTTTACTTCAAGAAATTTGTATCTCTTAAATTCAAATGTCTTGTAGCAAAGTTTGTACAATTTTCTCGGTCTTTCGGATTTATTGCTTTAACCTATGCTGCTCATTTCTTCTGTCTCTTCATAATTCTAGACTCTGACTCATATAAAACAAGTGTTCACCTTTTGTTTTTTTATCACTTGGCTAGTATTGCTCAAGGTTCCACCATTGATCCAGTTGGAAGGAAGAATGAAATTGGTCTATCAAAACATGCTAAAAGTCGTTCTCTCTTTTGCCTTCAATTACGTATTTCGATGGGTTGACGCTTCAATTTCGTGAAGATATTAATTCGATGAATAGTTCTTTGGCATTTGTCATGTACCTCCTAACCTTAGAAGCTCGATACTATTTTGAAGGAACAGTGACATCATGTGAAGGGCTTATCTTTGATGGCTATGGGGTAATGATGACCCAAAAGTTTTTATTCCATCAAGTTTTCATTTAGATGTTTTGGTATCTAATAGTTAAATGTTATTAGAAACACATTTATCGATTATAATTTTTGAACATAGTTAACCAGAACAATCTAAGTCTTTGTTCATTTTCATTATGGGTAAAAACGGAAAATCAAAATTTTATATTGTTAGTTAATACATTTTGATTTATTCTATGTTAGATAATTAATTAGATGTTTATTAATTAATATATGACGCAATTCCTTAGTAATAATGGGATAAAAAATTTACACACACAGTTTTTACTGTGCTCACAATATTAACTTTTCCAACGAATAATCACGTATTTCTCTACTTTGGTAAAAAATTTCGCTGACCAAGAATTAATTCTACGATGGACAATGAATCTGATAAATTTTAGTTTTCAATATTTCAATGAAATTAGTTGTTTTATGTAAATAATAAAAAAAAAAAACAATGCGATACAACTTGTAGATTCCAAGTTAGTGATGCCTAATGACACTCAACATAAAAAGATACAAAAAGACCAAAGACAGTGATATATAGAGAGTTATATAAAAAACTTGAAACAATGTTAACCAACAAAAAATGTTACCATTCTAGAACATGTAGGTATAGAGCTCTAAAGCTTGCTTTCAAGTTTCGAGCTCGTGCCAAGACACTCAAGCTCAAGAGAGATATACAAAAGATACGAGTTAAGAGAGAGATATACAAAAGATACGAGTTAAGAGAGAGAGAGACTTAAGCAATCCATGTTAACACTAAACGATGTCCTACTTCACCTTCTTAGTTTTCAAGAACTCAACCAACCTTTCAAGAGTTTTTACATACCCACAACACGTTAACTGATCAACAATCTCAGCAGGACTAACTTTGATTTCAAGATCAAACGTCTCTTTGTTGTTTGGTATTAACACAATCAGGGCCGGCTCATTGTGAAAAAGGCATGTGCAAAATACTAATAATAGGCCCTTTTAAAATAATAAATTATTTTTTATTTGATTATAAAATATAAAAATTAGACTAGAAACCGACAAAATCTTTAATAAAATTCAGAAAAGAAGGTTGTGGACCTCATTTACTCACTAAGTGGCCCAAATTGATTATAAAATCACGTGATAACACGTGCTTGTTATCTTCTTCTTCGTAAGTTACCCTAATTTCTAGATCTGCAACTATATTGACCAAAATTCTCAGAAATTTTTGGCCCCTCAAAATAGCTGAAAAAAACATAGAAAAATTTGGGGCCTGTGCAGTTGCACCGGTTGCACACCCTCAAAGCCGGCCCTGAACACAATGATCCTCTGGTCACACCACAGTTTCCATGAAATCTAGCAAGTCTGAGAGTGTTGCCTGTTCAAAAGCCAATAATACAAAAATCAGATTTGGATTTATAGATTTCAAGGAAACAAACATTAGTAGTAAGAAAACATAGTCATATTGACACATTTCAAAGGAAGTAGTATATCATATAAAGCTGTACAATTCTGGCTGTAACCATGAGGAGGATTATCGATATTTTGGTTATCTGTCCATAATCACAATCCCTGCTATACCATGTCATTCTGTTTGTTACAAACTTACAAGGAAAATGAAGAATGGAATTCATACCTCTGAATTT
The DNA here is from genome assembly GCA_963576765.1 of Draba incana. Lineage (NCBI taxonomy): Eukaryota > Viridiplantae > Streptophyta > Magnoliopsida > Brassicales > Brassicaceae > Draba > Draba incana. The sequence continues at coordinate 10,914,393 of OY755211.1, read as the reverse complement.
ACTTAGAGCTTGATTGGTACACCCGCTATCACCCGCAAACGCAGCGTTTGCGAGCGGTAGCGGTTCCTAGCGTTTGACAACAATCATGGAAAACGCTTTCAACCGCTCAGTACCGCTCCAAACCGCTTAAAACCAAAAGTTGCTTTCCTCGAGCGTTTGCGGTTGCGGGCGGTTGTGGGTGGTTGCGAATAAATTTGTTTTTTATTAAAAAATAAAATTAAATCTACTTAAAAATCAGAAAATATATAATAAATTTATAAAAATAAAGATTTGAATATTATAATTATGAAATATATAAATAATTTGACATTTTTAATTAGTTACCTATTATAATTTTATGTTTATAAAATTTTCACTCCAAAATTATCTTAATAAATTAAGATCACAAATATATCTAAATCTAACATACTAAAATTTTAAAATGTAACATTAATCTACAAAAGAAACAATTTCTCTATTAAATTCATAACTTTAATCCAAAATAATAATAAAAATAAAATAATAATAATAATAAACAACGTATCATATACATGATTTTTCAGTATTTAAATTTATTGAATTAATAATTTTTATATTTTATTACAATAATATGATTTATTTATATTTTTATAACTATTTATTGTGTTTATATCGTTAATTTATTATTTAACCGCTACTGCAGCCGCGGTCAACCAGTCGTAAATATCCCGCAAACGCACCAATTTTTAACCACTGCACCAGTCATTCAAACAGCTCAAAAACGCTTAAAACCGCAACCGCCCGCTTCCGCAAACTTCCGCAACCGCAACCGCAACCGCTGCGGCTACACCAGTCAAGCTCTTAGAGTCTTGGTTTTTTTTTTTTTATCAAAGAGTCTTGGTTTATAACGAAATTGTACCAACTGGTTATCTAAAAATAAAAACGTCGTCGTTTTAATTAGTTTAGTAGTAAAACGAGCTTCTAATACGAGCACACCGTTATTAAATGGACCGTGTTACAGAGGAACAAATCCCAGAATCTACACTCAAACGCAGAATCCCAAAATTTCCACAGGTGGCTAGGGTTTTCGTCTCATAGTCGTGTGAGCACAAGAGAGAGAAGGAGATCCTCCACTATTTTTCAAATCTTTTTCCCAATTCGAATCGATTCGTTTTCTGGGTTAAGAATCGGATTCTTTGTTTCTTTTGATTTCTTCTTCTCTTTCGTGAATTTTGGGTTTTTTTTGTTGTCAAACGATGGGAAGAGGCAAGTTCAAGGGCAAACCTACCGGCCAACGCCGATTCTCCAGTGCAGCTGATATACGTAAATATTTTCTTCTTCTTCTATGGATTTAAGGTTTTTGATTTTGGAGTTCGTATATGAATCGGTTTTGTGTTCTGGGTATATCCTCGATTTTAGCCTTGACTGGTTGGGAATTTTAATTTCTTGATCGTTATTCTGATGTTTAAGCCTTAGATTTTGTTAATTTAAGTGTTTTGAGCTCGAATCCACAAGATAGGTTTTGGTTATATACTCGATTGCTTGATTTTGTGGAATCTTCATGTGTTATGCTCTAAAATTGGGTTGCTTGAATTAGGCCTTTGGAACTACCAACTTGTTTCCACTAAACTGTGTTTATATATGGGTTTGAGAATTTTCTTATGGTTATTCTGCAGTTTAAGTCAAGATTCTCTGTTCCATAGATATTCATGTGTTGATAAAATGTTCTATGGATGATCATGGTTTATGTGCAGTTTAGTGTTATCTGCTCCATGATTTTTAACTTTGGTGTTTCTGGTTTTGTAGTTGCTGGCACTTCTACTGCACGTCCTCGATCATTCAAACAGGTACTTTTCGTAGTTTTCACTTACAAGTTTGATACTTTTGTTGATTTTTTCTGTGTGATGAATCATTATTTGGCCTTTTGATGACATTATTAGAAAGAAGCTGAGTACGAAGAAGATGTCGAAGAGGATTCTGAAGAGGAATCTGAAGAGGAATCCGAAGACGAAGCTGATGTGAGTGTAAAACCCTTTCATGTTATGTTGCCTCATCTGTTATCAGTGTTGGGAGAATTCATGTTTTCTTGGTATTTAATAATATCAGGTGAAGAAGAAAGGTCATGAAGCTCTTATCGAAGTTGATAACCCTAACAGAGCTAAACCAAAGACCTTAAAAGCAAGAGACCTTGATGTAAGTTCCAGTCAGTTTCTATGAATCTCTATATATATGTTTGTTTCAATAACTCTGAGTGTTTTTGCTTCTGTTCTACCCGTATGCTAGGCTAGTAAAACCACTGAACTCTCGAGGCGTGAGAGGTTTGTTACTACTACCTAACACTATTAAGAGCTCTATCATTCACAAGTACTTATTAAGGAACTTCTTAATTACATTTCTTTCTGCTATTGATAATTATGCACAGAGAGGAGCTTGAGAAGCAGCGAGCTCATGAGCGATACATGAGGTTGCAAGAGCAAGGCAAAACCGAACAAGCAAGAAAGGATTTGGGTAAACGACACTTGTTCTCACTTGTCTTTTCCTATGTTTCCAAATGGGCTTATCATTGATCTTATCCCGTGTCTGTGTGTACAGATCGTCTCGCTCTGATTCGTCAGCAGAGAGAAGAAGCTGCCAAGAAGCGTGAAGAGGAAAAAGCTGGTAAAAACTTTGAAACACCTTTTTGCGATGCTTTTGTTCGAAAACAGAAAATTTCCTTGGTGTTTTCTGATCTTTTAATGTCTTTGTTTATTGCAGCGAGAGACGCTAAGAAAGTCGATGCACGCAAATGAGAACTGATCACTCTCAAGAAATCTACCTACTTTAGTAGTAAAAAAGAAATGTTGCTTTGACTTTGTTCGTTTTCGATTGATAAAAAGATTAAAACCTTTGCTATTTACTCAAGGATCGTGTGGATCTCTCGATCTTAATACATTTTTAAGCTATCTCTTGTCTTTTTACATTTTTACTAGGTTTGGTTTAAAAAGAACCTAAATAAAGCACTAGTAATCACATCCTAGTCGTTAGGATTGGATGTAGTTTAAAACATGAAAACCAAGTAATATTTACCGAAGAATGACATGACATATTGACTGAAGAATGAGCAATTTGGAATGTCTAAAACCAAAAAGAATCATGTCATAAGACAGTAAGTAGATGAGAATTTTGGTTTGGAAAATAATTTATCTCTATTTTGTGTCTTGTATGCAGAATTTCATAATAACAAAATAATTTATCCCTATTTTGAGTCTTGTATGCAAAATCTCATAATCATATATTTTACTATGATTTATGTTTTGAACTAGGAAAAACTGCAAAATTATTGAGGATTGACAAAGATCATCAACACATTCATCGGATTGATAGTTGCAACTTGAGATGCATAATTTATGTTTATAAAAGTTACATATGCATATGCATGTAACTGTATGTATAGGAGTATATATGTACTATGTAAAGCTTCAATTTCAGTGACGTGAGGATCTTTATTTATCCTCGTCATTAACCATCAGGAGTTGGTTTCACATTTTACCAAAAAGAGGAGAATATTTGATTTTGAAAAAGAAACAAAATTGAATTCAAATGTTGTCTTTTTTTTCTTTTTTGTCATCTGAATTTTTATAAAAAGTAACTGATTACAAGATCGGAGAAGGGTTTATAAACACTAACCCCATAAGCAAACACAACGAAAAACATCAATATCCGAAGTGAAGCACAACTTACATAGTTCAACATAGAAGATTAGTAGAATCCACATCCAGAAGCTAACCAAATAGTCTTCAACTTAAGCTTAAGATATAAAAGACCATTAACCATGCATAAAGCTTCAAAAACTCTACGAAAACCTATGCTAAATGAAGAGGACAAGAAGTTGATCGGAATTCAAAAACACTCTACTCATTCTTCACCGATACTTGACCCAATACTGTTAAGGGAGAGCTGTTGAAAAGTATTGATACAAGAAGGATTAATCTGAAAACGGAGAGTAAGATCAAGCCACTCGGAAGCTTCCCAAAGACTAGTACTTCCTCAACACCGCACCATCGGAAGCTTCAAACAACTTCTAAAAACACAATTTGAAGGCGAAGAGGACGTATCAAATCGATCCAAGGAAGAGCCTCAAAAATCTTGCCCCGGATTTGAAGTCCACCAACACCAAACAAATACACAAAGACTAACACAAACACCTCTCGAGCAAAAGCTCCAAAGCTACTAATCCATCAAGAAATGAACGAAGAGAAGATACAATTCCTCAATCATCTTCTAGAAAACGGCGATGTCTAATTATACGATTTAAACGCCTCGATAGCAGCCTTTGAACTGAATAGACCTCGATCGGATAACCACAATCACAAAGCCAGAGCTAATAGGGCATGAAATCCAAAAGCCCTAACAGAGACTATAGCCACTGTCTCGGACAGAACTCGTCAACCCATCAACACTCACCATCTTTTGATAAAATCACTGCTATAAACAAACAACGGAAGATACAAAGCATTATCAACCGGAAGCAGAGCACAGACCCGAACCTAAAAACCAAACAAACCGGCTAGACCACTAAACCCAACAAATCTATCCTCAGATCAGGTAAGGACCAACCCGCACTATGCGACATGGGAAGCAGAGAAGGCATCTCAGCGAAACCAACAAGCGGCAGATCTGCAAACACCAACCAGAAGGTGAGTCGCACCCCACACAGATCTCTCGAGACCTCAATGGGTCTAAGCTGAGCAATCTCAAGACTTGCAAAGGCCAACGACCACGAGCCAGCTCCACCACCCAAAACCACGACGAATCCTAAACTCTAACACGACCCAAGCAATAGCCAAAAGTCCAGTCGCATACCCACTATAAAGGAATTTGAAGGGAGCTAAGACATAAACAAAGACCAAAGACTCACTAATCAAGGCCTCCGGCGTCAGTGCTGAGAAAGCCACCGGCCGCCGGAGCCAAACTTACAATCTGCGAAGAGGAAACTGTAGCAGGCGGCGGAAGAGAGAGCAAACTAGGATTCAAATGTTGTCTTTATTTTTACGATTTTTTAAAAAAAGATAAAACGAATCTATCATTTTCTCTTTTTTTTAACAATACCACAACTTTCCCGATTGAGAAACTCGCGGGCGTACACAGGTTTCACTTCAATTTTATATAACTCGTATTCAGAAATGCATTGTGATGTGTATATATGTTATAGTAATGTAACAGCCCCATATCTTTTACAGTATTTGTTATTTACCCCATATCTTTTATTTAATGGTCATAAAGTATAACATTCATGTCTGATGCACTTCATGGTCTATTATCCATAACGTATAATCGAAAACGCCATAATCTTTTATACTTACACATCTTTTTATACGTATGTATTTTTTTTTATAAGTATGTATAAATAGATCCCATGGTTTTAAAATATAATCCATTTAATTTTATTTTTTTTAGAAATTGTGTTAGTTAATACAAACAACATCAAATCCCAAGGTTTCCTCATAATCGGAACTTTGCATATGACGTGATATATTCAATTTATCAAAATTATAAGATATACTATTGAGATTTTTGTTCTCTATAACCAAATAAAAGTGTTCTTATGCTATTTTTATAACATGGGAGAGTTTTTTTTTTGTCTGTTTGTTAACGTAGAGATCGTTTGTTCTTTAGGTAATTTGTGGTGTATACTTTTGAAACAAAATTCTAGATATTTATTGGGAAAATTATGAAGGTCATCTTTGTTAAACAGCAGATAGTTATAACTATTTAGCTTCTAAATCTAATTATATAAATTCACTATTTTCAGGTTTTGTTGATTAGTATCAAACTGATACTTTAGTTTAGAAAAAACAAGATATATTTAATTATGTGAAGCCGATTCAAAAACTACAAACCACATCAACATGACTTCCATTATTACAAATAACCCAAATTATTCCATAAGAAACGGACGACAGATATTAATCACACTGATTCACACCTAATGATTATAACCTTTACTAGTAATTTTCTTTTTAGCACTAATTCATAATCTTAATTATTCCTAATATTATCTAAGACGAGAAGGCCTCCCTCTTGACAATCCCACAACCGCAAAAGAAAATCACACACTTTTTTTATCAAACATCTAACAACTTTTTTTTTTTTTTTAACAAAATCATTTAAAAGCCCATTCGTTTTCTTTGCGAATCTCTGCTTCTTCTTCGGGTGTGTAATCGCTCTTGATGTTGAAAATCTTACGAACTTCCGCAGGTTGTTTGTCTTTGATGTGATCCGCAACACTCTGACAAGTCAACTCAAGAAGTCCTTTGACGTTGAGGTAATTCGCAGCAAGAATAAGTTGAAAAACCAAATCCATGTCGTGTTGTTTCATAAAATCTGTGTCCCACTTCTTCGCTTCTTCGTCTTCTTCAATCAAAACTCTACCTTCTTCCACGTGTTTCTTGCAATACTCGATCACTTTCGAGAGGATGTTTCGGGTGACGTTTGCAAGATGGATTGGTTGATTGACGCGATCATGTTTGAAACGATCTGAGATTTGCGAGCCACAGATTTCTCGACCTCGAAAGAAGCACCATCCGAGCTTGTTAACACGATCTTGTTGTTGGAAGATGAAGAAGCCATTGTTAGGGTTTTCTTTGGTGAATAAGTGATTTTAGGGTTAATATTTTTTTTTTGAATCTCTCTCTGTCTAATATTTTTCGCTCTTTAAATCTAAGTTAATGGCCTCCTGTATACATTAAATTTTGAGTTAATTAATATAATATATTCTTTTAAAAAAATTTGAGTTTTCCGTGTTGATGGAAACTTTGAGCACACAGTTTGTTAGAAGCAATTAGAAACTATTTATTATAATGTATGTAAATTAGCTTTTAAAGTCATAGTGATTTAGCTAAAATGGTAAGATTCGTAACAAACTCCACCATCCTCATTTGAAAAGTGAGCTGATATACATAACACAAATCTATCATTTTCTATCTACCAATATCTTAGCTTTCCTGATTGAGACTCGAGTACACAGTTTTACCTTCATTTTTAAATAACTTGTATTCAAAAATGTATTAAGTCAGTTTGAACTTTTTACTTGTCCAATTTCTTTAACTTAAACACTGACATATATTTTTAAAAACAAAATATTGATAGTTAGTTGTGTTCAATCGATATATAGGAATAATAAAAAAAGAAATTAAAATTAATTAGATGCAAAAGGCTAAAAATGAGCATATGCCTTGCATACCAAGTCGGCTATAACTAGTATATAGTATATACATATCTAAACGCATTACACTTATTCATAAAGAGAATTATAAAAAAAACAAATTTCAATCAGTTTGTAACTTTTTTACTCGTTCACTTTCGTCATTTGAACACAGTAATGATAGTTTCTGAAAACAACACGTTATTGAAAAAAAGTATATAAACACGGGGTAATGAGATTACAACAGGTAATACATATATTCCGGTGACCAAAAAGAAAGAAGCTGGATGTATTTTCAGATTAAGTTTATAATCTAAGAACAATTAGCAAACGAAGTAATCAACAAATATCAAGACGTACGTAGTGGAATTCTTTTTTTGATTCATTGTAACCAAATAAAAGTATCCTCATATTATTATTTTTTTATGTATTTTTGATTTATTGCACATGCTCTAAGTTAAACAAATCCGTACATTTTTTTAAAAATATATATTTTATAAGGTAGCACTAATGTTCTCATTAAGAAAATTCAAACTACATTATGAGTACTTAGAACATGTATAATGGAGATACTGTCATAAGTGTCTAAATTTTTTTTAGAATTAAATATATTAAATTTAGGATCTTTAAGTGTCTAAAACCGGAAAAATGATTTAAGTGTCTAAAACCGGAAAAATGATCCGTTATAAATTTAGATTAAGTTTATAATGTCCAAAAAAGTTTTAGACACTTATTACAGTGTCTCCATTATACATGTCATTATAAAACATAAGTAACTCGCTGGCTATCAATTTTTAAATTAAAACAAGACTTATTTATTAGTTATGCCAATCCGAATTAAAAGAAAAAAAATGAAGAAGATAGAACAACATATATAACGTAACTTTCTTTCATTATTACATCAGAAACCCTAATTATTCCATAAACGTTTTAAAGGAAGAACCAAACGACACAGTAATCATATATGATCCATAATATACTAATGATTAATAATGATAATCAATACTTTTAGTTCTTCTTATTCATCCGAAGGCATCGATTGTTACGGAGAATCTTCCTCACTCTGTGCAGCGACACTCCCCTTAATTGTTGTAAGAACTTCCATCTCTATAAGATCCTCCAAACTTTTGTCTGGGCATGTTCAATGGTAACCTCCTAGTGTCTTATATGGTGTTCTTATAATATAAAATTATTAAAATGGTTGTAAAAAGAAAAAAAATAGTGTTTTTGTAGGGTATATTGAAATATAAAATTAATAAAATTTGAGTAAAGAGAGTAGATAGTGAGTGTGTTTAAATATAAAATTAATAAAAGTTGAGTAAAAGTAAGAGAGAGTGTCTAAAATTAGATATTTTAGAAAGTGTTCTTAAAAGGAAAAGAAAGTGTTTAAATATAAATTAATAAAAGTTGAGTAAAAGGATGAAAGATAAGATATAAAGTTGAGTAAAAAGAAAAAAGTGTGTGTTTTAATGATTTTATATTATAAAAACACCCCATAAGACACCATGGTGTTACCATTGAACACGGCATTATCTTCAAGAGCTCTAAGCATCACATCCAACTTGACCTTTACGAGTGTCGATTTTAGCAAGTTCAATAAAACCTTCAAATTTTACACACAAAAAAAAATAGTAAACTTTTTGTAGACAACGAAAACGAAATACTTATACAGAAGATAGTACTAAATTGATCAAAACACTAACCTTGTGACGTTTTTTCTCTATATCGAGTTCGGCTTCGAGCTCTTCGATACTACGTTTCATTTCTTGGTTATTTTTGCTTCTTTAAGTTTCTAGAACTCTCTCTCTAAGTTTTTTGTTCTTTACATCTAGTTGATGGTCTCCTATTTATAGTTGCAATAGGTAACGTATGCATCAAATTTTGATTTAATTAATATAATATATAGATATTTTTTAAAAAATAGAGTTTTCCGTGTTGATGTTGTTCGTCTACGATTTTTTTTCTTTTTTTGAAACCTCGTGTGTACGAAATTCTTTGATTACACTTTCTCTTTTAACTTTTTCAACACCACAGATTTCCCGATATGGAAACTCTGAGCACTCAGTTTGTTAGAAGTTTTTGTCGATATCTGGAATTGAAAACTATGAATTATTTTTATGTATGTTAATTAGCTTTTATTACCATAGTAAATTAGCTAAAATGGTACGGCTCGTAACATACTCCACCATCCTCATTTTAAAAGTGAGCTGGTTAGTCTGGTTTATATAATTTAGTTTATTAATTTATTGGAAAATTGTGATTTCATTGTCAACACTACGTAAATTATGTATTGTGGAAATTTTATTTGTTTATAATTTAGTATATGATTTTCAGTTTCGAAGAAATTATGTTTATTTATAAAAGTTACGGATGCATATGTAATTGTATGTTTATGCACTATGTAAAGTTTCAATTTCAGTTACGTGAGGATCTTTATTTATCCTCGTCATTAAGCTTCAGGAGTTGGTTTTACATTTTACCAGAAAGAGGAGAATATTTGGTTTTGAGAAAGAAACAAAATTGAATTCAAATGTTGTCATTATTTTTACGATATTTTTGAAAGAACTACATCACACGAATCTATCATTTTTTATCTTCTTTTAACAATACCACAACTTTCCCGATTGAGAAATCGCGCGGGTACACCGTTTTAACCTCATTTGTATATATATGTGCATCTTTAATTTTTCTGTTATTACATACATAATTAAATACAATCTAATTTTAGTTTAAATTTCATTATACATTTTTTATGATTATTTTATTTACAAGAAACCCGTACAAAAAAAAACATATCTTCACCATTTCATAAATTGCTTTTCTTAGCCTAATCGAAACTTCAACTGTCTCCACAAGTAATTGTGTATTATCCGTTTTTTTACCATTTATATGTATTTAATATATCATTTTGGTTGAGCCTTTACATGAATCGACATATCTATATTAGAGTGAGTCAAATTTTCAATATCTATATATAAAGGCGTCTGTAATTTTTTTATAATTACATAAATACTAATTATAACATGAGAAATGTTGTTTAGAAATAATTTTTATTGTGTACTTGAAAAAGATATTATCAATTAATTTCTAAATCTATGATATAAATTGATTGTTTTTCAGTGCTTAAGAGTATATATCTTATAAATTATGAAATTAATATTATTTATCAAAACAAGACTAAAATGAATTTTGAGAATCCGATTAAAAAACTATATCAACATGACTTTCTCTTGATTTATGCAATTTAATTTATTCAAAAAAAAAAAAAAACAGTGACTCCCTTCCATTTATTTATATGCTTTGACACAAAAAAGAAGAAGAAGAAGACTTCCATCCATTAAAACAAGTAACCCAAATCATTTCATAGCAATTTCAAAGGAAGAAACAGACGATAAATATTAGTTAAATCTTTACACTACTTTATCCTTTTTTCTTTCTTGTTTTGTTTGGTTAACAGCTATGAAGCATGGAAGCGTGGTTAGTGGTGCGCTTCTCGCTCCTGAAGCGGAACCGGAAGTGGAAGCGTGCAGAATCGTCCGGAAGCGCATTGGAATCTCGATTCCAAACGAAAGACGTTTGGAAGCATTTTGGAATCGCACGATTTAGGTTTTGAAACGTTGATGGGTGTATCAGAAGCGTTAGTGGCTGTAAGCCTGTAACTTCTGATGGAAGTTAACGATTAGAGAAGATGAACAAATCAATTATTCTTTGGATCATGTGATTGAAAAGTCCGTAAGTTTCTAATTTCTTCTCCAAAATCGTGAAGACGTGAACTAGTCAACTAGAGATCAAGCGAAGGTAACTCCAAACCTCTATTTTTAAATATTCTTCTAATTGTACTCTGTTTTTGGTGTTGTACTCTGTTTTTGGTGTTGTTCACTTGCTCTTCTTGTTTCATGGTAATTATTTGTATTGTTCGTCTTGTCATTTGCATAATTGTTGTGTCTACTCTTTTTTCCAGTTTCAAACCTAAATATATATACAAACTGTATGACTTTAATAATTGTTGTTAAATATATTCTCGAGAGCTGCAGATTTATGTTTGATTTATTAGTTTAAGATTTTTATTATGCAAACATAGAGAAGCTAACACAATTTTTTTCCATGATATAAATATGATATATATATCATATACGCTTCCAATAAGTACCCGCTTCCTATTATTTTCTAAAAATTCGCTTCTACACTTCCAAACGCTTCCGCGTACCCGCTTCTGCGTACCCGCTTCTGATTCCATGCAGCATAGGTTAACAGTAGCTCTTTTTCTTTTTTTACTAGTTTTTATCTAAGACAAGAAATTAAGCCTCCCTCTTCAGGATCCCACAATTTCCATTTTCTTAGATGAGCTTGACATCTTTACTTTGATTCCTCAATTTCCTTCAAAATCTAAATTTTACGAAAAACGCTAAATATTATGTAGAAATAAAAGTGTTAAAAAACGACCAGTACTTACGTCAGCTTTTAGAGCATCAAACTTTTTCCTGAGTTCAGTTAGTTCCTCTCCTACAACCTAAATTTCCTTTTATAAGTGTCTTTTGATTTAAACCACAACTTTTTTCGATTAGGAAACTCTTGAAGACAGTTATTACTCCTACATTTGTATGTAATTCTTTTTTTTGTTCATTAGAGCAACCACCGGCTTAAATTTTGAAAACATTTATATTAAAAAATGCACTATAATGTGTAGACATCTACACATACACATCTTCATATGAACTTTCTATTACATATGATATTAACGTTTTACGCATTTGAAGACACGCCATGCTTAATAATCCATACCTTTTAGTTAAAATTTCATAATATTTTAATATTATTAAGTTACAAGAAACCCATAAAAAAAAAAAAAAAAAAAAAAAATATATATATATATATATATATATACTTTTTCATATTTCACCATCTATAACTGTTTTTTTTTTTTTTTTTTGCTAACCAATCTATAACTGTTTTTAGCCTAAACGAGAATCCAAATATCTTCATGAGTATTTGAATATCTAACATATCAATAGACCTTAACAATCTCTAGCTATTATTATTGAATAGCTGCACCTTCTAAAGAAGATTGCCTACGTACCCTTTAGAAGGGATCAAGCCAAACAAGTAGTTCTAAATATTCTAAACTCATAAGTTATGTCACAACCTTGACATCTCCTTATATAAGAAAAGATCTATACAATTTTCTATTCTCTCAATAAGACAATTTCCTTTTCTTTAGCTCACTTTAACATATTTAGATAACTCCTAAATATGTCTCTTTTCCTAATCTCTTTTGGAATAGCTTATTCCTCAAGCTATATTCAAGCTTACTCCAACATTCTCCCCCTTAAGCTTGAACTCCATCTTCTCCAAGACTTGAACTCCCATGATCTCTCTCATTTCTCTAAACTTGATTCTTCCCAAGTGTGTTCTGCACCATCGCTCTCTTCTCATTTAAGAACACGAGATTATAAAAGACTCACTCTTTTATTTCTTTAGAAACCTTACTCAAAAACTAAAGCTCACACAATTTCTCTTAACCTATGTCATGCCCAACAACGGTTCTCCGAGATTCTCTTAATCTATGTCATAACTCAACATAGATATTCTCCCCTTTTTTTTATTGTGTTCTATGCCTTGCGATGTGCAAACTTCACTTAATCCCAACTTGAATCACTCAAAAATTGTTCCATTGCTCAATGGCTCTCATTACTCGTTGGGCTTTGCTCTCATTAAGCCCATCTTCCCTTTGTCTCTTGTTTCTTTCTCGACGGCAAGAACAGAGAAGCTTCTTCCTCTCCTTATCCGAGATCGACAAATAATTCCGATTACCATCACCACTACTTCCGGCGAGTGTCTCTATCACCGCCTGATTATTCCTTTCATTGTCGTCTCTCTTTGAACTGCGTACTCAAATACGCAATGCTTCTTCTTCGGCGAGAATCTCCGGCAAGATATTCTCCGCCGTTGACCACATCTGAAGCTTGTGACCCCATCTTGGCTCAACCTAGTCTTGTCGCCAAACTCCCTTTGCCTCTTTGATAGTGAAGTCCCGATGCAATTTCAACCTAGAATCCTTGCATCTTTCACGCTATTCCTCTGTCGCCATTAGCCTTTGTAATCTCAAGTATTCGAATCTCCATTTCATCTCTTTACTCTGACGAATTGAGATTGTCCCTTTCTGAGATTTTACCGATTCAGTGATGAACAACAACCCGTGTGCTTCTGATTCTTTACAGCTACTTCGTCTTCTCCGTTGTACAGATGACTTCAGGTAAACCTTTAAACATGAATCATCTCCCTCTTAAATTTTTCCTTCGAATCAAAATCGGAACCATCACTTTCGGTTTCCGACTTCGATTTCTTCACCTTGCTTCGCTGTAACTCCACTAGCTTCTCTTGACAGGACTTTGTCGCAGTTGCGATCATTAATCTACGAGCTTCGTCATCTTCAATCACAATACTCTCGCGCTCAATCTTAACTTTCTCAAGCTCTTTCACAGTTGCTTCAATCATCCTCGTCACTGCTCAAACCCGAATCCTTCTCGTCATAGTACTTATCATCATCTAGATTTCTTCCTCAAAATCATCATCTCCTTTTTTCTCTGTCTCTTTAAAAAACTCTTCACCATCTTCATCAGTCTCCATAGCACAGCTTTCATCATCTTATCATACTCCTCGGGATCGAATTCATCGTCCAGGTCCTTGCCATCTAATTCAATTTCATCGCCTTTCTTTAAATGGTAATCGAAAACACTTTCTTCATCTTCTCTTTGATCTCCTTCTTCTTACATGTACTTCAACTTCTTAAGCTCCTCTTCCGTCTCTATCTCAGCCAGTTTCAATCTCTCCTCATTGTTCTTCCTTTGTACGTTCCTCGCTGATTCTTTCTTCCTAACTCGTCGATTCGACCTTCCGCGAATGACCCATAACTATCTCACCTGCATTCTCTTCATGCCTATAGTTACACTCATACTCCTCAGCTTTGTTTCTCATTTCCTCCAAGTCTGGTCGATAGTTTGAGATGAGAGCAATTAGTAGCTTGCTCCTCAAGCTATTTCAATAAAAGGAAGAATTATTTACTTCACATCCAACTTCACATCTCCTCCAAGTTTGGGTCATTGACGTACATGTAAGTCCTCTCTTCATCCAAAGCTCCAAACTTTTCGTATATTTCAATCAGATCTTCCTTCTTAGACAAACTCGAACCAGGACGCTTTCTCTCTCTTTGTTGTCTCACTCAACTCTTTTCGGATTTCTTCTTCATTATCATCCGCTTGTTCTTTTGATTCACCCTTCTTGCCCTTTTTCTCTTTCTTTGTTGTCTCACTCGACTCTTTCACGGTTTCTTCTTCGCCACCATCCCCTTGCTTCTCTGATTTAGGCTTCGTGAATTTTCGCTCTTTCTTTGTTGTCCCCTGCTTCTCTGTCTCATTCTCTTCTTTGCCAATTTGCTCTGTCTCCTTTGTTTGCTGCTTTGAAAACATGCCACCACTTACGGCACCACCACTTCCTCACCGTGTTTCAGGCCATTATCATCGCCGTCGGAGCTCATCTCCACCGCCACAGCTCCGTCTCCATCTTACGATTCGCCTTTGATTCGGCTCCTCTTAACTCCTCTATCTCCGTATCAAAGCTCTCGATTTTCCGACTGATTTCGCCGTTATCGGTTATTTCTCCACAGGAATTGCAGCTCTAAAACGTTCCCTTGCACAGATGAATTCTTCTCGTTGCTCCTTCAAAGAGCTTCTAAGTACATCTAGCTCATTGATGTCCTTGTGCATCTGACCTTCTTGTTCTTTCAACAACTTCTTTTGGGTAGAAATTTCTTCTCTTTCCCTCTCCAGAGCAAGCTTCCCGTACTGCACTTCTTTCATATCTCTCTGAGCCAGCTTCTTTGCGTAACTAATATTGTCAAGCTCTTCAAGGCTTCTCTTCTCATGTGTTCTCGCCCATTCATTAAAATCTCTCTCACCCTCTTCTTCTTGCCTTTGCAACTCCATGTCAAGATTTCTTTTCTGATCGAATCCCTCTTCTATTAAGCTCTTGCATCAATCCACCTCTTCTGCTAAGAACAACCGCATTAACTGTTGCACCGCAGCTCAAAAACTCTGACGCCGGCTCCATCATTGAAATCGGAGCGCCAGTCATCAAAAGTTCGTGGAAAACCAATACGAATCTCCTCGACCAAACGAGTCGTTTAAAATCTGATTTCCGATTACAAGTCCCAGACCGTCTATGCGGACTCC
Source organism: Draba incana (assembly GCA_963576765.1). Taxonomy (NCBI): domain Eukaryota; kingdom Viridiplantae; phylum Streptophyta; class Magnoliopsida; order Brassicales; family Brassicaceae; genus Draba; species Draba incana. Next base: position 10,899,024 of record OY755211.1, on the reverse strand, counting down.
ATTTAAGAACTTTATCCTCTAATGATCCAAAAAGGGCCAAGAAGTTACCGTAAGTAGCGTTTGTCATTGGAAGTTCCGAATCTTGCTCATCATCCAAAGCCTTAGTAATCTCAACCTCTTTAATCACTTTCAGATTATTACCACGGATCTTTCAAAGTGAAGTCCGAATTATTTTCTTTGGCTTCTTCTTAGAACTCAAGCTACACCGAGAAGCACCGTCCTCTTTATTGATCAGACTAACATTAGTCTTAATATGTACCGAAGCATCAGAAGTCTCATTAGCAACGGAGACCGTTCCGTTGCTCTCCTCTACAAAGCATCTTTTGATTCTTTTTTCAATACGCCTCCAAACCGTAAAAACTCGACTTTGTTTTCGTTATCATGAGCCCACCTTGATTGAACGTAAAACCCAAGATACGTCCAAAGAGTAACCAAAAACAACCAATAAACCAATCGGCTATTACAAAAAAAAGTTGCTTGCCTCAACGGCGATAACCGAATCTCCTCCATGATTTCAGTGGTTATGATCGTAACCAGAAGCTTGGATCCACCAATAATCAAACGTCGCAGCTTCCGAAGTTCGAAATTGCAGCTAAATTGAACTCGAATTTGCAGAAATTTAGTATTGAGTATTCTTCTTCTTCGTAGTGTCTCAGGATCGAAACGCTCTGATACCAATTATTGAATGGCTGCACCTTCTAAAGAAGATTGCCTACGTACCCTTTAGAAGGGATCAAGCCAAACACGTAGTTCTAAATATTCTAAACTCATAAATTATGTCACAACCTTGACATCTCCTTATATAAGAAAAGATCTACACAATTTCCTATTCTCTCAATAGGACAATTTCCTTTTCTTTAGCTCACTTTAACATATTTAGATAACTCCTAAATATGTCTCTTTTCCTAATCTCTTTTGGAATAGCTTATTCCTCAAGCAATATTCAAGCTTACTCCAACAATTATTTTTTTAACAAAAATAAACATATCTATTAGTTTCGAAAAAATAGAAATACTATAAGAAAATTAATATGATCAATGTGAAACAATTAAACGAAACCAATGCGATAACAATTAAACGAAGAGTTTGGGTAACCAATGTGAAACAATGAAACGAAGAGTTTGGGTAACCATTTCAAAAATCTGTTTGCTTGCGAACCATGTTTTTTGCCGAGATCATTTCACAACTAACCCATTTCTTTTGGTCAATTGTAAAACTAACCCACTTTTTCCTCTTCTTTACTATTTACTATTTTCTCACAAATCTCTCATTCTCTTCTTCTCATATTCACGAAAATGCCATTATCTTTTCTTTATTTTTATTTTTTTTCAAAATCAGAAACTTACCAAAAGATTAAAATACCAAAAAAACATCAACTTATATACAAAAATGCCATCTTCTTCAATTTTTTCAACCACCATAAACAACAAAATTGAAGCTCTAAATGATACACCAACTGATTTTTTGTTACGTAAATGCATAATAAGTGAGCTCATAACTTAGACATCATTAATTTTCTCTCCAATTTCATCTAAAACTCTATAATTTTCGTTCTTTCAAAATTTTCACTCATAACTTCATGTTTTTCGTAATTCTTCCAAATAAAACGGTTGGAGTTGTTTTTTTCGGTGAAATTGATAGTTTCGGTGGTTTAAGAACGTGAATACGAAGTCGAACGAGTGAAAAAGTAACGATTTTTTATTTTCGAAAATTTCAGATCTGGTTCGTAAATATAGACTGCATTTGAAGTCTACAAGTCAACTTAGAGTTAGATTTGCATTTGACTATTATTTGTAAAAAATGTAAAGTAGACTGCATTTTAAGTCTACAGAGTCTTTTTGACAACAATAAAAAATATTGTAGACTTCGTGTGCAGGCAGCGGAAAAATCAAGTCACTTTTGCATTTGACCAGACCATTGACCGTAAAAAGTAGACTGCATTTTAAGTCTACTCTGAAAAGTAAGGTTAGTTTTGTGTTTGACCAATCTTTCAAAAAATTGATCGGAAAGTACATATCTTTTGTAGACTTCATTTCCCGTCTACTTTTAAAAGTAGTCTGGAAATGAAATCTACAAAAGGTACAGATTTTTTGGTCAAATGCAAATCTAACCCTACATTTTATGTAGATTTCATTTGCAGTCTACTTTGAAAAGTACTCAACAAATGTCAAATCCAAAAGTAACCTGTTTTTTTTTTTGCGTAGACTGCAAATGAAGTCTACTTTCTTATGTAGACTTCAAATGAAGTCTGCGTATGAAAAGTGGAAATATTTGATCAAATGCAAAAGTAATGATGTGATAAGTTTTAACCACAAATAAAATCCGCAAGTGCACAGACAATCGCAGTAATATGAGGTATCGAATCCACAGAGACCAAGGTTACACTATGAGATTATGAGATTCTAATTTAAAGCTAAGATAAAATGGGATTGGTTGTAACGAAACAATGAACGAAACAACAAATTAAACAATGTAAATTCAATAAGAGAAAAGCACTAGACCAAGGTCATTCGCCGGTGATTTCGGATTAAAGACTGAGCAACTATTCAGGATTCAATTTAAGCGCGGTCTAGAACTCAAACATAAATGTAATATTGGCCCACTGTCGTGATGCATCAATATCTTTATCTAACAACCTAAATGCCTAAACTGTTGTTTGAATTCAGAGATGTTGACAAGCATTATCGAATGGGTTCAATTTGTTCACAATTGATGGTAACAATCAACTGTCGTTGGTTACACACCAATTGCTCACCAATGGTTTATCTAGCAAACTAGAGCACTGTCATGAATAAGTTCAACTTGAAATCATAGATTAGGTGTACAGGCTAATCTAAGCATTATGAATTCCAATTGATGAAGACTAATGATAATCTATCCTATTTGGCTCAGTCACTAATCAATCCTAAATCACCATTGAAATCCCCTAATCTAGCTAATGGACTACTCAAACATGGTTGAATCAAACATAGCAATACAATCAAGAGAATTCATAATATAAAAGAGAATAGGGATTAGAATTCTTCTCAATAGATGTTGTGGAATGATTCTCCAAAGGTTACAAGCAATCCAAAAGCAAAGTAGAACAATAGAAAAGAGTCTCCAAAAGTAACGTGTAAAGAATAGTGTTTCAGATCTCCTTTTTCAGAGGTGGCTACCTCTTATTTATAGTTAATTTTAGGTTAAAATCGGATCTGGAGACCGGACCGGTCGGTCTGGTCATGGGACCGGTCGGTCCAGTTTCCAGGGAGCATTGCCTCGCTTCTTCAAGTCCGGACCGACCGGTCCATGGGTTGGACCGGTCGGTCCCGTTTCCAGGGACTCTTGGAGCAGGTGCTCGGTTATAAGAAAACGCCTTTTTTCTCCAAATTCATCCCGTTTGCTCCAATGAACTCCCGTAACTCCAATCCATGCTCCAAAGCCTCCTAGAACCTGAGAAAGACACAAAAAGAACTAGAAAGACTCGAAAAACAATAATAAACACTAAGTAAAAGAGGACAAAATCCTAATATATCAAGTAACCTGCACTTTTATGTAGACTGCAAATGAAGTCTACACCAAAAAGTTAACGTTTTGGTCAAATGCAAAAGTAACATTTGTAGACTGCAAATAAAGTCTACAACACTTGTACACTTCATTTGCAGTCTACATACCGATTTGCCTTAATTGCAAAAATAACCCATTGTAGACTGCATGTGAAGACTTCATTTGAACTCTACTCTATGTAGACTTCATTTGAATTCTTCAGTTGAAGTCTACAAATGTGACAGTTTTTTTAAATGCATTTTTTGACATATTTACAATGTATTTTTTTGATTTTTTTGTTCTCACATGTTTGTTAGTTGTATATATACCCCCTGTAAGAGTTGGTCATGTTTATGACAAATATTTGTGGGGCAAACTTATTTTCTTGATTTGGTGACTAGTTAGCTCATATTGAGTAGACTGCATTTGCAGTCTACAAATGTAATAGTTTTTTAAATTGCATTTTTTGACATATTTACAATGTATTTTTTTGTTTTTTTTGTTCTCACATGTTTTTAAGTTGTATATCTACCCCGTGTAAGAGTTGGTCATGTTTAAGACAAATATTTGTGGGGCAAACTTATTTTCTGTATTTGGTGACTAGTTAGCTCATATTGCGTAGACTGCATTTGAAGTCTACTCTGAATAGACTGCATTTGAAGTCTACTCTGAGTAGACTGCATTTGAAACCTACAAATATGACAGTTTTTTAAAATGTATTTTTTGACATATTTACAATGTATTTTTTTTGTTTTTTTTGTTCTCACATGTTTGTTAGTTATATATCTACCCCCTCTAAGAGTTGGTCATGTTTAAGACAAATATTTGTGGGGCAAACTTATTTTCTTGATTTGGTGACTAGTTAGCTCATATTGAGTAGACTGCTTTTGAAGTCTGTTTTCCGATTTGTACTAATGGCATATCCTTGTTTGTATTTTACAAATGATTGTTCAGTTACCTGTTTTTTATAGAGGTTGGATAATGGAAGATGGTATTTGGCGTTTTGAGGTTGACAGTCAAAGAGGCGGGAGAATGTTTTTTTTGAGTGATGGTTTTAAACATGAGGAACTTGTTGAAATGACACATGATTATTATGACATTGATAAAAAAATCAGAGGTGGTGGAGCTCACTTACTCACTTCCTCCATCAATGTTGCAACAGATAGCTTGAGATACGCCTCCTATACACGTTAAAAATGACAAACAAGTCCAAAGTTTGATTGAGGTAAGTAGAACACATGTATTACGTCTTTGTGTGTCGAGTCGGCCCGTGGTGGATGATGCTGATTGTGAGGATGATGGTAGTGATGAAGATGAGGTAGAATCCGAGGATGAGAACGAGGATAATGATGTTGGAGATGAGGTTGGAGATGATGTTAAAGACAAGGCATTTGGTGGTGTGGATGGTGTTAAAGAAGAAGATGAATTTGGTAGTGACGACGACTACAGTGAGTATGGAAAAGTCAAAGACGAGGATGAAGAAGATACATCTTTTGGTGTGAATGCAAATAATTTGGGCGGTAGAGGTAGTTCAAATCCAACATGGTATGATAACATATTCGTGAAACAAAGTTTTAGTACGAAGGATGAGCTACTTAAGGAATTGCGATTGATGGTTTTGATGCTAAGATTTACTTTCAAGGTGTTTAAGTCTACGACAATGCTTTTTATGGCATTGTATCGTGTGAAAGGGTGCGAGTGGAAGGTAAGAGCGAGTGTAAAGAACGAAGCAAACCGGCTTTGGATGACAAAGTATATGAACGTTCATACGTATTCCACGGCAGATCGAGTGGCTCACCGTAAACACTCCACTTCGAAATACGTTGGTCATCTATTTATAGAGCGAGTTGGAATCATTAACGGAATTACCCCGGAGCACATTAAGGATGCAATGAAAACGATGTTTGGGATGACTTTAGATTATACCACCGCATATAAAGCTCTTAAATATGCACAAATATTGGTTAGGGGGTCACCGGAAGATGGATATCGGCTTCTTCCATCATACTTGCATCACATCGCGAAAGCTAATCTGGGGACAGTGACTGGTCTTGAAATGGATGCTACAAATAGATTTAAATATCTATTCATAGCATTCGGAGCTTCAATAGCCGAATTTAAGTATCTCCGACGAGTAATTGTGGTTGATGGGACACATTTGAGCAGGAAATACGAAGGGACTTTATTAGTGGCAGCTGCGCAAGACGCTAATTTCCAAGTATTTCCTTTGGCCTTTGGAGTTGTCAATAGTGAGAATAATGAGTTGTGGGAATGGTTTTTCAAGAAATTGCTTTTATGTATTTCGGATGGCTACCCGTCGGTCATAGTTTTGGATAGGCATCAGTCTATTATCAATGCATGCGCGAAGGTTTTCCCATGGGCAACACGTGGCATATTATATTACCATCTCCAGTGTAACATTGCCCAGATTTTTGGTGGAAAAGACCTAATGTACTTGGTCAAAGGTGCTGCGTATGCATATACGGAAGAAGCTTATGATCGATACATGGACGCGCTACGCACAACATCAGTGGCCATTGCAAAATACTTGGAAGACGCGGATCCAAAACTTTGGTCACGAGTACATTGTGAGGGACTTAGGTACAACATCAATACTAGCAACATTGCTGAATCGATCAACGCAACGCTTAAGGTAGCACGAGGATTTCCCATAGCATACCTTCTTGATTTTATCAGAATCAAGCTTGGAAGATGGTTTTATAAAACACGAGATGATGCACAAGCTTTAGTCGGGGAGTTGAATACTTGTTGGCAATTCGTGACCATTACGCAGGTCCAATGACAGTGGAACGAATAGACGATAACCAGTTCATTATAAAGGGAGGAACACGAAATTATCTTGTTAACTTGCTTCACAAGAAATGTTCTTGTGGTATTTTTCAAATCGAAAGGATACCTTGCTCACATGCTATTGCGGCTTTGATAATGAGTGGTGCAGATGTGGCTACGGCGCTTTGTCCATCATATGGTAAGGAGTATTTGTATGCAGAATACTACCAAAATATTTTCCCAAAAAATGACGCGTCACCGTATCCTGAGGTACCATGTTTACCTCCTGAGGTGCAGCCTAAAAAAGGTAGGAAGAAGAAGTCTAGATGGCAATCTTACCTAGAACTATTAAGGAGGAAAGGAACAAAACCGCGCAAGCTTCACAACCCCTACAAGTGTTCAAACTACCATCAAACGGGTCATACGTGTCTGCATTGCCTAAGTTAAGGTACTTCAAACCTGAATATGTTCACTACTTAATCAATGTTTTACATCATTAAATCGGCTGTAGTAGACTTCAGGTGTAGGCTTCTGTAGTAGACCTCTTAAATAGACACCTTATCTACTAAATTTTTGAAGCTGAAGTTATTACATTTTAGTTTAAAACTAAACTTTTGTTCATGCTCAACTGTGTGTCCAAATTTTTAAGAAAAAAAAAATTTATAATAATTTGCAACTTGTGCATGAATCTATGCACGAATTTATAAGGTAGTTCAAAATTTGTGTTAAAAAACAATGTTAGTTGTTTCTGCTTATATTCGATCCAGGGCCAAATCTAGTAATCTGGTGTGTTTATTTTGGATATGTTTATACTAAAAGGTAAGACATTATCATTATCCTTATCAAAAGCGAAACATTCTTAAGTAGAAGTCTAGAAGAGAAATCTACCATAGAAGTCTAAAATGTTTAACAAATATTAAATCAGCCGTTAATAACCTATATTCACAAAAGTACTAACTTATCCTGAGATGCTAAGATATGAGTTTGTGCATCTAATAACCTATCTTCACAAAAGTACTAACTTATCCCGAGATGCTAAGGATATGAGTTTGTCTTACATGTACAAAAAATATGCAAGAATCCTTAATAGTTTTTAATGGGATAAAGAATGTATGAATTACTTAACCGAAGTACTATCTCGCCTTGTAGAAGTTTAAGTGATCCCAATTTCGATTTTCTGTGCCATCCTATCTTGTCTCGTCGTATATCTCGGCCGCAAACTTGTCCCTGGCTGCCTTGATATCAAAGTTCTTCATCACGCTAAATGGAAGACCCAGAGCATGACATTCAATGACCTTCAAACAAAACACTCCACAACTCGAACCGTCCTTCTATTGTGGTACTTTCTGATGCTCGATCGTAAAAGGTTTACGATCCCAAAAGGGCCTTTCCTGCTCAGGACAAGTCTCCCGAATAAGATAAGGCACCATTACGGCTAGTGGCTTCACCAAGTCTTTCATTTGTTTGACAGGGGTAGTATGCTCAGAACTATCCCACACAACAATCTTATTCGTTGGAATTGAAATCCACAGAGTAATCCAATGAATTTTTTTATGTTCATTGGAATGTAGATGTCATCCACTTGCTGCCCCCATATCTTGTTTGACCTACAATATGATGGTTCTTCACCTGTGTAGTATCGCGCTGCTCCAGGCAGGTAACAACTTACCAGACCCATCGGGATTTGCCGGGAAGGATTTAAAATCTTCGTATTTACTGGTCTACACCATGGGTAAGACTGTATCAATGAAACAGATTTTGTCGCTCTTAAACCACTCTGGATGGTTCTGGAAACGTAGCATAAGTAGTTTTATTGCAGCATCCATATGCTGAAACAGAAAAAAACAACAAATTAAGCCTGCACAGTCAAGTGACGTCTACACCTGAAGTGTACAAGTACAGTCTTCCAGGAATTGGAGATACTTACAGAGTCCTTGAGCCATTCAGTTGGGGTTCACCAGAGATGGAACCAATTGGCACGGGTGTTAGGCACCAGCTCTTCTCCTTGCCTATATACAACACAATAATAAGTGAAATTTCAAGTTGTGAATAATTGAAGTCATATTAGAAAGAGAGAAAAATACTTACGGTTCATCTCTGAACAAATCCTCTAGCGCCTGCAGCTTTTTCTGATCAACAGGAGCAAAAAGATCATATCTTTTTACTGTTGGAATGATGACTGGAAATTCATTTGGAATGTTCCTCTATGCAGTTGCATCCCCTTTGTATGGCGTTTTCTGTGTGTTAGCAAGATTCCTCTTTTTTTGGACCTTATTTCGTGCCATAAGCAAAGCCGCATCATTCTTCTCAATTTGTCTATTTTTTTTTTCTCCAACACGTCCTCTTTGGGCTTTTCAACAACCTAAACACTTACCTCAGCCCCATTGACACTCTCACTTATGAGATCACTCTCATCTTGAAGTTCCTCCATCTGTACGTCTTAGTTGTTCTGAAACTTACTCTGCAAGTAATGGAGGAAGAAAGTTAAAAATTTTTGGTGTGTAAGCAAATTATATGTAGAATTAAACAAGTATTATGTTATATATTATAGCATAGTCTTTAAACAACAACCAAACCCCCAATGTATGTAACAACAATCTAAAAAAAAAGCATAGTCTTCAAACAATACACAGACAATCAAATAGTCTGAGAACACAACAACATATGATCTTAGATGCCTGTAAATTCATCACTTAGACTTAGACTTAGGCTTCTTTGCTATGTCTGCTATCCTCTGGCTAAAGTGTGTGGGAGACAAGGGTGCATTACTAACCCCAACATCAGGAGTATCAGGTTGTTGCGCATTCCGCTGAGGAGCTGCCTATGCCATTGGCTTATCAGTTTGTACCCCTCCCTCAGCATGAGAAGTAGATCTCACCTCCTCTTTCCTTCCCTTTTTAGCAGCATAGTTGGACCCCTCAAGAGCAGAGACCCTTTCAAATATCTTGTCAAACTTTTCATCCCACCTATTGAAACCATCGTCCATTTTGTTACTCAACTTGTTGTAGGATGCATCAACAAGACCTTGTAAGGTCTTCACTAGCGATAATTGGTCTACTCCATCAACACTTGCACCCTCACGAAGCTTTCTCTTTTAGCTTGAACGTACATATTTCATAGGTTGACGTTATGATTTCATTCTGGCAGCCTCATACTTAACAGGACCTGGGTAACACATCAAATGCAAGTGAATCATTTGAATGCAGACTAGAAATGAAGTATACAATGCAAATTGAAATTGAAGTCTACAATGAAGAATATAAATGAAGTCTACAACACAGGCTATAAATGAAGTCTATAATGAAGACTGGAAATAAAGTCTACATTACCTGACGCAACTTTTACCGGCGATACCAGATTACCCGACATAGGCCAATAACGTGGCTGCCATTTCCAGTTATCATCGTACAGAGCATGGAGAACATTGTTGATCAGTGGATCGTCAATGTCCTCGTCCCACCTTGGGTAAGTTTCACTCATATCCTTTCTTACGAAACGTACGACATTGGTCTGCATAACAAGCATGGTTAGTTAAAACAGTTAAGTAGACAAATAAACATATAATAATTAACAAGGTGAGAATCATGATGATACCTGTTTCATCATATTGAGTTTGTAATTCTTGCGAGATGTGGTAGATCCTTTGTACATCAGCATAATTGGCTTTGGGTTTAGAGGATCGTGTATCGGCTGGCCAAACTCAGCTGCAAAATTAGGCAAAGCATAGTACACCCACAATTGGAGAACTTGAATAAACCCTTCAATATAGTATGACTTCTTATACAACTCTGCCTTCTTAATACCCTCCATGAGATTCTTGAAATCTAGTCTTCCATGGGGATACTTTAGAAAAGTATCTTCATCCATAACAAGCCTAGCCATCTGAAGGGAGATTTTTTGTTCAACCTCTTTTGCCTTCAACATAGGCAGCATAGATGGCAAGATAACCCTGCCTCATACGGTCCACTGGATTCCATTCGCCACAAACATTAAGAACAACAACTAAATCATCAAGAGAAGGAGCTTGATCAACACTCAGTCCAAGGAGGTTCCAAAAATCATCCATGGCTTCCGTAATCGCTACAGCAGGTTGACCAAGATCTTCAACATAATCACAATTCAAACATGTTATATGTTCAAACTCATGGAGAGAGAACCTTATCGGGTTAACACCAATGAGACTCCATATCTCCCGTTCCTTCTCGTATTTGGGCTGTAAAGTTAGTATATGATGGACCAGCCTAGATGCCCAACCAAACTGCATTTCATGTAACCTCATGAACCATCCCAAGGACGAGTTTCTGATATCCTCTAATTCGTCAAGAAGGAAAACGCCAGGAGCCGTAATAGCATTCATGACTTTCGTATAACCGCTATAGTATCCAATGCTCTTATCCGGTTTGGGCTCAAGACCCTTGGTATAAAAACGTGGTGGGAATTCTTGTGTACCCATGCTGACCTCTCTGCAGATCAAATAACAACAATTACTCAAATAGTAAAGTAAATTACAAGTCTGAACAAGTAGTCTGCAAAAGATGTCTACATTTGAAACAAGTATTATGCAAAACAAGTCTAACCTATATAATTATCAAATTAGGGTGAATTTGGTAATAGCCATGAAAAAAGTATAATAAAAAAAGTAACAAAAGGCCTAGATCTAAAGGTAGAATTATGTCACATATAGTGGTTTTGAATAGATTTGAAGATATGTTTATTTCATGTCATCACGCTAATTTAAACGACAAGATCTATAGAAGAAATGAAACGACAAGATCCGAAAAATCTGTAAACGCAAGGAAAACCGAGATTTAAAATCATTTTGGCCCAACCGGGACCAGATCTCGAATCCAAACAACATAAGAGGGAAGACATTATTTCTCAGCGGAAGATATTGCGGTAGCATTGAGAACAACTCCGAAAATAGTGAGAGATCTTCGATTCGGAAACTGTGGAATGGCGGTCGAAGTCTACTCTGGAAGTTTACTTTGGCGGCGTTCGTTTGAATCGTCGACAGAGAGGGTAGGGTTATCAGAATTTCTTTCCAAACTAAACGAGGTTTTTAACCCTTGAGTATTTATGTGTAGGTCAAATTAAGCGATTAAGTGGACGGTTAGCTTAAAATGAATAGTTAAGCGGTTATTTATGCGGGTAAACCGGCGTAAATCAGTTTACAGGAGCCGGTACGACATTAGTAAACATTAAACGGTTAATGTAACTTCGAATACAATACATTTGTAGACTTCACTTACCATCAACTCTATGTAGACTGCAAATGAAGTCTACAACCATAACTATAATTTCTTGATTTTTTCAACTATTGATGAATTTCTTAAATATTTTATTAAGATTACTCGTTTCTTGTACTTTAATACTTTTATCTTAAAAATTGTAATACCACGGTTCATTTATCTTTTGTTAAACGTTTCAAAAGTTATTAATTAGTAGTCTACTGTATAGGTCTACTATAGAAGTCTACGATCAGAGTTGATGTGTCACTAAAATCTGACAGCTTTTTCTTAAACGTTTCAAAAGTTATTAATTAGTAGTCACGTCTATATTCTTTTTTTTTATCCGGGTGACGTCTCTTCAGTCTCTACAACACGTCTCTTCGTACGTCACTCCATCTCTACATCTTCCTTCATCCTCGTCTCTTCGGCTCTGCATCTATATACTCGTATACTTCATCCAAACTGCCCCAACTATGGATCGAATTAAGCAACGGAACATTCGACTTCGATGTGATTAGAAGGAGTTGAAGAAAGAATACCCTTCGATGAGGATCATCGACGAAAGTAAGTATCCATGAATTTTTTAGGAGTTTAATAAACCCTAAACCCTAATATATTCTTCGATTATACAGATTACCATGTGGAGGTTCCTATCGATGGACCATCGGAGACTCTATATGATGGAGGGGTTTTTTGGATTTCCTACAAATGGCCAATTGATTATCCCTATTCGCCGCCACGGGTGAATTTTAAAACCACAATCTACCACCCTAACGTCAATGCGGGAGGTTCCATTGACCATGACATGTTAAGAGCCACGCGATGGTCTCCTGCGCTCCGCCCGACTCTGGTTTTGAAGGAAATTCTCGATCTCATGGCTTCACCAAACTTGGACAATCCTCTGTCGGCACACGTAGCCAATATTTACCAAAGTGAGCCAGAGGAGTATGCAATGGAGTGAGCCGGTGGTTTAGATCCAATGTGTTTTTCTTGTTTTTAAAACTATTTCCTTCTTTTTGTTTTTGTTTATGTTTTTATCTATGATTTAAATCATAGATCAAAATGATCTCATGATTTTATTTCTATTTTTATTGCTATTTCTTTGTTTTGTTCATCAATTGCTTAACTTAATAAAGACTTAGTGTGAATTTTTTAGTTACAACTTTTTTTGCACTATGAACACTTGTTGATCCAACTTCGTCTTCTTGCTTCACCTTATCCATGCATGCAACTTCTTCTACTTGAATCAAAATTTATTTTAAAAGATTTTTCATAAACAAATAAAAAAGAAAGAGGTGTTATTAAAATGGTACAGTAAGATGGAGAATAGTCTGCATGTTCGTGTACTTTATATCCAATATACAGAAAGTATCTTTTTGGCCAAATAAATACTCATGGACTTTTTGTTTAGTTTCCCAAAACTTGTACTTTTACTTTTTTGGAAACAGAAAAACATTAAATATAGTACAGAAAATCAATCCTTTAAACACAAAGAAAAAAAGGAGTAATTCTTCGAAAATGTACGTGCAGTTAAATTAAAAAATTAATATTCCGTCATCTTTATTTTCCAAGGAAATTACTAATTAAATTAATTAACATATACACTAGTATAAAAATAGAATCTTCGTCTTCTTTTCATATCAACAATTCCTCCCTTTCATAGAGATTTTTCTCCTTCATTTCCACTAGAGCGACAACAACTAAGGTATTGGAAAAAGCTTATGTATTTCTTCTTACCAATAGCGTGTTCTTAATAACACAGAAAACTTGATTAATAAGTCTGTTTATGTCTGAATTGACTTTTTATTTGCTTTCATTTAAGTTAATACTCTGTGATACGAGTGTTGGTTGCTTTGATTTCAATTTTTTGTTAGTTTCTTTTAAGATACTGAATGTTGTTTCTCTCGCAGCATAGTTCAGAATGAGTTCTAGGGCTCCTTCAGAAGATGATGGAGGTTGGATGTGTGGACCCAAAAACAACAAGAAGGATGATATGGATAAATTTTTAAGGAAGATGATGGATTCGATGATTCTGACAAAGATGTTTCAAGTGATAGTTATGACTCATATGTGAGTCAAAAAAGTCATGGGACAAGGAAGAATAATAGACGGTTGAGATAGTTTTTTGAGAGCTTGGATGGGTTATCCATTGAGAAAATAAATGAACCAGGAAGGCAGTGGCACTGCCCAGCTTGTCACGGCAAACGTGGTGCTATTAGATGGTTTTAATTGCACCCTCTATTAGCTCACTCGAGAACAACTCATCGTGTAAGAGTAAAGCTCCATAGGGAATTCGCTAAAGTTCTAGAGAAGGATCTACAGATTCGAGGAGTATTTTCTTAAGTTTTCTCTCAATTATTATTGTCAATAAGTGGAGACTTGTAGTCTCCCTAGATAAAATAAGTCAATTAGTGGAGACTTGTAGTCTCCCTAAATCTGTGTTCTTTCTTGTTTTTGAAACTACTTCCTTAGTTTTTTTTTTATTTTAATTATATTTTCTAGTTCATCAATTGCTTAACTAAATAAAGACTTGCTTGTTAATGTTCGAGAAATAGAGAGTGTGGCCGGAGCAGTTATTTCCAATAAAACTATATATATGAATACCAACTCATAAACCCCCTACAAGCAATTGAAGTCTACAAGTCTAATGTAGACTTCAATTGATATCTGCAAATGAAGTCTACAACCATAACCATAATTTATTAATTTCTTCAACTTTTGATTGATTTCTTCAACTTTTCATTAATATATTAAACCTTTGATTAAGATTACTCGTTTCTTGTATTTTAATATTTTTTTAAAAATTATCATTTCATTCCCTTCAATTTATCTTTTTCTGAAACGTTTGACAAAGTTAGTCTACTGCAAAGATCTACTATAGAAGTCTACTTTCCGAGTTGATGTGTCACTGTTTACCTGACCGATTTTTCGTAAATGTTTCAAAAGTTTTTATCCAGTAGTCAAGTCTATTCTTTTTTTTTTATTCGGGTGACGTCTCTTCGGTCTCTACAATACGTCTCTTCGTATGTACATATATATATGTACGTACTTCCATCACTCCATCTCTACATCTTCCTTCATCCTCGTCTCTTCGGCTCTGCATCTCTATACTCGTATATTTCATCCAAACTGCCCCAACTATGGATCGGATTAAGCAAAGGAACATTCGACTTCGATGTGAACTGAAGGAGTTGAAGAAAGAATACCATTCGATGAGGATCATCGATGAAAGTAAGTATCCTTGAATCTTTTTGGATTTTAATAAACCCTAAACCCTAATATGTTCTTCAATGATACAGATTACCATGTGGAGATTCCTATCGATGGACCATCGGAGACTCCATATGATGGAGGGATTTTTTGGATTTCCTACAGATGGCCAATGGATTATCTCTTTTCACCGCCACAGGTGAATTTCAAAACCAAAATCTACCACCCCAATGTCAGTGCGACATGAGGCATTGACCATGATATATATTAAGAGCCACGCGATGGTCTCCTGCGCTCCGCCCGACCCTGGTTTTGAAGGAAATTTTCGATCTCATGGCTTCACCAAACTTGGATGATCCTCTATCGGCACGCGTAGTCGATATTTACCAAAATCACAAGGCCAAGTTCGAGGTAACTGCACGAATTTGGACGGAGGAGTACACAATGGAGTGAGCCGGTGTTTTAGGGAAACATCGAAGTATCACCGGATTAGCTTTTCAAGGTATGTGGTTCCTTAAGGAGTGATAATATATGTTTTGCTTAGAGACAAGCAAAAAGCTAAGTCTGGGGGAGTTGATATATCATGGTTTTTACCCTGTTTAAGCTATGATATAAGTCCTTTTATCTAGAGTCTTTTAGTGTTTTTCTAGTCTTTTAGAGTCTTTGTAGGTACTTGGACGATTGGAGCTTAAAAGATGTTTACTGGGAGTTTTGGAGCATTGCTTAACGAAGTGGCAAAAATCGAAGAGAATAATCGAAATCTGAAGATGGTGTCGATCGACACCCTGCTCAACAAAGCCCAAATCTTAATCAGAAGAAGTCCGTTCGAAGCTCAAAAGTTCCAGATGTTTACTTTTAGGTTTCCAGTCGGTTTTGTACCTGTATATATACGTTTTCTAAGCCATTGTTTAGGCTTGTGCTTTTTTTTACTTGATTCTTAGAGATAATCATTAATAAAATTATGTTTGCTTCTTTGAATATGTCTGAGTAATTTCCCTGTTAGGTTTAGGGATTTTCAAAGGTGTTTGATGATTTGCTAGATCTGATCTGAATTGCATAGGATTAATATCTTTAGAATGTTCTTCATCTTTACTTGAGTTTATTGCTGATTTTAGATTCATGACCTGAAATTACAGTTTTGTTGATTACCTGATCTAGTCTTTAATGAGCAAAATTCCTTTTCGCAAAGAAATTTGGTTTAGGATTATGTGAACAATTGAACTTGAACTTTAATGCTTGTTTAGATTGTTAGGATTCGCAAAATAAATTTGTTTTTCTAGGATTTAAACATAGATAATCTCTGCAGCGAAAGTTGATTGATTTTATATTCGTGTTCATGTTCATGAACTGTGCTTTATATTCCTAACTATTGATTTATTTGCAATTCTGATTCACCTGCGATTTCCCTGTGCCTAGTGTCTTTCTCTATTGATTTACAACTGTTTGTTCTGCTTACTTTGATTTACTTGCATTCTCATTATTCTGCCTAGTTTAATCCGAATTTATTTAATCTATTGTGTTTCCTGATTCCATGTGGATTCGACCCGAAAGTACTACTTCTTATCTCTTAATTTGAGAGAGAAGCTCTAGGTCTAATTTGAGCATATCAAATTTTGGCGCCGTTGCCGGGGAATCAACGCCATTAGATTTCTTTTATTAGGATTTTTTCTAGGCTTTTTATTTTTGTTTTTGCTTGCTAGTTTCTTGTGTCTCTTTTTGTTTTGCGTTTCAGGTACATGCCTGATACTAGAAGCAACCAAAACAAGGAGCTAGTTGAACACGGTCTTCAGGAATTAGCACGTTTGGAACGTGAGAATAGGAGAGCGGTCAGAGAAGAAAGGATTGCTGCTATACCACAAATTATACTGAGACCGGAAGAAGATGGAATCCTGCGTGATCCGGCAGGATTGAAGTACAACGAAGAATGATTAAGGATCAACGACGACGGAACAGTGATCGTCGAGGAGAATTTGGCGATTCTGCAGGATGGTGTCGCTCGACGCCAAGCCCCTGTCGAGCGACACGATGAGATACAAGGTGACGATTGACGCCAAGCCCCTGTTGAGCGACACGACGAGATACAAGGTGACGATCATACTTCACAACTCATTATAGTTTAATTATGAATAAGAAAGTTTTACAAACGTATTTTTTTCAATTTATAAATTTAAATAAACGCTTTAGTTACGTTGCAGACTTCATTTGCAGTCTACATAGTATTTAGGAAATCAAAGCCAATAAATGTTCCGAGTTTAAAAGGAGAAAAAGTTTACACGTGTAAAAGTTCTGACTAAAGCGGGCATTAAATGTTCTCAGTTCTGACTCAGAACTGTCACTTTGTAAATTGTACTCTTTATACCTGCCAAATATGTTTTCTCGATGAAGTGTGAACATACATGACACATAAATTCGGAGTTATTTTGTTATTTAATTTCTTGCTTCTGCGTCGTTGTAGACTTCATATGAAGTTATGGAGTCTACAAATAAATCTACAAATGTTTGCCAAAATATCTTGTTAACGCGTACAACACGTAGCAAATTGGGTTGGATTTGTTAGTCTAAACCGATATAGTTTTGCGATTTGGGGATAAAATTGAGTGTCGAAATTAGAGTTCTTATTTTGTTCCTTCTTTGCCAATTTCAAAGAGAGAAGAATTTGGGGAAAATCGGCGAGACAACAATGAGTGACCAAGAAAAAAGGATTCCGACTCACTGTAGATGTGGTGAACGTGTAAGACTGTTGACTTCAAGGATGTCGACGAACCCAGGGAGGCCATTTTATGCTTGTCCAAATGGAGATAAGGTAAAAAAAATTTCGTTTGAGAATATGGTTGAGTACATTTTCATATTCGATTGAAAATGTTCTTGCATGTTGTAGAAAAATCAGTTTCACTTGTTCAAATGGACGGATGAATCTATGCTTGAAGAAATTGAAAAAATGAAACCAAAGCTTGGTAATCTTGAAAGAACTTCATTGAGTTTAGAGAAGGGTTTAGCAGTTTCAGAATCAACCATGGAAAATTTGACAATGGAGACAAAGACTTGTGAAGTTGTGATAAGGAATTTTAAGAAGGAGCTAGATGGTATTCAAAAGGAAATTAAAGATTGCAAGATGCAGCTTCAGAGTTTAAAGAACATGGTTCTGTTTGTTGTGGCAATTGTCGTTTTGTACAAGTTTGCTATCTAGTATGTTGCTTCGTAGTTCGTAAGGGTTTAGTGGTTTGTTGTTTGTTATGTAATTGTAGATGTTGTTTGAATCAGAAATACATAAAAACCCTTGGAATCCAAAGTACATAAAATCCAAAAATCATAATTCTTGATTCCAAAATACATCTCTTAACCCAACGTCAGATCCACCTAAAACAGAGACCAAAATTATAATATGAACACGTATGACAACCCATAAAGAGGCAAAAGATCAGAGGCTTTGTTCCATATATTACAATCCTAATTTCAATATTATACAACATTAATGGATAAGAGAAACTAAGAACTTGTCCACCAAACATATAAGAAACTCATCACACATACAATAATTAAACACACCATCACAAGGTCCTTAACATCGACGCCTCTGCAACGCTTCTTCACAAGAAGCTTTAGTCGAGTTAACTCCATCTCTGTTTTCTAAAGGTTACTTCGAATCGTCTCCAAATCTGACCTACCACCACAACCACAATCTGTTATGGCGTGCTGTTGATTAAATGTTAATTGACGAATTAAAGATGCCTGCTCATCCACCACCAGCCTCATCTCTTCGAATTCTTCCATAACAGCCTCATCCCACCATTTCAATATATGGAAAAGACCATCCTATAGAAAGACATAAGACATAATCCAACACAAGATAATATTAAAACGTGAATCACAAACACAACCAACAAATTTGAATTTAAACGACAATAAGACAAACCGTACAACATTCTTTTCACATCCATAGAATCTCCGACCCGGATTATCAATTGAGGTGGAGGTTTTAAGAACTGCCACCAAACCACACTTACACAACTTGGGAAATCCAGAAATTCGTGCTGCGCTACGACAAGCAGTTGAACTCACACTCCTTGCGGAACTACTAGACGGTTGTGTGTAGCTATAATGCCCCATACCTGATTACGTAATACAATAAGAACTAAGTATCATATAATGAAAAAACACACACAATAAATAGTAGACATCTAGTGACGTCTGCAAGTGAAGTCTACATTGCAGATTTCTTACGTAGGCTGCATTGTATATTTCTCTGGACAAATACATTAATATTGTAGACTATTTTTTACGATTTTAGCATCACAATATCAACAATAATGAAACAAAACACACAAATAAAACTTGAGACGGAAGGAAGTGTGACTCAGTTCTGCAACAATGAAGATCTGAAAAAAATATATCAACAAGTAAATGGGTCAAATCTGAAATAGATGTAAATGGACAGATTTAAAATAAATTTGAAGATAAAAACGATAAAATTGCCAGTCAGATCTGAATAAATTTGTTAACGACGGTGTGAAGCAGATCTGCAACAATGAATGCTCCTGCGATCTGAAACAAAATGAAATAAATAGATTTTAAACAAGAAATAAGGTAAATAGGATAAAAATGAAACTCAGATCTGAAACTTTACCAGTTGTGACAAAATACATATGCTCTGCATATACCACAAAAAAACAAATGAAGAGGAATAGTTTATACCAAAGAAGGATAAGAGACAAGGGATAAAAGATGAAGAGGAGTTACGTCATTTACAACTACAAAATCTGACTTAAATGAGAGACGACGGTGCCCCAGATCTGCATATACCACAAGAAACAAGGTAAAAATGATAAAAATGAAAGTGAGATCTGAAATCTTACTAGTTGGAACAAAATAAATATGAGAACGACGGTGGCCCATATCTGCATATACCACAACAAAACCAAATGAAGAGAAATAGTTTATGACAAAGAATAATATGAGATAAGGGATAAAAGATGAAGAAGAGTTACGTCACTTACAACTAGGGAAACTCGGTAAAGGAGTGGCGGCGGTGTCCCAGATCTGCATAAACAACAAGTAAATCATATCAAGACGAAGAGTTTATGAGAAAAAATGAATTAAGAAGAGTTATGTCACTTACAACTACATATTATTTTTAACAATCTGTAGTGGCGGCGAGTTTATGAGAAAAAACTCGGTAAAGGAGTGGCGGCGGTTGCAGTTATTTTTAACAAAATTAGGGTTGGTTTCCAGTTAACTTGTTATATATAGAGGGTTAAATTATCCGGTTAGGTTAAAATTTCAAGTTTACGTAGACTGCATATGAAGTCTACAATCCGAAACCCCTATATTCTCTATAGACTGCATATGAAGTCTACATATTTAAGTAGACTTCATATGAAGTCTACATATGTAACTCATTCATCCATTCATTTTCAATGCTATTTGTCTTTTTGTTGTAATTTGAATCAATTTTGTGAAGATTTATTTTTCATACTTCACAATTTGTTATAGTTTAAACAAGAAAGTTTTACAAAAATAATTTTTTTCAATTTATAAATTTAAATATAAGATATAATTACGATGTAGACTTCTTTTCCAGTCTTAAAGTAGACGTCATTTGATGTCTACTGTGTAGACCATATGTAACTCACTCATCCATTCATTTTTAATGCTATTTGTCTTTTTGTTGTAATTTGAATCAATTTTGTTAAGATTTATTTTTCATACTTCACAATTTGTTATAGTTTAATTATGATTAAGAAAGTTTTACAAAATTATTTTTTTTCAATTTATAAATTTAAATATAAGATTTAATTACGATGTAGACTTTTTTTGCAGTCTTAAAGTAGACGTCATTTGATGTCTACTGTGTAGACTTCCGGTGTAGACGTCAAAAGGCTAAAAATGTTATTATGCATTCAATTTTTTTGTTTGCTCATTAAGGCTGTATTTGTAATTTCACTACCCCTTTGGGTTACTTTTGCCAAACATGAGATGATGGAGATACTTTTGCATTTCAAATCAAGTTTTAGGTCATTATTAGCAATTTCCTCTTATTTTTCCCATGTATAAAAAGATAAATAGATCCCAAAAATTAACAAATCTTGAAATCTGGATCCACACATGTGCATGAATTATGTAATGTGCGCTTATTATAAAATTTTAAGTAAACCAATAATTATATTTATTCGTTCGATTTGAAACATCCCCTACATTTTATTTGAGAGGTTATTTTGGAGAAAATATTTGTGTGTCATCTCCATATTCATTCTTCCAAAAGAATTATGACATGGCAAGACTATATCTAATTTTTACCATTTAAAGTTTTGATTATTATAAAAAAAATTTTGCGAATATTTGGCTACAAAAAAATCAACATCAAACCTATATAAAATTTCAGACTAAGAAATCTAACTATCGAATGCTATTGTTAATTATTACATTGCCAATCAATTACATTGTACTAATAAGAGTAAACACAATTAATAATTTAAAATAAATTGAATGATATTCACACAATTGTTTTTAGGTCCCTTTAAAAAAAATTAACCAATCATAACACAATTAAATTCTTTCATTATAAAATAAAATAATTCAAATTCAGGAAAACAATATTATGAGCAAATATTTTTCAAGAAAAAAATGATGTTGAACTAATACTATGAAATGATGTTTTTTAATTAGTTTAATATTTAAAAAAGTAAAAAATATTTTATCCTCGTATTACGCGAGAAATCATGTTATTAATTAATCATAACCATCTTTCACCAATTCATCTTTAATTTATCGATCTGAAGATTCTTCATCATCGCTTTTGTCTCATTAATTAAACATAAGGTAGTGTTTGTTATTTATATTCTTCTTATTTGGTTTGTAAATGTTACATAATAATATCATAGTAAATTATAAAAATCAAAAGAGATAAATAAATAGCTAGAAATATCACAACTGGACATAGAATATAATGGGATACATTGGGAACAAGCTTTCATTAAGCTATGACTAAACTCGATTTTTTTTTTCTTTGATTTCTTAAAGTCTCAGAATCACAAGGCTCTGTAAAAACTTCCATAATTTTTTTTTAAAATGAGAAATTATATAATTGGAAGCTAAATAAATCCCTTATTGTATTACATATTGGTCGAACCATGACTCTCGTCTTCAATCTTCAACATCCGCTAAATCTGCAAAAGAAAAACCAAATACAAACACTTTGAGCAATTTTACACACAAAAAACACACAAACCATTGACATTTTAAGCTTTGTACATATCAAAATATAAACTCACAAGATAATAAACACCACGGTTTTGGAGAGGTTGGAAAGTAACACCAAATTCATCCGTAAGAATGGGTTGTCCTAACGAATTGATCAAAACAGCGTCGTTTCCAAAAGCCTCTTTGACACTGAATAATTCATTCATTACTTCAAAAGGCATGTCGTTGATGAACACCGTTAATTTCACCGGAGAAACACAAGCTCCGGCGTCCCCATCACCCGATAATGCTACAATTTTAGTTGTAACACAAACGCCATGAGTCATGAGACTTGTTCTTATCATCATCAATGGAACACGTTTTTGGTAATTCATTTTTCTTAAAGATATAAACTTTTTTTGCCGTCTTCTTAAAGATATAAACTATTTTACCCAACAAGTAAAGATTTTCGGAAATATACAGTAAACGGTCAAATCTGATGGTCAAAACGTTTTTTCTATAATACACGTATGCATGCGTTACTCAGTCAACAAAAACATAAAGATGGTTAATTAATATTTATTTTGTCTAAAATTAAACAAATTTTTTTTTGAAACTATTAATCAATATTTTACTCTCTCTATTACAAACTATTATTAATAAGAAAATGATAACTCATATATATATATATATATGCATGTACTTGCGTAGTCAAAATATTTCTTGGGAATTTATTTTTCACATATTTCTTGGAAAACAATGAAATAAGAAAATTAATTATTTAATAGTTTTGATTGTTGATTGATTACCTTGTGACTGATTGATGGATAATGGCACAGTAACTGGATCCGAAACAGAAGAATAACCATTTTCACCGCCGTCAAAATTGATCTCCGGGAACTCCAAAACGCCGTTATTGACGCTAGGAAATTCCATCCCTTGTTCCGTTACCGCCGGCAAAGCAAAGTCACTAAAACCAAACCCTGATTGAGTCACACTCGGCTCATTATGAACCGGAAATAGAAAACCATTCGGTTCAGTGAACACCAATTCATTGTTTTGAACCGGAAATAAACCGGTTTCTTTGCTAACCAAGCCAAAACAAGTATCAGCATTACTAGGAGTAGTATTAACGATCTTATCCTTCTTTGACAATTTAGGGTTTTTTGTAAGAACGCGAAGCTTGTGTTTTGCTCGTGATTTACGGTTTTGAAACCAGTAAAACACGTTTGCGTCACCGATTTGACCGTATTCTTGAAGTCTGATCCGGATTCTTTGAATCTCGTCTCTTGGTGGATTAACAATACCGGAATTAAAGATCGATTCAAGTATCCGAATCTGCTCAGGTTTAGGGTTCCATCTTGGTTTAGGATCCGGTACACGATCTGATCCAAAAAATAGTTTACAAATCATAATGCATGTCTTGCCTTATACATATTAAAATCATATAACTTCTAACAATAGTCAAAAAACTACGTCCATTTTATAAATACAAAAGTACAAGAAATTATTTCATAACAAATATTTGTGAATTTCATCATCTCCTTGTCATTCTTATGAAATTAAGAAAATATTGTTGTCTAAAACTATAAAAAATAATAGTAGTCGATGATATGAGATTGTGAATACCTGAGGAAAACGGAGAAGATGTGTTGCAATTATAGTGCATGTAAGGAGAAGTATTGCTGTCATGGTGATGATGATTATTATTGCAGGGTTTGGATTTGAACATGCTTGGCCAATTTTTGTTTGAAGACATGATGATGGTGTAACGATGATGATTTTGATGATGATGATGATAATGAATCGAGAGAAATCTCTTAGGGTTGATATAGGTTAAGAGAGAATAACAAAACTATTCTTGCTTTATAGCCTCTTTACCTACCCTTTAGTTTTGCATCTTACTTCAATAAATAATTGATAAAAAATAGTAAAACGTAAAATTACATGGAAATATACAAAAAGGCAAAAACAGAATGAATATTGTACGTATTGGTCAAAAGAAAAGGACGAGAAGAAAAAAAAATCAATTGAACTTTGTACTTTGTCTACGTTCATTTCATTTTTTGGTATCTATTTAATTAGGATGAATTAAATTCGTTCTCCTGAATTAAATTTACAAATGAATGACAAGGAACTCACATATCAGTGGTAATTTTCTTAACTACACATATGAAGTTTTATTTGTTATTAAATGAGATATACTACTGATTTATTTTTAGATAATTTTCCGTACTTGTGTTTTCCTATTTTCTTGACACTGGTTGGGCAAATTAAGTAGGTGGAGTTTTGGATTGACTCAGAGATCATATTTATTTTACTCATTAAATATTTTGTCAACTAGAAGAAAGAGTATGAAGAAGAGATAGATAATTGCATGATGAATTTTTACATTTTAATTAATAATTAACCCAATATAATTTGTAATTAACAAAATCGTAATATTCATAACATTATAATTTATAATTAACAAAATCGTATTTTGAAAATGGATTTTGGTGACTGGTGAGTGGTGACTTGTCATATTACCGACCGTCACCGTTTCACTCTCTAGTTTGACTATGAGGACAAAAGACAGATTTTAAGAAATTTTAGGAAGAGTTTCAACGAAAGTTTAAATGTTTTGCCGTTTTAATATTTTTCATTAGATTTTCATGTTTTTCACTTGAACACAGTTTTGGAAATGCATAATTAAATATTTGTTTCTTCAACTATACTATTAAAAAATAATCATCTATTCCGTTACAAACAATTTCAAAGTGACCTTGAACATGAAAAATCCAACGTATAAAAGAACATGAAAAATCCCATAACAAAGAATTCCGTTACACTTTTTTCTTCTTCTTTCAAATTCAAGTTCACACATCATTGTTTACCTCAATACTCAAATAATAAACATCATTTTGTCTATTGGTTCCACATTTTTTTTTTCTTGTCAATTCTTGTGTATTAACACCTTCATTTGTTGGCCCCTATTACTATTTTATGTATTTAATTTGTTCAAGCAATATACTACATTCTAATAGAAATGAGTAAAAGCCTATATGAAAGTGGTGCTCCTTCTGTCTCTAGTATAGATGGTCGATTTGAAAACATTGGGTTAAAAAACATTTCGAATTTCAAAATTCTATCTTAAACCGAAAAAAAAAAAAAGAAGACCACAGATATGAGATAACGAATGATTAAAAACATCAATTTAAATGGTTTATGTGGTTAAGCAATGACAAGTAGAGTGGCCATTTTACATAGGGAGACAAATATATTTATTTCTTTTTGACTTATGGTTTCAAATTTTGTCACATTTACCATTCCTACACGCTTCTTATCTTTTGGCCCATCTCCTCCACTTTTATGATTATCAAAGTTGACACATTTATGATTATAGGTGGTTAACCTTTGGGTTGGTTTATTTAGGTTTTCGATTGCTAAGTTATTTGGTAAAAAAAAATTGATAATACTGTAAATATTGGATCAATTTTTTGAAGTTTTAGATTGGCTTTAAAATATTTGGATCATAAATAATTTGATCAAAAAAACCTGAAGTATAATTTAAATCAGTTTTATTTCGAAAATATATTAATCATATAGGTTTAGTTACTTATTTTAGAGTTTGTAGTAAATTAGATAATTTTACATGTATATTTAAATTTAGTAGCAAATTAGTATAATTTTAATTTGAATAGCGTTACTTATAGAAGTCTTTGTTTACAGAATTATTTGGACATTTTTTGTTATAAAAACACCAATCCAAATAGCGAAAACTCATATTGATATATGTCATTAAACCTAGATATAGGTTTTTGTAGAAACCCATCTCCAAACTATTTTCGCTTTTTTTTTATTTTTTTTTTTATCAACTTTCGCTTTTGTTTGGGTTGGATTGATTGCCTAAATTAGTCATTTTATATAAATCCCTGATTTTTTGAAAAATTATAAACTTCTTTTAATATACATTTTTTTAATCTCATGATTTTAAAAATTGCACATGGTAGATGACAACTATGAATTCATATTTTTAAGGATTCAACATTTTTTTTTTTTGGATAAAGTTTTTTATATTTTTAACATCTAGATAAAGCTTTTTTTTTTATAATAAATTAACAGGTTAATCCAATTATTTGCACTATGAGATTTATTGGTTTGTATATGGTGGAAAATTGTTTGTGATTAAGAACATCATTTGTAATACAAATATAAAAATAAAATATAACACATGTATATGTATATATTTTTCTTTAAATGTAGAAATACTAGAGGAAAAAGCATGTTCTTGATCTCTTTATCTTCAATGGCTTTATCTTCTTCTTTGCCTTTGGTGGCCTCAAAGCTACCCGTATCGCTGTATCAAACACTGCTTTCACATTCTATTATATATTGACCCAAAAAAAAAGGAAAAGCTTTTTCAGCTTATTTGGTTTATTTATTTTAACCCAAAGTATATAACTACACTCATTTGAAATTAAATACCTGTTGGGTTTTGGAGCTGCACTCTAAGTACCTAACAGCTCCAATCATCTTCCTTAATTCTTCTCCCTGTTACTCAAATTCATTCATACCTTCAGAATCACATTTATGGTTTTTGTTTTTGAAACAAAGATGTCTCAGTATACGTATTTTAAAAGATTTCATTATTTTTAATTATTAGTGTACCTGAGCAGTTGTTATAGAAACAACTCCTGGATGATCCTTCAAGAACTGCTTGTCATCCCTCAAATCTGTATTTATTTTCTTGTTAATATTATTCCTCTAATCGAAATTTTTTATAATTATTCAATTAAATATATTGGGCTACTGCTTCTGAGCCCATTAACGACCCAAGTGGACTATTGTTTTGCTGCTTTTGGTGGATAGACTATATACATATTTATACACTAGGATCACAAATTGTAAAATGAAAAAAAGAATATGCAGAATAATACATTGGGAAAGTTAGAAAACTTAATTTAACTGCAAGATTATGTCCTACACTTTGTTCATTAAAAACTGTAGTACATCAGAATAGACAATTTACATACATACAATTTAAGTAGCGATTTCACATAATCATATATACTATTAAAAGTTTGCATAATTACAAAATGTTTCGCTATTTATGGACATCTAATTGACTATTTTTGATTAAATATCTTTAAAACACAATAAAAGGGAA
Source organism: Draba incana (assembly GCA_963576765.1). Lineage (NCBI taxonomy): Eukaryota > Viridiplantae > Streptophyta > Magnoliopsida > Brassicales > Brassicaceae > Draba > Draba incana. The sequence goes on along the minus strand of OY755211.1, from coordinate 10,871,946 downwards.
AACTTTCTATTACCTAATTTTGTTCCGACGAGCACAATGGGGATGGTAGGCGCATAATGTTTCAACTCTGGGAGCCACTATTAATCAACAAATTAATTAATCAAATCGACAATAATTATTTCAAGAATATTTTAACCTTAATCATCTTCTGTCAAAAACAGATGCAAGTTTTTAATGGTACCTTTTTGTATATATTCTCGTAACTGGCCTTGCTAATTAGGGAAAATGCTAATAAGAATACATCTGCTCCTCTGTAACTCAAAGGCCTAAGTCTGTTATAATCTTCCTGCCCTGAGATTTAAACATAATACACTTAATAAAAAGAATTTGTATACTAGAAGTATTCATAGATTTTATAAATTAACCTATGAAAATAGAGAATATACGTACCGGCAGTATCCCAGAGGCCGAGGTTCACAGTACTCCCATCAACCACCACATTTGCACTGAAATTGTCGAAAACTGTCGGAACATAATCCTGTAAAAATTCATTAATATCAGAAAATAAATAATTAAGCAATATTTTTTCAGTAAACAGATAGGAAAATACAGTAGCTAAGGTTTGGTTTCAGATTTATTGGGTTCAATATTAATGGAAATATCAAACATTAGGATGATTTTTTAATAGTACGTAAACATAAGCGCAAAAACATAAAATCAAAAGTAACCCGACTAAAACGAGAAAAAATTCTACAACATGAATCAGTACTAAACCAAATTACAACGTGGAAATGGAACTTAAAACTTAAGCAAAGTGAATCTACTTCAAAAAATCAAAATGACCAAGAATCGTCGAGAGGCTAACATAAATCTTAAGCACATCAATTTAAAACATCTATAAGCTAAAAAGATTGTTAAAAACTAACAATATATAAATTAATTACCGTAGGAAAAGTATTGCTGGTATATGAAATGAGCATACAAGTCTTTCCCACTGCTCCATCTCCCACAGTAACACACTTGATAAATCTTGCTGTGCTCATATTTTCTTTTTCTGTTTGTGAATTTGTGTATGTGTTTGGTTGTTATGTTTAGAAGAGAAGAGAAATGGTGGAGGGTTCTTAAGAAGCTTTTTGTGATGATTAGAATTGTTTATTGGTGAAGAGGATGATTCTGATTACACCTATTATTGTTAATTATTATTTGCTTATTGGTAAGAGATTAAATTTAAAGCAAAATGTACCAAGAAAACCGACTTAATACCCGAGTGAAGGAACTTTATAGACAGACTGGTTTTATATACCCTCAAATCGAATGAACCAAACAAACACCCACTTTATTCGTCTTAAAATACAAACATATCAAAACTATATTTTGAACATAGTTAACTGATATTATTAGAAATTTTGTTCCAATATTTGTATTTATATTCAAATTTCATATGTTTTTATACCCAAAATAAACCAAACCAAATCAAAACAAAAACCGAGATACTCACATTTTGTTTCTCTTATAGGTGAAATAATTTATAATTTATTTAAATTAATGAATTAAATTATGATAATGACAAATCGAGTATTTCTTTTACTTCAAGTGCAAGATCTTGTGGTCATCAAAAGTGTGATGTAGCCGTTTGGTGTTGGTTGTGAGTGGATTTTTTAAGTGTTGGAGAAGGAACTCTCATCTTACTTTTTTTTTCCTTTTTACATTTTCTTTTGCCAAATAATTTGTATCAATATTTTACGTTTGTCGTATTTGACACAGTTTAACAACATTGGATATTGATATCATCGACTGAAATATTACGATTTTAGTAGTGTGTGCTAGTAATTATACATCATTTTACTTCGTCACCTCTCTGATATGTTTAATATGAATTGTGATTATATGGGTAATCCAACAAAAAAATTAATTCCTAGACTTATATATTTATAATGTAACTTTCACGCAAATATATGGTGATCCAGATTGACCCTTATTGAGATATAAATGATTAAACAATAAGGTTCATGTTGTTTCCTACGAACCTTTTATAGATATACACTTACTTTAATTTGAGGTCATAGGCTCATAACATTAGTTTGGTGCTAGTATCATACGAAAATCACTTCAAATATAAGTTACCATTCAAGGCTATACTGCGTACGTAAATTACAAGTATCACTTTCTGATAAAAATTTTGCACTAAATTAAAAAATAGAGTAAAAGTGGTCTTATCGAGTTTTACAATCCTAAGCTAAATTTGCTAATGTGTCATCACCACAAATTTTCTTAGCATTTTCTTTTTAAATTTATTTAATTCAACTATACTCATTAGCAAACACAACTATTTCCAAATATGCTCTAAATTCAATTGCCAAACACATTTGAATATGTAACATCCCGAAACTAAAATGTGCTATTTTGGAAGGGGTGCCGATCGACACCAAAGTTTTCGGTTTGTGACGGTTCGATTTTAATCGGCCGGTTTGTTGCGGTTTAGGGAGGAAAACCCTAAAGTGTATAATAGTCAAGCAATCGCGTTTTCTCGTGCGTTAGAGGCAGAAAACATTAGAGAAGAAGAAGATTTGTGATTCCTTGAGAAATCGAGTGTTTTAGGTTGATAAGAGAGTTGTTTAAAGGTTTGAGGAGCGTAGAATCGATTGTAACGGCGAGATCGTGGTGTTTGAGGCTTGAATCCGTGGGTTTGTCTCTGTTCGTCGCTGTCTCGATCCAATTTTGTTCCTAGGCTAAGGTGAGTGCGCGACCGTAGGTTTATTCAAGCCAATATCGAGTTTGAACGATCGATTTGTGTGTTTTCCGTGATGGAATTATGTGATGGATTGTGTTTTTCGTGATTGTGGTTGGTGCTGTGTCATGTGGATTGAGTTTGGCGCATGTATTGGCAGATTCGGCGCGAGAACGGGTCACGAGAGGAGATACTCTTTCTGCTGCCTCTACAGTCGGAGTGTCGATTGACACCTAGTGGTATTGTCGATCGACACCTAGTGGTAGTATCGATCGACGCCACTGTTGTTAACGTGTCGATCGACACCTAGTGGTAGTGTCGATCGACAACAAGACAATTTATGCGTTGAACATTTTAATTGTATTGTTTTGCTTGCTATTTGGTTGAATGTACTTAGCTTGTAGACGGGAGGACCGTCTCACTAAGTATTTATGATAATACTTACACAACTCTTTGTTTCATGTGTTGTTGCAAGTAAAAGGAATGTGTGATCGCTGAATCATGGCGTAGGAAGAGGATGATTAGGAATGTTTGATGATTTCATTTTAGTAGAACATGGCGTTTAGGTTGCTAGAAATGATAAGTTGATTGTTGAGTTTCTATGGCATTGATATTTGTTTGATAATGTCTTATGGATTTAATGGTTGAATTATTTTTATGAGAATTTTCGAGTACTGTTTATCTGGTATTAGTCGTTGAAGATTAATATTTATGGGAATACTAAACCAAGCTACTTATATATATATATATAAAAAAAGTTTGGTTGTTTCATCTTGGTATCAGAGCCCTTACGGTTTTGGGGCGGTCAGTTGAATGACTAAGACTATGTGTTTAAATTGATTATGTGTTGTTAGTCAATTTATTAGTCGTAGATCATCCTCTTCGAGCCTTTAAAGATATTTTGCGGTAAATATTTGTGAATTTTTGTGACTTCTAGTATACATTTTTCTGTTTTGGGTAAGTGCAGAGAGATGGATGTAAGTGCTAGAGGTCGTGGTAGAGGTAGAGGTAGAGGTCGAGGCCGTGGTCTGTTGGGGTCGGTTTTCACCCCCTCAACGTTAACATCTAAAGATAAGCTAGTTGAAGAAATGGCCCTCCGGCCTCTTGACGAAGAAGGCGAAGCGACACCTAAGTCTCCTTGCGAAGCGAAGCATGTGGCAGCAGAATGAACCTGAGCGAAGCATGAAGAGACCACGACCCCCTCAACGTTAACATCTAAAGATAAGCTAGTTGAAGAAATGGCCCTCCGGCCTCTTGACGAAGAAGGCGAAGCGACACCTAAGTCTCCTTGCGAAGCGAAGCATGTGGCAGCAGAATGAACCTGAGCGAAGCATGAAGAGACCACGACTCCAGCCAGGGTGGCGAGCACAGCTTCGGCCAGGAGTGCCGAGCCTGGTTTCGGCCCGACGTGCGACCGCAACCTCTCCATGGCCGAGCCTGGCTTCGGCCCGACGTGCGACCACAGCCTCTCTATGGCCGAGCCTGGCTTCGGCCCGACGTGCAACCGCAGCTTCTCCATGGCCGAGCCTGGCTTCGGCCCATCATGCGGTCGCGGCTTTTCCTCGACGATCGATCATGTCTTCATTTCAGACAGTCTTCAGCCCAACAACGCAGAGATAGCCTGAAGCCTGGCCCAGACAGCGAAGCCCATGTTGATTCTGCGAAGACTTAGGAGGCTGGAGCCGACTTAGGAACCTATAAGTACTTCTTTGTAACAACCCTAAAGGGGATCCGCAATTTTCAATACGAAAACTTGTACTCAAAGCTTTTCTGAGCAATAAATAATCTCTTTACATCTTTCTTGGCCCTAGCTTACCATAGAAATCTCCCAAGCTTCCCTAGAACTCTTACAAATTCTAGTTGTGTTGGTTTCGACCCCCACAATTTGGCGCTGACTAAGGGGACAACTGCAGATTTCTGACACTCAAGAGTTAGGGTTTTCATCACACGATCACGATGTCAAGCAACACCATGAGCAACGAAGGATCTTCATCTCACCAGCACGACGAAGACAGAAGCAACTCCACGGAGAACACGGTGCCTCCCGCTCCTAACGCCGCAATTGACCTCACACAGATCAAGCGGATGCTTGAGACTCTGGTGAAGAAGACTGACGATACGGCCAGCGAGCTGCAATCGCTCAAGAAGAGGAAGCGCAGAAGGTCCCGTGTCCGTCCGACGCGCCTCAGATTCAATACACTGCGAGCTACTCGGAGGGGTCAACACGAGGAGCTGCCACCTCGGACCGATCGCTCGGATCCGGAGGATCTGCCTCCACCACCGCCTCGTCGGGATTTCGATCCGACTCCTGAACGTGTGATCGAGGAGTCAGACGAAGATCACGCCCCTCGGAGGCGAGTTCAAACCGATGCAGCTACTGGCGACGCTGAGGCTGGGGAAGAAGTGGCCCGGACTACAGCAGGTTACTACAGAAGGGAGCAGGAGCGCGGGACTCCTCGAGGCTCCCATGACGAAGAGGTCGCCGCCCTGAAGTCCCAGCTGGATCATGTCGTCTTAGATCTGAGGACGACTAAACTGCAGATGTATCGGAGCACCGGGAAGGCTCCCGGGGTCGCTTACGTGTTGGAGAAGGCACGGAACACCCCCTTCGCAGATAACATCTCAGGGGCTAGGATTTCTGACCCGGGAAGGATTAGGCTTCCGACTTACGAAGGGACCTCCGATCCCGCTGATCATCTGATGGAGTTTGAGGTGGCCCTAGGAAGGACGAATTTCAGAGATTCCGAGAAGGACATCGGATACTGCAAGCTATTCGTGGAAAGCTTGAAAGGACCTGCCCTCCAGTGGTTTTACAAGCTGGAGAAGAATTCTATCCACACCTTCCAGCAGCTCACCGAGATGTTCGTCCAACACTATAACATCTTCGCTGAACGGAAGATCTACGATGCGGACCTGTGGACCAACAAGCAAGCAGAAGGTGAAAGCTTGCGGTCTTTCATGACAAGGTTCAAGAACACATTGTCAAAGGTGGATGGAATCAGTAGCACATCCGCACTGGAAGCGTTGAGGGGTGCAGTGAGATGTCCATCCCCGTTTTGGCAAGAGCTCACCATCAATCCTCCAACGACGATTCAGGACGCCCTTCACCGTGCAGCTGATTTTGCCCGAAGCGAAGAAGAGCTCCGCGCCAAGAGGGGTGGTAAAGCGAAGCAGATAGGCGAACCTTCACAGGTTCTGACCCCAGCTGCTTCAAAAAGAAGTAATCCCGCCTTCGTTCAGTTTGAAGGGGGAGCAGGCGGAGCTCACAATTACCAGATCGATTCACCTGGCTACGGCAGAGGTCGAGGCCGTGGTCGGGGACGTGGCAGAGGAAATCTCACTTGGGTAAGAGACCCGAAGGAGTATGATGAGAAGTTGTATTGTGATTTTCACAAAGCAACTGGGCACTCCACCGCGAGGTGCCGAGAGTTGGGTCGACAGCTAGCTGCTAGGCTGGCCGAAGGCACCCTTAAGGGTAACATCAGTCTGTCGGACTTCAAGCCAGAGGAGAAGTTTCGAGATGCTACTGAGATCCAGACTGAGAACTCCAGGCGACAGCGTCGTGGAGATAATCCCGAAAACGGAAGCACCCATGGTACTATCTCCGTGATCCTGGGAGGATCGCAATACTGTGCCGATAACGAAGCTGCGATCAAGGCCTATCAGCGGCGCGCTGAGGTTTGCGCCAACATCTCGACATCTCCAACAACAAGGCGTGCTAGTGATCCCGTCACTTTTGACGAAGTGGATGCTGAAGGCATCGATCATCCGCACAACGACTTGTTGGTAATCAACCTGACCGTCTACGACTTTAATGTCGCTCGAGTCCTCATCGACACCGGAAGCTCAGTGGATGTTATCTTCCGGGAAACACTCGAGAAGATGAAGATCGACCAGTCCCTCATCACAGGACAGCCAAAGCCTGTAACGGGCTTCTCAGGTGAAACAACCTGGACACGGGGAACGATCCGCCTGCCAGTCCAAGCTGGAGGTGTTAAGAAGATGGTCAACTTCGCAGTGTCCGATCATCCTGCCATCTACAATCTGATTATGGGGACACCATGGCTCAGTCAGATGCGAGCAGTGCCGTCGACATACCACCTTTGCTTGAAATTCCCAACCAGCCAAGGCGTTCACACGATCTTTGGTAGTCAAAGGGATTCACGCACGTGCTTCTTAGCAGAGCACAAGTTGCGCAACCGTGAAGAGAGCAAGGGATTGAATCCAGAAGCTCACGACCAAAAGAAAGATGACTCGGACTCACAAGGGCCACGGAAGAAAGCGAAGGCCGGGTCCGATCAAGTGAAGGACCTAACCACCCTCTTATAGCAATTACAGATTGCAGAGGGTCGTGAAGAAGAAGAGCGACCCACCTGCGAGCCTGTGATCTCTGTGTGCATTGATGAACAGCACCCGGAGAGATGCATTGAGATCGGAGCTGCTCTTGATGAAGAGCTCAAAACGAAGTTGGTGGTTTTTCTCCGGAAGAACATCAACACCTTTGCCTGGGCCGCTGAAGACATGCCCGGAATAGACATCAGCGTCACGAGCCACGAGCTCAACGTAGATCCAACATTTAAACCGGTCAAGCAGAAAAGAAGGAAGTTGGGTCCTGAGCGAGCAAAGGCTGTGAATGACAAAGTCGAAAGGCTTCTGCGAGTAGGATCAATAACCGAGGTCAAGTACCCCGACTGGCTCGCCAACCCAGTTGTGGTAAAGAAGAAAAATGGGAAGTGGCGCGTCTGTGTTGATTTCACAGACCTAAACAAAGCATGCCCGAAGGACAGTTTCCCTTTACCTCACATAGATCGCTTAGTGGAAGCAACGGCAGGTAACAAACTGCTTAGCTTCATGGACGCCTTTTCAGGCTATAATCAAATCCAAATGCACCCTGAGGATCGTGAGAAGACGGCCTTCATCACGGACAGAGGTATCTACTGCTATAAAGTAATGCCCTTCGGCCTGAAGAATGCTGGTGCAACGTATCAGAGACTGGTGAACAAGATGTTCCAAGACCAGTTGGGAAAGACCATGGAGGTTTATATTGACGACATGCTCGTTAAGTCACTCGAGGAAGAAGATCACATTTCCCACCTAGAAGAATGCTTCAATCAGCTGAACCTCCACAACATGAAGCTCAACCCAACGAAGTGTCGGTTTGCTGTAACCTCTGGTGAGTTCCTTGGATACCTGGTCACTCGCCGGGGTATTGAAGCCAATCCGAAACAAATCGATGCCTTGATCCAGATGGCTTCACCAAAGAATAAGCGCGAAGTACAGAGGCTGACTGGGAGAGTGGCTGCACTCAATCGGTTCATTTCCCGATCCACTGATAAGTGTCTGCCTTTCTACAACACTCTACGAGGCAATAAGCAGTTTGAATGGTCAGAGAAGTGTGAAGACGCCATTAAGCAACTGAAGGAGTATCTGGCGACGCCTCCCATCCTTGCTAAGCCAGTAACTGGTGAACCTCTCTTTCTCTACATCGCTGTCTCAGAAACAGCAGTCAGTACCGTCCTTGTGCGTGAGGAAAGAGGCGAGCAGAAGCCTATCTTCTATGTGAGCAAGACACTCACAGATGCCGAAACGAGATACCCTCAATTGGAGAAACTGGCATTAGCCGTCCTCATGGCCTCAAGGAAACTAAGGCCTTACTTCCAATCGCACTCAATCGTTATACTTAGCACCTTCCCGCTACGATCGGTCTTACACAGCCCAAGTCAGTCCGGTAGGCTGGCCAAGTGGGCTGTAGAGCTCAGCGAGTACGACATCGAATATAGAGGGCGGACGTGCAATAAATCTCAGGTACTGGCGGACTTCCTCATAGAACTTCCAGAGGACAGCAATTCCAAGGAGGTGCCGCCGGGGATTTGGCAGCTATACGTAGACGGTTCGTCCTCAAAGAACGGTTCCGGAGTTGGGATACGACTCCTGTCACCAACTGGAGAGGTCCTTGAGCAATCATTCCGACTTTGGTTTAAAGCTTCTAACAACGAGGCAGAGTATGAAGCCCTTGTTGCCGGTCTGAGGCTCGCCCAAGGGCTACGAATCAAACACATTCACGTGTTTTCGGATTCACAACTCGTAACCAGTCAGTTCAGCGGCGAGTATGTCGCAAAAGACGACCGAATGGAAGCTTATCTGAAGATAGTAAGGGACTTGGCTGCTTCATTTCAAGAGTTTACCCTCACAAGGATTCCTAGAGGTGAGAATATGGATGCTGACGCATTGGCAAATTTGGCCTCCGCTACCACTGCGCCAGAGGATCCAGCTCTAAAGCGAGTTATCCCAGTTGAGTTCATCGAATTCCCTAGCATAAAGAAGGATGCAGCACTCGCCATCCTGACACGTTCCCAAGCAGCGAAGCAAGCAGACGCCCTTGTGGGGGCTACTGACGAAGATATAGGAATGGCAGAAGAACCAGAAATCCGAGACGCTGACATACGTGACACCAACAGCCCACATCATACCGAAGCAATCCCAATGGACGCTGACACTGAAGAATCTGAGTATGGCTGTGACAAGCTATGGATAAGTGAGATACGAGAATATATCGCCGATGGCAAATTGCCCAACAGCAAGTGGGCTGCTCGCAAACTACGAAAGCAAGCCGCGCGTTATGTTCTCCTTGACGGGAACCTCTTCAGATGGGGATTCTCTGGTCCAATGCTTACATGTGTAGAAGGAGAGAAAGCAAGACAGATAATGGAAGAAGTTCATAGTGGTTCTTGTGGCAATCATTCAGGAGGGAAAGCACTTGCTATAAAGATCAAGAGACATGGTCACTTCTGGCCTACTATAGTAGGTGACTGCACTAAGTTCTCAGCCAAATGTGAAAAGTGCCAGCGACACGCTCCGAAGATCCATCAACCGACTGCAATGCTCTCCTCCGTCACCTTACCTTATCCGTTCATGAGATGGGCCATGGACATCGTTGGACCATTGCACCCGTCACGGCAGAAGCGGTTCTTACTCGTCCTAACAGATTACTTCTCGAAGTGGGTGGAAGCTGAAGCTTATGCTAACATCAAAGAAGTTCAAGTAGAGAGCTATGTATGGAGGAACATCATATGCCGTCACGGAGTACCATACGAGATAGTAACTGACAATGGTTCGCAGTTTATATCCCACCGGTTCGAGTCGTTCTGCTCAAAATGGAACATCCGGCTTTGTAAGTCTACGCCTCGCTACCCTCAAGGCAATGGGCAAGCAGAAGCTATCAACAAGACAATCCTTGATGGCCTTAAGAAGCGTTTAGAGGCGAAGAAGGGTCGCTGGGCCAACGAGCTTGAAGGGGTATTGTGGTCCCACCGCACCACTCCCCGCAGAGCAACAGGCGAAACCCCTTTCGCCCTTGTCTATGGCACCGAGTGTGTCATCCCGTCCGAAGTCTGTTCGCCTGGTGTACGCCGTCAGTTGCTACCTCTCCACGAGCCTATCAACAGCACAATTCTCCTTGACGCGTTGGATTTCCTCGATGAACGACGGGACCAAGCGCTTATTCGGATCGCCAACTATCAGAACGCCGCTTCCAAGTACTACAATTCCAAGGTCAAAGACAGGAGTTTCTACCCAGGTGACTTAGTCCTGCGAGAGGTATTCCAGAACACAGCGGAACCCAACGCTGGCAAGCTCGGAGCCAACTGGGAAGGCCCATACAGAGTTACAACAGTTGTTCGTCCTGGTGTCTATGAGCTCGCCTCCATGACCGGGACTCCAATCCTCCATTCCTGGAACGCAAGGCATTTGAAGAAGTACTATCATTAGTCTTCTCTCCTTTACTTGAACTACGAGGCGACTTGATCCCTGCAAAGGGTACGTAGGCAGCCTGTCTTCGGATAGGTTCAGTTGCCCCCCCCTCCATCCACAGAGGGGGATTTTACGCTTCATCAGTCTCATTGCCAGAGGAACTCTATGATCTTCTCCGCCTTAGGGGGGGGGAGTGAGTGTTTTACTCTGCTTTCAGACGAAGTCAGCAGCCTCCTTCGTCTCGAAGGGGGGGAGTGGGGTACCCGTACTCCACTCTTCCACAACAGCCTCAGTGGCATAAGAACAGCTTTATCAGTCACGAGCCTCATGGCTTCAATCAGAGTCATTCCGCTTTCATTGCTGCTGGCCACAGTAATGAATGCGGAGATGCGAACACACTGACATCCACAACGGATTCAAGCGCGCTATATAAGTACCAGTGTTCAGTACTGGGGCGGATGTACCCACCTGACCACTCAGAAACCCAGCAAACATCGTTGGTAATGCAGCTGCTAGTGACCTCCGTTCGGCCTATACCCTGAGCGTGTCACTCTGAAACCCAGGACAAGCACTGGTCGAATTCAAGGTGAACTTGCTCTCGGACAGACGTGTCTAGAAGAGCAGCACCATTTTGCGAAACCCAACAGCAACGTTGGTGATAAAGAGCATGAGCGCATTAGCGTTTTCACAGTCTCAACAAGAGCCTCATACATGAGCAAGCACAATGAGAAGTCGTCAGACCTCTGATCAATCGCGGGGTCTTACGGCCCTTGGTTCACCAAGCCCAACGCTGGTGTTGGCAAATACATGACAGAAACGCTTAAACAGCCTAAAGAATTCCTAAGTATAGGTACAACATCAACAATATCTAAAGCAAAACCTGAATCTGTAACCATCAAGGTTAAACATCAGCAAAAGCTACAAGTCATCTTGCATTCACCACAATGCAAGGCTCCAAAATAATAGCAAGGATACAAACCATCCAATGCTACAACCGAAAATTATCAAGTCCAACAAGAGTTTTTAGAAACAAAAGGTTATAAATAAACTAGGTCATAATAAAAGAGCAACGGTCGCTCATCGGTCACACCTCTCCGTTGGCAACATCAGCATCCTCTGAGATCTCCAAAGCTTGCCTCACGCTAGAAACAAGCTCATCAAACACATCACGAGCGTCGTAGATCGGGATCTTCCTCTCGACCAAAAGCTCTGTTGCGGCGTCCAAAGACGCTCCATCAGACCCACGGAGACGCTCAATAAGCTCCAAGCTCGCATCGATCTCAGCAAGATCCAGCATGTTATCCTTCGCTGTCCCCTCAAGCCTAGCGAGCGACCTGGCAACCTGTCGGGTCCGGCTAGCAAAGCTACGGTCTGCCTCCTCTTTGGCCCTAGAAACGGCCTCCTCGATCTGGGCGTCCCTAAGACTCTCGGTTTCCAACAGCTTGCTCTTAAGCGAAGTGATCTCCTCCTTGTCCTTCGCATGCCGCGAGGACGCCTTGGACAACTTCCCGCTCAACTCATCCGACCTCTGCTTCGCGGAAGCGACATCGTCCTCAAGGGCTAGGACCTTCTCAGCAAGCTCAGCGTTGGCCCTCCTGGCTTCGTTAACCTCACGGTCACGAGAACGAGAGTCCTCCTCAAAGCAGAACGCCATGCCATCCAGCTGGGTGGAGAGCTGCGCACACAAAGGAAAGCAAACATGACGCTGGAATAAGTGGAGAAACAATAACAAAGACAAAGAGAGAAAGATAGAGAGATCAAACCTCAGCCACTGTGGCTCTCGCCAGCGCAAGAGCCCTCTCGCCAGAGCCAAGAGTTGAAGAGTGCGCAGCTGCAGCACCATCACTGATCGGATCGCTAACGAACGCCGAAGAAGGACCCACCTTCTGTCGCTTCGGAGGTACCTCATCAGGAGTGCCTCCCGCCTTACCCTCCGATCCAAGGGCCCTCTTCCGCTGTTGCTCACGCCGCCTAGCAATCTCATCAGGAGTGAGGTTAGAACCACGAGACCGCTGAGCTGATGCAATAGGAGTCTTGGGCGTTGTGGATGACGGAGCACCCGTCTGCGAGCCTGCCCTCGCTGAGACTGCGGCGCTCGTCGACGCCGCCTTCGCCGATTCGGCTCGCTGAAAAGCGGAGACTCTAGCAGAGCCTCGTCCAAGGACCTTCCCTGGGAAGATCCGAATGGAGAGCGCTCTCCGGATCCTCTGAAAGGTGAAAGACTTCACCCAATCACCATCTCCAGAGGCCAGGGCGCTGTGGATAGCCGCCGCCTCACTCCGGCTCACTGTCTGGGATGCTGGTTTCACTACGAAAACAAAGCTCCACATTAGTGCACAAGGCACGAACACTGTGCAAAAAAGGATTTCTCTAAGTATAGAATTACCTCGTCTCTCCCAACTCGTTCTGAGGAGGGGAATGCAATCAGCCTCAACACTCTTTTCGGAGATCTTGACGAAGAAGAACCGGTCCTCGAAGTAGTCATCCTTGCTCGGGAAACCACTAATAAGAGTACGACCCGGAACCGGGGTGACGCAATACCTCAGCTCATCTACACGGCCATGGGGCCTGAGGTCCAGTAGAGAGGACAGTTGCCCGATGCTAACCTCCGCGTTGCATTCCCTGCTCAGCACGTAAATCCCGATGACATGCCTCAACCCTCTGGGGTTGATCTGAGCAAGGGAAACACCGTTCGCCTTTAAGAAACGAAGGAGGAAGCCAGGTACCGGGAACCACAGCAAACAATGCTCGATGAAGTTCTCATACAAGGTAAAGTGTCCTGGAGGCGGAGCGTCAGCCCGCTGAGTGTGGTCGGGAGCAACTAACTGGATCTCATCCGGAATCCCGCACTTTTTTCTGAGAGTCTGCAGCGCCGTCTCATCAGACAAAGTGGATCCCAGGGGGTCCGGACGCGCATTCTTCTTCTTGACCACCGGGTGTCGTTCAACCTCTGCGGAGACATTATCATCACCGTCCTCATCATCGGAGGCAACCGACCTGAACGAAGAAGAGTCCGACGCCAAAGCGTTGGCTGCACCATCGGGGAGCCTTGGATCCTCATCATTGAGGGGAAAAGAGAGTCTGATCCCACCATTAGGGGCCATCAAATCCTCATCACCACTAAGCCTCCTCTCCTCCTCAATATCCGCTAAGCCATCAAAGATATCCTCGTCACTCTCATCGGACCCGCCGAGACGATGCCGTGGAACCGTGAGCTTTCTACTGTGGTGAAGCTCGGCGCCATCATCCTCATGACGTGTTCGTTCGACGGACACGAACTCCGGGGTCGCTGAGGGCGGTGTCGGGACCATATCCTTGGAACGACTCGATGCCGCGATCACCGGGTCGCCTCGGTATGATGGTGCGATCGCACGGTCGGGCTTGAACGATGCGACCGTGGGATCGGCTCGGCATGATGGTGCGATAGCGAGGTCGGGCTTGAACATTGCGAACGTGGGATCGGCTCGGCATGATGGTGCGATCGCGAGGTCGGGCTTGAACGTTGCGACCGTGGGATCGGCTCGGCATGATGGTGCGATCGCAAGGTCGGGCTTAGACGTTGCGATCGTGGGATCGGCTCGGTATGGCGGTGTGATCACGCGATCGGTCTTCAACGGTCCGACCACGGGGTCGGTTTGACTATGTATCGCGACTGCGCCCTCGGTCTCGCGCGATGGTGCGACCACACGGTCGGTCCGGGTAGGCAATGCCGAGACGTCCCCGGCCTGGATCGGAAACCCGTCTATTCTTTTGGTTTGACTCGGCGACATCGCCGATTCACCACGGTCGATCAGACCAAGTTTCGTCTTATCCATAACACAATTCAATCTACATTAACCCCAAAGAGAAGATTAAAAGGTGGGATTTGATATTTCCTCATCAAAAAAAGCACATCTCAAGAACAAACAAACTTCAAAGAAGGACTTTCAAGACATCAATCTAAAGCCTATCCTATCAACAGTTAAGGCTTGGGAACAATGGAAGTTGAGAGACTTGAGAATTCCTCCTAACAATATCTCTTAACCAAATCCAAGATCTAAGCTCATCTACTAAGATTTATGGAAATCAAAGAGAAAGTGAGACAATGGAGAAACTCACCAAGGAACAAAGGCAACCGGCGGGGTGAGAATCCGGCAACGGCGAGCTCGTGGTCGGCGGCGGTCCGGCGGTTGTTCCGGCGGTGAATCCGGCGGTGGCTTGATTTTAAAGAAAAATTTTAAAAGGAACCTTAGAAGGAAGAAGGAGAAAGAAGAAGAAAAAAAAAAAAGGGTGTGGACCACATTCACAACCTTATCCTCTCATTTTTTACCAAGCGGGTCCCGTCTCCCATTTGAACACTTTCTTCCCTCCAGAAATCGCGTTGCTATCATCCGGAAAACGTCATTGACGTTAGCAATCGTAACGCGGAGTCTTAAAATCTCCATAGAAAAAAAAACGAAGTCTTAAAATCTTCAAGTAAAAAAAAAAAAAAAAAAAAACTTTTTCAGAAAACGCAGTAGCTTCAGCTAAGGAAGCATGAAGTCTTAAAATCTTCAATAGAGGAAAATAATCCTTTCTGCTGAATAAAGTAGCAGCTTTGGTAAAATAGGCAAGAAGTCTTGAAACCTTCGAAAACACTTACGAAGTCTTGAAATCTTCACGATGCCTATGGAGTCTTAAAACCTCTTGCGCTATGTCGTTTAGGCAAGGCAATCAAGGAAATTTCATCAAAGTTGAGGCGAACAGAGACAAGTCGAGGTTGGAGTTTTAAAGACGTGAAGCCTCAGGTAAACCCGAAGTAGGCGAATCCAGTACAAGCAATGGCAAGGGATTCATGAAGAATCAGGTTCCTTATTCGAATCTCCTCATCACTATGCGTGGCACTCTTTTCCCTTAAGTAGAGGTTTTGTCCCAAAGGGTTTTCCCTACTAAGGTTTTAACGAGGCCACCATCTAGTGTCTTCCAAGTTCATGTTTCACACTGCTGTATGGACTTGAGGGGAGTATTGAACAAGATGAGTACTTAAGCGCACTACGTGAAAGGATAGGCGAACACCTTGACTTCAAACGTTAACGCTGATATCCAGAACATCTCTAGCTCGGCACTATTTTCTTTAACACTACCGAGCTGGGGGGCTAACTGTTGGGGTCGGTTTTCACCCCCTCAACGTTAACATCTAAAGATAAGCTAGTTGAAGAAATGGCCCTCCGGCCTCTTGACGAAGAAGGCGAAGCGACACCTAAGTCTCCTTGCAAAGCGAAGCATGTGGCAGCAGAATGAACCTGAGCGAAGCATGAAGAGACCACGACTCCAGCCAGGGTGGCGAGCACAGCTTCGGCCAGGAGTGCCGAGCCTGGTTTCGGCCCGACGTGCGACCGCAACCTCTCCATGGCCAAGCCTGGCTTCGGCCCGACGTGCGACCACAGCCTCTCTATGGCCGAGCCTGGCTTCGGCCCGACGTGCGACAGCAGCTTCTCCATGGCCGAGCCTGGCTTCGGCCCATCATGCGGTCGCGGCTTTTCCTCGACGATCGATCATGTCTTCAGTTCAGACAGTCTTCAGCCCAACAACGCAGAGATAGCCTGAAGCCTGGCCCAGACAGCAAAGCCCATGTTGATTCTGCGAAGACTTAGGAGGCTGGAGCCGACTTAGGAACCTATAAGTACTTCTTTGTAACAACCCTAAAGGGGATCCGCAATTTTCAATACGAAAACTTGTACTCAAAGCTTTTCTGAGCAATAAATAATCTCTTTACATCTTTCTTGGCCCTAGCTTACCATAGAAATCTCCCAAGCTTCCCTAGAACTCTTACAAATTCTAGTTGTGTTGGTTTCGACCCCCACATGGTCGGGGACCAATGATAGAATCTTCTGATAGTGTGGCTGCGAGTGCTACGCAGGAGCATGTGACTAATTCGCAGATGCATCAGAAGGGATCTGTGAGCGAGACCAGTGCGAGTGTCAGTGTGAGTGTTGTGGGTATCGAGGTTTGTGCCGAAGGGACTGGTGTTGCGATGGGCTAGGTGTGGGTGCTATCGCAGTAGGAGCTCGGGGTTGAGATGATCACGTGGCGGATCTGCTAGCCTTGATATTGGAGCGGTGCGGTGCTAGTGCAGGCTCTAGTTATGGCTCCAGTGGCCGAGGGTTATTGTTGCTGAGCAGCGTTAGACTTTTTCGGAGATGATACGTCAGATGCAGAGGATTAGTACAATTTTTTTTGCAGGTGGTGTTGGGTCTGAGGAGGCTGATGAGTGGCACATGAGGGTAGAGCATAACTTTTGATCGATTAGATATCCTGCATAGTTTTAGGTGGAGGTGGCAGTGCATTACCTCGTTGGTGATGTGCATCTATGGTGGAGAGATGTGGAGGCCAAGAGGCCACAGTCAGTGTGGACCCGGAGTGAATTCTTAGCAAAATTTATGCTAAGTTTTACCCTCATGAGACTTTGGATCGTCTCAGGACGAGGTTTGTTGAGCTGGTCCAGCATGATCGGACAGTGCGTGAGTATGACGAGCAGACTTAGGTGAAGAGGATCCTGAGGGGATTTCAGGCTGATTTGCGAACACGTTGTAGAGTGTCAGCGTACCCTCGAGAGCAAGGTTAGATAAGGTGGCTACAACTATCGAGGAAGTCTTCAGGGTTCAAGCAACTGCAGTGGTTCCAGCAGTGGTTCCAGCAGTGGTTACTCTTGCTATTAAGCCGAGGAGACATCAATAGCAGAGTGGTTCTGGTGGTTCCAGCACAGGGCTAGAAGAGGAGATGGGATAATGCTTCCAGGTCGAGCCAGAGTGGCTGAGGGTGCTATGGGTGTTGGAGTATCGAGCACCGGATTTCGAGTTATCCTAAGAGGGGCGAGCCTAGGAATCGAGAGTCTGCTTCCACTGCAGGGAGCCTGGGCATATCGTGCCGAGATGTCCCAAGCTGCAGTAGATGGCAATAGCAGTAGCGTAGCCTGTAGCGCAGATAGTAGTAGTGCAACCTGTGGCGCAGATAGCGGCAGTGCAGCCGTTGGCTCGGATTGGAGGATGTTGTCATGGCTAACATATTTGAATAGCCATGCTTACCTGGGTCCGACCATACGGGCAGAGGTATTGTGTGAAATATTTTGGCTAATGTTTGAGAACGTAGAGGTATTAAAGACTAGGGTAAAATGGAAATACAAACATTGCTTGTGAACCCTAGGAATAAGTGTAGAGTCGAATGCATATTAAAACGTTAGGGTAGTCGGTTAACAAGGTCACCAAAAATTATATAATGCATAGGGGCATGTATATGGGCACATGACACCGCCTTGTTTTTGTTTAGCCTGAAATAGTGGCACGAAGATCTAACTAGACCATGGGTCACGTTGGATGAATAAAGTGAGAGGAAATTCTACCGACGGGCTGAATGTCGGGAATCTCTTGGAGATTGCTGGAGACTGCTTAACTATTGAACAGTCGTGTTCTTGGTTATTTAGGATGACGGACTAAACTTTGCTTAGGACGGATGGGAAACTTGAAAATTAAATAGATAAATGTGAAGATCACCTATGAAGTGACTGGACACATAATATTGGGGTACTATGTGGGGATTATAACGGTTATGGTAGTTTATGATAAGTTAAGTCATGGAACTGAGAAGACTATTTTACTGAGTATCCAATATTCACCCCTTACCAAAATGACAGTATAAGTAACCAAGGAGGTGGACCAACAAATGACAAGGATTGAAACTTCTGATCCAAGAAAACTCCTGATCTCGGTGGTATTACTCGATGTAGCCAATCTATGATAGTCTCAATTTTAGCCGAATCCACAAAGACTCCCTCTACAAACACAGTATGACCGAGAAACCCCATCTCTCGCTGCCAGAAGCTACACTAACTCAACTTAGCAAACAACTTCTGCTCCCAAAGCTTCTCCATTACTAACCTCAGATGCACCTCATGCTCCTCAAAACTCCTCGAATACACCAGAATATCATCTATGAAGATGATCCCAAAAACATCAAGATGCTCCTGACCCAACCCGGTCAGCCACACATGAGATCGACACTCGACTCCCTCAAAACTTTCTACCAAAGACCGATACATGACCCAACCCGGCTAGTAACACACGAGATCCTCTCCCGGTCTCAGAGGCTAACATCTAATCTCATGCTTATAACCACATTCAGACATTAATTACTCTTAATTCATCTCCTCAACCCACACACTCGCAGGAACACATCATTTGAGTTATCGATATACAGGGAAATACTCACCCCCTCGAGAGAAATCCTCATCTCTCATTAATTATATTGGAAAATCTTCATTCCAAATAAGTAGACATGGAAATCCTCATCCCTCTGGAGAAGTCACTACGTAAAATCTTCATCCCCTAGAGTAACAAATTCCGAAACGTCTATAATCATCTATAGACTAGAATTATCTCATTGCATCATGACCAATCCTCAGGTAAACTCGAACAACCCAATCGCACAGGGTGTTCCACTAAAGTCTCTCTAAAATAGAATTTTTTAAACACCACGTAAAACTTCCATTTTTAGACTCTCCACAAAACTCCACACCAAAACACCACACGCTAAAGATATAAGAAAACTCATTTTATAAATTTTAAAATTGTAATAATCGTTTTCAACACCAAAGGAAAATACCAAACAGGAAAACCATCATAGCAAAAGCTAAAACTCTGAAACTGGAAACATAAAAAAAACACTGCTCAATCTTTGATCTACTCTCTCAGATCCTCCTCGATCGATGCTGCAGCCTCAACCAACTCTGCCAGAGATGCCCATCACTGTCAAGGTATTGTACTGCCAGCTCAAACTAAAACTTCGCAGGACATCCGATCGAGCGAAAACTACGCTTAATCCTCATACGCTACTCATCGGCTCCCTCAGGTCCAACTCCTCCCAAGAAGAATAATGTACGATCCTCTGCATATGCCCTAACATCACCACATAGGACGAATGCTCCTCTACAACCATAGCCTTTGGTTGCACTTTTGTCACCCCTGGTGGCACTACTAGAGCCTGCACTAGTACCGCACACGATAACCGCTCCAACAACAAAGCTAGCAGCTATACCCTAAGCGACACATGCAGTACCACCCCCACTAGGGCTTACTACACTTCCAAACCTCATGCTGGTACTCACGCTGGTAATACCCTCAGACCCCTCTAGATACGTCTGCGAATCCACACTCTGCTTGTGCGCCGCACTCGGCGCCACACTCTCGGCCACATTATCGGCGGACTCACTTACACACCCCCAACAACGTCATCGGCCTCCACGACCATGACCTCTAACAACTCTAGAAATCACTCACGATATTTCCCATTAATATAGACTAAAACACTAGAATTCAAAAATAGAAGTCAAACAAACACTTACCGTGAAATCTCATTAAAGGCTTGAAGAGGATGACCTAAGACTCTACAACTCACCGAATTAACTAACTACGCATAGTCAATTCAATCACATAGTCTCAAACTATCAATTCTAACTGTCCTAAAACCGTAAGGGTTTTGATACAAAATTGAAACAACCAAGCTTGTTTTTTAATTAATTGACTCACATCATTATTCCCATAAATAATAATCTTCAAAGTTAAATACACAATTCAACGAACCAGCGGAAAATACTCATAAACAAATAAACCAACAAATAATTTTCTTAAAACCATAAATCATTTAGAACAATATTCCAATCAAACAATTATTCCAAAATATTAATTCCATAATAATCTATCAACCTAAACACCAGGTTCTAGATTCCAACATAATAAAATAACTAGAGATCTTAATCATCCTCTCGTCCCAACCATGATTTCACGGTCATACTTTATCTTTACCTGCATCACATGGAAAAAAGAAATGCGTAACTATCATAAATACTTAGTGAGACGGTCATACCATCTACGGCCTATCACTTAGGCTCAATAAGAACAATACAATACCATGATAACACACAATAACAAATAACACAAAAACCATCAATAACAACTCATGTCGATCGACACAGGACTGCATATCGTCGGATTCAAACTTTCTCCTCTGTAGTCTCGATCCGACCTGCCTCGAATCACAAACTCTGCAACAAAACAGAATCGACATGCTGACTTCAAATCAACACTGAGGACAAAGATTACCTCATAATAAAAATTGGGAATATGATTCGAAAACAAGACAAGAAAAGCTTTACAACGACATATATATCGTCTCTTAACTCCCTCTGGATCTCAGGAAAATCGTCTTCGAAGTAGTCTAATCACAGACCCGATTCTGTACAAACCTCTCTCAGGAAAATAATGATATCTCTTAGCATATACATCCTACTGACAAACCAATTTCACTCACGGCTAGCTAAGAGAAAAGAGAAATTCCCCATCAAATTTACCTCTGATCTGATCTGTTCTTCATGTCCGTTTATCTTCTCTACCTAAATGGAACAAAACTACCTCCTTCTCCCAAATCAATTCTCTTTCTCAAGAACTCTCAAAACTCTTTCTTTCTAATCTCTAATTACGATTTTCTCTCTTTTCTCTATCAAAACTCTGAAAGTGACACTCAAATGCGGTTGGTCGCTTCTATACGCTAACCTAGAGTCCCGCACCCAAAACCGACCCAAAAACCGAATAATTAAATCGAACCAACCTGGTTCTGCATAAACAGTGTCGATCAACACCCACCACTGATGTCGATTAAACAATTAAATCGAACCAACCTGGTTCTGCAAAAACAGTGTCGATCGACACCCACCACTGGTGTCGATCGACACCACCTGAAAAATACCACAATCAGGTTCACAAACCATGTGTCGATCGACACACCTCCACGGTGTTTGTCGATACCACCGAAAATTCCTAATTCCGATTGGCGGTTGTTACAAAGATGGAGTTGCGGTAATGGTGAAGACTTTCCCAAGGCAGTGTAGTATTTAGTCTAGAACGTTGTAATTTACCTTACAATGTGAGAAAATTTTTAAGAGCAATGAAATGGTATTAAGTTGACTAATATTTGGTTTGTACAAGATCTGAAGATATTCTTGCGTAAACTTCTAGTCAATAAACCGGGTGTTACAGAGTAATTTCCTAACCGATTTGTATTCTTGCGTAATGATTTGTACAAGACCTGAAGATGCAACTAGTTTCTTCTTCACGAAACTCAAAGGTATGGATAGTCTTTCAAAATCACTATTCAAAGTGACTTATTCTCTACTTTTCGGCGTAGCTGTTTATACCGACGCATCGAGAAGCTTTCCATGATTCGCAGTCCTATAATTATCATGTTTCTCTAATTTTAATTTTTAATGCTCTTATGTATTGTGCTATAAATGGTTCTAATCCCAAAAATTTAAGTTAATGAAAAACAAAGTGTTAGCAAAAAAAAAAAAAAATGGAGAGAACACGTATTTGGATATGATTCGGGTGAAATTAAATCATATTAACCCGGATTAAACTAAAACTTGAAGAAGAAATTACGATGAATTTGCTTAACATTTTTCCTAAATTTTCTTTATTTTTTAAAAACAAATTAAATTTTTTTTTTTTAACAATATTAAAAGGTAAATGACTTTGTACTAATTCAAATCCTATTGAAACAATGTTATAGAGATAAAAGTGTACTGGAATATAATCAATTTCAATGTGTTCTAATTTTTACAATTTTCCATAGTTACTTAGTCTTATACTGTACAAATAGTAGCAACACTATAATTCAAAATTATATAAATTTAAATACAATTTAATACAGTATGTTGTAATTTCGTTGAATACCAACAATGTACAGCACTACAACATTTAAAGCTTTACCTAAATATTCAGGTGCAAGTTGTTGCATTAACTAATGAGATCGGTCCACGTGCTTAATCGATGGTTTCCGTTTCAGTATTATACTATTATCTTATCATACTATTAAATAATATACACAACCAGTATATTTTATGTGATAAGATATACGATTTTCGGTTCAATTTTGAAAACATTAAGTAGTTTGTTTTTGAGCATATATAAAAGGGAAATTGCACTCTATAACATAGCAAAAATTATAATTCAAAACCTAACCATTTACCCTAGTTTTAATAAATGTGATTACACCACATAAGCAATTTTGGTAGTTTCTTAATTATTAATATTATTTGGTTATTTTTGCTATTAACCCTATATAAAAAGGAATTGGGCAAGAATAACTGCCGAAAATGAACTATACCATATATAATCATACTAGATTTATGGCTAGAATATTGTGTAAATAAAATATGAGAAATTTGCTAAATTAAACCACATTTAGTGACAAAGTGTCCCACTAAAACTTATTTTTCCCAACTAAGGTTTATTAGGCTTTTGCAAATTCTAAATCCCAAAATTAACCTTATATTTAAATGAATATCATTTTTTCTTTACTATTAACAATAATTCAAAAATTAAAAAAAAAGGAAACAAAATAAATATTTATATTCTGTAAATTTAAAAGAAATTAATATATATTTTATATCAGAAAATAACAACAAAATTAAAGAAACATAGAAAATGAAAAAAAATATTATAGTAAAACATGATGTTTAACTTTAAAAAAAAAAAAGTTTTAACAAAAATTATTATGTTTGATATGTTTATAATTGATTAATTATAATTTTTAAATGAAATCAGAATTAAAACAAAAATAATATTTAGTAACTAATTATAATTGTTTTAATGAAATCAGAATTAAAACAAAAATATTTAAAACTAAAAACGTGAAAAATGGGAATTAAATATATTTATAATATTATATTTTAGAAAAATAAATATTCATTCCTTAATTAAATATTACATATTAGGAAATTAAATATTTATTTCTTAATTACAATAAAATTACAGAAACATGGAAAGCGAAAAACAATTTTTTTAGTAAAACATGATGTTTAACTTTTAAAAAAAAGTTTTCACAAAAACTACTATGTTTAATATGTTTATAATTAATTAAATTACATTTTTTTAAAGAAATCAGAATTAAAACGAAAATATTTAAAATTAAAAACATGAAAACAGAAATTCAATATATTTAGAATATTACATTTTAGGAAATTGAATATTTGTTCCTAAATTTACTCCTACATTTATGGGAGTGGTAACCACTTGGTTGAATGTATGTTCTACAAATTGGCAGATAGAAGCTATATTGGTAAAGAGAGACGGTACAATCGGCAAACCGGCAGCGGCAGAACTTAGTAAAATTGTAGAATTTAGAATCTGCGAGCTGTAGATAGCTGTAAAATGGTAGAATTCAAATTCTAGCTCTTGTAGAAGACCGACAATTAGGTAGAAATAACGTTCTACGCCTCGTAGAGTAACAGTATTTGGCAGTATCTAATATATGCCAGTGGTAGAAGGAAAAACTCAAATCATTTATAAAACATGATGTTTAATTTTAAAAAAATATATATTTTCACAAAAAGTACTATACTTCATATGTTTATAATTATCAGAATATTTATAATTTAAAATACCTTATATTTAAATTATTTTCAATTAAATTAAGTGCATTATGGAAAAAAATTCTTAAAGGTATATTGAGACATTTTGTCACTAAATGTAGGGTATTTTGGTAATTTTTTACTCCTGACTACTTTGAATCACTCTTAATCTCGTTCTCTTTGCTCATATGTTCTTTTTCAATTAAATTGCTTATGATCTTTTGAAAATAAACTAATTGAAGCCTTTCAATCATACTAAAACTATGTATTTTTTTCGCATCTAACATTGTAATAATCATTTCAAAAAATATCGAGAAGTTGTAATAAATTATTAGTCATTCTATTCTATAAAGAATATATCATACATAGGGCCGACCATTTAGCTCGATATAAAATAAAATAATTCTCTTTTGTAAACAACTAACCTCTAAATTAGGTAGCCAATGGTGAGAGTTCCCTATTAATTATAATGTTTAATCGATAAAAAAAGAATAGAATATCGTACATAGAATAGAATGTTATTGTTGTTCCATTCACCAAATATAAAATTTTCACAAAAATATTTTGAAAAATAAATCCTCAATTCTGAATTTTAACTCTAACATCAAAATATTGAACATTAAATTTTTATAACTATATTATAAACTTGATGCAATGTGATCAATAATATATTAGTTATAAAAACAGTATAATAGATTAGATAGAACATAATTGTATATAAAAAAAAGGAACACAATGGTATATGAGAGATCATGTGTTACTTCTCTCTATCTCTCTTCTACCATATGCCACGTTGTCAAAATCAATGACTCAGATTCGAGTTATCCGGAGTGTGTTAGAAAGCTTTTGTTTAGCTTCGGGTCAAAAGGCCAGCTTCGAGAAGTCCAAGATATTTTTTTCGAAGAATATGTCTCATGACTTAGGGAGACGAATCAGTGAAGAGAGTGGCATCGCGGTTACTTGTGATTTAGGGAAGTATTTGGGAATGCCAATTCTTCAACGTCGGATTAATAAAGATACATTTGGAGATGTTTTTGACTAGATTTTCATCACGTTTATCGGAGTGGAGGAGTCAGATGATCAGCTTTGCCGGAAGGGTCACCCTTACCGAATCTGTAACATCATGAAACCAAAATTTGGCATTTTGGAAGGGGTGTCGATTCGACACCAGGTGTGGGTATCGATCGACACCATATTTTCGAGTAGGTTTTGTTTAAGTTTTAATCGCTCGGTTTTTTGCTCGGTTTGGGAGCGCAGCTCTAGGCTGTCTTATATAAGAGACCTGCCGCGTATGAGGATCGTTTTTCAGAGTGAAAAACGCGTTCAAGATATTTTAAGAGAGAAAAGAGTGATTTGAAGGGTTTTGTAAACCGTTCGTTGTCGTTCTTCGTTAGAAAAGTTTGGGTTTGTGTTTGAGGGCTGTTTGCGTCAAATTGTTGGTGATTTCTTGGTGATCTCGTCGCTATCTCGATTCATCTTCATCCCTTTTCATGTTCTCAATTCATTTATTGAGGTGAGTGCGTGACCGAGGTAAAAAAAAATTGTGTTGGTTGTTTCATTTTGGTATCAGAGCATCTATGGTTTTAAGATAGTATATTAGGATGAATTGAGACTATGTGATTATTTGTTTAGGTGTGTTTAGCCAATTATTAGTCTTAGATCATCCTTTTCAGCCTTTAAAGAGATTCTGCGGTAAGTTCTTTTCAGTTCAGACTTTTAGCTTTGGCTATTATGTTTTTGGATTTTTGTATTTTTGTTTGGTGTTGAAACGACTTATACATTTTGAATTTATAAGATGAGTATTATTCTTATATCTTTGGCTTGCGGGTCTTGGAGGTAAAAGTATAGGGTTTCTCAGCACCGGTGGTTTATGCAGGAACCTTATTAAGGGGAGGTTTTGAGTCCCATGTTTGTTTTGGTTATGGAGCTTTGAATTGCTTCATTACTCTAGAGTGTGTCGAGAGTAGTGGCATCTGGTGCGGCGCCGATGAGCTTTTAGGCATGGTTAAGGTGGCTAGAGGAGGATTTTTGGCTATGTTTGGTCGTGCGAGGGGCAGTAATGTACAGATTGCTGGATAGGCGATGCCAGTAGATTCGGCGATTAGGCTAGTGGAGATGTATGATAATATTCTGGGGGTAGATTGGCTGGTGTGTTATCGAGGCAGGGTTTTGTTTGAGCGCGAGGGAGGTTAGGGTTTCAAGGCGTGAGATCTACTCCCGTGAGTCTTGTAATCTCGACTAGTTAGGCGGAGCATATGATAGCGTGGGGTTACAGGGCAATGGTTGGCGGCTATCATGATGCCAAAGCCTAGTGGTGAGGTTGATATTGGAGAGTTTAAGGTTGTTCAGGAGTTTGAAGGTTGTTTTTTGGTCATGGAAAGGATTTCTCCCATCTCGGTCTAATCTATTCACGATTAAGTTAGTGCCTGGACAGCTCGAATTTCTAAGGCGCCTTACAAGATGGCTCTTGTGGAGTTAGCAGAGCTAAAGATCAGCTAGAGGATTTGGCGAGTAAGGGTTGTTCTTGATCGAGTGTTTCACTTTGAGGAGCGCCGATGTTGTTTGTAAAAAAGAAGGATGAGAGTTTTCGGTTATGCATTGATTAGCGAAAACTTAACCGAGTCACTGTGAAGAACAAGTACCCTCTCCCGATGATTGATGAGTTGTTGGATCAGCTGAGAGGTGCTACTTGCTTCTCCAAGGTAGACTTGGCATCGGGTTATCATTAGATCCCGATAGATGAGACAGATATTTGGAAGACGACTTTCAGGATAAGATATGGGCACTTCGAGTTTGTGGTGATGTCTTTTGGGCTTGACGAATATGCCGACAGCCTTTATGAGGCTGATGAATGACGTGTTCAAGGAGTATTTGGATGTGTTTGTGATCATCTTTATTGATGACATCTTGGTATATTCGAGGAGTCCCGAGGAGCACGTGACTCATTTGGGATTGATTCTAGAGAAGCTTTGTGAGTGGAAGTTGTATGTTAGGCTGAGCAAGTGCAATTTTGGCAGTGTCAGATGGGATTTTTGAGCCACACTGTTTCTGTAGAGAGAGTTGCGGTGGATCTGACAAAGATAGAGGCTAAGAAAGATTGGCCTAGACCAAGTAACGCCATCGAGATCACGAGTTCTTTTGAGTTGGCAGGTTACTACAAGAAGTTTGTCAGGGAATTTGCTAGTATGGCGCAGTCTACAACGAAGTTGACCGAAATGGATGTTTCGTGGCTCTGGTCTCAGGAGTACGTGAATAATTTTGTGAGACTGAAGGGGATGCTCTGAGTGCACCTGTGTTAGTGTTGACGAGCTAGGTAAGACAACTTGAGGCAGTCGTAATCTTTGATGTTTATAGGCATTTAGTATTTATTGCTCTAGGGGTTGCGGTCTCGAAGAACTCATTTATTTTTGGAGGTGATGAATTCTCTCGTGGGGAGGACGAGTTCCCTAGATACCGTTAGCTCAAAGGATTCGTTCATGAGAGTGTGAGCGGTATGATACACCGATGACTCAAAAGATTCATTCATGTGAGTGTGAGGGGTGTGAAAATGAGTTAAGAGTAATAAATGTCTGTAATGTGTACATAAACGTAGGTTGAGTGATGACCTTCGGCGGTCATGTGAGGATCTTCAGCCAATGTATCTGTACCGGCGAGTCTGGTGAGGATTCTCGTGAGGGGAGTCAAGGTGCTGCATCGGAAGAAGTTCCTTGTAGAGTTTTTTTATTTTTGTGTTGGCTCTGTGGTGGGGTCTTGGGACCCTGAGGCAAAGATAAAGTTAAAGTTTTATAAGTGGTTCGACAAGCAGGTCGCGGCTTGAGCTTACGTTTATCTTTGTAGTTTCGCTTTTAGTGTTAGCGTGATGCTATCGTCATTTTGTTCCATGTATTCTCGTTGAGTTATAACGAAATACATTTTTGGAAATTTATAAGATGGAGTTCCTTATTTATATTTCATGTGTTATAGGATGTGTGGTTCTTATATGTGTTTATTTGGGTTAGTTGACGAGTGTGGGTCGTGTATAAGATGATATTTTGGTTCGAGAATATCAAGTTTAGACCATGTGAGGCGATTCTAATCATAGATGTTTGTAGGCGTTTTTGAATTTATCACTCTAGGGACCGTAGCGTTCCTGAATAACTCATTACATTTTTGGGAGATCATGGTTCTCTTTTATACTTATCTGGGACAAGAGGGTCTTAGTATAAGTATCGAGAGGTGCTTACTTATATGGGACAAGTGGGTCTCAGTATAAGTATTAAGGGATAGTGGTTCTCTTGAGGGGATAGTGGGTTCCCCTGCATTTCTTTTAGAGATAGAGGTTCTCCGACAAACTAACCTGGGACAGTATAATTCTATAGGGGATAGTGGTTCCCCTGTATACCATGAGCTCTACGAATTCGTTCCTGAGAGTTATATAGTGCACCGGTTGTTTAAAGGAGGCATTCCTGAGAGCAAGGTGGTGTAGTAATGAGTTAAGACTAATGAATGTCTAGAAACGTGCGCATAAGCATAGTTTTAGATGCGAGTCTCTGAGATCATGTGATGATCTCTAGTGGTACGGGCCAAGTGGGATCAAGATTTTGGTCTCTTGATAGATGATTTATCGGGATTCGAGGTCAAATCTAGAGTAGTGGGAGAGAGTTGTAACATCCCGAAACCAAAATTTGGCATTTTGTAAGGGGTGTCGATCGACACCAGATGTGGGTGTCGATCGACACCATGTTTTCGAGTAGGTTCGGTTTAAGTTTTAATCGCTCGGTTTTTGACTTGGTTTGGGGGCAAAACTCTAGGTCATCTTATATTAGACACCAGCCGCATTTGAGGATCGTTTTCAGAATGAAAACCACGTTCTGGAGATGTTGAGAGAGAAAAGAGTGATTCGAAGAGATTTGTGAGCTGTTTGTCGTCGTTCTTTGTAAGAAAAGTTCGGGTTTGTGTTTGAGGGTTGTTTGCGTCGAGTTGTTGGTAATTTCTCGGTGATCTCATTGCTGTCTCGATTCATCTTCATCCCTTTTCATTTCCTCAATTTGTTTGTCGAGGTGAGTGCGTGACTGTAGGCTCGCATAGGCCAGAAATCGATTAATGATTGATTTAAGTATTTACGTTATGAAATCATGGTAGATTGTGTTGTTCCTTGTGATGAAATCGTGGTTGATTGTGCGTTCTTCATGATTTAATCGTTGATGAATTTTATGTTTCGTGATTATGGCCTTGTTGATGTTCTGTGCGTTGAGTTGAGCACATAGTGTTGATTGACACCTAGTGGTAGTGTTGATCGACACCGCTGTTGATCAAGCATCGATCGACACCTAGTGGTTGTGTCGATCGACACCTAGTGGTAAACGTTTTAGAGTAATTGTTGCTGATATTTGGTATATGCGTACTTAGCCTGTAGACAGGAATACCGTCTCACTAAGTAATTATCAATTACTTACGCAACTCTTTTTCCCATGTGTTGCATGTAAAAGAAATGTGTGATCGCGAAATCATGGCCAGAGAAGAGGATGATAGGATTTGTTTTATTATGTGTTTAGATTCTAGGGAACTTGTGCTTAGGTTACTAGAATTTTATTATTGGAATAATCTTGTTTATGGAATTGAATTTGGATAATGGTTTTAATTGTTTATTGATTGAAAATTTATGCAATATTGTTATTGGAACTTAGTCATTGAGGATTAATATTTATGGGAATATTAATTCGGACTATTTGTTTGTTTATTTATTTTTTTAAAAAGGTGTTGGTTGTTTCAAAATCAGTTATTGCGTCGATACTGGTACATTACATGAGCATTATCAAGCTTCCCGATAACACTTTAAACCGAATTGATAAAATGGCAAGGGACTTTGTTTGGGGGTCTACAGAGGAGCGGAGAAGACAACATTTGGTGAATTTGGATCATATGTGCTCTCCGAAATGGAATGGTGGCTTGAGAATACGAAAATCGAGTGCCATGAATAAAGCTTTGCTTGCGAAAGTGGGTTAGAGAATGATTAATGATCAAACCAGTTTATGGGCGAGAGTGCTTCGAAGTAAGTATAAAGTTGGTTCAATCCAGGATCGTGGTTGAACACAAGTTAAGAGCAATTGGTCATCAGCGTGGAGGACTATGTGTATGGGGTTTAGAGAGGTAATCTATCACGGTCAGAGTTGGGTGATTGGAGACGGTCGGGAGATTCATTATTGGTCAAATTGATGGTTGGGTGGGGCCCCTCTCTCGGCTGTGGTGCTAGGTAATTTACCTGATGGTTATAAATTGGTGAAAGCTCAAAACTTATGGCTTCAAGGCGTTGGTTGGGATTTCAATAGAATAATGCCTTATGTTTTGGAGGAATGCAGAATGCAATTAGCGGCAGTGGTGATTGACCGAGTAACGGGGGCGAGGGATAGATTGTCTTGGGGAGAAACCTCAAATGGCTAGTTTACGATTACGTCGGCTTACTCTCTTCTTACGCGAAGTGAGGAGCCAAAGGCCTAATACACAACTGTTTTATGATCGCATATAGAAGGTTGTGGCACCGGAGATGATTCATTTGTTCTTGTGGTTAAATGGCAATCAGGTGATTATGACGAATCAAGAGAGATTTTGTCGACACTTGAGTGATACGGAGATACGCCAAGTGTGTAAAGGAGGAGTTACTGAATCGATCCTCCATGTTCTTAGGGATTGTCCCGCTATGTTGGGAATTTGGAGGCGTCTAGTTCCGGCTAGAAGGAGAGAGGCTTTCTTGTCGCAAACATTGTTTGAATGGATATATAGGAACCTAAGGGAAGGGGTGGAGACGATTAATGGATCTTGGAGTACGATTTTTGGCGTAGGCGTGTGGTGGGCATGGAAGTGGCGGTGTGGTATACGCGACTATGGAGGGATCGGGTGAGATTTATTAAGAATTGGGCTAAGGAGATTAGTATTGCGCACTCAAAAACCTAGTCACGGTCTGAGATGGAGGAAAGAGTGGAGAGGAGCATTCAGTGGGAAGTGCCACAACTGGGGTGGTTTAAATTAAATACAGATGGTGCATCCCGAGGGAACTCGGGCCCAGCTACGGTGGGAGGTGTGTTACGGGATGGGTTCGGTAGCTGGTTTGGTGGATTTGCAGTGAACATTGGGAGGTGTTCAGCACCGTTAGCGGAACTATGGGGAGTTTACTATGGATTGTGCACTGCTTGGGAGAAGCGTGTGAATCGCGTAGAATTAGAGGTGGATTCGGAGATAGTGGTTGGTTTTCTCACGACAGGGATTTATAATTCACATCCTTTGTCTTTCCTAGTACGTTTGTGCAATGGCTTCTTATCGAGGGACTGGACAGTCCGAGTGGTTCACGTGTATAGGGAAGCTAACGTCTCGCGGACGATTAGCAACTTATGCGTTTTCTTTTTATGCTTTGAGTGTAGTTCCACATGACGTTAACTTAATCTTAAATGAGGATATCAATGGATATTCTCAATTAAGACGAGTACGATTGTAGTTTTATTTATTTTTCTAATATGAGGGCCATCCCTCACTCATTCAAAAAAAAAAGTGTCAAAATCAAACAAAATTGGTAAAATGGTCAAAATGTTGGTCAATTGGTTAGTGATTTAATGACTACCTTTTTTTTATATTTTGGTCCATTATTTTTTTAGGCTATTTCACCTTATAAAAAAAGAGTATATTCAAATTTTTAATAAAAAATTTTAGTTTGTGTTTTGGGTTAATTTGTGTAATAGCAAAGAAAAAAATTTTAACTTAAAAACTAACTAGAAAGAGGGTATGTGGCAAAATCTTAGTCATTAAATTTAGGGGTTTTAATTAGTTTTTGAGTTATAATTTTTTTTCTTGGTTATTAGGCTTAATTTCCCTTGTGTTTTATACACTTTTTAATTGGTTGGAGTAATGTGCTTATTCACAAGGCACCAAACTAAACCTTTCATTTCTTTCCACTCCAAGCGTTCTGAACATGAGAAGTCATCACAGACATTCTTCTTCTTTTTCTTCTTATCCTCTTCATTAGGCGCTACACCAGAACTCGAATCCGTAAAACCAAAACCTAAAACAAAACAATCAGTCTCAGCTATTCTCGTGTTCGGAGATTCAACCGTGGATCCGGGCAACAATAACTACATCAAAACATTGTTCAAATGTAATTTTCCGCCTTATGGACTCGATTTCAAAAATAGCATCCCCACCGGTAGATTTTGCAACGGTCGACTCGTGACGGATTTCATTGGTTAGTATTCATTTATATTTTTTCATAATTGAATGATATCGATTACATAGTGAAATTATATATCTAAATGTATAGGTTCATACATTGGAGTGAAAGAGAATGTACCAGCATATTTGGACCCAAATCTTGAAATAAATGAGTTAATGAGTGGAGTTAGTTTTGCTTCAGCTGGCTCTGGATATGATCCTCTCACTCCAACCATTGGCGTTAGTATCCAATCTCCACATTTTTTTTTCATTTTTGCGACATAATTTGAAAACGTAAAAAAAATGATAATTATATATATATATATATATATATATTTTTTTTTTTTTATTATTTATATTTGATTTGTGTCTTTAAGTACGATTACCATGTTGGTGCTTATGAGACTTCGAAGCCTAGACTAGACTTGAGCTCATAATAGCGAGTTAATAATAAATAAATAATAATAGCTAGGGATCGTTAATAGTAATCTCTTTTTTTTTTTGAAAATTCGTAATCTCTTTTTTACAACTGATCTTGTGTGCGTTAAACAAAACACTACGTTAAAAATCTATATTTAGGATGGGGGAATTTTATAAAACAGTTGCGATTTGAAGGAATTTTCTTTTCAAAGATAATATATAGATTGCATGTACAAATTTTGCTTTCTTTAAGAAGGAATATGGCGTTACATACTTATATTTTAAACCAAAATATTACATTCTTCAAGATTCAAGGATAATATAGTGTGTGTGTGAAACAAAACCAAATCAGTTTGTTGGTGGGCCTATTTCAAAAACTTTAAGGCTGTCTGAATGATAAGCAATGTAGATGAAAAGAAAAGAAAAGTATAGTAGAAAATGAATTGTATAGGCCTATCATGACTAGATGAAATCATAGTAAATTTTTTTTCTTCTTTTCTTGAGAGTAAATTTTTCTATTGGAAAAAAAACAAATTATTTGATAAGAAAAAAAAATTTCTTCTGATTATGGTGGGTCCAGAATAATTTTAAATGTTTTCTTTTCTACTTGATTGATAAAACTAAAATTTTCTTTTCTTTTCTTTTATTTTATTTTCTTCTCATTTATTCTATTTAGGACAAACAGTCACACCCTAAGTAAAACCTCACGCTCATTCGGGGTAGCTTCTAGAATGTGACAGCTAAAATTGAAGAGCATTTTTCTTATCAATCATTACTCGACGACAAAATATAACGAGTTTTTGGCATTTTTCCGTAAGGTCCGCGTACGTGTTTATAACTTTTTCATAGATCTTTCAAGAATAATATAGTGTGTGAGAAACAAAACCATATCAGTTACTTGGTGGGCCTATTTCAAAAACTTAAAGTAAAACCTCACGTTCATTCGGGGTAGCTTGAGTCCCGTCTTAACTTCTGGTGGGATCTTAGGCAAAAAAATTTTTTTTTAGCTCTTTTGGTATACCTATTTAAATTTGGAGCTTTTTATGCAATATAAAAAAAAAATTTTAATTTGGGACTTTTTATTCTTTAAAATTTTTAAAAAAAATTAGGTGGACCCCGGGCATAAGCCCCACTTGCCACTGCCCAGAGCCGGCCCTGGGTAGCTTCTAAAATGTGACAGCTGAAATTGAAGAGCTTTTGGCATTTTTCCGTAAGTTTCATAGATTTTTTTTTGCATATTGTTTCCTATTAAGGCTATGAATGGTTACCTTGTTTGGATGTATGTCCGTTTGCAACCACCTCAATTATCTTGCACTATTTTTAAAAATAAAATATTTTATTTTTTATTTCTGAAAAATATAGGTATATACTTAACTTTAATATAAATATATAAAAATCAAACTAAAATTTTTAAATCATTATTTCTATTTTAAATAATATATAATATTTTCTATTAAAAATTATTTACTATTTAACCGTTCTGTTTAAACGGAGTGACCAATCTGACCCATATGTTAGTATATTGATCCACCAAAACATTTTCTTAAGACATCTCCAACCTCACTCTAAATTCCAATCTAAAAGAAAATTTAGAGTAAAATAATTTTCAACCCCACTCTAAATCATAATCTAAAATAGAGTAACTACCCATTTTACTCTACATGTAGGTTAAACTCATTTCTCACTCTATTCTAAAGTTGAACTGCTTATTCATTCTACTTTTATACCTAAAATATATTATTAAAAATATATTTTTGTTATTGGTTCTTTAATTTTGATAAAATGATTAATGGCCATTTAACAAAATTACAAAATTACAAAATAATAATCAAAATTCATATTAAAAAAAACTTTTATCCAACACAATTAAAATGTAACAAAATATTTCAAATAAGATTAAATTTTATAATGAATAATAATGAAATTAAGATAAAAAAAATAAAATAAATAATATAATGAATGACATAATAATTTAAATCATCATAATATTGACCAAAATATAATTAATGGCTTCATAAATTAAATAATCAAAATGTTATTTCTATAATAAAATTTCAATTAAAATAATATTATGATTTTAGTGAAGTATTGTTAATTATAAAATAGTTGGGTAAAATATGTAATTTTGATAAATAAAGGATTAAACTGAAAAGAATATACTTAGAATATACTAAGAATATTCTTTTTAAAGTGAAAATAGAGTAATAGGTTGGAGAAAACTCTTACTCTAAAATATAGTTATTTTATATTAAAGTAAAAAATAGAGTAATGTATTGGAGATAGTCTTAGGTTGTGAGCAGACTGAGAGCTTTAGTTAGGTAAATCACTGTAGGCTTTTTTTTCATTTGCAAAACACAAAATTGGGACTATTTTGTAATTACAAATTGTTTAATTAATATTTAGAGAAATAGCACCTATAACAAAGTGTCTCTTGCAAAAGGAAAATAAAAATAAATGGTGATTAACTTGATTAACGTAAAAACAAAGCTTTTTTACTAGTATGCTCATCTACCTATATGCATATTTATTTGTTTGTTTGCTTTCGATTAATAGCTACACAGAATTCAAAATACCCGAAATTATTACTTGACGTATGTGGGAGTCGAAACTTGAATAATTAGATTTGTCAAGGGTTTTGAAGGGAGAAGATATTTCTAGGTTAAAACTACGAACGGTGGTTGCGATTGATGTAAAGAAAAATTTTATTGCTGTTTTGCGTAATAAGTTGCGCCCTTTCTCAATGGATATACAAGTGTTTATATAGCACCTTAGGTTGGCTAAGTCATCTCCTAAATGATAATGGAAAGTTTCCCTAAGTCTTCGGCAATTTCCATCTTCTACGCGGCTTCGTCGGTGAACAACGTCGGTTTCTAAAATCTTCTTAGGTCAAGGCTTCGGCCCAATAAATCTCTGTCCAATAACCGAATCAATAGTATTCGGCCTATCATAGGAACACTTCGTTACCGGAACATTTTTCCATTGTATTTGCAGCAACATCGTTGGTTGCAACTGCGATGAGACTTAGGGGTTTTCTGTAGATAGGGATTTCCAGCAAAAAGATCTAGGGTGTTTTTTCGTGTAAAGACTTAAAAATATTCTTTCGTATAAAGACTTAATAGAATTTGGCCAGTTGATCTTGAGGGGTGTAAACCGACCCCAACAACGTACTTGACGACGAAATAAAAAGAGTTTTAAGTTGTCCCTTTTGTGTTGAGTTCTATGTGAGGCGGCCAGCTTGAATTGATATTCCGAGAACTAATCATTAAGGTATAGTAGAACCTCTATAAATTAATAATCACTATAAATTAATAAATTTTTTGGGCTCCGAGTTGGACCAATATAAAGATTAGCAAAATTCGATATGATAATAAGATAATAATATTTTTTTTGAAACTATCATAGAAAATATGATCTCAAAAATAATATAAATTAATAACCATATATAGTTATGCATATCTAATTATGATAGTGATTAAAACATGGCTTCAACGCTTTTTTGATTTGACTTAAATTTGAAAATTTTTGTTACAATTTATCTCAAATTTTACTTATTGCCTCAAAACATTTAGGATTAATCTCTATAATATGTATCTAAAACTTGTGAAAATAATAAATGTGATAGTAGATTTTTTTATACTTAACTCTTTTTAAATGTGTGTATATATATATATATATATATATATATATATATATATATATTGTTGTTAGTTTTGTCATTAACATTAAAATTAAGAACCATGATATGAATTTTGTATCGCAAAAGTAAGATGGTTTATAATTTTTTTTTTTTTATCTATATACTCTGTTATGATATTAAGTAACTAACATCAAATCATTTTATCTTTACGAATGGGTTCGATGAAATTACAAGATATAACACCATTTAGAAAAAAATATCTCTACAATTATTAATTTATCGATAAATTAATATCTTTCTAAATTAATAAATTTTAAAGTCTCAATAGATAGAGGTTTTACCATAGTATCTAGCGACTACTCCTATAGTAATCAGCTATGTTTAAATGCGTATATTTAATTTAGCAAATAAGTACTACATATCTCTATTTTAAAAATATAAAAATTATTATTGCAACTAACTTTGACACTACAATAACAATTAATAAACATAAATGTCTCTTTCACAAAGCAATATTATCCGTTAAATAAAAAATACATTTATGTCAATTTATTAATAACAAAAAGAAATATTGATTGTAATAAAGAATGAAAGTGATATATTTTGGGATATTTTATCTCTTATGTCTATTTTTCGAGTTCCAGTTTTGATTAATTGTGATGTGTTGTGTGTATTGGTGGGGAGGCAGAACGTGATAGACATTCCGACCCAGCTAGAGTATTTCAAAGAATACAAGAGAAAGTTGGAGGGTAAAATGGGAAAACAAGAAATGGAAAAACACATCAAAGAAGCTTTGTTTTGTGTAAGTGCAGGAACCAACGATTTCGTCATTAATTATTTCACAATTCCTATACGAAGGAAGACTTTCACTATCGAAGCTTATCAACAATTCGTTATTTACAATCTCAAGCAATTTATCCAGGTGAATAACGTAATTATACTTAAACTTTTTTCTTATCTAAATCATTGATGTTCATTTAATAAATATGAAGGAATCATGGATGTTTATTGTAGGTTTTATTTTCACGATTAATGTGTAGGTTTTATGGCAGTTACAATTTTGATTTGGCAGATTTTAAACACAAAACTCTAACCTTACTTTTTTTATGTTTGTTCCAAATTCAGCTTTCTAACAGTTTTTACAAGTAGTGTAAAATAAAAACTATTTCATTATTTAGTAATGATTTAGATTTTTTGTTTGCTTGAATTATTTTGTAGAAAATCTGAAATTGTATAAACTGATATTCTATATCCTTTTCGGTTTGGCTCGAATTTAGTAGAACAATGAGTCTTAGCAAATATCGTTAATCAACTCAGTAAGTACATCTTAGCTATGTTATACTTTCGGTTCAGCATCGATCATATTGATTCGGATTCTTAAAATATGGTTGTTAAGTCTGCCTAACTTAGTCACTTTGAAACAAGATGAAATTTGTAAAATATTCTCAATATTTTGTGTTTTTTGAAAACTAACCCATGTTTTAAGAAAATTGAAAACTAACTTTTCATATTGGAAATTACCAAAATATAATATAATAAATTTGTAAATGGTTTTTAATAATAAAATTTCCTAAAGTTAATATAATTATTCAGAGGTATGTAGTCAAAAGAAATATAGTCGTAGAAAACTTACCTTGAAACTCCATGCATATATCACCACATCAAAACCAAATAATAGCAAAGTCTATTTATTTATATAAGCATCGTAGACGTGATTTATATAGAGAGTTTGTGGATTAACTGTTAAATTAATACTCAAACACTATTTTGTACAGAGAGAAAGATTGTTAGTGAAATTCAGAGCACCTTAATGGCAATTCTCAAAATATTCTCATGATTGTTAAGTTCACAAGATAGAAAAGATCAATAAAACCAAAATATGAGTCACTGCACTTTTGTTTGTTTAAATTTATTATGTATTTTGTTTATATTTTATTTATCCTTTGCACGGAAAACAAATTATTCCAATCCTTTTCAAATGAGAAGAAAATGTTAAAATCAAAGTAAAAAAAATACATGTATATACTTTGTCGCTAAACAAAACTAAATCATGATTTGTTTATATGATTTATTATAAGCAACTAATTTTTTTACTTACATTATATAAATGTCATGATATTAACTTATTAACTGTTATTAATGTTGACTTATGATGCATCAAAGCTATAATTAAAAAAAAATGGATGAAAACTTTTTTAATCTCAAACAGTCTTTAATGTTAAAAAATATTGTTTTGCTTAGGTGGATATTATAGATGGAGAAATAACTCCCTAATTATTATATATATATATATATATATATATATATATATATATATATATCTATGATGATTGGTTCGGGTGGATTCGACCGTTTAAAATTTCTTTTGTTTTATTTTCGGTCAAGTTAGGATACATTTCATAATATAAATTACTTTTAACATTTATTGGTTTATTAAATGGTTAGGGTTTATGGCAAGAGGGAGCAAGGAAAATAACGGTGGCAGGTTTGCCACCAATTGGGTGTCTACCGATTGTTATAACTGTATTCTCCGGCGAAGCTTTGACTAACCGTCGTTGCATTGACCGTTTCTCCACCGTGGCCATAAACTACAATTTCATCTTACAAAACGAATTGGGTCGTATGCAAATGAGTTTGGCCCATCTTGGATCCAAAATCTATTACCTCGACGTTT
This sequence comes from Draba incana, assembly GCA_963576765.1. NCBI lineage: Eukaryota > Viridiplantae > Streptophyta > Magnoliopsida > Brassicales > Brassicaceae > Draba > Draba incana. Next base: position 10,833,206 of record OY755211.1, on the reverse strand, counting down.
ATAATCCAGTCTATGAGATCATACATGATCACAAAAAATTCGGTAAGTAACTCTTTAAAAAAAAAAATTAATAATTTTGAGAAACTTATTTAAGTACTTAATTCGTGGAATTAAACATTATACTAAGACTTGACAGTTTTGTTTTTACTATTTTTAATGTAGCATGAATTTATAGCAAAATTAGAAATAGTTTAGATTTTTATAAGTTTGATAAGGTAGTCTAAAATCTAGATATGAAGGCATCAACTCTAATTTTAATCCTAAAAACGGTCTTTTTTTTTTTACTTCAAAAGATGCAACCTTTTTATAAAGTATTCAAAATAATCACTATACTTAATCTGTACTTAACAAAAAGAAAGATATGTCATTTTAATGAAAAATTGACAATTACTCAATTTTTCGATTAATTTTTTTTCTTAATGATTTGTTGTTTTGATGTACAAGATTTTTTCTCTGTTACTTATGGAACGGATTCATAGTTTTATCTGTTAAGAGATATCTATGTTTTTTTTTGTTAGGGTTTGAGGAAGTGAACAGTGGATGTTGTGGAAGTGGATACTTGGAGGTATCATTCTTGTGTAATCCTAAATCATACGTGTGCTCAAATACATCTGCTTATGTCTTTTTCGATTCCATCCATCCAAGTGAGAAGACCTACTTCAATCTCTTTAAGTCTCTCCGACCTATTTATGATTCCATTCTCGGTTGATCTTGAGAATTTTATTCAACGCATATCTCACTAGTCCTATATATTACTGCTAGTGATTAATTTATTTAAATAATTCCATGATTGATGATATGAAATGTAGTCATTCTCTATGTATTAAGATTTTAATTTATATATATGTATGACGGAATTTAGTCATTCTCTATGTATTGAGATTTCTTTATATATATATATTGAAAATGGCAGTATTTCTCAATAATTATAATTATATATATATATATATTAGGCATATAAATGTTTTGAAAGAACAAAATTAAACGTATAATCAAAGCAAAACTATCTCACTATAAGTACAATATCATTTTATATTATGACGAGATACAAAATATTATTTATCATTTTTAGCAATTATATAAAACTAGAGTTTCATTAAAATTCTACGAGTTCAATTAAAATCTTCTGTAAAAGTATAAATGAAAATTTGGTAAATTGAAAATGGCAGCATTTCTCAATAATAATTACATTTAACTGTTTTTATAATGTGAAATTCTATCCTCATTTTATTTCAGCTCGAAGAAATTTTTTTATGTCTTTTTTTATTTTTTCACGATCCTGAATTACATATATTGTAGGCAACAATATTGAAATCTTATGGAGAACTTATAAATCCTTTTCTCTTCAATAATGACATTGATTTACAAAACAAGTACCAAACCTATATTCTAAGCAATGGACAAAGCACAGTCAAATGTAATCTATCTAGCCGTTAGGAATGGGTGGTTTGGTTCCAAATTAATTCAAATATTTAGAAGGACACGCATGCGACAGGACGAGGGTGGTAAAACTAGAGGCTTTTTAATTTCAACCCTAGTTAACTAAATTGTCAAGATAATGGATATATGTTTATACATATACTTTTGCCCTTGATTAACTAGACAATCCTACTTAATTTTTGTCAAAAAAATATATTTTCCAATATATATATGCTACTCAAAATTATATTCATTTGACGGTTTGAACAGTTAAATTTAACATCGTTGAATCTTTTTTAATCATATCCTTGAAATTTTCAGACATCATGAAAGTAATACAAACAAATTAAATATTCTAAGCAAGAAAATCTTCACTAATAGATGCAATTGCCTTCTTAACAATGATTTGATACATTCTTTGTGTTGGATGGACTGCATCCCAAAAAACGTATTTGGTAGGATCTTTGCATACTTCCATATCTTTGCATGTCTCTCCATATTCGTAAGTACCCGTTCCACAACACCCTTTTGATGTCTCGATGAAACCTAAAATAATCAAAGAACATTAATTGAGATTATATTGTTTTCCATTTATCTCAAAGTTATGTTTTAAGCAATTAGATCCATGTTCTCACCAAATTTTGTTGGGTTTTTAATGGCTTCTTGGATTGTAGAAAAAGCATCGACATAGATGGTTTTCAAGCCGATTTCAGATTGTAGAAACTCGAGATTCTTGACAATTTTGGAGTTGAAGGAGAATGCAATCTGGTTTAGTTGATCAATGCAAGTGTCTTGGCCTTTTAGGTATTTCATTAGGGGCATGCATCCCATGGGAGGAACTCCTACCACCACCAACCTTCTAGCTCCAAGCCTATGCAACATCTATAAAATAATAAAAATAAAACTCTGAAAGTGCTTCCAATCTTCTTATGTAATACTTAAATTACAATAAATGTCCTGTTAATGATGGATTTATTTAGTATGTAGATGTCTCTATTAGAAAGGTTCAAATTAAATTTGATTCGGCTTATCCAAATAAAGCCAACAAGAGTTTAAAAGATAATTCAATTCAGTTATAAAAAACGTGGTTTTAATTTTTTAAAATATTTTTAGTTAAAATTGAATGTGAACTAAATATAACTTTAGTTTCTAATTTTATTTTCAATGTAATATTTTAGTGAGAGTGAAACAAAAATCTATATATATTTATGTTTCCCAGTAAATGGGAATCAAAGTTTATGCACCTTAGTGGTTCAAGATAGTAAATGCCAAAGCTAATACACGAAAAAATCAACAATTTTATATACATGTAGATATGGTTTGTCCGTAGACATACTCCAAAAACCGGACATGAAAAAATCGGAAATTCATGTCATTGTAGGGTAGAAAAAATTATTGATCAAAATTAAATGTTCTCAACAACCAGATAGGATTCGTATTATTTTCTTTGTGCTCTGTGTATTTTCTTCCTCTATTTTTGTTGTTATTTATGACTTTTTTTTATCGTAGTTAATTATCAGGACCCACAGACATATACTACACAAGGTATTTGTCAAATTATTCAATTCTTATTAACTATTTATTTCAGAAGTATTAATTTCACACACACAGACACGTTCTTTCTTATATAGTCAGTTCAAGCAATAGTGAGATATAACTCGTTTCTTTTTTTGTCAGCAGATATAACTCGTTTAGTTTCACAAAAAAGAAACATGTATTATAATTGCTACACGAACCAATAAATAAAATATATATTATACGTAATATTATACGTACCTTGGCGTCGTTTAGCATACGGGAGGAGAGAAAGTCAATGTATTGTTTAACTGTGTACTGCTTTTGTCGAGTCAAATCGATTAAGTAATTTTGAAGAAAGTCATTTGATCCCATGCTTAGAAGAAATATTGCATTGCTTATCATTTTTGAGCCTTCTAATGGACCAACCAATTTATTAAGGTGAATTTTGTAATGCAAGAAGTAGTTGACTTGCGTCGAGAAACTCCACACGTTCTGTTTCGGTCAACAAGATAAAATTATTTTTTCGATTGTATATAAAATAAAATAAAAATTTGCTAAATAGTTTTTATGTATGTAAATTTTTAACTCAATGTTTTAGGACAAGAAATAACAAAATGAAAAATGTTTAGGCTTACGGAAATGTTAGCTGTGAGATCGTCATAACCAGAACCAGCCGAGGCAAAACTTGCACCAAAAGGTAGGTCGGTTCGGGTTAGGGTTGGATCAAGAAAAGCCGGTACGGGCGGGTGACCCATGGCCTCCGCTGAAAAAAAAAAAATATATATATATATATATAAGTTTGATGTGAACAAGAATATTTCATAACTAAAATGAAGTCTTCAAAAACATATAGGATTAGTAAGACTAATATAAGAACTAAAATAAATCTTCCGCGATATATATGTACAAATCAAAATATAAATTTTAGGACTAATGTAAAGTTTACCGATGAAATCGGGTGCAAGCAATCCGTCGCATAGCCTTCCGGTGGACCTATGGTTTATGAAACTCCCACCATAAGGTGGAAAATTTCCTTTCATATCGGTATTAAGGAAATTGTTGTTCCCGGAATCTACACTAGAATCTCCAAACACAAGTATTGTTGTCACATTGTGCTTTGCGGCTAGCTGTCGAAGGAGGTGGACGTCCAAAGCGACTACAGAAGGCGGCAGCTGCAAAGTCACTGTCACCAAAAGAGTCACAAACATTGCAAGCGACATTTTAATAGAGAGAATGCAAAGACTTTTTATGTATGTATTTAGAAAGTTCTTCTTGAAAGAATGTTTTGTGTTATATGGTTTGTGTTGAGAATGGTTATATATATATAGAGTTTTTTTTTTGTTGACAGCTTGGGGCGTTTCAGTTGTTGGTTGAAACATATAATGTAGAGTGGCCAACAGAGAAATTCAACTTTGGTTTCTTGAGTTAGTTTTTTTTTTATGATATATCAAATCTTTATGATTTTCTTGTCTCTCTCACACCTGTTTTTGTTATCTTTTTGTATGGGTCCATGATATGAAATTTATATTCGTTAAATCATGCTTTTTGGGGGTTTATATCCGTACTTCAGATGTGAATCCGAACATAGTAAAATTATCAAAAGTTAACTAAAATTATAGTAAATGAAATCATATGTAATTAACTATGAACTATTGTAAAGTGTTTAAACTGGCAAGTCAACAATTTCTATCAAGTATCAGAGATTAGTCTGGATTTCGATTCATAATTCACCCATGTTATAAAAAACCTTATATTGGTGATTTGTCACCAAACAGGCGGATTGCCTCTCAACAAAAATTTATCCTAATCTGATACCTTATAGTCATCGTATATATTGTACAAACCAAACAATAAATCCATCATCGTATCTAGAATATTCCACCCATAAAATAAAAAATCGTAAAAGATTAAGCACGAACTTATTCCAGCATTTAAGTAAGAGGTTTAATTGTCGTGTATAAGCGGTGTGTAGCAATTAACGCAGCCACTTAGTCATGATGGAAACAAAGATACATAACTACAATGGTGTCTTAACCTGGTAACAATCTCTTCTATATTCTCTGTTTTTTTTTTTAATTACCAAAAGGTTTTGGGCTGAAGCCATAATCTACCCATGCCCGAAACTACAACCACATCATGTAATATTAGTTTTGTCCCAAACGTTCATTGATTAACAAACTTATACATCAAAATGTTATGCATCGATCATATTTAAGATCATTGTGAAATCTTTATGTTCTATTTTGTTGGGCAGAGACCAAGAAGTAATGTATAGGCCAGTTTCTAACATGCTTTTAGGGGCTACTATGCTAATCGCTGTCTAACGCACAACTTATGGTCAATTGTATAACATGTCTATCAGAAGTCAGATATATTATCTTTTTTTGGGTCCATGAATAAATGACTTAACAAAGTACAAACAAATATATAAAGGATGTTGATTAGTGACATGAAATTTTCCAAATAGTTTAGGTCACCTAAATGTGTGGAACATAACAGTTGGAGAATGGCCATACTTGCCGTCGTATTAATTACCAGCGTCCTTTTATTGCCAACAACTATTAATTATCTGTGCAATACATTCACATACACATGTATATAAAAACTATATAATCGAAATAAACCAAGGTCGGGTCAATAAATTTAACTCAATGCAGTTTCGGGGTAGCATTTAAAGTCTTGTATTGTTTAAATACTTGAGATAATGCAAAAACAAGAAAATCGTTTTCTAAATGAAATAAACCAATGAAGTTGCGTTAAGTTCGATCAAATGCAGTTCATATCTGTGTATTAATTAATCTAGATCAAGTCCATTATGTTATGATCAGTCCATTATTATGATAGACGTAATCTCAGTCCTCCATAGAAAATTCTATGAATCAAGAATCAATAATTCAAGAATATATTAGACCAAAAAAGAAATAATTCAAGAATTTTGTGGATGTGATATCAAAGAAAAAAAACAAGATAAGTAATTTTATAAGTAAGAAAAGTGGGGGACATACGAAAAAAAAAAAAACAAAAAAAAGTGGGTGACATTAATTGCTATGTAGATTTTAAATTTTCAATACAGAGAGAGTAGAATGATACGTAAGATTATGTGGTTGTGTCGCCTATATTTATTAGACACATCACCCACTTTTCTATCTCTCTTGCTTTCTCACGATCATTGTCTAGACTCAAGACTTTTATAATTGTAGGTTTGTAACATCACCGAATTGGATACTAATTGAAAACAAAAAAATCTATGAAATGTGCGGAAATATTATAAGCGAGGACCTTGTCAAGAGGTAAAATCTTTTGTGTTTGCATCTTAGACACCGGAGTTCGACTCCATCTCACACTGCATAAAAAAATGTGAAAAATAAAACTGAGGCCAATGCATTTGAATTAGAGTCAGTTTGACAAAAAAAAAATTTAGAGATACTACATAAAAACACCATCTTCACAAAATAAACATAAAGATAAAACTTAATATAACTTAACCGTATACTCCAGGAAAATTTCAAACCATATTACAATAAACTGTAAACTTAAATTTAAACATACGATTGAAAAGAAGAAAAACGAAAGATAATTTTTTTTTTTTTACCACAGATAAACTTTTTATTCTTTTTATTCTTTGAGGACGTCAATAAAAAAGATGATTCCCTTATCATCTCTTAAATTTCTCCAGTGTTTGTGTGAGATTACGAGCTTCCAACTCAAAACCAATTAACAACTAGTAAAGAGGTCAAATTTCTTTATCCATCACTGCAAATCCCATCATATAACCGATGTGAGATATTTTAAAACACGCCCCCTCGAGATGATGGTTCTTTCAATCATCTCGAACCGAATTCCACTTAGAACTGGTAAGAAACTCTATTTGGGTTAACAAACTGGGCTAATAAACATGTCAAGAGATTATGAGTTTTCAACTCAAAACTAATTGTAATTATTGGAGAAACTGGGTCTCTTTCTATATCACTATAAATTCCATCATATAATCCCATCAATGTTTCTTAAATAAACACAAACTCCTCCATTTTTTGCATTGAAAATCTTTTATAGAAATGACTCCCATTAGAAGAGTTAATAAAGAAATTAAAAAAAAAGTAATATAGATTCTCTATCCTCTAATATCAAGATCTACTGTTAGGAACTAATAAAATTTAAAATTAGATGGTTCACTTATTCTTTCTTTTTAAGAAAGGAAGTTTTGGGTTATGTCCCATAGTCTTTTTTGTCAAGATCATTTCTTATAAAACTAGAATTTACACCCTTATAACACAACATTTGAATCTAAGAGCATCTCCAATGATAAAAATTTCTAAGAGGTTTTTACCAATTTTTAAACCTTAAACTAAAAATTAAAATAATCTAAGAGTCTCACTTAAATTTTGTAAAAAAAATTCTCCTCCATTGGTTAAAACCCTTAACAAGTTCTTAAAAATAAAAAAGTTTTGTTGTCTACACTTCATCTTCGTATTGCCTCTCCCACAAGTTTCTTTGAAGATTCCTCTGAATCTTCGACCTCTTTCACCACTGCAACTGCTTTCGCAATACCATAATTTTCTTTAATTCGGGTCAAGAATCAAAACATTTGGTCGCAAAACTCACAACCAACTACACATCACAGACCAAACAATACTGAGCTAATCAAAGTAATGTGGAATGGAAGTCCGAATCTGATGAGAAGTTGCAGAAGTAGAGAAGCGATTTTACCTTAGCATCTGCTAATATTATGGTAAGGAAAATCTTCTCAGTAGTCTCGGCCTACTTCACTTCAGAACCAAAAGCATAGCAAACGAAACAAAAATGTTACACCATGGATTTAGCCCAAGGAAAAATCCTGCTCTCGGCCCATCAGGGGAAAATGCCCAATTCATTATCTAGCTAACTAAGTAATAACCACCTTATCTTTAGTACAGTTACTTTATGATCAATGTGGGTTACTTTATGGAAATATATGGTTAAAATGTAACCACATGTATCCAAAATCCCTAGTATTCTTGTACTATATAAAGGTTGTACATAATTTTTGTACAGCCAAGGCTAAATATATTAAACTTTTTGAGCAAATCATCTTTTATTCGATTAATCTCCCTAAAATCCGAAATATCCTACTCGGTTACTGTTCATCCGAGCAGGAACAAATTCTCACTTACAACGTCCTTTCCAATTTATCAAAGAATCCCCGAACCTATTACAAATTCTAGTGTCGATCTCCTCCCGAGTTCAACATTTGGCTCGCCAGGTAGGGGGATACTTTACATCTAGAGGATATCTTTTTACGCAATCATGGACCTCAACAAAGAAGCAAGCATCCGAACGCACTCCGCGGGGACAAGCGCCCAGGACACTAATACTCCGGTGGCCCAAGGAGCTACTCTTGTACCCGGACAGGGAAGTCCAGACCCGGTAGGAACAGACGCTCCTGTCCTCATTCCAGAAGAACAGGGCCAGCTCGCCGATCAGATCCTGATCTCCGAAAGGATCGAGCGACCGACTCCAAATTCGGTCTTCGAAAGAATCGAGCGGCCGACCAGCCCGGTATCCATCTTTTAAAGGATACAGGAGCCAACTGACCTCTGACAGGCACTCGGTAGCATAGTCGATCTGAGGCAAACAATGGTTGCCCGACCCAGTGGCGCTCAAAAGCAGCTAAGCTCACGTACATGACCGAGTCGAGCCGAAACTGCAGCTAGATCCCGCTCGCCTCCTCGGAGCACTCATGCGTCGCTTCGACGAGCAGGAGGAGCGAGCCCGATTGACGAACATCAGGCTTGATAGTCTGCTCGCATCGCGTGGGCCCCTCCTGGAGCGCACCGAGGTGGCTCCACGACAAGCCACCTTCGAGTCGCCAACTGTTCGAGCGAGCTCTTATCCCTCGATCTTTGGGAGACTCGGTCAAGCTGCAGATCTGCAGCAAACCCTCGTCGCCCGGCAAGGAACTGTTCCCGACCATTGAACGACTCAAACTCAGTACTCTGAGCTTGAGGACATGCGGAACCAACTTCGCGAGATGAACTCGCAGATGCACAAAGCCCACAGCTCGGCCCCAGCGATCGATCGAGTTCTAGCCGAGACCCAACGGACCCCCTTCTCCGACCGAATAATGTCCATCCCGATCAGGCATACCGCCAAGCTGCGGCTCCAACCATATTCCAGACACTCCGACCCAAAGCACCATCTCACCGCCTTTTCTATCACAATGGGATGGGTGCATTTCTCCCCCGAGGAGAACGATTCGGCCATTGCCATTATTTCATCGAGTATTTATCGGGCGTTGCGTTAGATTGGTTCTCTAGGTTGGAATCCCGCTATATCAACTCCTTTCAGTAGTTGTCGATTGCGTTCCTCAAGTACTACGCCATCAGTATCGAAGATGACGCCTCAGACACTGATCTGTGGGGATTAGTCAAGGGCGAAAAAGAAACCCTTAAGAAATTCATGGACCGCTTTACAGCCGTCCTCCCGACAACACTTTGATCACGAATATAAGAAGAAAGTGGCAACCAATGTCGTCAACAGCTCACCGAGCCCTCCACTGAAGCAGTGGAATAAGTACCATCGACCTCAAGAGGTCACGGAACATTCGGGTAGGCAGTCGTACTGTGACTACCATCAGATGCATAGGAATTTGACCTTGCAATGCCGACAACTGAAGGAGCTGCTGCTAGCGCAATACCAAAAAGGAACGATCAAAGTTGCGCCTCCGGGTGACCGGGGTGAAAAGAGAAAACCCGAAGAGGAATCAGATAAGCATGAACAAAGGCCAAACAGGAGCGCCAACTCGCCCCTTCCGCCCAAGCGTGCTCAGGCCGACAAGGGCCAGGCCGATTAACAACATCTAACAAGGAAAGTATTGATGATCATAGGAGGAATCAACCTGACCCACGACTCGGTCAGGTCCCTCAAACAGCATGAAAAGAGAGCGACCACCGACAAAAGTTGTCTCGATCGGTTCGAAGTCGACATGCCGATCATCTTCACGGAAGCTGATACAAAGGATCTGGCCATGCCCCATAATGACCCGCTTGTAGTCGAGCTCAAAATCGAAGACTGCGAGGTAACGAGAATCCTGATCGACAAGGGGAGTTCGGTCGATCTGATCTTTAGGGAAACCCTACAAAAAATGGAGATACCCGACAACCGTATCAAGCCGGGCGTCAGGCCCCTCACCGACTTCGATGGTGTCACAACAATGATGGTTGGGTAGATCAAACTAACACTTACGCAGAGGGAATCGCCCGAGATATCAAGTTTATGGTGGTAGACAAACCGGCTGTATACAACGTGATCATGGGAATCCCATGGTTTCTCTCTCCGAGCTGTCTCGTCAACGTACCATCAATGCCTCAAGTTCCCAACCCCATTCAGAGTCTTCACAATCCGCAGTAACCAGAAGATGGCCCGGATATACATCATCGCGGGAAACCAGCTCTGCTCGGTGAACCTCTACACGAGTCCCTTGGAGGAGGCAAACCAAGTTGAATGACAATCAGAGCTTGCAGCAGAAAACCTCTTCGGCCCGACTGACGTCAGGTTTACCCCTCCCATTTCCCCTCTGACTCAGTTTGCAAATGGTGCGAACGACGATCCAATCACCACATAATAAGAATGAACCGTTAACTCATATTTTGCCCAGTACGTCGCAACAAGTTTGCTTCCGAGCCCACCACAAGTTTTCTACGCTTCATCATGGATGCACTCGAACTACGATTGACTTGATCCTCGCCCAAGCAGTGGGGTATGTAGGCAGCCTCCCCGGATGTCCAGTGTCAAAAAAAAAAAAACTAAGTACTATGTACTTCTACTCGTTTCCGAACGATTCATTCTCGCTCGTCCACGGACGACTTTTCAAGCTTTCCGCTTTGTAACCTAAACTACGTTCGACTTGATCCCTATTTTACGGGTACATAGGCAGCCTCCCCGGAGGTCTAGCTATGATTAATAAAATTTATATCTATCATTCTCGATCCGTTTGATTTTTAAACGGGTCCGAGCTCACCTACATCAGTGCTCTGACCAAGTACTTGATCAATAAATCATACTCGGGAGGCCCACCAAAGCTAAACCCGAGTGAGATTAACAACACGCATCTCTCATAGATGCAGTAGTGAAATAATCTACAAACCGGACTCGGGAAGTCCACCACAACTCCCCCGAATAGGACTAAAAGCAAGGCCCCGTCCTGCACGATTTCCTAGGAACGCGTAAGTATTTTAAGCCGAACACTCCTCGCACACTTAACCACAAGACGGATTTTAGTCGCAAGCCAAGTTCAGACCTGCAGACAACCCGATTCAGCCAATCCATCGCGCGACCTCGGTCGGATTAAAGTCAAAACTTAGCCGCATTAAAAACAGAATCAGAAATACTTAAGCTAAAAAACTTAACCGCATATAGAAATTCAAATTCCACTAAAAGAGCCCGAGGATCTATTCCTTGGCAAAACAAGCAAAGTTAACCCGGGCTCTATCGGCCCGGGGAGTTTAACGATACAACCTTAAAAGGTTAACGACCACATCCAGCCCGGTCATACATGAAGCAAAATAATAAAGAGGGATTCTTTAGCGTTGATCATTCGGCAGCGAGACTGAAGGAACCGGAGCAAATAGAGGCAACAAGTCCTAACCGGTCTTTGGATCTTTCCCCGAGCCACCAACTCGAGCTTGGTCGACAACGCTAGGCCCACTATGCTCCAAATCTTTTGCCGAAGCCTAAACCACGGTCTGGTCGGTAGCAGCAGTCTCAGCCAGAACCCTGTCCACAATCTCATCTATTAGATCCTCGGCAACTTTCAAAATAATTCCAGACACAAATTGCTCGATAATTTTAACTGACCTTGGAAAGCGCGAAGTGGCGACAGCGAGTATAACCTCTGGATTCTGCTCGGGCTATTCGGCCTGACCATCATCACAAGCGACGTCATCACCATCATCGGTACTCTCGATCTTGACGCTCACATAAGGTTCAAGGATCCAACCATGCTCTATCCCAAAATCATCCCCTAGCGGGGACGGGGCACTCTCCGAAAGTATGCTCGGAGTAGGGTTAAACTCGTAGTCCTGATTAGAGAAGTTCATCAGCTGCATCGATTCGACTTTCTGCATATAGTCATCAAAGCAGGCCTGAATCTCCTTAGAGTTGATCTTGATCCCGTACACCGTTACCATATCGAAATGAGTCTTGACTTGGCTGGCCAGACAGTTAATGCGCATATACTCCGACCATTCAGTATAGTATTCACGGGCTCGATTAAGTGAGGCTTGTACTTGACTGACCAGCTCGATACGAACGTGCTCAGTACATGAAAGACTATGCTCCCACCTGGCGGTCCGAAGACGGGATACCTGTGCCCGGACGTGCTCGATCAGCGCAGTGTTAACCCGTTCAGCCTCCTTGAGGAGCTCCCGTACATCATCAAACCTCGCCTCCGCGTACCTCCTCTTTTTCCTCTCCTCCTCGTACTGCTTGCAGACTTCCATCAACATCTACGCTCTCCCCTCGGAGCACTGCCTCAAATTCTCGAGCTCTTCCGTCCTGCCTCGAGATTTCAGCGATTCGTTCTCCTTGATGAGCATTTCAATACAAGCCGAGTCAAAATCCTTCTCCTCCTTCAGCCTTCGCTCCCCCTTCAGAGCGGCGTCGAGTAGCATCCAGACCAAGTTGAAGTCTACTATGGTCTGTTAAAAGCAAAACAGGAGCATAAACCAAGACATACTAAAAGAAAGGAGGAAAATCGGAAGCAACTTACCCCAATGAGGTTTGCATAAGACTCGTAGAAGCCCCTCTGGTCGATCATGTCATCAAGTCCGGGATTCGAACCCTTCAATCCCCCTCGGACTGAGTTGATATATTTGGCGCACTCTTCAGGATGCTGGTAGATGTGACCACTGAATCCCTTAAAACTGTAAACAAAGTCGTCAGAAGAGTCAGGCTTCTCACGGTCTGGGAAAGTGACTTGGTTATCCTCAATGTCGATGCTCGGCTTGGTATCATGACCTGCAATCACGACGATAGCATTCCCCTTTTCCCGCTCGGCAGCGACATCATTACCGGCAGTATCCACAACCAAGTCTTCAAGACCCTGCGAGGACCCTTCGTCGTCCCGACGCACGCGTTTATGGCCAAACATGGCGGCAAGGTCTTTCTCGGTGCCATGCTTGACAACAATTGGGGCGCTTTCATCCCTCGACCGCTTCTTGGAAGTGGTCGCAGTCGTTCCCGGGGCAGCCAGACCCCTTTGCGCCTTGTCAGCGGCTTCGCTTGCGCGACCCGAAGTGGCAGACTTGCCCGCTTTTTGGACAACAGACTTGCATGTCCCCGCGTTGGTAGATTTTTTCGCCCCTGAAGCAGCCGACCTGTTCGTCCTAATAGAGGTCTTACCTTTGGGAAGAGGAGGCTGCTCCAGGTTCAACTTTGCCATGCTCCCCTTGTTGGACTTCCTAGCCACACGCTTAGAAACATCTTAATCAAGGTTGGGATTACTTGGGAAGCAAGACGAGACAGCTGAGAGATTGATCGGGGGAAAAAAAAAGAAGGGTCCGTCCAGAGTACGGACAAACCTGACACAATCCGGTTGTATACTTGGCGAATCCGAACGTTGAGAAAGGACGACCAATCCTGGGATGGATACCGATGCAGAAACCCGACCACGCACTTAGAAGACCTATCCGGAAGTGGCCTCGTTGTGGTATCTGCAGAAAATGGAAAGGAGATTAACGATTAGTCGCACTGAAGGAGGGAGGAAGAGAAGGACCGTACCAATTTTCTTATTCCAGCCTAATCAAAATTCCCCGCTGTAACTTCCTACCGACTTCTCGTTTATCTTGACAAAGAAATACCTCTCCTGCCAGTTACCCTCTAGCCTGTTCTTGAAGTTACTTACAAAGGTGAGCCCGCTCTTCATTTTGATCTAAAACCGACCAGAATCAAAAGTGTTCCCATGCGCAATTTCACAAGCCTCCTCGAAGTGATCATACGTGACCACCCAGCAAACCTCATAACTCAGCGTCAAAATCGACATTAAGTTCCGAAAGCTCGCATGGGTCAGTTGGGATATAGAGACCTTGCGGCGAGGATAATACTCCAGAATCACCGGAGGAATCGGGAAGCCAAGCCCACCTTGGTCGAAAAAGTACTCGTACACACATATGTGGCCTTCAGGAGGGGACCACAACTTGTAGTCCAAGCCAGGGATGACCAGATCTATCGTGGCCAATTCCTCCCGCTACCTCACTGAACCACACTATTAAGAGAAGAGTCCGACGGCTTGTCGTCATGACGATCCAGCATGATGTGAGGACAACGACCGAGACCCAGACCAAAAATAAGAACTAGTTCTAGAGCTTTCAGTTGCTCCTTGCGCTTCGCTTTCCTTTCCCACTCGACCTGTTTCTTCTTCTCCTTCTCGGCGTGTTCCTTCCTCGCCCGAGCATTCTTCAGGTCTCCCCGCGACTCAGACTTTTTCTCCTGGTATTAACCGGGAGGTGATCTTATTCGGAAGAATCGTCGCCTTAACCTACCGACTGCCCAGAACAGCGGAAGGACGAAGAAATAGCCCCGGTATCATCGCCTGAGTCATGCCCACTAAATTTTATTTATTTTTATGTATAAATTTTAAATTAAAAAAATTTATAAAATAAATATTTTTAATATATTTAAAGGATCCGGATCCGGATTTGAAAATCAGGATATCGGGATCTGGATCCGTTAAACAGATAAGTGATTTTTCAAAGAAAAAAAAAAGTTGAATACAGTTCAATAAGAATGTCTTAAAATATCGTTGGATTAATAGTATCGTTAAAATGGTGAATATCCAAAAAGATAAAACCAAAGTACATAGTGATAATAAAGCATCAGAACTCAACAAAGGTTTTGAGAGGGTCCTTTGGGTCAACATGTTCAATTAGGGGAAGATCTGCGGCTAAGTCCTCAGCTCCAATCCCTTCTTCTTTAAGTCTCTTCGCTACTTCTTCAAACACTACTTTATTACCACCCCGACTCAAATGTAACCCGTCCCTAAAACGAAAACAAATTATAACGCTTTAAATAGATTCATGGTTTCTAAAAAATGCAACATATAAGTAAGATTTATTAGTGTATACCATAGACATTCCGTTTGCCAATTTGGAATTTCTTGCATTCTGGACCAAAGATCAATGGCGGAAATCTGACATTCCCTAGCTACGGTTACACACGCTTTTGCGTATGATCCGGCTGCTTCATTTGTTCTTTCTGGAAAGCCCGTCATGTTTTCGATATAAGGATATCTAAAAATGTCAACATCACTGTCTTAGGTATAAAATTTTGTTGCAAAAATGATTTAAAGAAGGTTATGCTATGTCTACGTTGCATTTGTAAAATCCATGGTTGATTTTGATAGAAATAGAAATTTGGGATAAAAAAAATTGAAAATGAGAAAGTTGTTAAACTTGTACCGGAGGCGAGCCTCTTCGTCGATTGGAGGGGGGGTTATGAGAATAATGACCGTCTGTGGCCAACGATTCTGAAAATTATAGAAAACAAATTGTCACTAATAAAATTCCACTATAACTATAAAACTCAAACATTTATTCTAAAGAAGAATGTATAAATTATTCTAAAGAATAATGTATAAATTATGTTAACTCATGAGTGGTTCGACATATTATGTACAATTGTACATGATTTGGTGCTTCGAAAGTTATACTTTCCCAAAAGGAGTAATATGATCAAACATCAAAGCATAAGGCTTTTCAATCAAAAAGTAGATATATATTAAATAATCTAATAAACTAGTTTATACTTATAGCTTATAATACCATTTCATACCCAAAGAAAAACTAATGCTACCATTATTTATACATTCATTTTGTTAGTTTCTTTCTATTTTACTGATTTTTTCCAATCTTCCACGAGGGGTCCAACTTCTAAGTGTATCTATCAGGATCACCATTCACCACTTTACAAAAGCAACTAAAATAATCGCTTAGTCTCTATAGATTACACACATAAAATGTACACTCACACATACCTCGATTTTACTTTTACATTTAGCATAATTTTTTAATCAAAATGAACCCACAACCAAAAAAACATTTCAAGCAAAATTCCTTAAGTAAATCACAAACATCTGTTTTCGCTGCATATAGTTAAACGGAAATAATTTTTGCCTTTGTATTTGCCTTCTTCTTTATGTTTGCATTTTGAGGAAAATATTTTCTGAAAAACGGAAATATGGCTAATATGTAATTAAAAGTGTAATTTGTTTTCTGTTTTACATAAGGTAAAATACAAAGGCAAAAATTATGTTTGAAACAATTAAAGATCGTGAAGTGATCTTAGCCTAGTGGTCGGAGGTAATTCCACAAAAGACAGACACCATCACACCCGGGATCGAGTCCCCCCGCTTACTTAATGTAGGTATTAGGCTAATGGGCCGGCCAGTTGTGGCCCAGTGTTGAAAAAAAAAAAAAACAATTAAAGATCATAATATCCATGCGTGAAGATGACGTTAAAAGCATTATATGCATGTGCAAGAGTTTAATGAGAGTTTAATGAGATAAGAAGATATTAAGAAGAAAATACCTTGAGAAATGAAATAATAGAGCGAAGATTCTGCTTGTACTCGTGAATTGGCACGTGTTGAAACCCAGAGCATCTCTCCGGCAGACACGCGTCGTTTGCTCCAAAGAAGACGGTCACTGCCGCCGGAGATTCTCCGCCGTCTTCTTCGGCCGCCGGGAAAACTCTGTCCACCACTTTCAGTGCCCATCTCGTGTTGTATCCACTGTAACCTCGTAGCATTATATCAGCCTAATAAAATTTTATGTATCATAGCGTAATTAATTAAGAGGTAATTGTGATTAACTTCAGTACTAAGAATGCAGCGATATACCAAAGAGGTCAAAACCAAAGAAAATATTACATGTTTATATAACAACTAGTCAAAAATAAAGTTTTGTTAAATAGATAGTTATATGTTCTTGGTACATAAAAAATCATAAAAGAATGCAGAAAAATGTAATATATTTACCTTGCGGCGGAGAAGATCGGCAAGAGAAGCTCCCCACCCACCGTCACTAAACGATTCTTCAGTGATGGAATCACCAAAAAGAAAGATTTTTGGTCGCATCTTTTGATTTTTTTTTTCTCTCTGTTTCCTCGAGAAAGTCTGGTACGAAACGATGTAGTAGTTGTGATCGTGTTTGATTTGGTAAAGAAAATCTAATTAGTGGGACAAACAATAAAATAAAATAAAATAAAAGTTGACGCACTAAATGCTTTCTCACCCACTAGTCACCGACCTTTCATGATTTAATGGATTCACATGTTATATTTGGTAAGAATAATGATGCATTTACTATTATGAATTAACTTTTTTTTTTGGTTCCAAATGTATTCATTACTTCATAACATATGAGTACAAAGGCAATAAAGTTTTGAGAATACAATCGAGCATGCTTAGCCAGTTGATCCAAATGACTATTGGCTGAGCGAGGAACATAGCGATACTGAAAGTTACAAAGCTTGGCAAATACAAGAATGTCCTGCAAATGAATCTTGTAAGAAAGTGAAGCAACTTGATGATGTTTTCAGGACAAACCTTTTTGCATAGCTTTCGAAAATCCTCAGAAAAGTAACATTAGAATATCCAAGCTTGTGTAACCCCTGCCGTTCTCAATGCCTCGGCCTTTGCATGAGCAGGAGACTGCATAGGAGGGAGAGATCCTGAACTAGTTAAGATTTTCTGAAAAGATCGATCATAAAGTGTCCATCCAATTCCAATAGGACTATGACTATTTATCCAGGAAGCATCAACCAAACAACACAAAGAAGATTGTACTTGATCAAATACATGCAATAAAATAAGTGGAGTAAAGTGGTCCTCCAGATTTGTAGTGCCATTGAAATTAACCTGACAATCTTCTTGTTTGTTCAACAATGTAGGCTCAATCTATAGGTGATAGTCCTGAATAGCTTTAGTGATAGTGGTAGTTATTGGCCATCTTTTATTGTTAAAGATCACTTCATTCCGCTGCTTCCAAACTCTCCATCCCTAGAAATGAAATAAAGAGACAAGTTCCTCTGAATCTTGATTAAGCTCAATAAAAACTGCATAATTAGAATGTAGATCAAAACATAACAGACTTGTAAAATCTGGACATCTAAGAGGAACCATTTCCCATATTTTCTTACTGATACGACACTGAAACAACATATGATTAAGGGTCTTCTCTTCTTCACCACATATAGAGAATGTACGATCCTGCAACATCCTTTTGAGCCTTAAATTTGAAGCAACTGGCAGAGCAGTGTACATAACTCTAAACCAAAAATGTTCAATTTTAGGAGGCAAATGATAATTTCATAATGACTTAAACAATGTGAGTGGCATAGAAGAGGATTGACCTTGCTTTGCTCTCAGGTAATTGTATCCAGACTTCACTCTATAGCCTCCATGAACTGTATATAACTAAATAGGATAGTCCTTAGCACCAATTACTGTTGGCCGAATTTCCCCTACAAGTAACACATCTTCAGGAGCAATTAAAGTTTGCAACTTGCTACTATCCCACTTAGTAGTCCCTTCCATAAATAAATTGCAAACCTTGAGAGCATAATTGATAGGGGTAGCCAATGGTTGAGGTTTATTGGATGGCAGAGTAGGTAACCATTTATCTCTCCACACATACACATATTCTCCACGGCCTATGATATATTTAATCCTTTCCTTTAACAACCTATTATCTTGAAGTATGCTTCTCTAAGCATAACTTGAGTACCATTTTTGTTTGGCCTCTAGTAATGTTGTCTTAGAGAAGTATTTACTTTCCTCATTTTTTTTATGAATGAATTCCTTTACTCACTTTTTGTGTATTATATACAAATGATAAATTCCTTTGTCACTGAAAAAGAAACGTTGTTGTCGTTTGGTAAGATTGTTAGTATCAACTCGTAGATTCAATCCAAAATTTAGAAAGAATAGATGAAGTTAGATCTTAAACTTAAATGTTACTAACAAAAAACTTATTTTCCTATGTATTGTTTGATTTCTGATCCAAAAGACATGCTAAAATAATATATATGATACATTAATTATTTAAGTATATTTATAAAGATATATCTAAAACATAGAGACGCATTTACTAACAAAAGCATACCATTTAAATGTAATATTACCAACAAAAACATAGGCACACATATATAAAAGTAAATTTAAATGTTACCCACAAAAAAAATTATTTTCCTATGCATTGTTTGGTTCAAATAAGAAGAAACTTTATTTTAAAACATTTTTTTTTTTAAAAACGTCAAAAGGCTTTTTCATTAAAAAAGCCCATAAGGCTCAACCAATATTACACAAAAACGAAGGCGCACACAATCAAATCATGGAAACATGTAAAGAACATGTGTAGACTTAGTAGTGAA
Organism: Draba incana; assembly: GCA_963576765.1. Taxonomy (NCBI): domain Eukaryota; kingdom Viridiplantae; phylum Streptophyta; class Magnoliopsida; order Brassicales; family Brassicaceae; genus Draba; species Draba incana. The sequence goes on along the minus strand of OY755211.1, from coordinate 10,813,865 downwards.
ACAGTAATACGTGGCAAACATGCTGAGCTTTCCACTTCCAGTGAGTTTTCTCACTCTGAACTCACCTCCGGCGATGGCTTACCACCGTGAAGCTTCAATCATCTTCGATAGTGATTAATTGATTAGCCAGAAATCTCTTTATAGGAAGAATCCGAGCGTGGCTTAGATAGCATCCTCTTACCGCTTTGAATCACCTCCGACCGTCACTCCAAAAGGCCAATCCACCAATACCTTCGATTGAGGCTTAACATTTGGAGAATTTAGGAGATTCTACTCCCAACCAAAAGAGGGCAAGTACCATAAAATAGTAAAAAGGAACACTACATAACCAACACCAGGATTTGGTTTTCCGATCACCACAAAGCCATGGTCAAAGAAAAACCAATCCTATAAAAGAGAAACATAAAATCCGATCAAGTCGGAATAGAAACAACCGGTCAAGCCGGAAAATGAAGATCTGCTAAACGGAAATATTTTACAAACAAAAGAAATAAACATACGGGAAACTAAGAAGAATATACAAGCCACACCACCGGTAAACCGACGGTGGGCGGAGACAAACGGCGACTTTTCTTCTTCTTCTTTTTTTTATAGAGAGAAGAGAGAGAGTCACTTTATTTTAAAACATACCGTTCATTAGATGTAAAGTGACCAATTTGTGTAGAATTCTTGCAGTTGTAAAATATCTTTCTAATAACAATAAGGGGATGTTCGTTTCATCATCTAGACGTGCGTCACGTCTGGATCGATGCAGTTATAAGATGTTGTTCGTTTTGGTCAAATTATAAAATGCGTCTAGATGCGGAAACTGGATGCAAAATAAAATTCATCCAAAATAATAAGAAATTATGGATGAGTTTGAAAGTAGACTATGGATGCACTAAAATGCGTCCAAAATTACAAAAGTAAAAGATACCTTCATTTATTAACATAACTGTAAATCAATTATATTTTAGCCAAAATCTTAGAATCACACTTTCTCCCAAAACCAAAAAATGCATATTTTTCATCAAAACAGTAAACTTATATTTTCTCGTTAAACCCGTAAAATCGTGTTTTCCCATTGAAATTTTAAAATCTTAATTTCTTGCCAAAACCGGAAAAATGCATATTTTCACCGAAATTGCAAATTGATTTTTTTCCCCGTCAAACCATAAAATCGTAATTTTCCGCCAAAACCACAAAATTTCGATTTCCCGCCAAAAATGCAAAAATTATATTTTTCCGCAAAATCATGTTTCTCTGCCAAAACCGCAAATCTTGTTTTCCTGTCAAAACCGTAAAATAATTTTTCCTACCAAAACCACAAAGTTATATTGTTCTGCAAAACCCGCAAAATTGTGCTTTTCTGCCAAAACCGAAAATAAAATTTCCGCCAAAACCAGAAATTATTTAATCCCAAATATAGTTTAATAAAAATAGTATTAACACAAAACATGTGTTTTTGATCATTTTACATTAAAGTGGGTCGAGATACAAATACTAAAACACCTAACGAACATAATTGCATCGAGACACAATATGTGAACGCATAAACCAAAAACACAAACGAACATCAAGTGGATGTTGCGTCTAGATAATGCGTCTAGATGATGCGTCAAGATACTGCATCTAGAATCCCAAACGAACAACACCTAACTAATTTAGCCGCAACAATAACGTCTTTGCGCATCTCTTCAAAAGCCAAAAACTCTTACTTATCAGAAGAGTAGGAAACCAAGAACAAGTCTTCTCACGTTGTTGTATCTTCATCACTCCACACATATTAATGATGAAGAATGGTACCCATATAGTGATGTAATAGCGCCATTAAGAGAACTATTTCATGGCTTCCTAGCGTTAAGAATAAGCGAGATAACTTCCACGTTGGTGATAAAGAAGTGGGCTATGAGGCCGGTGTTACGACCGAGTTAGTTGTGGTTTTCAACTACGACGGTTGTTTTTATGTCTATGTTTTACTTTAGTAACGAGCATGATTGTGTATTTACATGCATTGTGATAGACTATTTACTTCGATTTGCTTCTTTTAGTAATTTTTATTCGTTCTTGATTCTTTACGTTATTTTCCAACTTTATTGCAATATTTTCTCAATTACAAACAAAAAAGTTTAGAAAAAAAACGTTACTGTCGTATGGTAGATTGGTAGTGTGAGCTGGTAGACTCAATCCAAAATCTAGGAGGAGGTAGATGAGGCTATATCTTAAATTTAAATGTTACCAACAAAAAAATCATTTTCCTATGAATTGTTTGATTTCGATCCGAAACACATGCTAAAATAATATATGTCAATGAAAATTTAGTTATTTAGGTATATTATAAAGATATATCTAAAACATACGCACGATACTATTATATTTGATAATTTGGTAGCGATTGTAAACATAAATATTATATAGTAAATTCAAAATAATTATTTATTATTTCAGTACAAGATTTTTATTATAAATTCAATTAAAGTTTTATTTTAAATAAAAAATAAACTAAGGACAATGAAAATAGCATGCACACTGCAGATGGCCTTTGCCGCTGTCATAGCACATACCAGCCCCTTTCTTCTTTATCTTCACACATGCAGCTTGACATTCATTTTTATTACAATAACCAGTACAGTTGATAAAATTTTCACGACAAGTTGCTAGCTCTTGCTGCGCATTCCACAGTATTCCTGATAAGACTATAACAGTTAATACAATAATTTATTTAAAAAGGAAAATAGTAGTATTGTGAAAATAGATGTTATATTTGGGAATAAATTTCGTAGATTAACGACAAAACAATTCAACATTAGTTTGCTATGTTTGGTATGGATTTGATATGAAAAGAGAGACACTCGATATTATAGAACTTATAACATAGTCAATTACTATTTTAAGGGAATAACACGGTATTCAAAATCACTTAATTTAAATCGATCATATGTAATATATTAAGTGGAAAAAAAGTTACAAGGAAAAAATATCACCAATTCGTGGTGAGCACTCTTTGCAGATCCTCCTCCGAAGTGAAGTCAAACTGGAAACGAGAGTTACCCAGATTGATCCCATGCACTTTTCCTTCAACCTCCCAGATACCTGCCCGTGGCATGAAGGCAATGAGGGCTTCAATGCTTCTTCCTTCTTGGTGAAACATTCTACCAACCAGTGTGCGGTCAAAGCGAGCAATGAGCTCCGTGTTATCCACTTGAGGTAGGTTGATAATCTCGTCTTCGTCTTGTGGGATTAAGGAAACCATTTGGCTTGAGCTTGCCATTGATTTTGGAACTGGATTTCTTAGCAGAAGCTAGAAGGAGTCTTGATTCTTGCGTGAGTGGGTGTGACCGTGAACTTCCCAAGGGGGGAGAGAGGCTTAAAAGGTTCAAGAAAGTTGATTATGCATAGAGGACTGATGAGTTTTTTGGTGCTTCTGAGAGCTGACTTTCTACTACTGGATGAGGCAAAGGTAGATGGAAAGTTGTAATTTGAAAAGAGGTACCAATTCAGGTAATAATCATTGGATAAGAGTAAAAAAAAACTTAAGGTAAAAGGAGGAGGGACCTCTCTCGATATGAGGGTCTGAGAGCGTTTTCATTTTTTGTGTTTTGTTATAGTTCAGTTTGGTTTGTTAATCACATTTTTTTTCCTCTTAATTTAAGTCGATCATATTCGTGGTGTTGTTCTTCGAGGAAATTACAATTAAAGAACATCACCAATTCTCGAAGAACAACACCACGAATCGATAATTTCCTCTTTTAAGCCACAAATCACGCTTAAGAACAACCACAATCAATAAACTTACTAACGATTTTATTTTCTCTTTTAAAAATATCAAAACCTCTGGTTTGTCACTCTGAAACACGGCTGCTCGAGCCTTATAACAATCCCTAGGGTTTCTAATCCGAAACCGAACCAAAACCGGACAATAAAATCGAACCGATTGGTTTGACCATTTACTAGTGTCGAACGACACAACCCTCGTGTCGATCGACACGACCAAAACTTATCACTTTTTGGTTCGCGGGCGTTACATTTACAATAAAACCTGTGTACAACACAGGTGCTGACCTAGTGAATGTGTATTTATATGCATTGTTGTGCTACACTATTTTTTCGATTTGCTTCTTTTAGTAATTTTTATTTGTTTTTGATTCTTTACTGTTATTTTCCAACTTTATTGCAATATTTTCTCAATTTCAAACAAAAAAGTTTATTAAAAAAAAACGTTGTTGTCGTATGGTAGATTTTTAGTGTGAGCTGGTAGACTCAATCCAAAATTTAGGAGGAGGTAGATAGGCTATATCTTAAATTTAAATGTTACCAACAAAAAACATATATATGCTCTATATTGGATACATAAACTAGTTAAATCCAATATTTAGGAGGAGGTAGATAAGACAAAATCATAAGTTTGAATGTCACCGACAAAAAAATAACTATTTTTTCCATGCATTGTTTGATATCTGGTCAGAACACATACTTTCTTTTTGTCTTGTGAATAATTGATTAATATGAGAGAGTTCATTTACAAGTGGAATCCACCACAAAAAAATCATTCTAGACTATGCCTAATACCAAGGGTAAAGTCAATCCTACCCACTACCAAAAAACAGAGCCAAAATCAAAAATCATATTAATTTTTCTCACAATCAAAGAGCTTTTTCAACCTCAAAGGATAGCCCTAAGCTACATATGATTAAAAACGATTCTTTTGAGTCACGATTCAAACATGTGTTTCAAAAACCAATCTTCAATTTTAAAATTTACTCTAAAACACGAGACAACTCAAAGACTTGGTACCAAAAAGAAGGCTAAGTAATGGTTTAGATATTATCAATACCGGTTATTGTGGTTTATTATCCGGTTATGTCATTTGTGTGTATTTAAGGGAACAAACTAATTCATTTGTTGTTTAATGAAGCTTTTATTAAAAAATTTAACAATAAGTTTGTTAGATCTGAAATGGTATCAGAGCATTCCTTTGTTCAAGTTTCATTCACGTTCTTCCGCTAAATTTCTTCAATTTCCTCTCGATTAATTGGAAAATCTCTCGGATCGAACCTCTTTCACGAATTCTCCGATTCCGTTAATTTCATTTTTCTACACAAATTGTGAGTTTCATGTTTGTATCTTCATCGCGAGGTCAGAAATGGCGTCTTCATGCTCAAACAATAAGTCCAATTCGAATTCCACAGCTCAAGTCGTAATCAACACAGATCCGTTGTTTCTTATATAATAAGCTACTCAGCTCAACTTGGATTTTCATCAGCCCGAGCTATATATTTTAGGCTCATTTAAGAAACGAGTTAAGTGATCAAACTTAAATAAGTTAGCGAATTATGGGAGCCTGTAACATCTGCGAACCAAAAAGTCGTTTTTGGTGGTTGTGTCGCATGACACATGGAGTGTGTTGATCGACACGATGGATGGAGGAGTGTCGATCAACACCTCGTGTGTGTCGCTCGACACATGAGTCTGCAGAATTGGGTGAATTATGATTTTAATCGCGGTTTGGCTCGGTTTAGGGAATCGAACCCTAGGGCTCGCGTTTATAATCCCTTCGGAATTGTGCTGTCAGGTTGTAGAGGAGAAAATAGACTTTTGAGAGTGATTTCGTTATTCTTGTGGACTGTTGCAAAGAAATCCATATGAAAACGTTTTTAGTCAAGTTCTAGTGGCGTATGAATCACCGTTTGTCGTGTTCTTCATGTGATTCAATCTGATCAGTCGATTCTCGAGTCTAGAGGGTATGTTTCGTGTGCCTTCTTCGTTCATAATCCGAATCCTTGGCGTTCTAAAAGCTAAGGTGAGTCGTGACCGCGATTTCTAGGCAATGACGGTGATTTGGATGTGTTTTTGTGATCGTTTGTGTTGTGATTTTGTGTGATGATGATTGTGGTTGTTACCGTGGTTGGCATACGTTGTATTGTCGTGTTTTATTTACAGGATTACGACTCATGTTCACCGAAATCGGGTTGAGAGGAGAAGCTCTATTCTGGTGAAACACAAAGGTGTGTCGATCGACACCAAGAGGGTGTCGAGCGACACAAGTGTTCATTGCGTGTCAATCGACACAATCTTTTGTCGCTCGACACAATCTTGTGTCGCTCGACACAATCTTGTGTCGCTCTACATGAGCACTTTGGTCGTGTCGATCGACACCTTGCTGGTGTCGCTCAACACGAGGTTCTGATGATCCTTCGGGGTCTGAAATATATTGTATGGTTATGTGTGATGTTTAGTACTGTTTTACGTGGTTATTGGTTTACCTAAGCCTACTTGTTACGCCAGTTGGCGGAATGACCAACTCACTAAGTATTTGTTAAATACTTACGCAACTCTTATTTTCATGTGTTGCACGTAAAGGAAAAATGTGATCGCGGAATCAAGGCAGTAGGAAGAGGATGATAGGGTTTTAATTATGTTTTAGTTATCTAGTAATATTTGGTGTTTAAGTTGCTAGAGCTTTTATTTTAGAATTCTGGAATTGAATTGAGATGTTTGGTTATTTGAATTAATTGGTTTGATTAGTTTATTTGAGTTACTGATTTTTCCTCTTTCATTGATAATTGTTGGTTTAGCCGTAGAGGCTTTATTATTTATGGGAATAATAAATATGGGTTAAATAATTTTTAAAAAAATGTTGGTTGTTTCAGAGCCAGTTCTAATGAGTCGTGAGTTAGCTCATAATGTTTTTCCAAATATTTAAAATATTATATTAATATATTGAAAGTACATTATATAGTGGATTTGATTTACCATTCGATAACAATATTATTTGGATTTTTTTTAATATTCAACATTTGAAGTAAAATTTTTATTTTATAATAGTTTATTTTTTAACTATTTTATTCTTATATTTATATCTTATTAGCTCACGATCTAGATGATCTGAATTCAAACTTATGTTTATAAGCTTGTATTATAAATGAGTATAGTCGAGCTAAGCTGTGAAATACTCTAGCTCATCATGAGTTATGTTGAGCCGAGCGAGCTAACTCATTTGATACCCCTACTTTTAAATTATTTATCATCTTTGATTATAGTGTATATTTTTCTATGAAATTGCCACCCTCAAATAATATAGTGTCTTCCAAATATTAATAATAATAATAACTGAAACAACCTAACCCCTTTTTCTTTTAAAATTTAATTCCGAATTATTATTTTTATAAATACTAATCCTCAACTCAATCACATTAAACCAACAAATCAATCTCAAAAATAGGGAAAACATAAAACCAACTAAACCAATTAATTCATTAATTAAACCAATATTCCATAAACCAATAAATACCAATTCATCAATTCCAAATAAACCAGCAACTTAAACCAAGTTTTAAACTCAAATAAATAAATTACATAAAACTAGTTGTAATTCATCCTCCTCTTCATTGCCTTGATCCCACAGTCACACTTTCTTTTTACCTGCATCACATAAAAAAGAAAATGCGTAAGTATTATCATAAATACTCAGTCATGCGATCGTTCCATCTACGACTATACACACATGATCAATGAAAAGTCAAGATTCCAAATACTAAACCAGTAATTCAAACAACCAAACAACAATCGAACATGTAACATCCGCGAACCAGAAATGTAGATTCTGGTAGTCGTGTCGAGCGATACAAAGTGTGTCTCGATCGACACGATGGTTTTTGAGGGTGTCTATCAACACTTAGGGGGGGGGGGGTGTCGCTCGACACTTGGTTATGCGGAACCGGGTTAATTAGTTTTTAATTGTGGTTTTTGGCTTGGTTAATCGTTTAAATAGACCTAGGGCTGCGTGCAGTTTCAGCAGCCGTCGTAAATAGAGAAAAGAGGAGATTTTGAGGGAGATTTGTGAGTTTGTGGTGTTTGGATTTGATTGTTGCAAAGAAATCAATCCAAAACATCTCCTTCGCGTGATTGAGGCGTTAGGTTCCTTTTTCTCTCGTGTTCTTCGTGTGTTCGTGCGGTTTCTGAGTGAGAATATTCGATGGCTTAATAGGCGATGAGGATATTCGGTATTATTTTGTGATTGATTGGTAATGTGGAATTGTATGGCGATGCTTTCTGTAATGTTTGTGGATTGGATACTCCCATATGTTCTGTTTTTATTGCAGGAAAGTGACTCATGTTCGTCGGATTTGTGTAAGGTGAGAATTTTCACGATTCTGGTGCAACACAGAGGAGTGTAGATTGATACCAGGAGGGTGTCGAGCGACACTAATGTTGCAGTCATGTCGATCGATAGCCTTTGGGTGTCGCTTGATACGAGCTTCTCTGTCGTGTCGATCGACACCTCGGTGGTGTCGCTGGACACAAGTTGTTTAGTCTCGGTAATTGTTGATTTTTGTGCTGTGTGGTTTTGGTTTGGTTGATTTTGTTGTTTGATCGTTTATCTGAGCCTGCTTATTACGCTAGTAGGCGGAATGACCAGCTTACTAAGTATTTATGAAATACTTACGCAACTCTTATTTCCATGTGTTGCAGGTAAAGTAAAGTTTAAGATTGTGGGATCATGACTGGGGCGAGAGGATGATAGGATTTTATGTTTTGTTGTGGTTGTTCTACTGAACCTGTGGTCATAGGTTGCTAGATTATTATTTATTCATTCCTAAATTTGGTATTTGAATTGTTTTGGAATATTGATTATTAATTTTATGGAGTTATTGGATTATTTTTATTTGGATTTAATTGATTTATGAGTTCCGTAGTAGAAATGTTTGGTTGTTTCATTTTGGTATCAGAGCCCTTACGGTTATAGGGCTGTTAGTAATTGGTTGATTTGAGACTATGGCATGAATTGGCTATGGGTAGTTAGTTAATTCTGTGAGTTGTAGAGTCTTTGATCATCCTCTTCGAGCCTTCAAAAAGATTCCACGGTATGTGATTGTTTGACCTTTATTCTATGAATTTTAGTATCTTAGAATGTGCTTTTGGTAAGTGCAGTATGCGATGGCTAGAGTTCCGAGAGGTCGTGGTGGCAGAGTTGGTGGCCCTTGAGGCCAAAGTCGTGGTCGGGGTCGTGTGACTACGTCGTTCGAGTGGATGACTCAGTGTGAGTCGTCAGCGCAGGAGGCTGTTTCGCCGACATATCAGGAGGATTCAATGAGCAGTGTCTGTGTGGCGGTTAGGACTGCTGATGCCAGGGGTAGTACTGGAGTTGTTGGTGCGGTCAGAGGCCAAGGATTTGGTTATGCTACGGGCGGAGCTCAGGATCCGGAGAATCGTTTGGTGAAGACGCTAGCTTTCATTTTGAGCGGTTACCGGCTGCGGTACCAGTGCATGCTCTAGTAATGAACCAAAGGAAGCAGTATCTAGCGATGTTCAACGAGATGCGGAGCATGGGTCCTTTGTCTTTCTCGGGTGGGGGGGGGGGGGGGAGGGGGTAGAGGCATCCAATGAGTGGAGGTTGAAGGTAGAGCGTAGGCTTCATTCTATAAGATGTCCTGAGGAGTACCGCGTGGATCTGGCGGTAGGATTCTTGGATGGTGATGCATATCTCTGGTTGATAGGAGTTCAAGCCAGGAGGAGGCGAACAATATGGACTTGGGGTGCATTCTTGGGCGAGTTTAATGCAAGGTTTTTCCCTCAAGAGGTGATGGAGCAGTTAGAGTTGGAGTTCAAGAGTCTAGTTCAGGGGTTGGTTTCAGACTCCCTAAGTCGGCGCTAGTCCCGAGTTATAGATGTATGGTATTTATTGCTCTAGGGATTGCGGTCCCGAATAACTATTTTATTATGGAGATGTGACTTCTCCAGAGGAGATGTGAGTTCTCCAGTTGTTGCAATTGATGTGATTTCTTTCGCGGGGTTGTGAGTTCTCCAGTTACCGTTGACTCGAAGGATGCTTTCCAAGAGTGCGAGCGGTATGTATGGTGATGGGCCATAGGATGCGTCATGTGGTGTCAGGTAGTGGAAAGAGTTAAGAGCAATAAGTATATGTATCATGCAAATAATCTTAGGATTAACATTCTGGTTTGAAGGTTAGCCAAGGGTTCATTGGAGTAGAGACGTTATGTTGTAGTAAGTAATGGCGATTATTATCACGGGAAGTAATCCTAGTTTCAGGTGCTTGTACGCGTATGAGTTAATTACTCTAAAGGAAACTTTTTTCCTATATACACCCAGAGCTTCAGGGAGACGTTCCGAGAGTACAGTGGCATCAACATCATTACCTCGAAGGAGACGTCATGAGAGTGTGATGGCGATGGTATATATACGAGTAATCAATGTCTGATCGTGGCATAGGTGCGAAACAAGATGTAGATCTCAAAGTTTGAGTGTATGATTCCATGTAAGATCGGCCAGAGGATCGCAGAGTGTGATAAGTGTCAATTGGTAGATTATGTGAGGTGATGGTTTCCGAAGGAGGTCGTCGGAGTTTAGGAAGGACATTTCAGAATTTTGTTTATGATACCAGTAGTTCTCAATTGGATATCGTTTACCATCCTGGTAAGGTGAACCAGGTGGCAGATGCTTTGAGTCGTCGACGAGTAGATTTGGCTCAGGAGCAAGATATCGAGTCGCTTGTGAGCTAGATTGGTACTTTGCGGTTGTGTGCTATTTCACAGGAGTTGTTGGGTTTAGAGGCGGCTGATCAGGTAGGTCTTTTGAGTAGGATTCGAGTGGCTTGGGCAAGTTATCGGAGTTTGGTTACCGTATCGATCGCTGAGGGTTCAAATTGTCAGGTCTCTTCGAATGGGACGATTCTTGTTTGTAGTCGGGTTTGTGTACCCAAGGTAGTGGAGTTGAGGGAAGAGTTTCTGCGAGGGGCTCATGCGAGCAAGTTCTCGATTCATCCTGGAGCGACTAAGATGTATCATGATCTCAAGCGGTACTATTATTGGGTCGGGATGAAAAGAAATGTGGCTAATTGGGTTACGAAGTGCAACACTTTTTCATTAGTTAAGGCTGAGCATAAGGTTTCGAGTTGTTTATTGGAGAGTTTACCCATTCCAGAGTGGAAGTGGGATATGATCACGATGAATTTTGTGGTAGGACCACCTAACTTGCGGACCTTTGATGTGATCTAGGTGATTGTGGATTGGTTGACTAGTCTACACACTTTCTGGCCATCAAGAAGAGAAACGAAGAGGCTGTTTTGGCTAAGAAATTTGGGAAGGAGATTGTGAAGCTGCATGGAGTGCTAGCTCGTATCGTGTCAGACTAGGATCCTAGATTTGCTTCAAAATTTTGGGGAGTATTTTCAGGCAGAGATAGGCACTAAGGTGCACATGAGTACATCGTACCATCCGCAGACTGATGGACAGTCAGAGAGGACGATTCAGAATTTAGAGGATTTGCTACGGATGTGTGTACTGGATTGGGGTGGTCACTGAGTTGATCTTTTGAGCTTGGCAGAGTTTGCTTACAATATCAGCATCCAGGCGAGTATTGGGATGACTCCTTTTGAGGCTTTATATGGGAAGCCATGAAAGACACCCCTATGCTGGACCCAAGTGGGGAAGCGGAGTATTCACGGGGCTACTTATGTTTAGGAAACGACAGAGAAGGTTCGTGTTGTGAGACTGAATATGAAGGAAGCCTATAATAGGCAAAAGAGTTATGCGGATAAGCGGAGGCGAAAGCTTGAGTTTGCAGTGGGAGATCGTGTGTATCTCAAGATGGCTATGTTGAGGGGTCCTAACAGATCCATACCAGAGAACTAGCTGAGTCTGCGGTCTATGGCTCCATTTCCAGTTATGGAGCGGGTTGGGCCGGTTGCTTGTCGGCTGGAGTTACCTCCAATTATGAAGGCTTTTCATAAGGTTTTCCATGTCACGATGTTGAGGAAATGCCTACATGAATCAGAGGAGTTAGTGGCTAAGATCCCTGAGGATATGCAACCTGATTTGACGGTTCTGGTGGTTCCTGTGAGGATTCTCGAGAGGAGAGTCAAGGAGTTGCGTCGGAAGAAGATTCCACTGTTGCGAGTTTTGTGGATTGCGCGGGTTGCGAGGAGGAGACTTGGGAGCCTGAGGCAAAGATGAAGTTAAAGTTCAAGAAGTGGTTTGACAAGCAGGTCGCCGTTTAAGCTTTATTTCTCTTTGTGGTTCTAGTTTCCGTTGTTTAGCATGTTGCTTTTGTTGTATTTTTGTTTCGTTGTAACGATTTTTTTTTTTTAAAGATTTATAAGATGGAGTTGTTCCTTGTTTATCCGTGTGTATAAGATGATTAGTTCTTATATGTGTTTTGTGGTGATATTCCGGGTTAGGGAGTATCGAGTTGGCCACGTGAGGTAGTTCTAGTCGATAGATGTTTATAGATGTTTTAGAATTTAATACTCTAGGGGCTACGGCTCTGAATAACTCATTCATTTTATTTGGAGATGATTAGTTCTTCAGTGAGGATGATTATTTCCTCAAAGGAGATGATTAGTTCTCCTGTATACTCTTTGGGATTATTAGTTTCCATTTCGAGTATCAAGGAGATGATTAGTTCCCCTGAGTAACCGGAGCTCAAGGCATGCGTCCTGAGAGTGGATGGGACACGTAACACCGATAGCTCAAAGGATTCTTCCTGCGAGTGGGAGGGGTGTGGAATGAGTTAAGAGTGACAAATGTCTGAAAAATGGGCGTATAAGAATGAGATTAGACGAGGGCCTCGAAGATCAGGTGCTAGGATCTCGGGTGGTATTGACTGGTTTTTGGTCAAGTTTGGGTCTTTACATATGGTTTTGTGAGGATTCGAGGACGAATCCAGTTTAGTGGGGGAAAATTGTAACATCCGAGAACCCGAAATGTAGATTCTACTAGTCGTGACGAGCGACACAAGGTGTGTGTCGATCGACACGATGGTTTTTGAGGGTGTCGATCGACACTCAAGAGAGGTGTCGTTCGACACTTGGTTCTCCATAACCGGGTTAATTAGTTTTTAATCGGGTGTTATTGATCTCGGAGATCGGGTGTTAGCATCTCGGGTGGTATTGAGCGGTTTTGGGTCAGGTTTGGGTGAGGTTTGGGTCTTTACTAACGGTTTTGTGAGGATTCGAGGACGAATCCAGTTTAGTGGGGGAGAATTGTAACATCCGAGAACCAGAAATGTAGATTCTAGTAGTCGTGTCGAGCGACACAAGGTGTGTGTCGATCGATACGATGGTTTTTGAGGGTGTCGATCGACACTCAAGGGAGGTGTCGCTCGACACTTGGTTCTCCGGAACCGGGTTAATTAGTTTTTAATCGCGGTTTTTTGGCTCGACTAATCGTTTAAATAGACCTAGGGCTGCGTGCAGTTTCAGCAGCCATCATAAACAGAGAAAAAGAGGAGATTTTGAGGGAGATTTGTGATTTTGTGGTGTTTAGATTTGATTGTTGCAAAGAAATCAATCCAAAACCTCTCCTTCGCGTGATAGAGGCATTAGCTTCCTTTTTCTCTCGTGTTCTTCGTGTGTTCGTGCGGTTTCCGAGTCTAGAGGGTCAGAATCGTGTGGTTCCTTCATTCCAAATCCGAATCCTTTCATTCCGATTAAGCCAAGATGAGTTGTGACCGCGGTTTCTAGGCGATGAGGATATTCGGTGATGTTTGTTGATTGATTGGTAATGTGGAATTGTATGGCGATGCTTTCTGTGATGTTTGTGGATTTGATACTCGTATATGTTATGTTTTTATTGCAGGAAAGTGACTCATGTTCGCCGGATTCGTTCAACGTGAGGATTTTTACGATTCTAGTGCAACACAGAGGAGTGTCGATCGATACCAGGAGGGTGTCGAGCGACACTAATGTTGCAGTCATGTCGATCGATAGCCTTTGGGTGTCGCTTGATACGAGCTTCTCTGTCGTGTCGATCGACACCTCGGTGGTGTCTCTCGACACAAGTTGTTCAGTCTCGGTAATTGTTGATTTTTGTGCTATGTGGTTTTGGTTTGGTTGATTTTGTTGTTTGATCCTTTATCTGGGCCTGCTTATTACGCTAGTAGGCGGAATGACCAGTTTACTAAGTATTTATGAAATACTTACGCAACTCTTATTTCCATGTGTTGCAGGTAAAGTAAAGTTTGAGACCGTGGGATCATGGCTGTGACGAGAGGATGATAGGATGTTATGTTTTGTTGTGGTTGGTCTAGTGAACCTGTGATCATAGGTTTCTAGATTGTTATTTATTTATTCCTAAATTTGGTATTTGAAATATTTTGAAATATTGATTATTTATTTTATGGAGTTATTGAATTATTTTATTTGAATTTAATTGATTTATGAATTCCGCAGTAGAAATATTTTTTAAAAAAAATCTTTGTTGTTTCAGAACAAAACACATTAACCAACATCAGAAGTTGGTATCGATCGACACTAGGTTGCAGAAACCACATAATCGCTTATTCTCTTTTTGCTCGAATCTGGGTCTCAATAGGGGGGACCCACGCGTTAAGTATTGTGGCACGTGCCACATACTGTTTATGTATAATAAATTCGTAATAATCGTTCATCCCAGTTCTGTTGGTCGATGAGTACTTGCTGAGATTCCCTTGAGAATAAGCGTTCGAATGCAGGCAGTGCCATTCTTTATTATTATTATTTTTTATCTTTTGAAGTTTCCATAATACGTTTATTCCTTTTAGTCTGATCTTCTCTCCTTTATTTTTTTTTTGGAGAATTACAAACATGCCATCTTTAAAAATATTTTTTTAAAATATATCATCAAAATTAATTGCAAACATGCCACATTTTATAGAAAAAAACAAAATCATTACTTTTTTTTTTATTTCTCTCAAAACTTAAACCCTAAACTCTATCCCAAAAAACTATACCCTAAATATAAAATAATTAACCCAAATCTAGAAAATATAAAAATTATATTCAAAAAAAGATTGCATTCTTACAAAGATTTTCAAACGATGACATAACTGTAAAGTGGCATATCATAAAAATTCTCTTTTTTTTACTTGTTTTTTCAATACATATTATATATGTATATATGTCTCTATTTTCTGTCAATATTTATAAAAAAATGAAAAATTAAACTTATAAAACTGAAATTATTATATGCAATATACATTTTATGCTCGTACCACTAAAATGAAAAAAAAATCTACAGAAAAGCGTATACTTTTATAGTTCGATTCACATTTGAATTATTATTATTTTTTTGTAAAATAAAACATAAAATTGTGATAATTTATGCAGTATTTAGTTAAATTTTATTTAATATATAAATATATTGTGCTCTATATAAAATTGTGTTCTGCATCCGCCCGTGGTCTCAATAATCGACCACCTGAATCGAAAACACCAAAAACTACACGAAACAACAATAACAACCCAAAAATATCCAACACATTCCTCAATACATTCCAAATCAATCAAATAACGCATCAAAACAATTCATGTCTCCCAGATAAGCCATGGTCGCGCACTCACCTTGACTTTTGGATTGAGAATAAACGAAAACAAAGAAGAACAGGAGAATCAGAGACTTCTTTCTCTAAGGATTCACCAAAACTCACAATCACTCTCTTTTTATCTCTTTTCCTCTCAAAACCACTTTTTCTGGCTCAGAATCCGAAGCTGCTCGGCATATAAACAAGCCTCTAGAGTTTCCAACCCAAGCCAACGCCGAACCGCACAATCGAAATCAAACCAAACTGGTGTCGATCGACAAACCCATGATGTCGATCGACTTCTTTACCATAATCTCCAAATTTGGTTTGCGGGCGTAACAATAATAATAGTATTAATAATACAGCATTCAATTTTTCTGTATTTATTATAAAATAAACCTTTAAATAAGCCGGTGAAAAGCATATGCACTAACAATTTAAATCCGTAAATAAAAATTTAGAAGTTGATAACCATCAAAATTTTTTGTTATTCATTAGTCGTAACGCTTTGGATGAAATGAATTTAAAATGTTATAACAGTCTCAACTTTTAAGAAAAAGTCTAACTTAAGTATTTATGACATTAGTCTCCATACTCACCACCGTTTCTTAGATAGTAGATGATCCCCATCATATAAATTTCAGTATAAAATCTTACTTTAAATATATATAAATTTGAAAGAAAAAATAATGCCATAAATGAAAATCCATTTGTTGTTCATTGTGTCAATCTCTTTTTTGGTCTCCGTTCGGTCAATCCCGGTGAAACCTACTCTGCATTACGAGTCAGTCTTTAATTTTGGCGATTCTTTAAGTGACACCGGAAATTTTCTTATCTCTGGCGATGTGGACTCTCCAAACATCGGAAATCTGCCATACGGTGAAACCTTCTTTAACCGTTCTACCGGCCGGTGCTCCGATGGACGTCTCATCATCGATTTCATCGGTTTACTCCTCATCTCTCTTTAACAAATATATTGTCAATTGTATAAATAGGAGTGGATCAAATAATATGTTATATCCGCTTCAATTTACGGTATCCTCTATGTGTTATTCCTATACGTAAGGATCAAAGAAATGTGCAAATGGCAAAAAATAAACACTCTAAAAAAAGCTTCTAATTACGCATTATGTGATTAATTGCAGCTGAGGCAAATGGACTACCGTACATTCCACCTTATCTCCAAAGTGTACGAACGAACTCGTCGGTGGATTTCAAGAAAGGCGCAAATTTCGCGGTGGCTGGAGCAACGGCAAACGAATTTAACTTCTTTAAGCAAAGAGGTCTTTCAGTAACATTGTTGACGAATAAGACATTGGATATTCAACTTGGTTGGTTCAAGAATTTGAAACCTTCTCTCTGTAAAACCAAGCCAGGTACAAGAATATTAACAACAAAATTGTACTTCGATTTTTGTTGTCAAAACTCGATTGAAATTTAAAAGAGAGGTCAAATATTAATTCGTAATAAAATCCTAAGAAAATATGGATAAAGTTTTGCATTGTCTAATTTATTTTAATTCTTTTTGGCAGAATGTGAACAATATTTTAAGAGATCTCTATTTCTCGTTGGAGAAATTGGTGGGAACGATTATAGTTACCCTCTTCTAGCATTCAGAAGTTACAGTCAAGCCATGGATTTGGTACCATCCGTCATTAACAAAATCATCAACGTCACAAGTGTAAGTTGGGAAACACTGACATTAAATATGCTACTTTTTAAACGTTGAAGTCCAAATCTACATTCATTAACTAAAGAGCATCCTCAACAGATAAATTTTGAATTGTCAACAATTTACTTTTTTAATCCTTTTTCTTATTTATATAAATTTTGAATTGTGAAAAAATCATAGAACCAATCAAAGAAGACGCATGTTAGTTGAGTATCTCTAAATGGTTAGAACCATACCTCAAATGAGATACTCCTAGATACTTCTCTCTCAAGTTTTATTTTATTTTATTATTTTTATTTGGTGAGAACCTCTTGAAGAAACTCCCGTTAGAAATACTCTAATGATTCTGGGTTTGATGTAATTCAAGGCCTTGATCGAGGAAGGTGCAATGACTCTGGTGGTTTCGGGAAACCTTCCTATTGGCTGTTCTGCAGTTCTATTAGAGCGGTTCAGTGATAAACGTGGATGGCTCTATGACCCGAAGAACCAATGCTACACGCCATTGAACACTTTTGCTAAGCTTCATAATGATAAGCTCAAGAAAGGCCTCATAACTCTAAGAAAAAAATATCCTCATGCCAAGATTATCTATGCTGATTATTACGGTTCTGCCATGCAGTTCTTCAACTCACCTTCCAAATACGGTAATCCGATTTCGATATTACATCATCTAACTAAATATGATTAGCGGGTTAGCAACACAAATCATTTTGTGTTTAAATGGGTTTTCAAAACAAATAGGTTTCACTGGAAGTGTCCTAAAGGCATGTTGTGGAGGAAAAGATGGAAGATACAACGCGAAACCAAGTGTCCGATGTGGCGAAAAGGGTTCAACAACTTGTGAAAACCCATCAACATATGCAAATTGGGATGGAATCCACCTAACCGAGGCGGCTTACCGCCACATTGCAACTGGTCTAATCTCCGGCCGTTTCACCAAACCTCCTCTCAATAGCTGTTAAATAACTTAATAAGTTTTTATATTTAACACAAACAAAACATATAAGTTCTAATTGTTGAAAACATAATAATTCGACCATATTCATAATATACATGTTCAGTGGCGGAGCCAGAAATATATTTTATATGGGTCAATACTAATATAATTATATAATAATATTAAATTATTTATTTTAAATTAATTTTATTTTCAAAAAATCAAAACATTTAAAATATCACAATTCATGTTTTTAAAATATATAATAAAATAAAGATAATATTCTTGTCTATGTAAAATTCCATGTAGATTGTTTTTTATGATAAAAATATATGTAATTTTATAAGTACATTGTTTGTAAAATATACTCATCATATTTTTATTTTCATTTTCTGAAACATTAGTGATGAAAAGGTATGATATGCATTTTGAGAAATATTTATTTATCAGAATGTATAATTAGTGTCACGTTAGTTGATTGTTGTGTATATTACAATTATATTTTTTTAGGTAAACACATACTATTAAACAGTTGATAGTAAGAACACAAAAATAAAAGTAGTTGCATTTTAGTTATAATAGTAATAAGATGGAAATACTGTAAAAAGGAAAACTAATATGCAAAATAGAACGTAGTTAGAGATTGAAAAGTAAACGTAAAAAATATCACTAATTAACATGTACAAAAAATAACAAAAAGGAGCAAGAGACAAAACTTAATCCCATGACATGGGGGTCAAAATGTCAGCTCTTAAACCAAATGATCCACTTATACCCAAATGGCTAATGGTATAAATCATATCTTATTTAACTTGTGGGGGTCAGATGACCACCCTCTCAACCATGTGGCTCCGCCACTGTACATGTTTGTAAGTCATAAGATGGAACTCTTTTTTGTAACGAATATGAATTGATATGTGTAATCCAAATTCTAATTAATTCATATTTTAAGGGTTACATTAAAAGTGTCTATCATTTATCTTTTTACATCTAACTATTTTTTTGTGATTGAAGATTTCGAATCAAAATTCTTACAAATTTTTCGAAGTACAATAGATATGAGATCTAGATTGAAATTTAATATATATTTGATCGTTTCGTAATATACATTCTCAAACCATAGTAATGTTCTTGATGTGATTTGTTTTTTTTTAAAAATTGGCTTCTGTGAAATTAGCCATGAAAAATAGACAGTATAGCATTACAAGAGCGAAGACACAAAAGCGACATGAGTAATGTTCAATGTCAAAAGCAGGCCCGGCCCGTTATGTTTGGATACCTAACGCAAAAATCAAAATTTAATGCTTCAAGATATCTCGAACTCGCAACCGCATGCACTACTTATGCCACACTTTCTACTAGACCATAATAAACTTCACGAACATGATGCCCTATAAATGAGTAATATCAATTGATGTCTAACGCTTGGGCTTTTTTTGCGTCAGCCCAGGGCTGGCTCTCAAAAGCCAAAACCAGATACATCAACAGAATAAAATCAGTCTCTCGATCTTGAAGCAACTTGAGAATTAATCTGTTTGATGATTAAAATTTGGTTTCTTCTTTTTTTTGTATTGCAGTTAAAAAAAATGATTATCAAGATCCATAAATGAGACATCTTGTGAATATAGACTATGTTAGTTTGATACATAAAGTTGTAGTGAAATGACTATTACAGATTTACAGCTACATCGTCATCACCAATATCATCATCTTCACAGTCGACGTGAAATGAATTAGCAGCTATCTTAAGCTCGGTTAAACCGGTAAGATCTTCCAGGTATGTAAAATGGTTAATAGCCTCAAGTAATGATTTTATACAATCATATACATAATTAAATGATCGATGATTGTTGTTAAGATTTTTCTGTTTCCTTTATCGAATTAATATAAAATCGTCCACATGATGGTGGGCGGGTGGTGGGTGAAATTCTCTCTTCTCCTTGGTTCGATTCCTCCTCGCTGCTGTTATCAACACATTATGTGGAAAGTATATCAGTTGGGCTTGTTGGACTTTGGCCCAATTGGTTTACCTGGTAATCAAAAATGCAGGCGGTCTGATTACTCTCTGGCATTTAGTCGGAAGACATTCCAAACTCGGAATAGGCAGAGTGGTAGTCCGTAAAGACCTATCGGCTAACGCGGAGGACCAGTCCACTTGGTAGCACCCTGATGCGTTCCTACCTGGTCTGACCGGATAGCAAATATGATTTATCAAAAAAAAATTAATATAAAATTCTTTTCACTTCACTTTGGCTGGATTTTTTTTTTGCATTTGCTGTTTAGTTGTGTACACAAATGTATTCGATAATTAAAAACTTTGAACCTATTATTTCCTCTCTAGTTGCAATGGTTAATAAGACTAGAACTTGGATATGTACATAAATATATTGATTTGTTTGGAAATTGGGATTTAAAAATTAAAGAATTGTAAAATGACAATTGTAAAAAAAACCAAATATTATATGAAATATTGAAACTAACAATTTTCAACACTCAACATAATAATTTTACTAGGTTAATACCCGTGTTATACATGAGTTTAATTGTAACCGTAATATAATTTTAAAATTGGTTGATTATATGTAAATGAATGTAGATATTTTATTTTTTGATCGGGCGAATGTAGATATTGTTATAAGATTGTGAATATGTAACTTTTGATTAGTTTTAGAATTGTTTAATATTTTGTTTGCTATACAATACATACTATTCGAATATACATAAAAAAAATTAAACTTTTATTGTGTATATTTGAATTCACAGTTATTTTGTCTAGAAATGTGTTCCAGCTTGAAAAAAAAACATTATAATCAAACCAAATCATAATTCACCCATTTCAACTTCAAACAAAACATATAATAATTCAAATGGATACACAAAAATTATATAGTAAATTACCTAAACGAATTCTAAATATAAAATTTCAATTAAGTAACCAAAAATTACTAAAATTTATTACTTTGTTTATATATTTATATTTTAAAATTAATTAGCTAATTTTTATCTCATAGTTTTTATTCTAGCTCACATAGTTTTAGTTTAGTATCTTTTTATGTATGTACCAAATTTTTTAATTGTTAACCCATATGTTTTCAAAAATAATCGAATACAATTTTTTTTTTTAAATCTTAAAAGTGTTTAGCCATATATAAATTTTTGTTAAAATATGTTGAAAAAATTCATAAATTTCAAACAAAAATAAAAATGCATTTATTTTACTTTTGTTGGATTATATGTTGCAAGTTTATAAAAATATATTATTTAATGTATTAATTTTGAATTAATAATTTTGGCAAGATAGAAATATTCAAATGTGTTTGGTTCTTGGATGTAGACTGTATGGTATATTTGGAAATAATTGTGTTTGGTAGTGAGTATAGTAGAATTTAATAAATGAAAATAAAAATATCTTATATATATAATAATCATGGATTCGCTGAATCATGACGAGTGTTTCAGCAGCAGGATTATTAGAGTCTTGGATTCGCTGGATCATGACGAGTGTTTCGGGTCCGTCTATGAGTGTGCTTTGGAATGACGAAAAACAGAGGCATTTAGACCTTTGTGAGGGCTTCGACAAGGGGATCCAATTTCTCTATATCTATTTGTGCTTTGTATGGAGAGATTGTGTCACTTGACTGACAAATCGCAAGTTGATAAGAAATGGCGTCCGATTCGATTATCACGGGGTGGCCCGAAGTTGTCTCACATATGTTTTGCGTATGATCTAATTCTGTTCGCGGAGGCTTCGGTTTCGCAGATTCGGGGGATTCGCAATGTGTTGGAGACCTTTTGTTGCACATCGGGTTAGAAGGTTAGCTTAGAAAAATCAAAAATATTTTTCTCTAGTATTGTCTCTAGAGAATTGGAGAACCAGATCAATGATGTTAGTGGTATAAAGTTGACACGTGAGTTAGGCAAATATTTGGGAATGATGGTGTTGCACAAGCGGATGAACAAGGAAACGTTTAGCATGGTTTTGGAAAGAGTCTCATCCCGTCTCGCGGGCTAGAAACGTCTTGTTTTGAGTCTAGCAAGAAGGATCACGCTGACCAAGGCAATATTGTCCACTATCCCTGTCCATTCGATGAGCTCGATCATATTGCCTATGTCGACATTAACTAGCTTGGATAAGCTATCCTGGTCATTTCTTTGGGGGAGTACCGCTGAGCAACGTAAGAAGCATTTAGTGGCTTGGAAGAAGGTGTGTCTACCAAAATGCAAAGGAGGTTTGGGAATTAGATCGTCTCTTGAGATGAATAAAGCCCTTATCGCTAAGGTGAGATGGAGACTTTTAAATGATGAGCATAGTCTTTGGGCCTTAGTGGTGCGGCGAAAGTATAAGGTCGGAGAGATTCACGACAGAGAGTGGCTAGAGGTTAAGAGCAATTGGTCAGTGGTGTGGAAGAGTATAGTCATTGGGTTGCGTGAAGTAATTATTCTGAGACAGAGCTGGGCAACTGGTGATGGTAGTCGTATACGGTTTTTGATGGATAAATGGCTCTCAGGACAGCCGCTAGTGACTGAGGTGCGAGGGGTTTTGCCTACCGCTTATGAGTCTTTATTGGTTAGGGACTTATGGTGTAATAGTACATGATGGTGTTTTGATCAAATTACGCCGTATGTTTCGGAAACTACGAGGTTAGAGTTAATGTCGATGGTGGTGGATTGCATTACATTATCTAGAGATTGTACGTGTTGGGGGGTAAACGCGGATGGGAGGTTCTCCTTAAAGTCTGCGTATACGATACTTACCATGGATACAAGTCCCTGGCCTAATATGGCTACTTTTTTTGGTCGGGTTTGGAATGTGAAGGTACCGGAGTGGATTCGAGTGTTTCTCTGGTTAGTTAGCCAGCAAGTGATAATGTCGAATGTGGAAAGAAAGCGTCGACATTTGAGACGACTCTACATATTCTTAGAGATTGTCTTGTAATGTTAGGTATTTGGAAAAGGATTGTTCCTCATCGGAGGAGGCACTCTTTTTTCTCTTACTCCTTGCTTGAATTGCTTTATGAGAACCTTGGTGTGGAGTTCTTAGTGGATAGTATCACATGGTCTACAATATTTGCAATAGCCGTGTGGTGGGGTTGGATGTAGAGGTGTGGTAATGTGTTTGGGGAGAATAGAAAATTTCTGGATCGAGTGCGTTTCCTTAAGGATCTTGCGAAAGAAGTGGCTATGGCTAATGATGCGGTTAAGGGGTCAGTTGCACCGCGAGAGAGGCTGATACGGTGGATTGCTCCGACAGGTGATTGGGTAAATTAAACACGAATGGGGCTTCTCCTGGGAATCTAGGTTTAGCTACGGCTGGGGGAGTATTACGTGATAGATATGGGAGGTGGTGCCGTGGTTTTGCTCTTAATATTGGTAGATGTACCTGACCTTTGGTTGAATTATGGGGCGTCTATTATGGATTGGTTTTTGCTTGGGAGAAGCGTTACCCGAGGGTTGAGCTGGAAGTGGATTTAAAATTAGTGGTGGGGTTTCTCAAGACATGGATAAGTGATTCGCATCCACTGTCAATCCTGGTACGTTTGTGCCATAGCTTTATTGCAAAGGACTGGTTAGTCCGGATTACGTATGTGTATAGGGAAGCCAACTGTCTTGCCGATGGGATGGCGAATTGTGCTTTTTCATTATCGTTTGGGTTTCATTTGCTGGAGAATATTCGCCTGATTTAGTTTTGAGTATGGTGGCGGATGAGCTCGGGTCTACACGACCGAGACTAGTCCGTATGTAATTATTTTTTCGTTATAATACAAACTGAGGAGTCTTGGCTTCCCGGTGACTGATCAAAAAAAAAAAGAGAAATATTCTAGGCTAATTTTGCTTAGGTGTCATAACCACAATTTTATTAGCATTTTTAACATTTTATTATTTAACAGAGAATTACAAACATGTCACCTTCAAAAATTTATTGAACATGCCACCTTTTATAGAAAAAAATATTAATTTTTTTCTCTCTCTCTTCCACGAATAAATCAAAACTCAAACCCTAAACTCTACCCTAAGGGCATCTCCAATCCTACTTTAAATCTCACTATGAAATGAAGTTTAGAGTAAAATCGTCTCCAACCTTATTCTAAATCATACACTAAAATAGAGCAATTACTTTTTTTACTCTACATGTAGTGTAAACTCTTTTCTCACTCTATTCTACGGTTGAACTTTTTTATTTATAAAAAGGTCTTTTAACTTTTTACTTATTCTACTTTTACACCAAAAATATATTATTAAATATATGTTTTTGTTATTGGTTCATTGATTTTTGATTAAATGATTAATGACCCTTTAACAAAATTATAAAATGATAATCAAAATTCATATTTAAAAGAGATCTTTAACCAAAACAATTAAAATACAAAACAAAAATACAAATACGATGAAATTTATTATTGGAAAATAATGAAGTTAAGATGAATAACATAAAATAAATGATAATATTTGGTTTCAAGAATTTTTTGGGCGATTTAGAAGAATCAAAGATAAATAAGCTCATTTTTCACTTCGTAATGGTTTTTTTTTTTTTTTTGGTCAAACAAGAACTTCATTGATCTTGATATAGTAATCCGGTTACAAGGGCATTCAATACCAAAATGAAACTAAAACAGATAGATTCAAATCTTTTGGAAAGAAAAAAAGTTTCATGGAGTGATCCATGTAGTTTGGAAACCATTGAGCCTAAACATAGAGCTCGAACCAATTATAAGGATTCAAATTCTACCGAGATTGTCCTTATTTCTTCTTCTAGAGCATGTGACAAAGCCAATCGTATCACCAAGGATACAAAAATCCTGGATTTACATTCATTCCTTAAGTGCAATTTTTCGGCACTAGTCACGACTATTACCACTGCTCTTGATATCGTTAAAAAGATGAGACTAGCTAAAATCCTAAACTTTTCTACACTAACAATGGAGTCCAAAACCATTAAAGAGCAAGAAAAATCCAATCTTAAGCCCTCACACTTATCAGTCAACCTCATTAACACACACACAATAAGAGGAAAGCTTACAGGGGAAGATCGGAGAAGAGCCTCTAGGCTGGCCTTCAGAATGAACGACAAGCTTTCGGACCACCGCCAAATGAGATTGGCGGATTTAAATTCGGAGTTGATCTACAGTTGCTATGGAGGAGGTAAGACGCCTTAGCGGAGTAACATTCATGGCCGTAGATATCCATGACGGCTGAGATAGGATCGACACCCATAGTTCTCGGTGAGAGAACGGGATTTACAGTCGCCGTATCAGGAGTTGATGTTGGATCTGGTGGCTCCGGTGACAGTCCTATCTTGCTTAGAACGATTGAAACAGAGGTTGAATAGTAAAGGTCGAGAGCACAATCACCGGATCCGCGATCTCGGTCTGGTTTCCGATGCACCAGAGACATGAGAGATCGATTAGGTTGGAGGAGAATGCCGGGGCGGAGAGAAGTGACAGCTTCAGTGGCGAGGAGCCTGGCACGCGGTGGAGCTACGTCGAGACCAGGATCTGGCAGTTCCGGAGATGGGATCGGGATTGCAGCTAGCGATTCCATGAACCTGAGTGAAAGCAAGGACAGAGGCGGTAGGGGAGGAGTCCGATATGGTGAAAAAGCTTCGTCGGCGGATGCCTCGGTCGGCATGCCTGGGAGCGTCTTCTAGGGCGAACTGTGCATGATAGCAGCATCACTTCGTAATGATTTAGTTGATCATTTGTGGGGAACAAAATCGGTAATACTAATGCTTAGATTATATTATTTTGTCTTTTTGTATTGTTATTTTATTTCTATAATAAAATTTCACTTAAAATATTATTGTGATTTTAGTGAATTATTGATAATTATAAAATAATTGGATAAATTATATAATTTTAATAAGTCAATGACTAAATTGAAACGAATTTATTTAGAATATTCTTTAAGAGTGAAAAATAGAGTAATGGGTTGGAGAAAACTCTTATTCTAAAATAGAGTTATTATAATTTAGAGTGAAAAATAGAATCATGGGTCGAAGATGGTTTAAATATAAAATTGTTTCACATACCCAAAAAATATAAAAGTTAAATTAAAAAAAGTGGCATTCTTACAATGATTTCCAAACGATAGCATAACTGTAAAGTTGCATGCCAAAAGTTGCATATTACGAAAATTTTCTTATTTTAATATAGGATTTCTTATTATAAACACAATTAAAATTTTATTGTAAATAAAAAAACTTAACAACGCCAAAAGCATTAACACGGCTTTCCTGGTCCACCGCACCTAGCAAGCCCTCTGTTTCTCATCTTCCTGTCACATTAAGCTCGACACTCATCATCATTACATTCTTTTCCAGGTTTGTTTAGGTATTCTTGACAAGTTTTGTTGTATTGTCTTTTCTCAAATAAAAATGTTTTGTTGTCTTGTTTTTGCTGCACATTCCCTAGTACTCCTGGTGGTATAATAATAATCAAAATCAATTGTAAAATGGCATGTCAATTTATATAACATAGTGGCCTTGAATACTACCAATTAAATATGATCCTCATTCTATATAACACAGTGCAATTTATATTGCAAGGAAATAACATGCTAATCAAAGTCATTTAAAAAAAAATGATTGCATGCAATATATTAAGACAATCCTAATTTGAAATACAAACCTAGTAGAAGAATGGTGAAGATAGTCAGAACAATGAAGGAGAGTTGAAAAGATTTCATCTTAGTGATAGAAATGATATGATGGTGTTTTGTAAATTTAGAAAGAACGAAATACTGCATTTATATATAATAAGCTAATTGTATCAAATATTCAAACATATTCTAATTTAAGCTATTTGTTTCTTAAATTTCGATTGCAAGACATCTAATTTTACGCACTTCTGTTTTTTCCTCATTTGATCCGTAAAACCTATATATAGACTCGTTCCTTCCTTCTCCTTTATTTAAACATTGTTTGCAATAAAAATAAAATGATGAAATTTTTTTATGAGAATATATATTTCTAATTTACATAGAATATCTTTTACCGAAAAATAAAACTTAAAACAAAAATAACAAAAAAATGGAAATTTTGGCTTCTAATGCAGAAATTTTGTTTTAAAACATACTACCATTTACAAGATGTAAGTGGCCAATTTGTGCATAATTATTAGAGTTGTGGTCTTTTTTCTAACAAACTGGTTCTTCCAATGTATCCATAACTAATTGTCAGAGTTGTAGTCTTTTACGCATCTTTTCAGACACCGGAACTCTCACTCATCCAAAAAGTCATGAAATCAAGAGTTTGTCCTCTCAAATTGTCGTCTCTCGCCGCACATATTATTGATGAAGAAGTATTCATAGAGTGATGAAGAAGAGGCAATGAGAGAACGTGTTCATGGCTTCTCGACTCTAAGAAAAATAAGCGAGATTGCTTCGACGTTAGTGGTATAGTGCGCAATGAGACCAGTTGTTTGGCCGACTTAGTTGAGGTTATCAGCTACGACGATTGTTTTCATATCTATTCTCGATTTCAATTATGATTGTTAATGTGTATTTATGCATTTCACTATAGACTATTTTCTTCAGTTTGATTCTTTTAGTAATTTTTATTTGTTATTGATTTTAACGTATAATTTTAAATATTTGATGCCCTGCTAGTTGTAGAACATCCTATATATATTAATTGAGAAGACACTAAAAGTTAAAAATCCTATATGTCATTCAAAGAGAGTCTTAAGTAACATTAATCCTAGGTGTCATTCAAAAAAAAACTTAAGGAACACATTAATTAAATCAACCAATCAAAACATTTCAATTTGTCATGGTGGAAATCTTTACATATTTTCAATCTTTAATATATGAGGAGGATTAATGACAAAAATATATACTTACCAAATCCATTACTATATTGAGAAACTCAAACCGATTTAACTCATTTATGTAGTAGTATTTTGGTCAGTGATAAAGTTAGGTTTAAAAACATTTTATAGAGTTATTAAAAATATTTGTTTTTGTAAATATAAGATATATATCACTCGATTACGTTTTTTTGTCATACATTATAAGACAATGTTCGCTTTTTGGTTTTGTTATTGTAAATCAATTCTTTTATTTTTATATTTTGTATACACTTAAAACGTAAGACCTATCATATTAAGACATTCAAAATCCGAAAATCGACCGATTAAATTTTTTAGTGGACATAATCATTTATCTAATATCTTTTTGGTATGTATGATTCAAAACAATATATTTTTACTATACAATAAACTGAAATTTATATTTCCACGCTTGACATGGGTCAAAATCTAGTATACAAATTAAAAGAGCAATTTGAATGGAGAAAATTGGATTTTGATTAATTGCAAATGGACTACCGTACATTTAGGGGTGTCAAAATGGGTAAAATTTCATGGATTTATCCAAATCAAACCAAACCAAACCATTAACCCAATGGGTAAGAAGATTTGGATCTTAGTGAGTTAATGAGTTTAATGGGTTAATAAGTTAAATGGATTGGGTTGAAATGAGTTGAATTAAAATAAGTTAATGAGTTGAAATGGGTAAACTCATCAACCTTATCTTTAAACTAAAAACCATGATCTTACAATTTTCTTGCCAAAACATGATTTCTAATTTTACCGCCAAAAACAAAAAAAAAAATCCAAATTTTCCCGATAAAAACACCCATTTCATCAAAATTTCCCGCCAAAACATAATTTCGTAAAATTTTCTCGCCAAAAACACGGCTCGATAATTTTCCCGCCAAAAATAAAAAATTTCTAATTTTCTGACAAAAACACCCATTTCGTCAAAATTTCCCGCCAAAACGTGATTTCGTAAAAATTTCCCGCCAAAAACACGGCTCGACAATTTTCCCGCCAAAAATATGATTTCGAATTTTTCCGACAAAAACACCCATTTCGTCAAAATTTCCGCCAAAACGTAATTCCGTAAAATTTTTCCGCCAAAAACACGGCTCGACAATTTTCCCGCCAAAAACATGATTCCTAATTTTCCTGACAAAAACATCCATTTCGTCAAAATTTCCTGCCAAAACGTAATTCCGTAAAAAATTTCTGCCAAAAACACGAGTCGACAATTTTCCAACCAAAAACATAATTTCTAAATTTCCCAACGAAAACACCATTCCGTCAAAATTTCCTACAAGACTGATATTTCGTAAAATGTTTCCACCAAAATTGCGACTCGACCATTTTTTCTATAAATTGAAGTAACTAGGTCAAACTCAAACTCAAAGTCGAAATCAAAATCAAAATTAAAATCAAAATCATTTACTAAATGGTTTAAACTCATTTAACCATTAATCAAACCAACCATTAATCATCCACAACTCATTTGCTTATTGAGTTGGATCAATCCATTATCCATTTACCATTCAAGTCATTTGAGTATAGGTTGGTTTGGTTTGGTTTACCCATTTTGACACCCCTACGTACATTCCACTATATCTCCAAAGTATACGGGTGAAGCCTTCGGTGGATTTCAAGGAGGAGCAAATTTCGTGGTGGTTGGAGCAACGGCGAATAAAATTAACTTCTTTAAGGAAAGAGGTCTTTAATTTCAGTAACATTGGTGACAAATAAAACATCGGATTTCAACTTGATTGCTTCAGGAAGTAAAATATCGATTTGAAATTAAGAAGTAAAACATCAGTAACTTTCTCTCTGTAAAACAAAGCTATTTCGATTTTTGTCATATAGTAATATATCAATAAAGTGAGACCCTCGCAGGCGACGTTCCCATGGTAGCCACTCCTCAAGCTTTCTCCACCGACGAATGGCTCTCCGTCTCCGTTCTTTCACCGGCGACACCTTCGAGCTGCTCTCCTAGAACCACTGTTGATCCCTACGAGAAGATCCGTAGTCGCCATGTCTTTTCCGGCGAGCCTCAGATCTTCCATCTCTCAAAACATGAAGATCCGTTCCGATCGAAGTGGTCTCGGTTTTCGCCTTGTGACTTTCTCTCCTCCGGAGAGCAACCTCCGTCCACTCTATGGCGAATCCACCAGATCCTCCTGACCCGCCGGATTCTGGTTGGTCATCACATCTCTTATGGATCAACCCATCATGCGTGTCTCTTGTCGTCTCAATTTTCTGGTTCACACCGCCGATCTTCATGTATGCTCCTCTTTCGATGAATGCTCGAAGAGGCAGCTCTGCCTCGAAGTATGGTACAAGGCTCTCCAACTCCCTCGATGTCACTGTGGATGTGTATGGTAGGTTCAGTTGTCATGCCGATATAACCAAGTTGAGATTGAAGTTCCTAAGCTCGTTAAAACGTCCTTTCTCCACATCGAGCGTGGAGAGGACAGATACCAATCATTGTGCCTAAAATTATCTTTCGGTGGATCTCAAATCTCTCCGGGTAAGCTATCTTGCGTATTCACATTCTCCATTGTTAATCTTGGATGTATTTGAGATATCTAGTGGCCTTATGGGATCTTTTACCGCCTTGTGCGGGTTGTGTTCTCTGTTTCTCGAGAAGTTTGTTCGTTTAGGTGTTGCCTCTAGATTTGTGGGTAATTTCATTGTGCTCAGTGGCAGCACACTGGTTAGGTTGATGTTTAGCCATCTTTTACCTCGGTATGAGGGTCTTTTAACTCAGTATGAGGCTGTTACTCGAGTTCTCTTATCTTGTCTTGTGCAGTTTATTGTTCTATTGTTTTCCTTATATGATTCAGGTTTACATGTCATAAAGAAAAGAGAGGGACTCTCCAAAACCAGTCTTGGATATATAGTATCAGATTCGGTTTTTGGGCAGCGGAGGTTCCAACATTTTCGGACCTCCTCGAGGTTGTGGACTTCCTCACATGTCCCAGTTTCTTCAAGCAGTAGAACAACGGCGGTCTTGTGGACCTGTTTGGCTACTGCCTACTCCTTTACGGAGCTTGTTGTCCTCCCAAAATCTTCACAGGTGATTGGTGATATAGGGAGCATTGTGTCGAAGGTGATTCTGCTTGGAGCAGAAGCGAAGACCCTAATCATGTCTCGTTCAACAATAGATGGCGATGTCTATTTAGCCTTAACGACCATGGAGGTGATGATCCTCGCTCGTAGTGGTTTCGAAAAGGGATTTGAATGCCCTTTATCGTTTACTTCTCTGCGAGAACTTATGAGTTCAATTCTATCCCCTATGCTTTATTTGAGTACTTGTTTTTACTTTACCTATTACTTGATCAATATGTTGATTGAGACTTTGGGTTGTTTAGCTCTTAATGGTGTTGCTGTATCTTCCCTTTGTGGAAGTTAAACTCTTATTTTGTATAGGGACTAATGATGTAATATTAGATAAGATATCTTGGGGGTTAAGTTTAGCCTTTCCTATATAATGTAACCTAAACCAAAGAGATCAATAACACAATACAATTCAGCGATCTCTTAGCTTTACATGGTATCAGAGCCTCCCTTTGGCCTGTGATTAAGATCGTTGAAAAAAAAAAAAAAAAAAAAACCTAACCCTAGCCGCCGCCGACCATGACAAATCCGGAGCAGCCTATCACCACCACTGGCAACAAGCTTATCTCGCCGTACTTTCTAAGCACAAGCGACAAAACTAGCGATGTGCAGACACCGATTCTATTGAACGGTGCTAACTATGAACGTTGGTTGAAACTTTTCACCAACGCCATGAGAACCAAGCAAAAACTTGGCTTTCTCGATGGAACCCTGAAGAAACTTGCATCGGGAGATGATGTGGAGAGATGGGAGATGGTCAACTCCATGATCATCGGATGGCTTTACGCCAGCGTAGAGACGAAACTGCGCTCCTCCATCTCTCTCATCGCGGACGCATCCGCGATGTGGTCAAGCATCAAACGTCGCTATGGAGTTGGCGACGGAACAAAAGAACATATGTTACATGCGGATCTCACAGCGTGTAAACAAGAGGGAGACAGTGTGGAAGATTATTTTGCACGTCTAAAAATCATCTGGGATGACGGTGGTTTCACCTGTTGTTGTAAAAACTCGGAGTGCCCAGCCATGGCAAAGTATCAGAAAAAACAAGAACAGCTGCAGATTCATCAATTCCTCATGGGATTGTCAAGTGACAAGTTCAGCACAACGAGATCGAATCTTCTTTCTCGAATCCGGGATTTGACTCTCGATGAAGTGTATTCTCAGATTGTCCAGGAAGAACGTCATCATCAGGCGGTAACTAAGGAGCAAGACCGTGTATCCGCCATCAGTCTCCATGCTTCTGCTACAGCGAACGGAGCCTCTCGTCAATTGGTCTCATGTAGTAATTGTGGCAAGAAAGGTCATGAGAAGAGTGGCTGTTTCGAGTTGATTGGTTATCCTGATTGGTGGGAAGACAATCCTTCGGCTAATACCTCGGCGTCCACTTCATCATCTGGACCAAGAGGATGTTGGGAATGTCCTGAAATCACACTTGTATTCACTCTAGTGATAATTGTACTATCAAGATCAGACATTCATATGATACTAGGTGGTCATGACGTTTTACTAGAAGTCGCTGATGATCTATGAGTTATGAACTCATTACTAGTATTATATGATCCTACAGGGTCACACACCTAAGCAAACTGGATTTACTTTATGAGGGAATGATTATTAATGTAATGATCAAATGATGTGTATTTGATACACATAAGAATCGTGCTTTAGATGAGGTGTCGATCGATACTCCATTAGTGTGTCGTTCGACACGGGCTAAAAACCGGAATAGTGATTTCAGTTTAACGACTTAATTAATTCTGAATCGGTTCAGGGATTAATTAGGTTTTCTCCAGAGCCTATATATATGATGTATGAGGCACGACCTAGATAGGTTTTGAGACTTAGTTTATAGCCACCTCTGAAAACGTAAGTTCCCTAAGAGATCCGATTCCAGGTACTAGCATCCCTGCGGATTCCAGTTTGTGTGTGTGTGGACTATCAGTAGAGGCGCAATACTTGAGGCGCTAAAGATCTCGAATCCCCGTTCTAATTCCGCTGCATAATCTCCAGATATATTCGAGATCCGTTCTTGTAGATTCATTGTTTACAAACCCTAGATCCTAGGCAAAGGAATTGTCACTAGGTTGTTTAATAGAGATTAAAACCGGTAAAACCTGTGCAAATTCCTTCAGTGGTATCACTAGAACGTCATTGAATTAGAGAATTCAGATTGATACATATGATGTATAGGATGCTTGTTAGATCAATTTTTAGTCGAATCAAAATTGTTATTTTGTTGAAATTGCTCTTCTCGGGCACCAGAATCGTTCGTCTCGATCGACACAATGGTTGTGTCGATCGACACGGCTTTGCAAAAAATTGTTTTGTCAAAATTTTTCTTCAC
Source organism: Draba incana (assembly GCA_963576765.1). NCBI lineage: Eukaryota > Viridiplantae > Streptophyta > Magnoliopsida > Brassicales > Brassicaceae > Draba > Draba incana. The sequence goes on along the minus strand of OY755211.1, from coordinate 10,780,710 downwards.
GGCATGAAAAACCTAACGGTGTCGATCGACACAATGGTTGTGTCGATCGACATTGTCGTCTCTGCCTTGTGAGTGGATAACCAGTTCAATTGGATTGAATCGGTTATCGTACTTGGTTAGAAATCAATTAAACCGGCTTATTGCGGTTTATTCTGATTTGGTTGGCGTCGATCAACACAAATGTTGTGTCGATCGACACTGACCGGTTATCGATCCGGTTCAATTGGATTGATCGGTTATCGAAAATTGAATTTGGTTTGATCAATGTCGATCGACACAAATGTTGTGTCGATCGACACTGGCCGGTTATTGAATTGGTTCTGTCGGTTATCGAAATCGGTTCAATTGGATTGATCGGTTTTCAAAGAACTATAACAGAGAGGTAAGTGTCGATCGACACTAAGGTAGTGTCGATCGACAGCCTACTAAGATTATAGGTTAGTGAACCTAAAATCTAATAACCGAACCAGATTCAATGAGATTGGGTTCCTGAATGCATATGTGATATGTGTTAAGGATTGAAAGTTTAATTCCTCAACTAAATATCAAGTGTTCAAGATGTCTTCCCGATCTTGTCAGCTGTCAAGACTCGTTTCATTGCGTGATAGGCTTGCAGTGCAAGGTGTCCGCAGTTACATGAGTAAGGCAGTAGGTAATTGAGTTGATGGGCTTGTAGTGCATGGCATCAACTATTACATGACTGAAGAGATTGGTTTACTTGAATGGGCTATCAGAAGTTCTGGGCCCATAGACATCAGGTGGATAAAACATAAGATGTCTTATCCACAACCAAGAGTCATATTGGATATGATTAGCAAAGTGTTGCTTACCTATATAGCTAAGATTTGAGTGACAGCCAGTGGCTCGCTCGGGTTTTGGTGAAGTATGGATCTTGGATCATTATATTCATTTGAGGAAACATTGTTTTGAATATAATTCGAGTTTTCTTAATTGTTAAGATTTCTCATTTCCTGAATATCATAACTGAATTTTTCCTTTTCTTATTACAGTTATGTCTAATCAGAACTCTTTCTTGTTGAGATCTGTCCTTGAGAAGGACAAGTTAAATGGATCCAACTTCCTTGATTGGTATCGGAACTTGAGAATCGTTCTCAAGCAGGAGAGAAAGGACTACGTCCTTGAGAAAGTTCTCCCCGAGAAACTAAGGTCCAATGCTTCACATGTAGTATATGATGCTTGGAATAAGCAGTACTATGATGTGGTCGATGTGCGTTGTCTGATGTTGGCTACCATGAACTCTGACTTGCAGAAGCAATGTGAGAACGTGGTGTCGCCCATCGAGATGATCACTAGCCTGAAAGCGATGTTTCAGGAGCAGACTCGAACTGAGAGATACCAGACGGTTAAATCTCTAGTTGAGTTCAAGCTACCAAAGGATGCTCCAGTGAGTCCTCATGTCATAAAGATGATGGGTTATATTGATAATCAGAAGAGACTGGATTGTCCCATTAGCCAAGAGTTGGCTACTGACATCATACTGCAGTCACTGCCATCGAGCTATGATAAGTTCATCAAGAACTACATCAAGAATGGCTTGACGAAGACGTTGACTGAGCTGCATGACATGCTCAAGACAGCTGAGCTTAACATCAAGAAGGGCAAAAGGTTTGAGAAACCTGGTAAAGACAAGGGTGAGAGCAAGGCAGTCCAGATTATGAATCGGAATAAGCCCAAGTCTCCCAGTAAACCCAAGTCTGGCCCATCTGATGATGATCCATGCAGCTACTGTGGGGAGCCAAGGCATTGAAGGAGAAAATGCAAGAAATACATGGAAGATACTTTGGAAATGATGAAGATGTATGAGACTTCTTCTTCAGGTATTAATGTTATTTCAAGTTCTATCTTATGGGTATTAGATACCGGTTGTGGTGGTCATATTTGTTGAAATATGTAGGGCCTAAGCAACAATAGAACGTTGAAGAAGGGACAAGTGGAGATACTCGACAGGAATGAAGCAAGAGTTGCTGCATTAGCTGTAGGAAGTTTCCATTTGTAGTCACCTTCAGGCTTGGTTTTAGAAACTAAATAATTGCTATTATGTACCTGCTATGAGCAGAAATGTCATTTCATTTTCTTGTATGATTTTGAATGATTTTATTTTGATAAAAGACAAATGTTGCTCTTTTGATCTTAATGATATGTTCTATGGTAGCACCCCATTAGAGAATGGGTTTTATGTCTTAAACCAATCTATGCATGTCTATAACATAAACATCAATCGGTTCTCTAGCATTGTCATTTTGGGCCACATCGGATTCTGAAGCTCCATAGTGATGGGCTTCTGGACTCACTTGATTGTGAATCATGTGAGAAATGTGAATCCTACTGTTGGACAAAATGACTAAGGCCCATTTTATCAAACTAAATGAAAGGGCAACGAATTATTGGGCCTTATACATACAGATGTGTACGGCCCGATGGGCACCAGTGCTAGAGGAAATTTCAGTACTTCATTGATGACTTCAGTAGGCATGGCTATGTTTATCTAATGAGTCACAAGTCGGAATCTTTTGAAAGGTTCAAGGAGTTCCAGAATGAAGTACATGATCAAATTGGCAAAAGTATTAGAGCTCTTCGATCAGATCGCGGAGGAGAATGATTCTTCGATCAGATCGCGGAGGAGAATGCTTAAGTCAAGAGTTAAGTGATCATCTGAGAGAGTGTGGAATTGTTTCACAGCTCACTCCTCCTGGAACGCCCCAATGGAATAGAGTTTCCGAGAGGAGGAATCGGACCTTATTGGATATGGTTCGATCAATGATGAGTCACAAAGATCTTCCATTATCTCTTTTAGGGATACACTCTAGAAATGTTTGCGTTTACACTAAATAGGGTTCCATTAAAATTAGTTGCAAAGACACCACATGTGATGTGGATTGGAAATGTTCCAAGTTTGTCTTTTCTGAAAATTTAGGATTGTGAGGCTTATGTAAAATTTCATATCTGAAAAGCTCGCACCCAAATCCGATAGGTGCTACTTCATTTGTTGTCCTAAGGAAACCAAGGCATACTACTTCTACAACCGTTCTGAAAACAAAGTGTTTGTTGCTAAGAACTATGTTTTCTTGAGAGAGATTGTCTTTCCAAGAAGAACAGTGGGAGTGAAGTACAACTCGAAGATGTTCGAAAATCACAGGAGACTACTCAACCTGTTAAGGAAGAGCAGTAGCTGGATCTACAAAGAGTTGTAGAACCTACACTTGTGGTGCCTGAAGTTCGTAGATCCGAAAAGATACGTCACGATTCCGAGAAATAGGGATTTCTCGCGACCGATTGTCATGATTTGTTGATCATTGACAATGACGAGCCTGCGAATTTTGAAGAAGCAGTGTTGGGCTCGGACTCTGATAAGTGGCTTGGAGCCGCTAGATCCGAAATGGAAATATCCAGATATTCAAAGCTTGGCTTGTGGCTAAAGGTTTCAAGCAAATTCATGGTATGACTATGAAGAGACCTATTCCCCAGTCGCTATGCTTAAAATCATTCGGATTATCCTAGCAACTGCCATTTATCATGGTGATGAGATTTGGCAGATGGATGTGAAAAACAGTTTTCCTTGATGGAATTCTGGAAAAGGGTGTGTACATGACACAACCTGAGGTTTCACAGATCTTAATAATGCTGGGAAAGAATGCAAGCTTCATCGATCCATTTATGGATTGAAGCAAGCGTCACGGAGTTGAAATCTTCGTTTTGATAAAGCTGTCAAAAGGTTTGACTTCATCAGGAACGAAGAGGAACCGTGTGTTTACAAGAAGACTAGTGGGAGTGTAGTTGCATTTCTCGTTATGTATGTAGATGACATACTTCTTCTCGGAAATGACGTTCCGTTGATTTAGTCTTTAGAGACTTGGCTCGGAAGTTGTTTTTCAATGAAAGGCATAGGAGAAGCCGCGTGAATTCTTGGAATAAGAATCTATAGAGATAGATTGGGTAGGCTAATTGGATCGTGTCAAGATGCTTATGGTGATATCTTGGACAGGTTCAGTATGCATGATTCCAAGAAGGGCCTCATACCAATGTCTCATGGCATTAATCTTAGCAAGATGCAATGTCTCTAGACACTGGCTGAGCAAGAACGTTTGAGTAGGATTCCCAGGCGTATGCAGTGGAATCTATTATGAGTGCCATGACCTGCACTCGTCCAGATATTGCTTGTGTTTTAAGCATGACGAGTAGATACCAATATGATCCATGTGAAAGTCACTGGACAGTTACCAAGAATATCCTCAAGTATTTGAGGAATACTAAGGATAGGAGCTTGGTAAATTAAGGAAGTAATGGTTTTTGTTGAGAGTGGTTAGACGGACAAAGACGATTTCCGGTCGGATTCTGGTTATGTCTTGTGTCTATATGGCGGTGCGGGTTTGTTGGAAAGGATTCCAAGCAGAGCACCGAAGCCTGCGGTTTATTGGAAAGGATTCCAAGTGGATTGTTGGAAAGGGTTCCAAGCAGAGCACCGAAGCCTGCGGTTTATTGGAAAGGGTTCCAAGCAGAGCTCCGCAGCCTCTCCCACGACCTAAGCATGAGTTTCACCCTCTTGCTGTAGGTATTAGATATATTAAGATGTGATCTTGATTCTAGTGGGAGTTGTAATGGATTTAGTTATGTTATGATATTCGTGTGGACATACTTTGGTTATGTCATAATGAAATTGTTTCATATATTATTTGATTATTGGATAATTGAATAATAGTCCCAAAGTAATTTATGGCATTTTATAGGTCATCAAGTTGAGGACTTGATCATGAAACCCTATAAGTGATAAATGACATAGATTATATTAGTCCATGGTCAAGGTTGTTAAAGTGGGACACTGACAACCGCGTGAGACTGGTATGTGAGGTGACTGATGACTAAGTTTCATGGAGTCATTAATAAGAGTATTAAAGTCAATCACATAGATATATATTAGAGAACATATGATCGGACATGACCCGCTTATGAGAACTCTACAGGATAGTTGTACAAGTGTCATAAGAGGTTCTCATTACAACTATAGAGTATAGTCCTTAGACCTGAGTTCATCATGATTTCTTGCATATGAATTGGTCCGCTTTGACTTTGTCAAACGTTATCCGTAACAGGTGACTATAAAGGAATTGATTGGGCGTATCATGAAGTGTGTGAAGTAACAGGGATGGAACAAGATGGGATTTGTCCCTCCTATATAACAGGAGATAAATATCTCAGGGCCCTTCGAAGATTTGATACTGAGAAATGCGTGGCCGCGCTCAGACGAGGTGATTGTCAGTCGTTTGTTTTAATCAGTATAAATCGGAGTTCGATGAACGTGATATTAGCTGTAATAAGGATGACACAGTTCTTGCCTTATGCCATATCGAGATATAGAGACGAAGGGATTATGGGAATAGTTGATTCCAGTACAAGTGGGAGATTGTTGGGAATGTCCTGAAATCACACTTGTATTCACTCTAGTGATAGTTGTACTGTCAAGATCAAACATTCATATGATACTAGGTGGTCATGACGTTTTGCTAGAAGCCGCTGATGATCTATGAGTTATGAACTCATTACTAGTATTATATGATCCTACAGGGTCACACACCTAAGCAAACTGGATTTACTTTATGAGGGAATGATTATTAATGTAATGATCAAATGATGTGTATTTGATACACATAAGAATCGTGTTTTAGAGGAGGTGTCGATCGACACTACATTAGTGTGTCGATCGACACGGGCTAAAAACCGGAATAGTGATTTCGGTTTAACGACTTAATTAATTCTGAATCGGTTCAGGGATTAATTAGGTTTTCTCCAGAGCCTATATATATGATGTGTGAGGCACGACCTAGATAGGTTTTGAGACTTAGTTGATAGCCACCTCTGAAAACGTAAGTTCACTAAGAGATCCGATTCCAGGTACTAGCATCCCTGCGGATTCCAGTTTGTGTGCGTGTGGACTATCAGTAGAGGCGCAACACTTGAGGCGCTAAAGATCTCGAATCCCCGTTCTAATTCCGCTGTATAATCTCCAGGTATATTCGAGATCCGTTCTTGTATATTCATTGTTTACAAACCCTAGATCCTAGGCAAAGAAATTGTCACTAGGTTGTTTAATAGAGATTAAAACCGGTAAAACCTGTGCAAATTCCTTCAGAGGAGGACGCGGGTCTAGCTCGAGAGGAAGGAATTCTGGACGTGGACGAGGAGGAAAAGGAAGAGGAGGTACACAAATGACGGCAAGTAGCGCTGCCGCCCCAAGTTCACAAGGAATTCCACCTTTGACAAACAGCCAATGGAGTAATTTGGTCGAGTTTATCGAGTCTCGAAAATCGTCTTCCTCCGAAAAACTCTCTGGTAACCCTGAAAAACTTATTCTTTATGGCACTCAGAGTCGTTATGATTTGATTATTGATTCTAGAGCATCACACCATATGACTGGTGATATAAATTTGTTAACGAATTTAAAGACCATCGCCCCATGTCCTATCAAATTGCCAAACGATGGAATGACATGGGCCACTAGACATGGCACGTTTTCACTTGGGGGAAAACTAATTCTTCGTCGTGTCTTCTATGCTCCTGAGCTCACTATTACTCTTATTTCAGTTGCTCAATTACTGCGTGATATCGCAAGTGCAGTGGTATTTACTCGACATTTTTGTGTGATACAGGACCAAGCTTCGAAGACTTTGATTGGAGCGGGTGAAGAACGGAATGGGGTTTATCATCTTGCTGGCGCTATTGTTCCTTAGGCGAATCGTGCTATGAAAGTGGATGCACGGGATCTTTGGCATCGCAGGATGGGTCATCCGTCTTCTCGAGTTTTATCTTTTCTTTCTGCTATTGGGGATTTTCGTCGTAGTACTAGTGATTTGGAGGATTGTTGTGATGTCTGCTTTCGAGCAAAACAAACACGTGTTCCGTTTACTGCTAGTTTGAATAAAGTTGATATTTTCTCTTTAATACATTGCGACGTTTGGGGACCCTATCGAACAGAAGCAACTTGCGGTTCCACCTATTTTCTTACCATAGTTGATGACCATTCTCGTGCTCTATGGACTCACTTGTTTGCTGCAAAATCATCAGTTCCGATTATTCTTAAGAATTGTTTTGCATGGGTTGAAAGGCAATTTGGAAAACAAGTTAAAACGGTTCGATCGGATAATGGAAATGAATTCATGTGTTTGAAGACGTATTTTGCTGAAAAAGGAATCATTCATCAGACATCGTGCGTTGATACTCCGCAACAGAATGGCCGCGTCGAACGGAAACATCGACATATTCTCAATGTAGCCCGAGCACTGCTATTTCAAGCTCACTTACCAACCAAGTATTGGGGAGAGAGCATTCAAGCTTCTACCTTTCTCATTAATCGGACACCGTCTACCGTTCTTCAAGGAAAGACACCTTATGAGTTACTCTTCCAAATAGCTCCTTCTTATAATGAAATACGAACATTCGGGTGCTTATGTTATGCACGCCGCGTCCGACGGTCAAATGATAAATTTGCCGATCGTAGTGCTCGCTGTATTTTCCTCAGTTATCCATTTGGCAAGAAAGGATGGTTGGTACTTGATCTTGAAACATCACAAAGGTTTGTCTCAAGAGATGTCATCTTCCATGAGGAGGTGTTTCCTTATCTAGACCACTTTCCAAGGTCTATTGAAGTCCCACTTCAGGGGGAGTCATCTCCAGTTGACACAACTCAGCAAACAAATGACGTTCATCCTGTCATCATCACAAACTCGGAAAATGATCAGCAGGAGCCGCGTCGATTGACACCAGCTCTAGCGTCGATCGACGCGACCTCAGAAGACGACAATGACCACCAGGATTCGCGTCGATCGATACCGACTCCAGCATCGATCGACGCGGCCTCTGCAGACCCACAAACAGAGCATCCTCCCGACTCGACTGAAATTGTTCTCGAAGCAGTACCAAGTTATGTATCACCAGAAAACACAGTAGATGAACTACTTGGACGTGGTCATCATGTCACAAAGCCTCCGACACATCTCGAAAATTATGTTGTTTATGGGACAAATGCAAATGATAAACCCCCCCGTAACTCACCCTCTTCAAGCTCCCTTCAAATGTCTTCAAGTAAGTGTCTTTATCCTCTTGCAGATTTTGTCTCTAACATTCACTTCTCTGCTCCACAACAAATGTTCTTGGCAGCGGTTTCTACGTATGAAGAACCAACATCGTTTAAAGAAGCCATGAAACATGATCATTGGCGATTGGCGACAAAGGATGAAGTAGTCGCCCTTGAGAAGACTGGAACGTGGGATATTGTGGACTTACCACCAGGAAAACATGCCATTGGAAACAAATGGATTTACAAAGTTAAGCTGAAATCTGATGGCACTCTTGAACGCTACAAAGCTCGTTTGGTTGTACTTGGAAACCGTCAAGAAGCAGGGACAGATTATGATGAAACCTTTGCCCCTATCATCAAAATGACCACTGTCCGTATCTTTCTCAAAGTTGCATCGGCGAAAAATTGGGAATTGCAACAGATGGACGTTCATAATGCATTCCTCCATGGTGATTTACACGAAGAAGTCTACATGAAACTTCCGCAAGGATATCATACGGCTGATAAGAATAAAGTTTGTCGATTGAAAAAATCGTTGTATGGTCTTAAACAAGCTCCAAGATGTTGGTTTGCTAAATTATCCGATTCGTTGCTCAAGTTTGGGTTCATTCAAAATAAGAAGGATTACTCCCTTTTCTCATATCATCGTGGCAAGTCATGTGTGTTTGTACTTGTCTATGTCGACGATCTTGTAATTGGAGGTAATGATTCTGCTCTTATCTCTAAGCTCAAAGCATATATGAGTGCATGTTTTCACATGAAGGATCTTGGTGTCCTTAAATACTTTCTTGGATTGGAGATTTCTAGAAACAAGGATGGGATTTATGTCTCTCAGCGCAAGTATGCTCTTGACATAGTTACTGAATGTGGGTTAACCGGGTCAAAACCGTATGATACACCGATTAAGCAAAATCATACATTGGCCCGTGATGAAGGAGAATACTTTAATGATCCCTCTCAATATCGACGGCTCGTCGGACGTTTGGTTTACTTGGTGATTACTCGTCCTGATTTGGGTTATGCAGTTTATTTGTTGGCTCAGTTTTTAGTCAAGCCTCGCCAGAAGCATTGGGAGGCCGCGGTCCGAGTGGTTCGGTATCTCAAAGGCACACCCGGTCAAGGTATTTTTCTTGATTCCAAATCAGATTTACATATCTCCGCCTACTGTGATGCCGATTGGTCCTCTTGTCCTCTCACTCGTCGTTCACTTACTAGCTACGTCGTCTTTCTTGGTGACTCTCCCATCTCTTGGAAAACAAAGAAACAGGAAGTCGTTTCTCGTTCATCCGCTGATGCAGAATATCGAGCTATGTCATATACATATTCTGAGTTACAATGGTTACTTGAACTGCTTCCCGTTTTTGGAATTCGGCAATCACGCCCCATCTCTTTCTATTGTGACAACAAATCCGCTCTTCACATTCTTCGCAATCCGGTGTTTCATGAGCGCACAAAACATATTGAGAATGATTGTCACATTATTCGGGATGCATTTCAAGCACGCATACTTGCTCCCGCTCACGTCCGCACTACCGAACAAATCGCAGACTTCTTAACAAAAGCTCTGGGCAGGGTTCAATTTTCATATCTTCTTGGCAAGATGGGAGTTCATGATCTACACTCGCCATCTTGAGGGGGAGTATAGGGACTAACGATGTAATATTAGATAAGATATCTTGGGGACTAAGTTTAGCCTTTCCTATATAATGTAACCTAAACCAAAGAGATCAATAACACAATACAATTCAGAGATCTCTTAGCTTTACATTTTGCAATGAAGCTTTGGTTTGACCAAAAAAAAAAAAAAAGTAATATATCGATTGAAAATTAAAAGGACGGTCAAGGATCGATTTGTAGTATATACCCTAAGAAAATATGAATGGTGTTTGTTTGTTTATTTTTTTTGCATGATTTAATTTATGTTTACCTTTTTGGCAGAATGTGAACAACATTTTAAGAAATCTCTATTTTTTCTTGGGAGAAATTGGTGGGAACGATTAATTACTCTCTTCTAGCATTCAGAAGTTACAATCAACCCATGAATTTGGTACCATTCAGTCATTAACAAAATCATCAACGTCACAACTCACAAGTGTAAGTTGGGAAATGTTGACATTAAATTTGATACTTTTTCAACATCTATTAGATCAAATCTACATTCATTAACTAACGATTTTGGGTTTGATTTAATTCAAGGCCTTGATCGAGGAAGGTGCACTGATATTGGTTGTTCTGCAGTTCTATTAAAGCTGTTCAATGATGAACGCCGATGGCTCTCTGATCCGAAGAACCAATGCTACTAGCCATTGAACACTTTTGCGAAGTTTGATAATGATAAGTTCAACAACTTGTGGAAACCAATCAATGTATGCAAATTTAGATGGAATCCATCTAACCGTGGCGGCTTACGGCCATATAGGGTTTGATTGGTAAACTTGTAATACATCTTTTAAATATATACAGCTTTGGCTTTTACCAATCAAAGAAATGGAAATGAAAAGCACAAAGAAAATCTGTCAAAAAAGGAAGCTGCAATTGGACCCATTAAGTAACGGAATAAGTTCTAATATTCAACACAAACAAAACATGTAAGTTCTAAACCGACTCTTAAACCATACTAGTAATGTTCTTGAATGTGATTTTTTTAATAGATAAAAAAATTGGCTTCTGTGAAATTTCAATTTCCAAAGCCAAAACGAGACACATCAATAGGATAAGCGTGTCTTGATCTTGGAGCAACTTGAGAACTAATCCTTTTTTTGTTTGTTATTGTAGTTAAAAAAATGATTATCAAGATCCATAAATATGAGACATCTTGTGAATATAGTCTATGGTCATTCGGTCCATAAATCTGAAGTGAAATGGCTATTACAGATCTACAGCTTCATCATCATCGGTATCATCATCTTCCCAGTCGAGGTTAAACGAATTAGCAGCTTTCTTAAGCTCGGTTAAACCGGTAAGATCTTCCAGGTATGTAGGATGGTTAATAGCTTCAAGTAAGAAACTGTTTCCTCTCTCTCGATACTCCGATATCACCTGAAATGTAGAAGTTTAACATAATAAGTAATGTGCGAGGTCGGTTTTGTTAGAAAGTTGCCGTGTGGAAACTTACGGTTTCAGAACAAGCGGTACAGCTGTTTGATGCTTGTCCGAGCAGCTTAATCTGCGAGAATTGAGAAATTGAGCCTCGAATCTGATGAGGTAAGATTCCAAGAGGCGAAGCATCGATATTTCCTCCATTACTTGAGCTGGAATTGTCGCCTTTTGCATAAATCCTGTAAAAACATATGTAAGAATGTAAGCTTGAGGACTCAATTTTCTACGGCGTATAATTTGAAGACTAACCCAAGTGGGTGTTGTAGGACTCCGACTAAGAGTTCAACAGCGAGAGCTCCTGCGATAGGAGCTAAACCCGGGCGTGTAACAGTGCATTGTTGGTCTAGAGTTCGATCGGTCATTGACTGCAAAACCCAAAAAAAAAGCAGGTCATGGCAAATCAGGACTAAACCGGAGGTAAATAAAACAAAGAATCAAGAAAAATCACGGTAATTACATCTTGAGGTGCAACCACGTCGTTGCAGAAGTAACAACCAAGTCTCTGTCTATCTGTCTTGTTCATGTCAAGATTCTGCACGTCGTCACACAGGGAGGCAGGGCCTGCGCCATGGCGCATTACCATGTAGCTATCGAAACCTAGAGCCGCGTTTATAGCAATCTGAAATTCAAATTAAACACCAACATATTATTAAGCACATGTTGTTATATAACCAGAAAGATAGAAACAGAGTTAATCACCTTATTAGCATTAGCACAGAGAAGAGAAGGTAACCATCGGCTTTCTCTTGTATCGGTTAACAAAAACACCGCATCGTGAGATTGAATCAAATCATTAAGGTGTTTGCAATCATCAAGAACTGAATCTTCTTCTTTACTAGAAATTGGATGTCCAGGCATCGGTATAGCCATAACAACTCCAGTTGATTCCATTGCTGGAAATATCTGTTTAAGGCTTTTAACAGCAGCAACAGCTTTAAACTCGCCACGACCTACACAATCTTCAAACGTGTAGAGAGATTGCCTGACTGGATTAGACATAGCTACTTTACCGTAGTCAACAAACGTGATATTGCGGATTCCCCAACCCTAAAAAAAAAAAGACGAAAAGTTCATTAAGCAACCAGCGACTTTGTTTTACTAGTTAATCTATCATTCTCATCGATACATACCATAAGAGTACGAGCAACTTGGCAACCTAATGTACCAGCTCCAAGAAGAAGGCATTTGACAGAAGATAAAACGTTTAAGTTAAGAGATGGTAACGCTCGCCATCTCATTAACTTTAAGTTTAAATCAACAGCAGAAACGGCCAACCTGCGAAATGGCGTAAATCCGTATCTTTCATTAGATTACCCATTTAGTTGACTACATCATTAACACATAACAATACATGTACCTAGTTGGGTCCATGGAATTAGCAAGGCTAATGGAACGGGGAACGTTTTTGCCTTTATTAAGCTCCCATCCCACTGAGTTAGGTACCGTCTCACCTGATGAAAGTGAAATTGAGGCTTCACCAACAAGAGAAAGGTTCAAATCAGCGAAACCGCGACTCTCTCTGTAGCAAAAGAACCGAACTGTCTCGAGGTTCCATCTTGAGAAAATAAGTGCTAAGTAATTCCGAAGTGGCCAACCGGGATTACTAGGAAGGTGACAAGGGTCATAGAAACCGAAAAGCAACTGAAGAAACAGAGATAGATAACGGTTAAATTTTGTTTCTTCAGTATCTAAAGTATATGAAAGAATTAGTTGAACATACCTTTTGATCATCACCTTGACAGGCTTCCCAGTCTTTAAGATGTCTTACGGTAGCTTTTGAATCAGATGAAACCGAAACCAAAAAGAATGGAACATCTGAAACAAGTAACAACGATTTTTCAGCTACCACTCGTTAAAAACTTATACATAGATCAACAATGTTCACTAACCGGTAGTTAAACTTGAGTTACGCCACTCATTACAAGCCGCGGATACTGATTCCGCCTCTTCAGAACTAAAATACTCCGAAGCCGGCTTTAACTCTACCAACCTTGCAGGAGGATCAAGTGCAAGTGCGGGGAAAGCAAACCAGTAACGAAAACTCCATTTCTTAAGGTCAGCGAACGAGATAACAAGGAATCTCGATAACAAAGCACAATCCTCAATAGCTTTTCCTGTTTGAATATCTTCCCAAATCTAAAATTTCACCAAAACAATTAGTTAATCCTCTCTACAAACAAGAACCAAAATCAGATACAAGTTCTAGTAGTACCTTATTTGCTTCTGCTTTTAGTAGACTTTGTTTGTCAAGTTTATTAAAGCTTTCAACAGTATTGGTGTTATACAGAGTCCCAGGAAGAGGACACTTATTCCTATTTCCATGACTAGTACTCGCAATCAACGATTGTTCATCGTCTGAAGGTAATGACTCTGAAAGAAGAGTTAAATGATTCGAGACTTGTGGATGTGAACATGGTGCATAAAAACCTGCAATTTCCAATCCCAATACACAAACCCATCAAATTTATGAAGATTACAGTAAAACCCACATGAGTTGTAGCAATTCTGATCTCAGATTCGATCTAAAAGAACGAACTTTCTGCAAGGGATTTTCAAAGTTGTCAACTTTTTTTTGTTTGTTCTCTAACCTAATGGATCATAAGATGTTTCAATACACAAATCAATGTTGGGTGTTGAGTGATTCAGTTTCGATGTGTTTACCGGTGATTGAAATCGGAGAATCGTCGATTCCGAGTTTGTCGAGTTTCAGAGAGGATAAGCTATGCCAAAAACCTTCGTCTACGGAGCTATTCAATGGAGCGAATTTAAGAATATTCTCTCCCATGGCTGAATTTCAATCTCTGTGTGGATTGCGATTTCTCGAGAGTCAATTATGATTGGAGAAAGAAGAAGACGATGAGAGAAAAAGGAGTCGTGCAAGGAACAGGGTCAATCCGGGTCGGGTCTGGTTGGTTTTGAAATCGAAGCAAACCAAAACCGGTTTAAAGAGAACATAACATCGGATGGTTTAGCTTCTTCGCAAAGCAATCAAACCAAATTGAACCAAAAATTGCTTGACCGATGTAAAATCCGTTCCATTCTGAAAATTAGGATATTAATGGCTTTGATTTGGTAATCTTAATAAACTTACAATCACTTGATACTAATATATAACATTTAATATTGTACCAATTACGAAAGCGGTTTCAAACACTTTATCCAAAGTTATGGATCCATATTCATATGGTAAGATCTTATATTTTTATTGTAACTTAAAGATTCAGATAAATAAATCTTAGTAAAATGTATATTTATACTAATAAAAAAAAAGTTTATGTACATTAAGTGTTAATAAAAAGTATATATATATATATATATATATATATGCATCGAAAACTAGTTTTGTTTTTAAAATTATTATCCGAATGTTGAAGCCCTCTTAATCCAGTGGTTTGACTAAATGATTCATTTATGCTTTTACACATATAATTTGCAAATCAAATTAATGGAGACAATATTTATAGGAGATTTTCGGCGTGGAGCAAAGAGAACCGTTCGGAGTAGTCCCGCATGTTTAGGCAAATTTGTCCGTCGTGTAATCGTCCTTGTAATAGTTCTCATAATTTGTAGTTATTCATAAATCTAGACGATTAAAAAATATATATATTATCCGAATTTTAATTGTTTAAAAATTTTAAACTATTTTTACAATCTAGACTTTACTTTTTGGGATTTGGATACAAAAGATTGATAGTTTCACCCTATTATTGTCATAATTTATTTTTAAACTTACGTAAAACTTACGTAAACTTACATAACCTTTTTACAATTTCACAAAATATATGCAACAAAGTCTTAACATAACCACATGTACAAACTATTTCAAATGACCACTTCTAAACATAAATCCCACACACACATATAAAAGATTAACCAGGTATTGAACCGGTTTTGATTTTCATATAGTTGGGTAAGAAGCTTTCATGGCAAGACCACATAATCCTTGTTTATCCTTCACATCTTTTTGAATCCTCATGTAACCACTTTCTCCCCATTTTGTTCCCCATGAATTCTTGATGATCCAATACTTTGATCCGTTCGTCGATTCGCCATATCCAACCGCAGTAACCGCGTGATCGAGATATGTCGTACACTCTCCGGTGAACACACCGGTCGAGTAAAATTGGAAATCAAAACCACCTCCTTCAATTCCAACGCTAACCGGTTGGTGTGCCACTGCCTTCATTAGTGCTGTCTCGTCATTAACTGGTACATCCTCATAACCTATGATGTGTTTACGTGCAAAAGATTATTAAGATTTAAAATATGCATAAGAATCTAGAGGTAGGAATTTTTGTTATTTTGATTATTTTGTTTTACTCGAATGTAAGAATTTTGTTACATCGAATAATATAAAAAAAATGTTCGGTTTAGTTCGACATTTCTTTTTATTTGGTTCGGTTTGGTTTGTTGAGGTTTAGTTCGATTTTTTGGATTATAAATTCCTATGCAATTCGACTTTTTATGTCTTTATCAAAGAATCAAATAGTGAAACCTGAGATAGAAGCTGCTTTTGGGTTGGTCTTTTTGGAGTTGCAAGTACCGTCTACGCCTTTGTAAGGGTAATTTGATTCAGTGGTTAAACCGCCAGTCGCAATTATATGCTCAAACGCGGTATCCATCAAACCGCCGTTGCATCCATAATCGTTTGTATCGCAATCAACAAGTTGTTGTTCAGACAAAGAGATAAGTTTTCCTTTCTTTATCTGTGTTGCTCCTTCTATAGCCGCAACCGCTGAAAACGCCCAACAACATCCTACACAACACACACAAATATTTTCATGCAAATATTAATATCAATATATAATATTAGTGAATTTTGGTTTATGTTTTGGTTAAGCTACACTAAACTTGGTTTTTTGTTCGGCTTATTTTCTATGATAAGACATCAAATCGTTTTGGTTAAGAAACTCAATTTTTGTTCGGTATTCAATGAAAAAGTTACGGTTCAATTGAGTTCAGTTTAGTTTACATATACATAAAACCAATTTTTGTTGGGTATTCAATGAAAAACTAGATTTGAATTATTACCGCAACTGATTCTTGATAGGTGTCACAGCTCCTTTCTTCCTCCAATCAACAGCAACAGGCAAAACACCAGAAGAAACGTTTTGGTACTTAAACATCGTCGTTTTAGTTCGGCTTTGGCTAGACACCGCGGAGTCTCTTTTGTAACCAGTGTACATGGAGCGGAATTCGACGTTTGTTAGATCAGCAAACTGATTAACTACGAGTTTAAACGTTCTTCCCGCGGGAATGCTATTTAAGCGTTCAATGCGGTTGACGTTTTGTTTGAACACAACGTAGCGATTGTTTTTCTCTTTCACATCCGCGTAAACACGGCCATGTTTAGCCATCCACTCGTTGTGCCTCTTTTGCATGATGAGTTCATCATCAAGAGGACGTGAAAGAGTGATTGATAAACATAATGATGAAACTAGAGAAACTATGAGAAAGATTTGGATATGTTTAAAAGCCATTGTTTTTAGAAAAGTAGAAGGATTCGATACTAATTTGATTACTCCAAAAGGTGGTTTAAGTGGGGGTTTTATAGTGAAAAAAAATTGAATTTATTGGAAATTTTCACATGTAGTGATTGAGACAAAAATATTTTTAGTTTAGAAGCAATGATAGATAACTGAATGATCGGTGATGGTTGTTAACTTTTTTTTGTTTCCTATATATATCAAATTGATATAAAATCACTTTGGTTGGATTTTTCGTTGCACTTGTGTTTAGGTTTGTGAACATATATATTTGATTATTAGAAAGTTCGAACATATTAGACTTTTAAAATATATAGTTGCAATGGTTAATGAGACTCGAACTTGGATATGTGCTAGTGTTTTGCAGAAAATAAAATTTAAAATTAAATGATTCTAAAATGACCTTTGAAAAATAAAAATACTGCAATTATTTGAAACTAATATTTTCAGCACTCAATGTATAAATAAATAATTATGCAACTAAGTTTATTCCATTTTTATTAGGATAATATCTTTTTCTTTAAACGGTTTTGATAACTATAAATTAAGACAATAGTGATTTTGTAAGAGTTCTGTCATTTTCTAAATTCAATAGTTTTTGAGTGTTATAATTTTATATTTTTTTCCCGGAACTGGAATTTTCACATTTCGTCAATTTAAGTTTAGCCAACTATTTTTTTTCTTTCAAATGTAAATAATGTATGTTCAAACAAAAGAACGGAAGGAGTACATGTAATGCACCTTTTATGCATCAAAATCACTAATCTCATCACAATAACACGGAATCTTCTTTTGTCTTAATATTCATTAATTATGTTGAATTCAAAGATTCCGTTCCTTCACTAGAGAACCATTCGTGCAAGTAAAAAGCTGAAACAAAAAAGAAGAAAAATGATTCGACAAAAATTAACTAATTCGATCAAATCATGGAATCGTAGTCACTTACAAGAAGTGAACTTCCTTACGCTTAGTATTCTTTTGTAGATAAAACTAAATCATTTGCTATATTTTTCCTGTTCAATGATGTTTCCCACCAATTTCATCTATTCGAATTTCTATGAAGTTTTCTGTTTTCTCCTTATAATAACAATATAATTGTCTAAGTTATAGTTAGGCATAATAGAAGAAAAATCACTTATGATGGGTGGAAGTTAAGATACGTACGGAATTTCATTTTGGACTTAAATCCAAATCATATTTGGCTGAAGTGAGAACAACGTCTAAAGACTCTAAACAACTAAATTCAAATTGACAAATAAATACAAATTTACAAAGATAATGATTAGAAAGTTGATTTACTAGTGATATATTTATTTTTGGAAAAACTGTAAAATTATCCCACATTGAAGTGGTACTTGTCCCACTACACTTTTTCATTCATTTTTTTTGTCCAATTATGATTTTATTTAATAGAAATCCGTTTGGACCCTCAGTTTTGGTTTAAAAATATTTCCAGTTCATAATTAAATTCAATTAAATAATGATAAAAAAAAGATTTCTGATATAATAATATATAAAAATAGAATATTTAAATAAAATACTAATTGGGGGAAAAATAGGGATTCTTCGTCTTCTTCGTCTTCTCCATCTCAATCTGAATCTCATTAGTCTTCTTTGTCTTCTCCGTCTGAATCTCTGAATCTCTTCTTCGTTTTTCGTCTAAATTTGTCAATCTCTCGGCAGTCTCTGTTTAAATCCATTGTCTTCTGTTTTATCCATCGTCGATTACTCCTCCCCGGAGAATGATTCACACCGCCGAGTAGTCTTCAACAGTTACATATCGACGACGCGTAATCTGAGAAATGGCAACTTGCTGCCACAAGGGACACTTCTTCTTGGGATATATAAACTCTTGTATATTCCTTGAGAAATGGATCCACAACTTATTACGCTAAACAGCAATAAAGCTTTTCCTTACATCATTCGCAACCACCGTTCGTAGTTTTAACCTAGAAATCTCTTCTCTCTTCAAAACCCCTTTGACAAATCTAATTGTTCGAGTTTCGACTCCCACAACTATGTATAAATTTAAAACTTATTATAAGGTTGGCAGAGTTTATTCTTTTTCTATCTGTTACTCTACGTTGGTTGCACGAAAGAACATGTGAATTCTTTTAAGTATAACGTTTGTATAATACAACAACCACTCACACACACACACAAAATAGCACATGAAAAATCCAAGAATTTTGAGGTAAGCATGGTAAATATTTACTTAAAAAATTTCATTCATAATAATTGAAAAATAAAAATTTTTTTTTATCAACGTTGGGGTACAACTGGCCGGCCCATTAACCTAAAATCTACATCAAGGCCTCGAATGGGAACATTTTTTTTTTTAATCTTATGTCTCTCATCTTTTGTCTGTTTTTTGTTGTCTACAATGTCTTTTAGGCAATTTTAAAAGATTGAATGGTGAAAATGATCTTTTTAACATCTATGAATTACAAACTAATGTTTAAATTGTTCATATCAATTGAAATTGATTATATAATTAAATAAAATAGAAAAAAATTATTTGCAAAAAATATCAATTTGTAATAGTCCTGAATTTGATATATCTGAATTAAAATTTAAAAATATCATAAATATTAATATAATTTGTGTATATGTCCATAAAAAAGGGAAAATATAAATTTGTAATATATTAGTATTACATACGTAAGAACAAAAAATAATTGGTAACAACTTACTTTAAATTAATTGCTGTGAAGATATAATGAGCTTTTTTTAATGAAGAAAATAATTTTTATTGTATAAAAATAAAATAATCGTTTAAAATAATATTTTTTTTTGTTTAAATAAATAATTATTTGATTTGGCAAAAAGATATCTGAAGAGAATCTTGGTAAAAGTTAGAATAAGGAGTCTTTTAAAATTTCTTTTTTGGTATCTCTTGTCTTAAAAATGTTGCCTTTTTAATTAAAAATAAAATAAGATTGATTGGCTGGATTTTATCGTTAAGACAAAAGACATAAGACATGTCCTTTCGAGGTCTAAGTATGCAGAGTGGCTCGATTCCATATGTGATGGTGCTTGACTATCTGCTCTCAGTGGACTTATGTCTTACCACTAGATTAAGGTCATTTCACAACGAAAAATGAGGTTTAAAATATGAAAAGGATTAAGAAGTTGCATTAATTGTAGAACCCAACCATAGATGTAAAAATGAATAAAAAAAGAAGCAAGAAAAATAGATCAGTTATATAGTAAATGATAGAAAATCGCCTCAAAAAAAAAAAAAAAAAAAAACTAAAAACCTCCCATTTTCCTCCGCCGCCGGTGAATAGTAAATTTTGCAAATCTTGATCTGGCTCCGGCGACCGGCGGCTCCCTCAGCGTTGGTGCCGGATCCGTTGTTTGCTTTAATTTTCCGCTTTAGTGTTATTCTGATCCGATTTTGTCGAAGGTTTAAGTTGATTAGTTTTGAGATTGTGGTTCTGGATCGGTGAAGCTCGTGGGTTCATCTTGTCTGGGTTTGGGCTGTTTAGGATGTGCTGTGGTTATCCTCTATTCCTAGCCGTCCTCTCGAGCCAGCATCTGAATCTATTGTCGAGCGATGGTGACTGAGTTTGGTCTTCAAAGTTGTGAATTTCCTTGGCCTCGACGCTGGATTTAGTGGTGGTCTCAACCGGGTTCGTGGTCTCGTCTCTGGATCCGGTTGAGTCGTCTCTGTTTGTCGATTTGGTATCTTATATCCTAACCATCTTTTGTCTTCTTCTTTGGTCAGTTCATCAATATTAGATATAGGCTTCCTTTGCCTTTGGGTATTTAAAGCTATGTGGTTTAGTGGAAGGTCCGATGCTTGTTTAGGTCAGTTGTTTGAGCTGGGTTTGACCCATCCTTTGTCTACTATCTGCTTGTTTGTTTCGTCTCTCCTAATCGGCGCACAATTGGTATTTTGGTGTTGTTAGGGTCTGAGTGGTTATAAGTGTGATTATTGTTTGTTGAAGTTGTTGTTTTAGAGGTTTTTTCCCTCTCCCAGGTGGTTAGTGTCCTTTCTTTCTGCTATTCGAATAACTCTTCTGCCGGTTTTTACCATTAGCGTGTCGTAGTGTATTGGGTTGGTATTTGTATGAAGTTGCTAGGATTATATGGAATGCTAGGTTTGGTTGCTGGTGAACTCTTGTTCCGGGGTTTTTGGGTTTGATCATGCTTTGTCTGTGAATTTGTCTTGGGTTATTGGATCTCTTGAGTTCGTATGCAGTTCCCGCTTCCCCATTATCTTTGATGAGTTGCGAGGATCCTGATATATCATGATTTTTATGGTTTTTAGCTATGATATAAGTCTGTTTATCTAGAGTCTTTTCCATGTTTTTGAGTCTTTTGGTGTTTGTATTAGGTAAAAGAACGTTTGGACTTAATTGGTGTTTACTGGAGCTTTATGGAGCATTGCGGAATGAGTAGACAAAGTCACAAGTTCGGAGTGAAAATTTGAAGACTCTGCCCATGCCGACTTTTGTACTTATAAATACTTATTTTGAGCCATTGATTAGGCTTATGCTTTATTTTACTTAGAGATTTTTATACTAGGGATTTATTATTCATGTCTATGTCTGAGTAATTTCCTAGTTAGGTTTTAGGGCTTTTCAAAGGTTTAATGAAGAGTTATAGAGTTTAATTACTTATGGGATTTGCATCATATTTATATTCTTCAACTTGATTGCATTAACTCTGATTTAGTGCTGAATTGGATATATTAGGTTATTTAGTAGATGCGACAGCATTATTGAATAACTAGAACTGAATCATAGGTGGGCAAAATAACTATTCGCAAAGGAATTTGGTTTAGGTATTTTGTGAACAATCGAACATGATTTTATTGTTTGTTTAGATCAATTTGATTTCGCAACGATATTTGGTTGTCTAGGGTTAAACATAGATAATATTCGCAACGACAGTTTATTTATTTTACATTAGTGTTTCGAGTTCTAGATTTGCACTTCATCAATCCCAATAGTAATTTTATCCGCAACTTGGATTTATTCCTGCGAATTTTCTAAGGCTTAGCGCTTCTCTTTTATTGAATTTAAAGTTTACTATCATCCTGATTTACTTTCCTGCAATTTATTTTACAACTTATTCTGCTTAGTTTAATCCGAAAGTTTAAATCTATTGTGCTTAATTGATTCCATGTGGATTCGATACCCCAAATGCTATAATTGATCTCTTGTTTGAAAGAGTGGTTCGAAGGGAAATTTGACCCTATCAGATCCTTCTGGTTGCATGGTTTTAAGCTCTTGGTGGCTGGTTGCAGGTTTGACGAATGGATTGGCTAGAGTTTGAAAAGGATGGTTTGCCTATGTAGAATGGTTGTAATATGCATTCTAGATATGTTCTTGTTTGGTTCTGGTTGTTTTATTGTCTTAATTCAACCATGGATCCATGTTGTAATCCAAACTTGTTTTTAATGCTTTATATAAAATGAGATGATAAAAAAAAAAAAATATATATATATATAGTAAATGACTGACGACAAAAAAAATATATATATATAGTAAATGACCAATTTGTGAATTTTTAAAGGACCCAAATATTTAATGTGACCGGACTTGTAGCGTTGACAATAAGATATTAACCAATTTTAATTTGACATCGATTTAGTATTTTAATGTTAACTTTTTTTTAAATGATTATATATGTTTCTTCCAGCTCATAATCCTACTCTTTTTTTTTGGGTCTGAAAATAACTTTATTTTACGTTTTACAAACATCAACAGATTGAAGGTTTTGAATTGTGACGATCTGCACCGTCCCGTCCCGCACTAAACAGTTCCAAAAATCGATACTTATATATGTATCTAACAAAAATCTATATTTATATATGTACATATTCTCTCCGTTTGTTTTTAAATGATGTTTTAGGAGTTATTTTATGTTTACAAATAAGTGATGTTCTCACTTATTAATGCATAATTAATCGACTTTTTAGTATTTTTTACTCTTGAAATTGTGCAGATTGATTTTTTATTGGTTGAAATTTCTTGGATAAATAAAACGTAATGTTTTAATTAAAAAAAAAGAGATAAATTTAGTGATTTCTTAATAGGATTGTAGAAACCTTAAACATCAGTAAAAAACAAACGGAGGGAGTATATATTTTGTTACTATTTGTCCTGTACCACACATGTTCCGCCCCGCACTGCACTGTCTCCATTCGAAGCCTCAAGATAATGGGGCTAGTTTAACAAAAGAATATGTCAGCTGATTGATTGAACGTGGAACAAAATGAAATGAATTGAAAATAGAGGTAAACGAATATATATCCTGAAGAATTTCCAACAACCTTGTTGATCTCTTTTCTTGATCGATTAGATTTACCAACACCTTGTAATCTGAGTGCACTAGCAAAGGTTCCAGTAAACCCAACCTTTGGGTCTTTGAAGTTGTTCGCTAACATTAATGGTCAAGTTCGGGTTCGGTCTGAATTAAACAGGGGCTAAGTCCCACATTTTACATGTGAAAGGACATATGCGGATGACATGTAAGATGCTCTCAAGTTTCGTGACGACACAAAAATCAGTCGTGACTCTTATGTGACCAATTTGTGACGACACAAAAATCAGTCGCAAAACAGTCGCCAATTTGTGACTGATCAACTTCGTCATAAAAACGTAACAAATTAGCGACGAATTTGAGACATACATTCCTTGGTTTTCATGTAGTCACAGAGTAGTCACAAATTACAGACTAATTAGCGACGGATAAAGTGGTCACAAATTTACGACTATTTTTTTACCATCAAAGCCGTCACAGATTAGTGACTACCATAAGAGCGTAACAAATGTTTAAATGTAGGTAACAACATTTTTTTAAAAATTGGTAGTGAAGAATTTGTGACTTTTTAGTGACCATATAGGGTTTAGGGTTTCAAAATAACAAATTTTAAAAAATTTGGTAGTGACGAATTTGTGACTCTTTAGTGACTATATAGGGTTTAGGGTTTCAAATTCTCAAACCTTATACTAACATCACAAAATAGTCACAAATTTACCACTACTTTGCGACACATTTGCGACGCACAAGTAAATCTGTGACTGATTAGTGACTACTTTGCCACACCATTTTACATTACTACACATTAAAACTGAAAATATATGCTTCTATGAATCATAGTTTGTATTTAGCTTGTGCTAAGCTCATTGACAAGTAGCTAAGATGTGGTTGTAGTGAGTATATCAATTTGAAAAAAAAAAAAAATTTGTGAGAACCAACATTTCATATACTTTAGGTTATAACACTTAAAATTTTTAAGGTAAGATTATGTAAAGTTGATGTTTTTCTAAATTAGCTTTGTTAGTGGTGGTATAATGGGTATATCATTTTATTTAGGGTATATGGTTTAGGGAAATAGTAGAGAAACAAGTTTTGAGTCTAAATATTTAGGGTTTGGGGATTTCATTTGTGACACCCTCTAAAGTGTCACAAATTAGTCATAAATTAAAGACTACTTTGAGACGTTTTAGTGACTAATTTTTTCTGCGTATATAATTTGGGATTTCAAAATATTTGGGTAAAATTATGAAAATTTTCGACTGAAACTTTCCCCCTAAAATTTTTTTTTGGACTACTAATTCCCAAAAATATATGATTAGGGTTTCATTCATCCAAAACCCAAACTTCTTAACTCTTTCTCGGGACTCATGCGATTTGCATCATCTCGACTTTCTCTTCAATTCAACGAGTGAATCCTCTGTTCTTTCTTCTCTTTCTATCTCTTTCGATCTCTCTGTTCATCAATCTTCCTCTCTTCATCAAAGTTTCAATTTCACCTTCCTCTTTTCATCAAAGTTTCGGTCTCTCTGTTGTTCATCAACGAGGAACCCTAATTTTTTGTCTTGGATTCTTGTAATTCAATCGGAGGGTTTCTGGAAGAATCAACATCAGGTTGGGTTAATCTTTGGGAAAAATCCTTTGCGTAGTTCGGATTTGGACGCTGACTCGGCCTCACACATCTCATTATGTCGGACGGTGAAGGAATCGACGGATTTCGCCATTTGCTCTGCTCGTTCCCTCCGTGAAAACTCTACGGTAGAGCTTCTCTTTTTGACTAAAATTCCCTGACTTTGGGGTTTTAATTAATCCATTTAAAAGTGAATTTCACTTCTCTCTTCTCCAAAAATCGATTCTTTTTTAATTTCGCTTGGATTTTGATTTGTAGGGTTTTTTGTTTGATCAAGCTCCTTTTTTTTGGGTTTTTGGGTCTTCTCGTTTTACTGGGTTTGTAGAAATGGATTTTTATTATGTAAAAGTGATGGAGGATTGGCAATCGAAGAAATCTAACGAGAATGATTTTAAAAAGAAGAGGAACACGAAGAAGAAGAAGAATAAGAGCAATGTCAGAAACAGTGAAGGTGAAGAAGAAGAAGAATCAAATGGGTGTTGGGTCAAATTTAGGGTTATGGTTTGTTGTGACGTTCATAGCCCTCCTAGTCTATCTACAACCACTGGTATGTCTTCTTCTTCTTCTCTCTTGTCCATTTTGTTCTGCCATTTGAGCTCAAGATAGGATTTTTAATGCCGTTAAGGAAAAATCCTTCTTTTCTCATGAAACCTTGTAAATTTCTCAAGAATTTTGCTTCCAATTTTCACTGGACTTATGTTTCTAATAGAGTCTCTAACTCTCAGTTCCGATCTATATAGGTTAATCTTTCTCTCTTTTTCACCAACACCTCTGGTTTTAAATTCTTTAGCAACAAATTTCAGGATTCACAATTCAACATCTTTCGCTTATTGTGAAATCATAGCACTATAGCTTATTGGCTCTGAATCGTGGTCTCTCATGGGGTTCTGGTTTTGTTTCATCTATTCATATGGAAGCTTCAATAATGGACGGGAAAACAAAAAGATGTGGAGCGGTCTTGTCAATAAACTTCCTGGTAACATTCTTGTTCACTATATTATATTACAAAACCCACAAATACCATAACTTTGATTACCTTGAAACATTGGTTTTTGCTGCTATTGATGCAGGGATGGTTGAGGCTTTGACAGCTAAAGTCACTGCTTGGGAAGATGAAAGAGGCAATGAATTCTTATACGATGGTGTAAGTGTTTTTACTGATCAATGACTTTATTATGCATACTTACAAATCAACATCTTATACACAAAAACACACTCCATTCTTCAGGTTCGGTCGGGGCCTTGCAGGTTTTGGAGAGGGATTTAGCTATTTTTGGATTCTTCATTGCCTTAGGCTGGAGCACATAGTCCCTTTTAGTTGCAAATGGTTTTAATTTTTTGGAGAATCCTTTGGAAGAACTTGTTAGGTAACTTTCACTTTTTCACCCTCTTTCTATTCCCACTAACTTTTGTAAATTTGTGTGTTGCTTATCACACTCTTGAATTATTCTCTTTAACGTCTAGGCACTTTCTTTCTTAATGTCTAGGCACAAGAGTTTAATTTGGTGCAAGGAAGAATTGAGGATATCAATGTAAGATGAGGCCCTTGTGAGGTTAGAAAGTCTGCTACAGGAGTTGTATATATCAAACTTAGTTATGAATTCTCCAGTTTCCTCCAACACTTACTCCTCTCACTCTTATCACTTTATTTTTTAACACACAATTTATGAGTTGTAATACTTTGTCTTTTGGTACTTTAAACCTTTTGCAAGCATTTGGAACTTGAAATGCTTGATTATGTGTATTATGGTTTTTGTTTCATGTTTAATAGCTTCTTCTTTACATTTGAGCATTCATAACTAAATAACAATCAGAATTTAGTAGCTAAATTGACACTCAAATGAGACTGATAAGTGATTAATAAAACAAACATTTCAAAAAAAGCGTCGCAAATCAGAGGCTAATCAGAAGCAAATTTACGACTACTTTGCGACTACAAATGAATTAAACCTAGTACAAAGGCGTCACTTATTAGTCGCAAATTAATGACTACAATATTCGTCGCTAATTAACGACTACATGAACCGACACAGATTCGTCACAAAATTATGACTAATACATGGTGTCACAATTGTAGGGGTCGGATTCCACCCCTGCGAGATCGATGCAACGAGAAGAAGAATTTTGCCAAGTCCAGAAGAAATCCTAAACAGGCTTTCAAGGGCCCAATTTGTAATTAGGCCTATAATAGAATTAAATCCATATTTAAAATGGGTTTAATTAAATTATGGGCTTAAAAGCTATTTTATGGCTTAATGGGCCAAACCCAAATCTAGTACTTAGACCTAGAATTATTTAGCTATATATAGCTCATTGTATTCACCCAGAAAGGGGTTCAGAACTTTTCAGACAACAACATCAATAAAGCTTTCTTAACAGCTACTGCAACAATCTCTACATTTTCTGCATTGTGATTCACTCAGAAGTCTCGCACCTCTCCTACAACCCTTACAAATTCAATTGTGTGAGTTACGACTCCTACAATTTGGCGCCGACTAAGGGGACACGTGAGACATTCTTACTCATAAGAATCACAGCGTAAGTTACATCAGCGAAGGTGACAAGCAGCGCAACATAGATCGCACCAGCGGCGACCAGCAGCGCAACGTCGACATATCCAGCAATGCAGCACAACATGGATCGTACTAGCGGCGACGAGGAGCGCAACGTCGACTGCAGTAGCGGTAACCTGCAACGTAACATGGATCGCATCAGCGGCGATCAGGAGCACAAACGTCGACAGCAGCAACGGTGGCCATCAATGCAACATCGACAGCAGCAGCGATAAACATTAGCGCAACATGGATTGCACCAGCAGCGACCAGGAGCGCAACATCAACAGAGCAGTGGCGACCATGAGCGCATCTCCACAGAATCAGCGGCGATCAGCAATATAACATCAACAACACTGTCAGTGACTAGCAGTGCAACATGGATCGTACTAGCAGAAACCAACAGTCAAATGTTACAGCGACTACTGCGCAGAAACCTAGGGTCGAGCGCACTACAAAGAACGCACATACTAGGATCATAGCGAGTAGAGTTGAATGAGGCAGCGCTAACACAAAGCAGGAACACTACTCTCTCAAACAGATCGTCGCTCCTGTCTCAAGCATATGTTTGCTCCTCTCGTAAACGGGTCGTCGCTTCTATCTCAAGCAGATCTTCGCTCTTCTCGCAAATGGATCGTCGGTACTCTGGCAAAGAGATCATCGCTCCTCTCGCAAATGGATCATCGCTCCTCTCGCAAACAGATCATTGGTCTTCTCCGAAACAAAACTTTGCTCATCTCTCACACGCATCGTTCCTTCTCTCACAAATGAATCGTTGCTCTTCTCCCAAGTAAAAATGACGCTCTTCTCTCAAGCAAATCGTCGCTCTTCTCTCGCATGCCTAGTCGTTTCTCGCATGAACGTATCATCGCTCTTGTCTCAAGCAGATCTTTACTCCTCTCACAAACGGATTGTTGCTACTCTCACAAACAGACTTACCGACTCTTCTAATTCGCTACTTGACACATGCGCTTAACGTTCGACCTGAACAGAGACATCACTTACATCCTCTATGGATCATTCTAAGTTCTACCTTACCGAACATATCACTTACATCCTCTATGGATAATTCAAAGTCTTACCTAAATGGACATATCACTTACATCCTTAACGGATTATTCAAAGTCCTACCTAAACGGACATATCAATTACATCCTTAACAGATTATTCGAAGTCCTACCTAAACAGACATATCTATTAATTGAATTTCTCACGAAAATCAAATAAAGCAAACTTATCTGAAACAGTTTCGCTTGAAAAACCTAAGTCTTAACAAAAGCAGACTTTTTTCAAATCAATTTGCAGTGACATCCCCTGTGGATAACAAAATTCTTCTCAAAATCAGACATAACACCTCGCTGCTGGCCACAGCGACGGTCTACTTCACAAGCTTCAGATCTGACTATTACAATCTTAGCAGGATTAAACAACGCGCTATACAAATGTATTATGTTCATTACAGGAGCGTGTGCGTTAGAGGAAAACGTATGTGTAAACCCAAATGTTCATTTCAAAATCCAACAGACAAAAACGTTGGTTCGATCGCTAAAAGTGATCATCATAGGAGCGGACGTGTTCTCGGGAACACATCCGTAAACCCAAATGTTCACTCTAAACCCAACTCACTGAATCGTTGGTTGTAACGCGATAAAATGTTCATTACGGGAGCAGGTATGTTAGAGGAAAACACATCTGTAAACCCAAATGTTCATGTCTAAACCAACCTAACATAAGCGTTGGTACCTTCTATGAAGAATGTTCACTTCTGGAGCAGATATGTTGAAAGTAATGTAGCTGTAAACCAGAGTATTTATTAAAAAACCCAACTAACATAAGCGTTGGTACCTTCTATGAACAATATTCACTTCTGGAGCAGACATGTTGAAAGTAATGTAGCTGTAAACCATAATGTTTATTAAAAAACCCAACTATCTGAAGCATTGGTCTTAAACACAAAGAATCACATTCAATCTTTTAGAGCAAAATTGTTAAGTGATGACATTTTTTGTAAACCAAAGTTGTCTAACACCACCAGCAGGAGCGCCCAACTAACCAGTTGAAACTTCAGTTGCGCCAGCTCACAAACCTCCAAGGATCTCTTCAAGCTCGCTGACTTGTTTCTGAAACACTTCGTGTACATGCGACAGACCCGCCTCATGATTCTTCGAACCAGCAATGCGTCACTCTCTTAATCTCATTTCTTCCTTATTCATCCCCTTTTTAAGGAGAGGGGCAGCTGAACCCATCCGAAAATGAGCTGTCTACGTACCCTTTGCAGGGATCAAGCCGCCTCGTAGTTCAAGTGAGTAACACGCGTCATGCTCCCTTAAGGCACACAGTCGCTCCACTCACGCAGGTAATCCCTCCTCTCAGGCAGGCAGTTGCTCCTATCTTCAGCAGGCAGCTGCTCCTATCTTCAGCAGGCAGTCAATCCTCTCAGGCCGGCAGTCACTACTATCTCCAGCAGGTAGTCGCTCCTCTCAAGCAGACAGTTGCTCCTATCTTCAGCAGGCACTTGTTCCTATCATCAGCAGGCAGTCGCTCCTCTCACGCAGGCAGTTGCTCCTATCTTCAGCAAGCACTTGTTCCTATCTTCAGCAGGCACTTGTTCCTATCTTCAGCAGGCAGTCGTTCCTCTCACGCAGGCAGTCGCTCCTCTCACGGATCGTCGCTCTTATCTCCAGCATGCACTCGTTTTTCTCAAGCAAAATCGCGCTCCTCTCAAGTAGGTTGACGCCCCTCTCAAGCAGACTTGCACTCCTTTCAAATGGGCTAACGCTCCTCTCAAGCAGGAACTCGCTCTTTTCACGAATCATCGTTCTTATCTCAAGAAGGAGGTCTCTTACTTGAACATCTTCAATGTGGAAATGTCGTCAACGCTTGAAGACACGACGGTGAGCGGGTCATGACGACTTGCGGCGACGGTAAAGACACGATGGTGAGCGGATCACGACGACTTGCGGTGACAGTGAAGACGCGACGGTGAGCAGATCACGACGACTTGCGGAGACAGTAAAGACACGACGGTGAGCGGATCATGACGACTTGCGGCGACAGTGAAGACCCGACGGTGAGCGGATCATGACGACTTGCGGCAACAGTAAAGACACGACAGTGAGCGGATCACAACGACTTGCGGCGACAGTGAAGACCCGACGGTGAGCGGATCATGACGACTTGCGGCAACAGTGAAGATCTTCACGCCACCGCGTGAAGATCGACGACTGGATTTCGATCTTTAGATGGTGTACGATCTGAGTTTTGTACGAACTCTGGAACTGCAAGACAATAAGCGAAATCAAAAGTCAAATCGCAATTCTCCGAAGTCATTCTATTCAAATTACGCCATTACTACGATGACCAGTTCACCAAGGAATCAAAATCGGAATCTTCCGATTTAGAGTAAACCAGGATTTAAAATCAGATTGAACTGGTTTGACTTAAACCAAAAGTCAAAATTCAAATCCACTGGTTGAACCAAAACCACCCTGTTCAAGACTGAACCAACAAACCAGTCTGGTCAAAGTTGACCAATTTTGACCCAAGAATTCAAGATCTTGGCCGACACTCTCGATCGTGTTACCACCGGAGCTCTTACTTGCCGGAATCGGGGCTTCACCTTCCCCGTCACCCGAACTCGCCTGGAGCCGGAGTTTTCTCGCTGTCACCGGAGCTCGCCATCGCCGAAGTTTCCCGCTGCCAAGACCGAAGCTCTTTTCACCGTCGAACCAGAACCGGAGCTCTCGCAAGCGACCACGAACTTGAGCCTCGCCGTCGACGGTTCAGACGATCCTCCTCCTGTGGCGGCCGATCTATCCTCCGGAGACAGATCCGCGGAGCTCCTTCTCCAAACAGCCTCCACCGGAGCTCTTTCTCCAAGCTCCCATCGTCGAGGGGATCCCGCCGTCGAGCAGGTCTCCAAGCTCCCATCATCGAGCAGATCCGAGCAGATCCCGCCGTCGAGCAGATCCGAGAAGAGCCCCGGCGACGACTCCTTGCTCCCAAAGCTCCGGCGACGAACTTCGGCGACGACTCCAAGATCTCGAAGCTCCGGCGACAGATTCCGGCGATGGCGAGGGAAGAACAGATCGGGGAGATGACCGGAGAAGAAGCAGAAGAGACAAAAAAAAATCACTACGAGACAAAAAAAAATCACTACAAGACAAAAAAAATAATATATTTTTACCTAGATTTCTTTTACTTCAGGAAAAGAGGCACGGTAAAATTTACACTGCCAAGGAGGCCTATTTATACTTGGGATTTCTTAGAATCCCTAGATTTTTAGGAAATATTCCAGAAGATTTTCTGGAAATATTCCAGATTTTCTTCTAACGGGTTTTTAAGTTCAACAAGCAAAGCCTATCAGTCTCATCAGCCCACTTGGCTCATTGTTAATAAGAGAAGTCAGTTAGGAAAACACGGTAGCATCGGCTCAACGAGGAATATCTGAAACTTCCCGAGTTCGATGACAAGACGTCAACGCCTGGCTACTCCACGGTCCATCACATCAATCTCAAACTTCAACAGCTTATACCTTGGTATCATCTAACTCGATACTACCAAGCTGGGGGGCTAACTAACTGTAAAGGTTGGATTTCACCCCTATGAGATTGATGTAACGACAAAAACAACTTAAATATTCGACCTCGGCGACGAAGCAAGTCAAATCTCATCTGAATTTCAAGTTCGCCGACTTATCTATCTTGACAATGTCTCAAAACACATTAGCACATTCTCGCTAAAGAGCACATCTTCGTCATCTTAGGAGACGCTATCATTCCAGAACAAGATGAAGGTATCAGAAACCCGTCCGCCGAGCAGAACATTAACTGAAACATGGAGCTCGACGACGTCAACAATAATCTCCATCGCCAAACTGAACATTAACTGAAACATGGGAGCTCGACGACATCTATAATAATCTCCATTGGTTGATTACAAAAGCTGAACATTAACTCAACCATGGGAGCTCGCCGACAATGATAAATTCTCTATTGACCGAGCTGAACATTGACTGAAACATGGGAGCTCGGAAAAACAAAAACTTTTGAAGAAAGTAAACTACAACGAGTTGAATCATACCCGCCGAGTTGAACATTCACAGAACATGGGAACACAGCGGCAATAACTATAACTCCAGTGAGAAGTGTGTGACTTGTGCTCTTTTTCCCTTGATTGGGTTTTTCCCACAGGGTTTTCTAGACAAGGTTTTTACCGAGGCTTGCTCACACACTTACACGCTTTCCTCATTGATGATAAGCTATTCCAAAACACGAGTCTCTGCCGAGCTAAGCGTTTACAGGAACACGTCGAACTCGACAACATTTACAAATCGATGGAACAAAGCTTTACGATTTCATCTCGTCAAAACATATCTTGGAGGGTAATGGCAACGTCGGCGAAGCATCTCCTTGAAGCATCGACCTCACTTGCGACTTCTTCAACCTTGACACTATCATACTTGACACTGCCAAGCTGGGGGCTAACTGTAGGGGTCGGATTCCACCCCTGCGAGATCGATGCAACGAGAAGAAGAATTTTGCCAAGTCCAGAAGAAATCCTAAACAGGCTTTCAAGTGCCCAATTTGTAATTAGGCCTATAATAGAATTAAATCCATATTTAAAATGGGTTTAATTAAATTATGGGCTTAAAAGCTATTTTATGGCTTAATGAGCCAAGCCCAAATCTAGTACTTAGACCTAGAATTATTTAGCTATATATAGCTCATTGTATTCACCCAGAAAGGGGTTCAGAACTTTTCAGACAACAACATCAATAAAGCTTTCTTAACAGCTACTGCAACAATCTCTACATTTTCTGCATTGTGATTCACTCAGAAGTTTCGCACCTCTCCTACAACCCTTACAAATTCAATTGTGTGAGTTACGACTCCTACAACAATTCAATCGCTTATTTGCCACGTCTTCGAGGAGCTTCATATCACTCACAAATTAGCGACTGAAATAATGTAGTCACAAAATCGTCGCTAATTTCCGACTGATTAGCGACGTCGAAAATTAGCGACGGCATTTTTGCGATGACCTGTTTTCGTCGCTAATGTCTCATTTGTGACGAATTTGTGACTCTTCTGGGAGTGGCAAATGACATGTTTTCTTGTAGTGAAGGTATGTAGATCAATTCATTCATCGCAAATTAGTTTTCAGTGGGAATTTCAAAACACTTTACATTCACCCAAAATGCCGTGACTTCAGCCACTCGAACTCCTACCAGAAAAGGTCTAATAGCCGATTTCCATAGAAATGTCGACAACTATGGCCTACAGGGAGGTACAAATTGCCAAGTTTTTATGTGTGTATGCCAATTCTTGAATGGTGAGAGGGGGATTACGTGACCCGGATCTTGATCATGATCATGGATCAGAAGACTAATTAGAAAAATTCTTATGTTTGTTGACCTCTTGATCACTCACATCACATGCAAGTGCTTATTGTACCGTACGTTTAGCAAGTTGAATATGGACTCATCCATATCGACTTGGTAAGACCTAATAGGATTTTAATTATCATGACCTTGACAACGAATTAAGCAAAAAAAAAGCACACATATGATTTATAAATGGTTCATCTTAAACGTGAAAGCACCGCTGCGTTTCAGCCGATGCGAATTTCATTATTGATTAAAAAAAAACTGAATGGTCTTAGAAATTTAATCTTTTCTTAAGTAACTCTCTTTTCTTCTAATCTTTGATTTACTTCTAAGAGAAAAAGCTACGAGTATTTATAGGAAAGAATCGTAGTTCCAAAAAATATGTTAGAATACTTGCAACAAAAAACTACTTAAAACTCTTTCAGATTTTTCTTCATAAAAGACAAACATTTACTCACAATTGTAAAATCGGTCCAAATGATCTAAGAGTTAAACAAAAATTTAGCGCTACAAAATCGTCTTAACTAAATGTTCTTATTTCACCCCAACATCATGACAGTATAACGGTTAATTCTCCCAAGCGAGATACAAATAGTTAAACGGTTAAAACCCACCAGCTAAAAACTTACTCAATACACAAAAAGTACTCGAGTTAACTAAGTCAATACACAAAAGTACAAAAAAAATCTTCCAGGACGAAGTCCAATTTACATAGTGAATGACCAATATGATTATAATAAGGAAAACCAATCCTATTTTTTGAATATTTTAAAGACCATTTTTCTAAAGAAGACGAAGACCCAGCTCCATAAATCTCACATTTTTACGAACTGGGTTCTCTTCTCAAAACATCATCTCCCTCAAACCCTCTTCGAATCTCAAACTCAGACCAATGGCTTTTTTCACTAAACTAATGGGTTATTCCATACTCGATACGCCATTGGACGAGTTCAAAAACCTTTACAAAATCGACAAGAAAAAGGTACTTGGTTCAGGTGGTTTCGGTACAACCTACATCTGCAAGGAGCTTTCAACAGACAAGGATTATGCCTGCAAATCCATACCAAAGAAGAAGCTGAAAACCGAGCACTGAGAGAATCCGTGAAGACAGAGATTCGCATAATGGAACACGTTTCAGGACACACCAACATCGTACAGATCAAGGGCTGTTACGAGGACAAGACATACGTACACATCGTGATGGAGTTGTGTAAGGGTGGTGAGCTTTTTGACCGGATCAAGGACAAAGAATACTCGGAGAATGATGCTGCTAAAATCTTCTGGTCCATTATGGATGCTGTTGATAATTTCCATTCTTTGGATGTGATTCATCGGGATGAGAAGTCGCTGGTTCAAGTGACACTTGGGAGCGGACCATTTATAATGCTCTAGAGGAGATGTACTAGTGTAGGCCCATAAGAGCATGATTATGGGTAGTAATTTGGAGGGTTTTTAACTCAAAAAAATTAATAAAAAAAACCAAAAAGTTGGAGAGAGAATGAGATGAGGTTCTAAAATTGGAAATTTGAGAAACTCTATTGAATTTTTTTAGAAATTTATTTAGTATGTGTGCATATTTGATTGGTTGATATTTCTTTTTGTAATTAAAATTTTTAAAAATTAAAGAGATTAGTTAAAATAATATATTTGAGAAACTCCATAAGTTTACTACCTATAATCATGCTCTAACCTCTTATTATTTAAAAATACTTTAGAGGAATTCTAGTTGATGTTTTAAATAAGTTTGTAAATATTTGATTAGTTTTAGTTAGTTATAATTCTCATATTCATATTTCCAACAATTACAGGAACAGAATTGAAGGAACGAATCGAAAGTAAATACTATGTTGCTCCTGAGGTGTTACGAGGGGAAAGCTACGGAAAAGAGATTGATATTTGGAGTGCAGGTGTTATACTATACATGCTACTCTGCGGAAAACCTCCATTCGCTGGTAAAGAAGCTTAAGCTAACTCAGTACCTTGAACATTCTTCTTCTTCTATGTTATGTTCTATTGTTATTGTATGTTATGTTTTATTGTAGATCATCATGAGATTAACGGTGGCAAAACAATTGATTTTTGGAGCCAACCATGGGGTGGTATATCTCCTAAGGCAAAAAATCTTATCCAGAAGATGCTCGAAAGAGACCAAGAGCAACGAATCTCTGCTAAAGATGTTCTTGGTAAGCCTCTTTATTTGTTATTCGAAAAAAATCAAAATTTAGTATTCTATATTAGAAGACATGATTTGTTAAAATGTAGAAGAGTTTCAAAAATTAGGAATTTATAGTTGTCTCTAACTAAAGCAATCCTTGTGATTTACAGAACATCCATGGATCACAACCAAAGCTCCGGATCAGCCTCTTAATAATATTGTCTTATCACGTTTGAAGCAATTCCAAGCTATGAACAATCTTAAGAAGCTAGCTCTTAAGGTACGAGTAATAGCCAAAAATATTATGGAATTATCGTTCTTTGTTACGAGTTGTGTACTTTTATCAATTGAAAGATCTCATATCTACTGCTACCTGAACTTTGGGTTGTGATTTGTGTGTTTTGGTTTGAAGGTTATCGCGGAGAGTCTATCGGAAGAGGAAATCAAAGATCTTAAGACCATATTTGTAGGGGTCAAATCTCCCCTAGAAGAATCGATAAGCCTAAAACGACGTCATATACGCCAAACCGGCCCAACGGTCAAAGCCCAGAAGACAGAGGCCCATCAACGGCCCATCACTGTTTGTCTCAACCAAATTGTATTTCTCTATAAATAAGCATGTACCCCCCCCCCCCCCCCCCCCCCCCCCCCCCCCTCTGATCTGATAAATAAGAACTTCTAAGAAGCCTAATTCTATCTAATTCACTCTAAGTGTTTCAAACCCTAAAGAAGCTCTTTTTCGTAGAATCTTCACAATTTCTATTGTGTGATTTTCCAGCACGCACAATTTGGTGCTAGAAGGAGGGGGATCCGATTTTTCTAAATGATAATAAGACAAATAATAGCTCTGATCTTGATAAATAAGAACTTCTAAGAACCCTAATTCTATCTAATTCACTCTAAGTGTTTGAAACCCTAAAGAAGCTATTTTTCGTAGAATCTTCACAATTTCTATTGTGTGATTTTCCAGCACGCACAATTTGGCGCTAGAAGGAGGGGGTCGACTCGCAACACTAGCTTCATACACGAAACAAACACTTAGACGAACTCGCCAAGATGTCAATAACGAACCCGCAATCTCCAGCGACCGAAGGTGGTTCAGATCTAAGGGAGCTCGCTGAGAGTGGGCAAGCAAGCGTAAACAGCCAGTCCGCTTTGGAGAAGGAAAAACATCAGAGAGGGAGACAGCAGCTCGCCTCGCAGTCTAGAAGCTCGCTTCGTCGCCTGGCGCTCCTCGTCTTGACGTCTGGTAGCAAGCCTCGCTGTCTGGAAGCTCGCTTCGTCGCCTGGCGCTCCTCGCCTCATCGACTGGCTCTGTGCCTCCCAGTCTAGAAGCTCGCCTCGTCGCCTGGCACTTCTCGTCTCATCGCTTGACTAGCTCCTCGCATCGCTGTCCAGCAGCTCGCCATCAGCCTTGGAAAATTGTCAAAGTGCTCGGCTCGGCAAAAAACTGCACAAGACCCGAAGCCCACTCACCAACCTCGCCAATCTTCATCTCAGCGTTAATGTGCCAAAGAGTTTCATCTCGCTCCATTTTGTCGTAATCCATTTCGTCGTCACTTCGGGACCTCGCTGCGTCAAAAAGACTTGGTCTCAATGTCACTTTGTCAATTAGGAGCAGCAAGACAAATCATTTTAACCTCGCGGCTAAATTTGATCTACGCTCTTTGCCGACCTCGAAGAAGAGTTGAGACTCAAGTCAAGATTCAAATTATCTCGCTCGAATCAATTACAAAATCAAGAGAGCACCTCGCCAACATCCCCTTGTAATTGGACATCTTCGACATTCTCCCCAGTGATTCCCACGAGCAACGAGGCTGGAATCGACATCTCCGGACAAGCTCGCTGCTCGCAGATTTAATTCAAAACAATCTACCACTTCGGAAGCTTCTCACAAATTGATCTGGGTCTAGTCCCACGATTTAGTCAAGCTTGTGAGGTAAAATTGAGATCCGACGAGCTCTGCGAGGTGTTTGTGGTGACGTCGAACGCGCAAGTTGACTTGTGTGATTCGGCGAAGCAGAGGAGCTCGACTCGGCGAGGTAAAGCTTCATTTGTAGAGGCGAATGAGCTCGGCGTGAAGTCCTTCGCTTGGGCGAGGTGCTCGTGCCATGCTTGCGAGATCGATTAGAAGCAAATCGGCCTCCCAGCAACTTAATGTCAAACCAATTCAGTGAAGCTCACAAGATCGCCAAGTCACCTCATCACCTTGCCAAGCTCAATGGTGCTCTCGTCTTGATGAGCTTTCTATTAAAATCACCTCACGAGACCTCGCTGTTGTTTCTTTGAGTCACCACAGCTACTTCGCCTTCGAGTTGGATCGAGGATGCGAGCTCCTCTGCTTCCAATCCATCTCGCCGAGCTCGACCACATAGTCGCAACTCCTTTACTACGAATCAACCTCGCTGACCTCGCCATCTCGCGAAAGCTCGCAGTAGCACACGTCATCTCGCGACAGCTCGCAGTAGCTCTCGTCACCCAGCTAGCTCGCATAATCTCTCTCTACCTTGCAATCTTTAAAATTCAATATTGTAGCTCCGCGACTCGACTGAGTCAACTCGCTAAACTCGCTGCTATCTCTTTCTTTTCATTTCGCAGAGAATGTCATACAAGATACGAGCTACCAGCCTCACCAAATCAACAATGCTAGCAAGTTTTTGCAACACAACTTCGTCTCAGCTTTGTGAGCTCGCGGCCTCGCAGCGTCTCGCCGACCACGATCGTTACTCGAGGTAATAAGAACTACGAATGGCTTGATCCCTTTCGAGGATACGTAGGCAACCTTTTCATAAGGCGCAACTATAAAATCTATTTTTTCTTTTATTATCGAGTTTAACTCTTCAGCTAAGGGGCGACTCGATCCCTTCATAGGGTACGTAAGCAGC
This sequence comes from Draba incana, assembly GCA_963576765.1. Lineage (NCBI taxonomy): Eukaryota > Viridiplantae > Streptophyta > Magnoliopsida > Brassicales > Brassicaceae > Draba > Draba incana. The sequence continues at coordinate 10,742,153 of OY755211.1, read as the reverse complement.
TCGTTTCCTAACAAGTTCAGTTGCCTCTTCAAAAAGGGGGGGAGTAGGTACGTATATTCATACTCCCAAACACGATGTGTAGTAAGTTAGGATCTTAACGATAAAAATTTATTACACTCGATCAATTTGCAAACGACTTAAATATCTTCACGCGATAGTTGTTACAACTCGATCAGCTCGCTAAATGACTTAACTGTCTACACGCGACTCGATCAATTCGCAAACGACTTAAATATCTATACGCGACAGTTGTTACAACTCGATCAGCTCGCTAAACGACTTAACTGTCTACACGCGACTCGATCAATTCGCAAACGATTTAACTGTCTACACGCGACTCGATCAATTCGCAAATGACTTAAATGTCTACACGCGACAGTTGTTACAACTCGATCAGCTCGCAAAACGACTTAACTGTCTACACGCGACTCGATCAATTCGCAAACGACTTAAATGTCTACACGCGACTCGTCGTCATTACTGACCATAATAACGATCTAAAACACTTCATCGCGAAGTTTACCTATACATCCAAAGTGGATAAAGCGCGCTATATAAATTTAGAGTTCATCACTAGAGCGGTTGTATTCAGTGGAATACAACCGTAAACCAGGGTGTTCGTCTCGCAAACCCAGTTATACTTAACACTGGTCGAACTCGGCAAATATAATATGGTCAGAGATTATAATCGGGTAAGAGATTCTGTGGAATCCATCTTTACTCCGAAATTTGCTTTAAGTAAACAAACTATAACAGGCCTAGCTAACGAGCTATAACAGGCCTCGCCAAACATGGCGAATTTTACGGCAACACTATTAGTGTATCGCCTCTAAGCGTCTTAAAACCGCATCGCCTAAGCGTCTTAAAACCGCATCGCCTCTAAGCGTCTTAAAACCGCATCGCCTAAGCGTCTTAAAACCGCATCGCCTGTAAGCGTCTTAAAACCGCATCGCCTCTAAGCGTCTTAAAACCGCATCACCTCTAATGCGTCTTTAAACCGCATCGCTGCTAAGCCACTTTAAACTGCCTCGCTATGCAAGCTCTAACAGGTCTCAACAGAGCGGTGAATCTAAAAACGATCAACATGTCGCAAGAAATCCAAATTTTTAATAAATATTTGGGTTGCACCAACTCGGCAAATAAAATGTCGCAAGTTGGATGAAGCCGTCCAGGCATAAAATAACTGGTGTGAGTAAGTTTTAACCCAAAATAATTCTGCAAGTGCACAGACAATCGCAGTAGTATAAAGGGTATCGAATCCACAGAGACCAAGGTTACACTATGAAATTACAGATTTTAATTTAAAGCTAAGATAAAATATGGGTTTTTGATTGTAAAGAAACAATGAACGAAACAACAAATTAAACGATATGAAATTCAATTAAAACAAGCACTAGATCAAGGTCATTCGCCGGTGATTTCGGACTAAGGACTGAGCAACTATTCAGGATTCAATTTAAACGCGGTCTAGAACTCAAACATAAATGTAATATTGCCCCATTGTCGTGATGTATCAATATCTTTGTCTAACAACCTAAATGCCTAAACTGTCGTTTGAATTCAGAGATGTTGACAAGCATTATCGAATGGGTTTAATTTGTTCACAATTGATGGCAACAATCAACTGTCGTTGGTTGCACACCAATTGCTCACCAATGGTTTATCTAGCAACCTAGAGCACTGTCGTGAATAAGTTAAACTTGAAATCATAGACTAGGCGGCCACGCTAGCCAAAGCATTACGAATCCCAATTGATGAAGACATGATAATCTATCCTATTTGGCTCAGTCACTAATCAATCCTAAATCACCATTGAAATCCCCTAATCTAGCTAATGGACTACTCGAACATGGAGAATAAAAACGCAGCAATCAACGAGATAAAATTCATAATGATAATAAAAGAGATAAGGGATTTAGAAATCTTCTCAATCAAGTGTTGTGGAATGAGTTTTAGAATGATTCAGAATGTTTTTGTCTCAAGCAATCCAAAAGCAAAGTAGAACAATAGAAAAGAGTCTCCAAAAGCTTAGAACAAAACGTGTCTGAGTTTTAGAATGATTCAGAATGTTTTTGTCAGAGGCGGCTCTGACTTATTTATACTAAAAATCAGGTTAAAATCGGATCTGGGGACCGGACCGGTCGGTCCTGTCATGGGACCGGTCGGTCCAGTTCCCAGGGAGCATGGCCTCAATTCTTCAAGTCCGGACCGACCGGTCCATGGGTTGGACCGGTCGGTCTCATTTCCAGGGACTCTTGGATCTTCGAGTCTTCAGGCGAGCAGGTGCTCGCTCCAAACCGAGCAGGTGCTCGGTTATGAAAAACGCCATATTTTCTCGAGATTCGTCCATTTTGCTCCAATGACCCCCAATGACTTCAATCAATGCTTGAGAGCCTCCTAGAACCTGAAAAGACACAAAATAAACTAGAAAGAACCGAAAATAAATAGAAAACAATATGTAAAAGAGACCAAAATACTAATATATCAATAACAAGTCTTAAAACCTTGAGCAAAACAAAAAACAAAAAGAAAGCAAATCCTAAAAACTATTACAGGGTCTGGATTAGGCGACCAGCTCGCCTTCTTCGACTCCTTTATCTTCGGCTTGAGCAGCAGTGCCAGCCGAGCCCTCCAACTCGCCACCTTCCTTTGCTAGTTCCCCGTCAGCTGGAACAGAAGGTCCAGCCGAACTCGCAACCTCGCCAGTCGATCTCCCAACAATCGCATCGCCAGTCTTGGGATCCTGCTCTAAGGGAGTCGGCTCGCGCTGAAGTTCAGTTGCTGCAGCTTGGTCGGGATCGACAGTCTTATCCATCTCGCCCGACTCGCTATCACTTAGCTCTTCGCTAGCACTCCGCAACCGCATGCCCAAAGAGCTGTCGTTGGATCCCGAAGCTACTTTAATACCGAGAGACTTAGCAACGGTCTCGACTCGTGGAGAAACAACAATATCCGCTACATTAATGGGGACGACGTAGTTCATACCTAGAATCTCGTCAAAGACATCGTAGGCAGAACCCAGCGTTGCCTTGTTCTCGACTAGAAGAGCGCATTCGGTGATGGGATCGAAAGGTTCTTCAGCATTCTCCAGGTCGTCGAGGAGCTGAAGGTTGGAGTCTGCTTGCGAGAGAAGAACCATCTTCCTTATAGGCTTTTTCATCATTCGAGAAAAAAGCTCGTTAGCGTGGTCTAGTTTAGCTTGAACTTCTGCAGCCGCAGATCGCCTCGCAGATAAAGCTGCCGTTTCGAGATCCCTCTCGCAACTCGCTTTCAGAGCAGGCAATTCTGCCTCCAGCTCGGCAGTTTTCTCCTCGGCTTTTTTCTTTTCAGAACCGACTCTATAAAGATAAACGCCCAAGTCGTCATTGCTCTTCTTGTAGGCATCTTGCTCAGCGGTGAGTTTGCTCATTTCCTCTGCGAGCCGCTTCATCTCGACTTCTTCCTTCCTCCTGGCCTCGTCAATAAAAGCCTGCCTAGACCTCGCCTCTTGGTCATACGCTATGACCATCCTGTTGCAGTGAGCGATAGCCTGCAAAAGAGTTGGAAGTATGAGAAATGAAGCAAGGCGGAACAGAGAAAAATGAGAATTTACCTTAGCCTGGCGAGACGCGAATTCCTTGTAGAGCTCGCTCTTTACCAGCATTTCCGGGATCGGCATGTTATCACCCGGATATGTGACCTTAGCCATTAAGGCAGCTGCGGCTAAGGGATCGTCGTAAAGCTCGACAGACTTTCCAGATCGCGCGCCTTGAGGCAGAGTCGGCAGCTCGCGACGAGTCTTCTTCTTATCGCCGGCTTTTCCCTTGCCTTTCTCAGAGGCAGTGTGTTTTCTTTTGCGAATCAGCTGGTGCTCAGACTCGGTAAGCTCGTCCGTAACGGTAATTGGCTGTGAAGAAATAACAGCCAATGTACCACTCATGCCTACTGCCACCGCTTCGTCATCCTTCGCGGCAGGGATATCTTCTTTGGCTACGCTCCGCTGTGACGTCTCAGCGGCAGGAGTAGCTGGTTCCGGCTCGGCCTTTCTCTTGGCCTTCTTCGCAGCCTTCTTCTTGGCGATATCGCAGAAAGTTGGTCTTTCTGGCATGATATCGAGGTCGTCGGACTCGCTTCGATTAGGGAAATCTTCTTTGTCGATTAGAACGAACTCGCGAGCTCGAATGACTCTCTGAAGATGAAAATGATGCTCCCAAAGACACTTCCTAGCCTTTAACTTGTTGAACAGATCGTCGATTCCGGGAACTGGGGTAAGTAGCGGTCTGGGAGCTGTAAAAACAATTGAGCAGAAAGTTAAGATAAAGCACAAGGAGACGGCTCGCACGATAAACGTCAAGAAAATCTACCAAGTGTTCCCCACTTCGCCACCGCTGGGTGTTCTTCTTCAACAGACGCGCTAGACATCGGCACAAAGAAAAAATATTTGCGCCAACTGTGGTCTTTGTTTGGAAAGTCATCCAAAACTTTGTACAAGGAGTGAGTCGACAGATTATACAACCTCTTCCCGCTCGAATCGGCGTGCTTACGGAACTCGAGAAAATTATGAAGATGACGAACTCCGATGGGCTCGCCACATTCGGCAGCTCGAGTCAGAAGCCCGACTAATTGACGAACTCCTCTGGTGTTGATCTGCGCAAGCGCGATTCTATGAACCCACATGTACCGCAGAATCAGCGCAGGAATGGGGAACGTGAGGTAGCAGCCCCTAAACAAACATTCATATGCAGTAAACGTACCGACTGACGGGTCGTCTTCTCGCTGCTCGACAGTCGGCACAATCATCTCGACAGCATCGGAGATTCCGCATTCTGCGCGAAGGATATCCAGCGACTCCTCGTCGCACCATGAAGAGCCTGGAGGCGGGCGTTGCTTTTGCCTCGACTTCTTTTTCTTAACGACTTCGGCCAGTCCGGATCCGATCCAGGCTTGCAATCTCTCTACTTCTATGAGAGGATTGTACTCCCAGTTGCATTCTTCGATCTTTACTCGGGGAATCGGCTCGACAGAACTTAGCGACTAGTCACGAAGATGAGGAATTTCGACAACCAATCTTTTCTCATTCGCAGCAGGAGGCTCGCAATTCTGTGAAGGACGCGAGGTCCCAACTTCTTCTTGGAAACCCACTCTTAGAGCTCGCATCGGTGAGACACTTTCCTTAGTCACGCGACTTTGCATTAAGATAGGGGAGGGATAGGAGAACAATTCGGCAAGAGGAGAATGACCTCCAACTCGATCTTCTCGACTAAAAGGACTCGCCTCCTCGCGACCAGAGGTGCTCGTCTCCTCATGACCACGAAATCAGCCACAACTTGAACTCACATCAACGACCGATTTGTTGTTAGCGGAGTACGCCTAGATCAGTTTTTCCTTCTCGGCGGGCTCGGTAGATCTCGCAGACTTGATCGAATTTGCTGACGACATTATTTTCAGATAAAAAAGGAAGAATATTCGAATCTCCTCAAAAACACGACGGCGGCGATGAAGAACACGGCGGCGGCGAAGTGATGGGACGGCAAAAAACTTAACGAAAACTTGAAAGAAAAACGAGAGAAGAGAGAGAGAGAGCAAACCTGTTTTCCGAGAAATGAGAATTATGGGAAGTATCTGAGGAGCATCGCTCCCTATAAAGGCATTTTTGGTGATTCGAGTTTCGAGGTGGGCCTCATTTTAATTTGGGCCGAGAATCTGGGCTTAAAGTATCACAGTTTCATAGGGAACCAAACCGACTTGCGATGCCTCAACTTCGTATTAGCTCCAAAACGCGACCCCGCGAGCTGATCCTCTGATTTAGTTCGCGACTTCAAGATTTCACTTTCTCAAGACTTCGATTCTCAGCGATTACCATGACCTCGCAGTAGTGCTGGAGTTGATCAAGTCGTACCCTCGAAACAAGTTCAAACTGATCTCTGCATCAAAATCATCTTCGTCAAATCAACTCGCGACTTCGTCTTCGTCAGATCGAATCGCGACTTCGTCTTTGTCAGATCGAATCACGACTTCATCTTCGTCAGATCGAATCGCGACTTCATCTTCATCAGATCAACTCGCGACTTCGTCTTCGTCAGATCGAATTGCGACTTCATCTTCATCAAATCGACTCGCGACTTCATCAGATCAACTCGCGACTTCATCGTCATCAGATTAACTCGCGACTTCGTCTTCGTCAGATCGACTCTCGACTTCATCGTCATCAGATCAACTCGCGACTTCATCAGATCAACTCGCGACTTCGTCTTCGTCAGATCGAATCATGACTTCATCTTCATCAGATCAACTCGCGACTTCGTCTTTCTCAGATCGAATCGCGACTTCATCTTCGTCAAATCGACTCGCGACTTCATCAGATCAACTCGCGACTTCATCAGATCAACTCGCGACTTCATTGTCATCAGATCAACTCGCGACTTCGTCTTCGTCAGATCGACTCGCGACTTCATCGTCATCAGATCAACTCGCGACTTCATCGTCATCAAATCAACTCGCGACTTTGTCTTCGTCAGATCGACTCGCGACTTCATCGTCATCAGATCAACTCGCGACTTCATCGTCATCAGATCAACTCGCGACTTCATCTTCGTCAAATCGACTCGCGACTTCATCAGATCAACTCGCGACTTCGTTTTCGTCAGATCGAATCGCGACTTCATCTTCATCAGATCAACTCGCGACTTCGTCTTCGTCAGATCGAATCGCGACTTCATCTTCGTCAAATCGACTCGCGATTTCATCAGATCAACTCGCGACTTCATCGTCATCAGATCAACTCGCGACTTCGTCTTCGTCAGATCGAATCGCGACTTCATCTTCCTCAGATCGACTCGCGACTTCATCTCGCAACTTCTCAAATTCGAAGTCGACTCGCAGATAACTAGTATCGATCGGCTCGCCGAATTTGGGACTCGGCGAAAATGGCGACTTGAACGAGTGTGTCACTTGTGCTCTTTTCTCCTTGGTCTGGTTTTTTCCCACCGGATTTTCTAGACAAGGTTTTTTACCGAGGCTTGTTCACACACTTATACGTCTTCGTCTCGCCGCCTAGCATCGTATCGGCCAGTGCGCCGAAGTTGGAAACAATCTCGTCATCAGCAACTCGCAGATCACAAGCACGATCAGCTCGCAACTTCATCTACTGATCATCTCGTCAACTCGCATCTTCAAAAGCAGCTCGCGTATTACGAGCTCGATCAGCTCGCGATATCGCAGGATCGAAATCAACTCGCTCATAACGTCACACTTGGTCAACTCGCCGAAATTGGGTTCAAATCATGTCATCCGGGCTCGACAGCATCATCATCAACACGTAAACCGTCTAAACGGAAATCGATTCCTCACTCGGACACCCTTACTTCAACACTTTTATTTATAAAACTGTTGAACCGAGGGGCTAACTGTAGGGGTCAAATCTCCCCTAAAAGAATCGATAAGCCTAAACGACGTCATATACGCCAAACCGGCCCAACGGTCGAAGCCCAGAAGACAGAGGCCCATCAACAGCCCATCACTGTTTGTCTCACCCCCCCCCCCCCCCCCCCCCCCCCTCATTGGGGGATCCGATTTTTCTAAGTGATAATAAGACAAATAATAGCTCTGATCTTGATAAATAAGAACTTCTAAGAACCCTAATTCTATCTAATTCACTCTAAGTGTTTGAAACCCTAAAGAAGCTCTTTTTCGTAGAATCTTCAATTTCTATTGTGTGATTTTCCAGCACGCACAATATTTGAGAATATAGATACCGACAAAAGCGGGTTAATCACATATGAAGAACTCAAAATGGGTCTAAAGAGACTTGGGTCTAGCATCTCTGAAACTGAAGTGAAACAACTCATGGAATCTGTGAGTATCAACGAACCATATTTTCTGACCTGTTATTTGTTGATCCCAAAAAGAGAGAATGTGATCATATGGTAAACTTTTTTTCAGGCTGATGTGGATGGTAATGGAACAATAGAATACATCGAGTTTATCACAGCAACAATACAGAGACACGGATTGGTAAGAGAAGATAATCTGCGGAAAGCATTCAAACTCTTGGATAAAGACGGTAGCCAATAAGTTTAATGCGTCAAGAGAATTAAAGATTCAAATATTTATTGAGATCAAATGTTTATCAATGTGAATTGTTTGTTTCTACAATAGGTACCTTACCAAGGATGAATTGGAGATAGCCCTAAAGGAATATGGTATAACAGATGAAACTTGTCTCGAAAAGTTAATTTCAGAAGTTGATACGGATAATGTAAATCTCCCTCTATGATTTCACCATTACTTCTTTTTCCCTGTTAATATTTACACGGTTTTGAATCTTGTCATGAATTTTGCTCAGGATGGGAAAATAAACTTTGAGGAATTTTGTGCAATGATGGGAAATGGTAACTTGCAGCTAAAAGGGAAACTTTTTGGGAACCATCATTGCGCATAAGCTCTTGATCTTGTTTCAACCGAAAGCAGTTTTTTAAGACCCGCTAAAGAAGAATAGCTAGACCGGGGAAAATGGAGGTGAGAGTGATTGATCCTGAATTACTATCTTACTGTTATATGTCTTGTTGAAGCAAATCCACTTTCTCATCATTTTCTTGAATAATTATTTAATCCTTAATTATCTTTTAATGTTCTTGAGAAGCTATCTTTGTGAAGACTCAAAAGAGTAACAACTCTTCTGGTAATTGTTTGTCCCTCTGAATCAGTGCCGGCTCTACTAGGGCATAAGGTGTGCCACGGCCTGGGGCTATATCTCGTATCCCATAAAGGCTCCGAAATTTTTTTTTTTTTTTTTTATAAGAAAATAAAAATCTATTTTTAAAATTTGGAAAAAGGGCCCATAAGTTTTTTTAATAATGTAATATTTTTTTTTGCTTTTATAATGCAATTTATATATTAAACTAAAAACAAAATTTATATTCTTTTCTGTTTAGTAAAACCAAAAATAACTAAAAATATTTTTTTTGCCCTAGGGCCTCTAAAACTTTTGAGCTGGCGCTGCTCTAAATTATGTAAAACTAATGTGGTTTTGAACAATGGAAGTTGTCATTGGTGGTCGTTTAAGATTACTATTAAATTTTGATGTTGAAAAACTTAGACTGTTTCTAATAGCAAAATCTTACTAATTTTTCAACTTCGAATTTGTAAGATTTGATAGAACCCTGCAAATATTAAAACACTTCCTAAGATGAAATTGAAAGGACAATTCTCAAAAATGCCACATTTTGAAGTTTTGTTTTCAAACATACAATGAAAAGTTTTATAATCCAAAAGTATTACTAAAAGTTTTGATTTTCCAAAAGTACCCCCTTTTGAAGTTTTGTTTTCAAACATACAATGAAAAGTTTTTTAATAATGTAATATTTTTTTTGCTTTTATAATGCAATTTATATATTAAACTAAAAACAAAATTTAGATTCTTTTCTATTTAGTAAAACCAAAAATAACTAAAACTATTTTTTTTGCCCTCGGGCCTCTAAAACTTTTGAGCTGGCGCTGCTCTAAATTATGTAAAACTAATGTGGTTTTGAACAATGGAAGTTGTCATTGGTGGTCGTTTAAGATTACTATTAAATTTTGATGTTGAAAAACTTAGACAGTTTCTAATAGCAAAATCTTACTAATTTTTCAACTTCGAATTTGTAAGATTTGATAGAACCCTGCAAATATTAAAACACTTCCTAAGATGAAATTGAAAGGACAATTCTCAAAAATGCCACATTTTGAAGTTTTGTTTTCAAACATACAATGAAAAGTTTTATAATCCAAAAGTATTACTAAAAGTTTTGATTTTCCAAAAGTACCCCCTTTTGAAGTTTTGTTTTCAAACATACAATGAAAAGTTTTTTAATAATGTAATATTTTTTTTGCTTTTATAATGCAATTTATATATTAAACTAAAAACAAAATTTAGATTCTTTTCTATTTAGTAAAACCAAAAATAACTAAAACTATTTTTTTTGCCCTCGGGCCTCTAAAACTTTTGAGCTGGCGTTGCTCTAAATTATGTAAAACTAATGTGGTTTTGAACAATGGAAGTTGTCATTGGTGGTCGTTTAAGATTACTATTAAATTTTGATGTTGAAAAACTTAGACTGTTTCTAATAGCAAAATCTTACTAATTTTTCAACTTCGAATTTGTAAGATTTGATAGAACCCTGCAAATATTAAAACACTTCCTAAGATGAAATTGAAAGGACAATTCTCAAAAATGCCACATTTTGAAGTTTTGTTTTCAAACATACAATGAAAAGTTTTATAATCCAAAAGTATTACTAAAAGTTTTGATTTTCCAAAAGTACCCCCCCCCCAAAAAAAAAACTATACCATAACTATACCATGTTTGGTACTTGTAATAATGCTTAACTACGGAATTTCTCAAATTGAATTTGAAATATATGATACCGGTTCGGATAACTAGTTAAGGTGGTGAAATCTATGTCTGAAAATGAAAGAGAAAAATCGATTATCGAAAACTGAGAGCTTACAAGTTACAGAATACAATGGGAAGTCTCTTTGCTTCATCGTCATTATTTGCATCTCACATCGGCGACAAGATGGCGAATCCGAGGGGCATACCATTTCACCTTCTCTATATATTCTACTGTAACATCCTAGCTACGACTGGAACCATTAAAAACAGGAACTATAAGCCCGAGTTATTTTCAGGTTACTCCAATCATGAAACCCCGTAAATCACAGTCTTGATATAGAAACACAGTATTGGACTATTGGGTATTGGAAATAACGGTTATTATTCTTCTCGGTAAAGCTGGTTTACGAGTACCAAAACGGAACTCGACCTTCCTATCAGTTGAAAAAGCTTTTTGACAAATTTTATTACAACAAGTAGACATATATGCCAATAATCTTTTACCTTCAGCTATGGCGATATCACTAAATGTTTTGAAGACATGCTCGGCCCAACTGCTCACGTCTGAGTCCTTGACGTTGCCATGCACATGGAGTATTCCTCCTTCAGGCCTGGAAGTTCCAATACCAAGAACAGAGCCATTAGTGAAATCATATCGATCAGTTTCTCTATCTGATGATAACATTCTTAGATCGTATTCCGAAATTTCAAGAAGAGTGGAGCATAAGAAACAGAGATCCCCAGCTTTCGACATCAAAGTTGTATAGATCATCGAGTACCTTTTCCCCATTGTACCCTCCAAACATGAATAACTGAGACTCATATGCAACCATAGCATGAGAGTGGCGTGCACATAGCCATTGACCTTGCTGTTCAATTTCTTTCCACTGAATATATCTTATCATTGTTAAGCCCACCGAATATGTATACTTTTGAGCCAACACTGGCTGCTGCGTGACGATGCCTGCTCAATTCAAAGAATTTGCATTTAGAACAAAAAATGGAGATAACAATTATATGAATGAATGTCAATGCGACAAGCAACAAACGCCCAGAGGGAATCAAAGAAATGAAGCAATAAATCAAATTATCAGGTTCAAAATAAACAATTCATAGAAACATATTTCTAAGACACTGAAGTTTATCACTGGTAATGTTGAAAGATAATTGAATTTCCGTAATGTTGTAATGTTTGTTTAGTTTATACTTGAAGAGTTGTGTCTTGTCTAAAAATAGTTATCATGTTAAAAGTCACAAGTGAAGAAAAGTTGTAACTCTTCACGTTAGTATTGTTTCGGTCAGTGGCGGAGCCACATGGTTGAGAGGGTGGTCATCTGACCCCCACAAGTTAAATAAAATATGATTTATCCCATTAGCTATTTGGGTATAAGTGGATCATTTGGTTTAAGAGCTGACATTTTGACCCCCATGTCATGGGATTAAGTCTTGTCTCTTGCTCCTTTTTGTTATTTTTTTTACATGTTAATTAGTGATATTTTTTACGTTTACTTTTCAATCTCTAACTACGTTCTATTTTGCATATTAGTTTTCCTTTTTACAGTATTTCCATCTTATTACTATTATAACTAAAATGCAACTACTTTTATTTTTGTGTTCTTACTATCAACTGTTTAATAGTATGTGTTTACCTAAAAAAATATAATTGTAATATACACAACAATCAACTAACGTGACACTAATTATACATTCTGATAAATAAATATTTCTCAAAATGCAAATCATACCTTTTCATCACTAATGTTTCAGAAAATGAAAATAAAAATATGATGAGTATATTTTACAAACAATGTACTTATAAAATTACATATATTTTTATCATAAAACAACAATCTATATGGAATTTTACATAGACAAGAATATTATATTTATTTTATTATATATTTTAAAAACATGAATTGTGATATTTTAAATGTTTTGATTTTTTGAAAAATAAAATTAATTTAAAATAAATAATTTAATATTATTATATAATTATATTAGTATTGACCTCTATAAAATATATTTCTGGCTCCGCCACTGGTTTCGGTCGCGTCTCACATCTGTATAAAGAGCATGTCTTTATGTTGTAATACAATTTTAAGTTTTCATTAATAAAAAGTTTGTCTTATTCATAAAAGAGAGAATTGTGTGTATTGGTTTCTCTAAAACAGAGAGAAACATTCATACTCTGTTTTCTTCTTCTTTACTCTTTGTTTTCCATTCTCTGTTTTGAAAACAAATCAACATGGTATCAGAGCTCTCTTGATTTTGAGGGCCAATTCAAGTACAAAGACAAGCGAGAAAACTGAAGATCATGGAAGTGACATCGCAACAAGTGATTCCCATATTCGATGGGGACAAGTATGATATTTGGGGTATCAAGATGACGACAATTCTCAAGACGAAAAAATTGTGGGCAGTGGTGGAAAATGGAATTTCAAACCGACCGGTACAGGAAGATCAAACTCCAGCAAACGTGAGATTGAAAAATCAATGGGAGGAAGAATCTTCAAAGGATTTGACGGCACTTCAAATTCTGCAAACTGCCGTCACTGATCGAATATTCTCTCGCATAGCACCCGCGATTACGTCGAAAGAAGCGTGGGATGCTTTAAAATATTAATTTCAAGGATCTCCACAAGTACGATTGATCAATTTGCAATCTTTGAGAAGAGAGTATGAAAACTTGAAGATGGATGAAGGTGATAACATAAAGGTTTTCACAGAGAAGTTACTTGATTTGGGAAATCGATTAAGGGTTCATGAAGAAGAGAAGACGGACTATCAAATTGTACAGAAAATTCTCATATCTCTTCCCGGAAGATTTGACAGCATTGTGGCTGTGATGGAGCAAACGAAGGATCTGACTTCGTTGCCGGTAACAGAGTTGATAGGAACTCTGAAGGCACATGAGAAGCGTGTGTTGTCTCGAAGTGAAAATATGACCGAAGGTGCGTTTCATGCTTTATCATGAGAAGGAAAAGCGGTTGTCGGAAAAAGCAAACGGCTTGACAACAAAGGCAAAAAGTGGTGTGGGTTTTGTGAGAAAGAAAACCACATGGAATTGAATTGCTGGAGGAAATCGAAGAAGATTCACAGCGAAAATTCGAAGAATGAGAAGAAATGCAACAACTGCGGTGAAGTTGGGCATTTTGCAAAAGAGTGTCGTTCGAAGAAGTATGAATGGGCACATGTGAGTCTTGAAGATGAAGAGGTCGAAGATCACATATTGTTTAGTGCAAGAGAAGATATATCGAAAACCATAAAAGAGAATATATGGTTGATCGATAGTGGTTTACAAGACTTGTACTAATCACATGGTGAGAGACGCAAAAAGCTTTACAAGACTTGATGATATAACGTGAATTTGGGTTCTCCTAACTATAATTTTTCACTGGTTTTCAGAGTCTTTTGAGTTGTTTTAAGTTGAAATTTAGGTTCATAATCGGAGATTTGGAGTAGCACGTGTTCGGGAAAGAGATTCGGGTATTTGAGCAGAAATTGAGTCATTCTGATGATCGGACCGACCAGTCTGGTTGCTGGACCGACCGGTCCATACTTGGGACTTAAAAGACCGACCCAGAACGAAGATCGATCGATCCTCAGATCGATGTGAAGCGTACAAGGCTCTCTGGAAAGTGGACCGACCGGTCCACTTAGAAGACCGACCGGTTCCAATACAGGACCGACCGGTCCAGGCCCCTGATTTTCTGCGAGATTTCCTTTTTCCGTTTCTTAGATTATTCTCTATAAAACCCATAGGGTTTCAGACTTTTAGAGACACGTTTTTTTATTCAGACTTTCTTAAGATTTTGAGCAATTGTAAGCAAGGAGAAGAATTCCTCTACTTTCCTGAGAAGATTTCTAAACCTTATCCTATTTTCTATTCTATTGATTATGTCTTTTTCAATTGCTTTTGTCGTTTCTTCTATTATGCTTGAGTAGATCTCCAGTTAGGTTTTAGGGTTTCGATGGATTTCACAGATTGAATCAGACACAGATAGGTTGTTTATTAATTATCATCTTCATCACTGTTAGGCATAAAGCTAGGATTGAACTGATCATTTAATCTCTAGATCTTAGGTTGGTACTCATTCCAAAAGCTTGAGTATCACTGGAACTATTGTTGATGAGCAATTAGGCTTTAGTCTCGTAAGTGAATTAGAGTCAATTGTGAACTGATCAAAACCTGAATTATAATGCTTGTCTAGGATAGCCGTGACCAAACGGAAGTTTAGGCACTCGGATCTCTAGGGAAAGTAATTGCTATCACGGAAGTGAAGCAATTTAGATTAGTGTTTTGAGTTTAAAATGCACGCATATTAGAATCTGAATAATTATCTGGTTCATGAATGTGATTTCCTGAGAATTCCCTATTGTCTAGCGCTTTTTATTAATCTGAACTTATACCGCTTTAAATTTGCAAACTTGTCTTTAGAATTGATAGCAACACCACAATTACTGTTCCTGCTTAGCTTAATTCCCTTTTCTATAATTGGTTGTGTAAACACTTGGTCCTTGAGGATTCGATCCTTAAATTATTACTTCGTTTGCTATGCACTTGCAGTAGATTTAATAGGGTTAAAACTCTGTGTATCAAGTTTTTGGCGCCGTTGCCGGGGACCAATTGTGTTTGCCATCTTCTTTGAATTGCGAATTTTGTCTAAGTATTTTCTAATTTCGTTTTCTTTTTGTTTTTGTCTTTGCTTGTGATTCCAGGTGAATGCAGAGGAGAAGTAATCGCATTGAACCACTGATATCATTCACTAACGAAGAACTAGCTAGAACGGAAAGGACCAACAGAGCTCAAAGAAACCTCTTGCCAGTTATGGACGGAGCAAATCAAGCTGATGACGCGGCTCTTCAGGCCACCTTGTTCGACCAGATAGAGCAGATCCGCCTTGCAACTGCAGCAAGCGCGCAGCTGGCGCAACAACAAATGCATCAAATGCAGCAGCAGTTTCCTACGATGATGGCATAGCAGATGCCACCAGCAGGACAGAATCCTCAGCCGCAGAGAGGGATTGGAGAAGGGGATAATGTCCACACCTACTACCAGAACAGATCAGCCATTCGTGTCCCTCCTATTCAGAGGAATGACTTCGAGATTAAGGCTCAGCTGATTAATCTGGTAGAGAGACACGTGTTCCATGGGTTGGCTTTTGAGAATCCCATGGATCACATAGAGAACTTTGAAGAAGTCTGCGAGACGACTAAGGCTAATGGGGTGCCATCTGACTACCTCAAGTGCAAGCTGTTTAAGCACTCTCTCGCTGACAAAGCTCTGAGGTGGCTCAAGTCACTTCCTCCAAATTCTCTTAACGGTTGGGAAGAAGCTAGAGCCGCCTTCTTGGATCATTTCTACACCAAGACCAAGATAGCTCAGCTCAGAAGCAGAATCAGCAATTTTTTGCAGCACGGTGGAGAGTCATTTGCTGAAGCCTGGGATAGGTTCAAGGAATACCACAGAGAGTGCCCTCACCATGGATTTACTGAGGAGAAAATGCTCAGGACCTTCTACGATGGAGTTACTAGGGAATACAGAACTAATCTTAATTCAGCCAGCAATGGTGACTTCATGACTCAGAGCATAGGCGGTGCCAACCAATTGATTGAGAACATGGCGCAGAGCTCCAGCAATCAGTGTGCTGAATATGACAGATCCAAGAGGGTCTGCAGTTTTGACACGCCATCTGCAGCAGAAATAGCAGAGCTGACTGCTGCTAAACTCAGGGATTTGATGCAGGGAAGCCATCAGGGCGGTAACATAGTTGGAGATGCTTCAGATGCAATCTGTTACACAGAGGATGCTACTTTAGCTCTAGAGGATAACCAGGAAGTGAACTATGTGAATGGTCAAGGGATTGGGCAGAACAGAGGCTTCGACAATAACTATCGCAGCCATCCTAACCTGTCATATAGAAGCACTAACGTGGCAAACCCTCAGGATAAGGTATATCCTCAACAAGCTGCCATTCCAGTTCAGAAGCCGTTTGTGAATTCATCAGGGAATGCCCCGCCAGCTCAGAGCTACACAGGCTACAATGCAGGGTATCAGAAGCAATATGGACTAGGTTCAGGGTCTGGATACCAAGGTCAGAATCAGTTCCAACCTAGGTAACAAGCTCCCCCACCTCCAGCTCCTAACCCCAACGACGAGCTGAAAGCTATGATGCAACTGATGCTAGCTAATCAGCAGAGAACTTCCACTGACATTACAAACATCAATGGGCGTTTGGAGGCTGTAACAACTCACCTGAAGATGCTTGACACTCAAGTAGCTCAGAATGCAGAAGCATTTAAGAGACAGCAAAGGACTCTTCCAGCAAAAGGAGAGCAAAATCCCAAGAGGGACTGTCATGCCGTCTCTTCTACGGAAGTTGAAGCGATTACCACTAGGAGTGGCAGAGTTCTTGAGCCAATCTCCAGGTCAGTGAAGGAAAAGGGTGTTTCTACTAATGGTCCAGATGCATCGATAGATGATTTTTCAAAAAACGACAAAGTTCCAGCGGACGTGAGACCGACCGATCCCATTACTAGACCGGTCGGTCCGGTGAACAGTGCTCTGGACAATGTTTTTGTTCCCAAAGCACCTTACCCTGTCCAACCTAAGAAGTCTCAGAAGGACTTGGAGGAAGCCAAATGCAGAGAAATGGTTAAGGATTTGACAGTAAAGATTCCTTTGGTAGATGTTATCCACCTCTGCCCTTCGCTTAAGCGTTATTTTAAGAAGATCTTGACTTCTAATGTGACCGAGGGGGAGGACTATGTGAGGGTGACTAAGGAGTGTAGCGCTGTGCTACAGAACAGGACGGTGAAAAAGCTTGGAGATCCAGGCCGTTTTGTGCTTTTAGTTCAGATCAATTCAACAGTGTTTGCCTGCTCACTATGCAATTTAGGCTCCAGTGTCAACCTCATGCCATATTCTGTAGCCAAGCGACTGGGTTTCAAGGACTTTAGTCCTACAAAAATCTCTCTAATTTTTGCTGATCGTTCTGTTAAGCTTCCTGTAGGTGTTCTTGAGGACTTACAACTAAAGATTGGTGATGTTTTTGTTCCTGCAGATTTCGTTGTGCTGGAACTGGACGAAGAACCAAAAGATCCTCTCATTCTGGGCAGGCCATTCCTTTGCACAGCTGGTGCAATGATTGATGTCAAGCGCAGACGCATCAATCTCCAACTAGGAGACATTGAGATGCAATTCGAGATGGACAAGCTTCTAAAGAGACCTGTGATAGATGGACAAACTTTCTCCATCAATGATCCAGAGGACCTCGCTGGTAAAGTCGCAGAGGAACTCCTGATGGACGATCCCCTAGAGGTTGCCTTAACCAAGGCTAAGACGAAGGACGGATTTCTAAACGATGAGGCGAATGAATACGCCAAGAAGCTGGATCAGAGTTGTGTCTATGTGAGGTTGGTAGCTTCCTTGGATATCAAGGCAGAAATACCCAAGCCGCCTGAGACTCCAAACCTCTCAGGTAAGTCCTCTACTCATATCGACAATCCGTGGAACGAGCTGAAAGCTCCCAAGGTGGAACTTAAAACCCTCACAGCTGGGTTACGGTACGCTTTTCTTGGCCCCAATTCTACCTATCCTGTCATCATCAATGCTGAATTGAACAATGCTGAAACTGCTTTGCTGTTGTGTGAACTTAGAAAATATCGTAGAGCATTAGGATATTCGCTAGATGATATTACTGGAATTTCACCCACTTTGTGCATGCATAGAATCCATCTAGAAGACGAATCAATGACTTATGTAGAACATCAGAGGAGGTTAAACCCAAATCTGAAAGATGTTGTTAAGAAGGAAATTATGAAACTGTTAGAAGCTGGAATTATATATGCTATCTCTGATAGTACTTGGGTTAGTCCTGTGCATGTAGTTCCTAAGAAAGGTGGAGTCACCGTAGTGAAAAATGATAGGAATGAATTGATTCCCACTCGAACTGTAACTGGTCATAGAATGTGCATTGACTACAGGAAAATGAATGCTGCAACTAGAAAAGATCATTTCCCATTGGCTTTTATTGATCAGATGCTTGAAAGACTTGCTAATCACCCTTACTATTGTTTCTTAGATGGATACTCAGGTTTCTTCCAGATTCCCATCCATCCAGACGATCAGGAGAAGACCACATTCACCTGTCCATATGGCACTTATGCGTATCGCAGAATGCCATTTGGCTTGTGTAATGCTCCAGCCACGTTCCAGAGATGCATGATGTCCATCTTCACCGATCTTATTGAAGACATCATGGAGGTATTCATCGATGATTTCTCTGTTTATGGCTCATCGTTTTCTGGTTGTTTGGCAAATCTCTGTAGGGTTCTGCAGCGATGCGAGGAGAAACACTTAGTGCTTAACTGGGAGAAATGCCATTTCATGGTCAGAAACGGGATAGTATTGGGACACAAGATTTCAGAGAATGGGATTGAGGTGGATAAGGCGAAGATAGAGGTGATAGCTAGTCTGCAGCCACCTAATTCAGTCAAAGGAGTACGAAGTTTCCTCGGACATGCTGGGTTTTACAAGAGATTCATTAAAGACTTCTCCAAGATTGCAAGGCCTTTGACCCAGCTGCTCTGCAAAGATGTGAAATTCGATTTTGATGGCCCTTGTCTGGAAGCACTTCACACGATCAAAGGGGCACTGATGACTGCACCAATTGTCTAACCTCCTGAATGGGACCTTCCTTTTGAGATCATGGCAGATGCGAGCGACTATGCTGTGGGAGCTGTTTTGGGACAGCGAAGAGACAAGAAACTCCACGTGATCTATTACGCTAGTAGGACTCTTGATGATGCACAATGCAAGTATGCCACGACTGAGAAAGAGCTGCTTGCCATCGTGTTTGCCTTTGAGAAATTCAAGTCAACTTGGTGGGTTCTAAGGTAGTAGTTCACACGGATCACGGAGCTCTGAGATACCTCCTTACAAAGAAGGATGCCAAGCCAAGACTACTTCGTTGGATTCTCCTGCTCCAAGAGTATGATCTAGAGATTCGCGACAAGAAAGGCAGTGAGAATGGAGTAGCAGATCACCTATCTAGACTGCGAATTGAGGAGCAAGTCCCACTTGATGCTGGAATCCCTGAGGAACAAGTCTATTCCATAACCATTGGGAACTCTTACGAGGTCGTCGCCTCAGTCCAAGACACACGCCCTCCTGATAGGCCTTGGTTCGCCGACTTTGCAAATTACCTAGCTGTGGGACAAGAACCAAAGGATTTTGTTAAATACAAGAAGAAGAAGTTCCTACAAGACGTCAGAAGATACTTCTGGGATGAGCCTTACCTCTACAAGCAGTGCTCCGACGGCATCTTTTGAAGGTGTGTGTCTGAAACGGAAACTCCACGTATACTCTTCCACTGTCACAGTTCTAACTACGCAGAACATTTTGCTACTTTTAAAATAGTTTCCAAGGTATTGCAGGCAGGCTTTTGGTGGCCTACCCTGTTTAAAGACGCTAATGAGTTTGTTTCTAAGTGTGACTCTTGCCAGAGACAGGGTAACATTAGCAAACGCAACGAAATGCCACAGAACTTCATATTGGAAGTGGAGGTGTTCGACGTCTGGGGAATTGATTTCATGGAACCATTCCCTTCTTCCTATGGGAACCAATATATACTGGTGGCGGTCGATTATGTATCCAAGTGGGTTGAGGCGCTGGCTTCCCCAACAAATGACGCCAGGGTGGTTCTGAAAATGTTCAAATCAATCATTTTCCCGCGGTTTGGCGTTCCTCGAATAGTGATCAGCGATGGAGGTTCCCACTTCATCAATAAGGTGTTCGCCAACTTGTTAACGAAGAACAGAGTTAAACACAAGGTTGCAACCCCTTATCATCCTCAGACGAGTGGCCAAGTGGAGATTTCGAACAGGGAGATTAAGAGCATTTTGCAGAAGACTGTGAACACGACTAGGATGGATTGGTCAACAAAGCTCGACGATGCTCTATGGGCTTATCGCACCGCGTACAAGACGCCCTTGGGAACCACTCCATTTCATCTGGTGTATGGAAAAGCCTGTCATCTCCCAGTAGAGTTAGAGTACAAGGCAGCCTGGGCATTGAAGCAGCTCAACTTTGATATCAAATCAGCCTCTGAACGACGGTCCATCCAATTGCACGAGTTGGAAGAGATAAGACATATGGCCTATGAGAACTCCAGGATCTACAAGGAGCGCACCAAAGCATACCATGACAAGCGAATCCTTTCTAGGAGTTTCGCTCCGAATGAGCAGGTTTTACTTTTCAACTCTCGCTTGAAATTATTCCCTGGTAAACTCCGTTCACGGTGGTCGGGTCCTTTCACCATCAAGGAGGTGAGACCATACGGAGCAGTAGTCTTACTGAATCCGTCTGGAGGAGAGTTCTTCGTCAATGGCCAGCGGCTAAAGCCTTATCTCGCTGATGCCACTATTCCAGAGGGTGCTGAGATCCCTCTTGCTGATCCGTCTAATGCCTAACAAGGCACTCACGTCTAGCTAATGACGTTAAACAAAGCCCTTGGTGGGAGGCAACCCACTTGTAAGTGTATATACATGCTTTTATTTTTCGTTTCTTTTCAATTTTACCTTTCTTTTCGTTTTTCTTGGTTTTTCCTTAGGATTTTTCGTCATCGAAGTTGTGATTTTTGGACTCTGGAAAGTGGATTGGCCAATCCACTACAAGACCGGTCGATCTTGCACTTTCTCGAGGCCAGTCCAGGTCTCGGAAAAATGGACCGGTCGGGACTTACACACGACCGACCGATCCCTTTTCACCATGAAAACTACCTTTTGCCCCGGGAAAATCGACCGGTCAGTCCACTCATAGGACCGGTCGATCGCCTGATACCACGGATCGTCCAATTTGTCTCGGGAGAGTGGCCCGGTCGATCCGATAACGAGATCGGTCGATCTCCTCAATCCACGGATCGGGTAAGTTCTGGTAATCAGACCGACCGGTCCAGTATCAGGACCGGTCGATCCGATCACCTGGGTAAGTGAATTTTTCCACAATCTTTTTGGTTTATTCCGGTTTGTTTTACTTAAATTAAACCGGTTTGGTCCTATAAACACAAAAACACCCGATCCCCACCCTATGCTCTGATCAAAACTCGTTTTTAAGCTCCCCTTTCACATGTTCTTGGTGATTTTTATCCAAAATTTCATCAAACCCTAACTCTTTGATTTCTCACCCGAATTAAACGATTTTTGGCTCTAAATTGCTTAGTTTTTCAAGCTCTTTCCGTTTATACCATCAATTTGATTGATCTGCAAGGTATGAGCTTTATAATTGCATGTCAAATTTTGGGTTTTTGGGTTGTTCTTTCTCCTTCGCTTTTGCCGTATAATTCGCTTGTTTCTCACTTTCCCTTGGTTCGTTTTTGTAGCTATGGGTCGTGAGAGACGTCCACCCGCCACCAATTCGCCACCTAAGGATGATGTGAACGAAGAACATGGGAATTGTACTAATCGTGTTCACGACAAACCGAGGAAACCGTCGAGAAAGGACAAAGGTAAGGGGATAGTGAGTTCTAGTAACCTGGATGCTCCGCGTCAATCGCGGAGTTCGGATGTTCAATGGCCACGAGAAGACGGTATCCCTTTCCCTGGAATTGATACGCATCCTAAGTTAGACCGGCAAAAACTAGTTAGTGAACCGTCTTTTCAAAACAAACGGAAAGGAGACGGTTGGGTTAAGTATAATAGCATATGCTATAATGGTTTGCTCAATGTCGAGATGTTGCCTACTCGAGTTTTATGCCCTGACATGCTGGATAAATTGGGAATAACGGATGAAGTGCTAGATGTTCTCCATCGTATGGGTTTTGGGACAATGGCTACGTACCAGTATCCGCTGTATCCTGATTTGGTACGACAGTTTCTTGCTTCTTGTGAAGTTTATTATGCGGATGCGGCTCATAGGACAGTGGCTAGAGGATCTCTCACTTACGTGATCCAAGGGACTGAGTATGAGATTTCTCTTCGGGACTTGTGTACTCTCTACGGTTTTGACGAAAGCCACACGAGCCCGAACTTCCCTGATCGTCATGATTTTCCTCACAGCGATTGCCTATGGAACTTGATAGGCATGGGTCCTGCAGAGTCTCGTAGCATGAAGCTCACACTAATCAGGAACCCGATTATCCGCCTTATTGCTAAGGCTCTGAGCACTACTATGTTTTGCAAGGAGGAGCCAGGAGCTTTGCGTCTCGATGAGCTATTCTTATTGCATTTAGGGATGCTGGAGTTTGTGTCTACGATTTACAGGGAGCGTCCTCGCAAAAACCGCACTAACTTCGGGGCAGTATTTGCACAATTCCTCGTTGAGAGGAAGTTCAGGGGTCTAGCTGGACCGGGCAAGAAGAAGCAGGAGGTTTGTGGTAGTCTCCTCACACCCATCTGCACATTCCATCAGATTGATACGAGGGGCACCAAGACAATCCTTACTCCTTCGCTCGTAGATATGCAGCATTTGACTCAGAGCAGATGGATAGTTGGGGGTATGTGGAAGTACTTCGATTTGGATGGGGTTCAGTGCTCCATTTCGTTACCTAGTAATCATGCACTACTCACCTCATTGGATGCCGTGAGATTTCTCCCGCCCATTCCACCTCAGACTACTGCTCCAGACGCACCTCCGTGGCACCGGAAGCGCCGCCATGTTAGTCGAGATGCTGATTCTACATGTATTAGTCGTGGTCCTGCCCCACCTGTGCAGAACTACCAGCTTCCACCGTATGAAAACCAATTCGCCATCTCTCCACTTCGCGACACATGGACTACACCCGAGTACCGACAATGGCATCACAGGAGCTTTCAGAAGATGCATAGTATGATGTCTACTATTTGGGGTGCCATCTCTTGTTCACGAGGCACGGATACAGTTCGTGGATCAGACTTTGCTGGACGTCGCATACCTACACCTTCTGGACCTTCCACAGACACGAGATCCGATGATGCTGATGACGTTGCTGGCACCAATGACACGATGGTCTCTGATGAGTCTCCGGACTTCTGATGACGCAGTTAGCTTTTCTTTACTTTTCTTTTTCATTTTATTCATTTTATTTTCTTTCTTTTAATAGTCTCTTCTTTGGATTTATTTTCACACCGGGTCGGTGCGAAGTAAGTCTGGGGGGAGCACTATTCGTACTAATTATGCTTTCTGTTTTCTTATTTTCATTTTCATTTTCTTGAGTCATTTTCTGTTTTATTGAGTCAGTTTGTACTAAACCTTTGTGATATGCATGCATTTCTAGGACCACATGATGTTTGCTAACCCCTCTAACAGTGACTAACCGATGCTATGGGAAGATTAAAAACACCATAGGCGGATCAGTGTTACCAGAAGGCTCCTGTCTCTTTGAAAGCTAACGCTGACACTTTTATGCTAATCTGTTTTTCTTAACACAGGGAATTCGAAATCGCATAAGCAGTAACAACCACGTTAGGAGTCCTATAATTTTTTCAAACACATTCCTCTTTTCAGGACTCCTAATGGCCAGGCTCATTTTTAGTCTGGTACCACACCCTACCTTAACCTTTTTCTTTCAAACCTCATGCTTTCTGTCCAAGACATTGACATGCACTCAAGCGCAAAACCTCCGGAGACGTAGTCCGGCCAGCTGATCATTCTACAGACTTTCTGGTACAGATTATTTAAACTTTCTGCTTAGGATTTTTGAACTATCATTTCTGCATTTATTTTTCGTTTTACTTATTGATTGTGCTTAGAAAAAAAAAAAAAAAAAAAAATTATGTTGAAAGGGATTAGAATAAAACCTTAGACGTTACATGTTTTATTTATGAGCACATTTCTGTTTCTTATTTTCCATATTAGTTTCTAGTTAGATAAGCAGAAAGTTTTACTCTAAAAAAAAAAAAAAAAAAAAAAAAAAAATAAAATAGGAGAGAAAGTTTAAAGTTTGAAAGGTTGTGCATCATCTTTGGATTTAGTTCTCTTGGGTTTTTGTGCCATGACTTGCATTCCGCCGCGACTAAGGTTAGCCTAAACACCTTTACACCACCACTAAATAGCCCAAAACCTTAACCCTTATGCGACGGACATTTCCCTCTGGTAAGATTTCTGGACCCTGGTATATAGTCTCTGGGACATAGGAACTTGACTATGGTAGCATTGCTATGTATTTGGCAAAGTACATGAAGTACCATCTTGGTTTTTGATGTGTTTATGAGGGTTGTGGGTATTACATCTGTGGGGTCTTAAAGGATTGCATTCAGCTCATGAAGGTGTTTTTGGTTTTTGTAGCTCCCTTGAGCTTATTTCTAGTTTGTCTTCACTTGAGGACAAGCAAAGATCTAAGTCTGAGGGAGTTGATATAACGTGAATTTGGGTTCTCCTAACTATGATTTTTCACTGGTTTTCAGAGTCTTTTGAGTTGTTTTAAGTTGACATTTAGGTTCATAATCGGAGATTTGGAGTAGCACGTGTTCGGGAAAGAGATTCGGGTATTTGAGCGGAAATGGAGTCATTCTGAAGATCGGACCGACCAGTCTGGTTGCTGGACCAACCGGTCCATACTTGGGACTTAAAAGACCGACCCGGAACGAAGACCGATCGATCCTCGGATCGATGTGAAGCGTACAAGGCTCTCTGGAAAGTGGACCGACCGGTCCACTTAGAAGACCGACCGGTCCCAATACAGGACTGACCGGTCCAGGCCCCTGATTTTCTGCGAGATTTCCTTTTTCCGTTTCTTAGATTATTCTCTATAAAACCCATAGGGTTTCAGACTTTTAGAGACACGTTTTTTTATTCAGACTTTCTTAAGATTTTGAGCAATTGTAAGCAAGGAGAAGAATTCCTCTACTTTCCTGAGAAGATTTCTAAACCTTATCCTATTTTCTATTCTATTGATTATGTCTTTTTCAATTGCTTTTGTCGTTTCTTCTATTATGCTTGAGTAGATCTCCAGTTAGGTTTTAGGGTTTCGATGGATTTCACAGATTGAATCAGACACAGATAGGTTGTTTATTAATTATCATCTTCATCACTGTTAGGCATAAAGCTAGGATTGAACTGATCATTTAATCTCTAGATCTTAGGTTGGTACTCATTCCAAAAGCTTGAGTATCACTGGAACTATTGTTGATGAGCAATTAGGCTTTAGTCTCGTAAGTGAATTAGAGTCAATTGTGAACTGATCAAAACCTGAATTATAATGCTTGTCTAGGATAGCCGTGACCAAACGGAAGTTTAGGCACTCGGATCTCTAGGGAAAGTAATTGCTATCACGGAAGTGAAGCAATTTAGATTAGTGTTTTGAGTTTAAAATGCACGCATATTAGAATCTGAATAATTATCTGGTTCATGAATGTGATTTCCTGAGAATTCCCTATTGTCTAGCGCTTTTTATTAATCTGAACTTATACCGCTTTAAATTTGCAAACTTGCCTTTAGAATTGATAGCAACACCACAATTACTGTTCCTGCTTAGCTTAATTCCCTTTTCTATAATTGGTTGTGTAAACACTTGGTCCTTGAGGATTCGATCCCTAAATTATTACTTCGTTTGCTGTGCACTTGCAGTAGATTTAATAGGGTTAAAACTCTGTGTATCACTTGATAGAAGTATCAATGTTCCAATTAAGGTTGGAAGCGGAGAAGTCGTAATAACAACCGGGAAAAGGAATATCCAAGTGATGACAAGCCAAGGAGAGAAGATCATCAAAGAAGTGTTTCTAGTGCCGGAATTGGAGAAGAATTTGCTTAGTGTTCCGCAAATGATATCACATGGATATCGAGTTTCGTTCGAGAACAAGCAATGCATAATCTCAAATTCTAAAGGAAAGAAGATTATGGAGATAAAGATGGTGAAGAAAAGTTTTCCAATCATGTGGAACTCCTCTCAAGAAAGTGAAAAAATCATGTGTGAAGAAGATGTGATTTTACAAAATCAATCGGTGAAAATGTCAAGAGACTGTGACATTTAAAGAAGAAGGAGAAAAAGAAGATGATACTTCTAAAGCACCAAGAGTGGTAGAGTTTGATGATTCGGCTCAAATACATGAAGTGTGTTTTCTCACAGCGGAGGAATCTCAATCATATGACAAAGTTTCCAAGATTAAGGAATGGTGTGATGCAATGCGTGAAGAAATCAATATTCTAGAGAAGAATGGTTCTTGGGTACGTGTAAACAAACCGGAGAAGAAGAAGCTTGGAGTGAAACGGAAACTCAATTAAGGAGGAGTGTTGAAAGATAATTGAATTTCCGTAATGTTGTAATGTTTGTTTCACTACAAGAAAACAGTGCGATTTCCGACGGTTTTCCACGGTCGGTTTTATCTCGTCGGAAATTGAGTTCCGTCGGAATTTCTGACGGATTTTAAAAAAAAAATTCCGTCGGAAATCTGAATTCCGACGGATTCCGATCCCATATATGGATACCATATCCGTCGGACACCCGTCGGAAATTTCCGACGGATTTCCGACGGATTTTCAATTTTTAAAAAAAAAAAAATTCACCGGCGGAATTTCTTCTTCTTCTTCTTCTTCTTCTTCTTCTTCTTCTTCTTCTTCTTCTTCTTCTTCTTCTTCTTCTTCTTCTTCTTCTTCTTCTTCTTCTTCTTCTTCTTCTTCTTCTTCTTCTTCTTCTTCTTCTTCTTCTTCTTCTTCTTCTTCTTCTTCTATTAGGGTAAAATCCGACGGATTTTACCCTAATTTTATACCGCCAAAACATAGGCGGGAATTTTTTTTGGTTTTAAAAAACGCACTCCGTCGGAAATCCGTCATAAATCCATGGGAAATCCGTAACCGTATACCGGATATCGTATACCGTATACGGATACTGTATCCGTCGGAATTTCCG
Source organism: Draba incana (assembly GCA_963576765.1). Lineage (NCBI taxonomy): Eukaryota > Viridiplantae > Streptophyta > Magnoliopsida > Brassicales > Brassicaceae > Draba > Draba incana. Next base: position 10,714,979 of record OY755211.1, on the reverse strand, counting down.
ACGGATGCCGTTTAATTTTTTTTTTTTTTGGTATATAAAAAAACCGCATTCGTTGGAAATCCATCGGAAAATTCCGACGGATTGCTTTTAATTTTTTTTAATTTTTTTGGAATTAAAAAAAACGCAATCCGTCGGAAAATTCCGACGGATTTGACGTCCGTCGGAAAATGGCTTGTTTTCTTGTAGTGTTTAGTTTATACTTGAAGAGTTGTGTCTTGTCTAAAAGTAGTTATCATGTTAAAAGTCACAAGTGAAGAAAAGTTGTAACTCTTCACGTTAGTATTGTTTCGGTCGTGTCTCACATCTATATAAAGACCACATCTTTATGTTGTAATACAATTTTAAGTTTTCATTAATAAAAAGTTTTGTCTTATTGATAAAAGAGAGAATCGTGTGTATTGGTTTCTCTAAAACAGAGAGAAACATTCATACTCTGTTTTCTTCTTCTTTACTCTTTGTTTTCCATTCTCTGTTTTGAAAACAAATCAACAGGTAACAGGTAACTTGGTGAAAAATGGGTACATAAAATGACATTTACCGATCGGACGAAATTCACTTCCAATACACTACTGTGAGCTCCATTCATACTTGGATATATCAAGCATCCACACGTCATTCAGAATGTTCAAAGGATCAGCAGACCTTCCTCCAATTACAAACATGAAATCACCAACCATTGAATCTGTGTGGCCAAGTCGTGGTGATGGAGATTCGTTGACCGTGATCAACGTTAAGGTTCCACAAGAAGGGTCAAGCAACATAGACTCATTTCTTCGAGCATGTCTACCTAAACCGCCAAAACCACCAAACACGATAACTTCTTTCCGGTCTGCTTTATCTATCGAATAAGCTGAATGTCCCCAAAGGTGAAGCTTCTCAACCGGTTTCCCAATTATAGATAATGTTGAGAGCTGCATAAGATCTTGCTGAAACCCTGCCAATGATTTAGATACGAAAACTAGCTGTCACGTTTAAAATTTGAAACTTATCCTGCAGACCAAGTACACATAAACTCAAATTCTCGACCAAGGATACACTGACATTTTAGATTCCAACATGTCCAATTCTACTGCATTATTCAATCTATCACTTACGAATATACTCAAATTCAATACAAAAGACTCAAGAAATTACCTGAATGCAAATCTCCATTGCTGATACTCGAATCATGATTCCCGGCTAGATTCTCGAAGTTAACATCATCGTCTACATCATTAGCATCCGGATTCTTGAAACTATTACTAGTGAGAGCTAGACTAAACCCATCGGTTCGTTTCTCTGTGTGGATTGCGATTTCTCGAGAGTCAATTATGATGTAAGTAAGAAGAAGACGATGAGAGAAAAAGGAGTCGTGCAAGGAACAGGGTCAATCCGGGTCGGGTTAGTTTTGAAATCGAAGCAAACCAAAACCGGTTTAAAGAGAACATAACATCGGACGGTTTAGCTTGTTCTCAAAGCAATCAAACCAAATTGAACCAAAAATTGCTTGACCGATGTAAAATCCGTTCCATTCTGAAAATTAGGATATTAATGGCTTTGATTTTGTAATCTTAATAAACTTACCGTCGCTTAATAATTTGTAACATTTTATAGTGTACCAATCACAATAGCGATTTCAAACACTTTATCCAAAACATTACACTCAATTTTATTTGTACACTTTTTTTTAAAATTATTTTTTACAGTTTTTTTTTTATATCAAAACGGCTTATAGCTGAAAAACTTATACCACTTTAAAGTTCCAATCGAACTCAACCATAGAGTTTTAGATCCATATTCATATGGTAAGATCTAAGATTTTTATTCTAACTTAAAGATTCGGATAAATCTTAATAAAAAGTATATTTATACTATCAAAAAAACTTTATGTACATTAAGTATTAATAAAAAGTATAAATATATATATATATATCTTATTATATAAAGTTTGATGTGTCAAACATAATAATTAACACGATTGTGATACATGTCAAATCAATCGTCCGAGATTTTGACACGTGTAAATTATTTTCCTAATTTGATAACAAATAACAAATTTGATCATATTTTTTATAACTAAAATAACTAATTGATAAACATGAATGAATACATGAGCAATATCGCAATCTTATTTATATATAAAAAAGATGTATTCATGTATTTCAAGAAAAAATAAATCCTCCTTCGATTTGTAATTGTAATATCGATGCTTTACAATTTTTCTTTTCTCTTTCTTTTTTAACGTGTAAGAAGATAATTTTAAAATATGAAATTCAAAATATATTTAGGTTTCCATATCCAAATATTTTTAAGGATTACAATATTTTTTGCTATATAATAAGCTTTTGTGGTTTCTCAATCTTCTCACCAAACAATTTTAAGCTTTAACTATTTCTTTGAAAGACTAAATTCTCAAGACTAAATTCTCAAAAATATATATTTGTTTACTAAAATAAGATATTTGATCTCGAATTAATAATCACCTAGAACAAAAGGATAATCTATATATTAAATATGGACAAATCAATATATAACAAATCACAAAGTTGTAAATTTTATGTTTGTTACTTAAATAATTTTAACTTAAATTTCTTTTTGACATGTGTATTTTTTTCCAATTTAATTTTGCCACATATATTATATAAATTTTATTTCTTTTAAGCTAAATATTAGTATTTATCAACGTATATCAAAACTTTCCAAATAACCTCTATTTAATATTCCATTAAAATAGTTAGTATATAAGCATGATTTGAGTTCAAATAGACTTAGGTTTACACATCCAAATCTTTTTAAATTATAACTTTTTTAATATAATAAATTTATGGGCTCTCTCAAATTTCTCATTAAACAATTTTAAACTTCAAAAATTTCAAATTTTCATGAAATATATATATATATTATATATATATATATATGAATATATGATTTTATGATATCAGATCAAATTTTAATCTTATCTATTCTTTCTTCCATTCTTTTATAAATGTCGTTTATGTTTTGGTTGTCCAACAAATCATCCCCTTTCTTATTTCTTCTTTGCGTATTGTATTCTTTAATTCTAATTTTTTGTTTCCCTTAATTTGTTTGTGTTTTCTTTAGTTTTATTTATTTATTTTATTGATTTGTAGGTTTTGCTTTCTTAATTTTTATAGATAAAGTATGTTTCCTCAACTCTTTATAAAATATGATTTTTGTTTCGTTTGGTTCGTATGTTGTTCCTATTTCAAAGTTTTGTTATTATAAACGTCCTTTTTGTATTCCTTCAAGTTTCTATGAAAAATGAACTTTGACCCAAAAAAAACAATCTTTTGATTTTTGATTTGTTGTATTTGAGTATTGGGCTGATTTCTTTTTTGATTTTTTTATAGATTTTATGGATATATACTTTGGTTATTAAGGTTATTTATTTATGAATTGTTCTTCACAATTTTAATGTTCAGGATGGTGTTTTTTAATTTCTTACGCTTGGTTTATTTAATGTGCTAAATCACCGTCTAGGGTTTATTGTTATGTTTTTTTACTGTTTACATTGGTCAATGTCCCATGGAACGTGTAACTTCACCTCTAGAAGTATATCCAGTAAAAGTTGCCAATCGCTGATTGTTATGATTGTTGATTTTTTGTACGGGTATAAAATATTTTGTCATATATATGCGGGTCCTTCACCTAGTATATATATATATGCTCGAAAACTAATTTTGTTCTTAAAATTATTATCCGAATTTTAATTGTTTAAAAATTTTAAACTATTTTTACCATCTAGACTTTACTTTTTGGGATTTGGATTTAAAAAATAGATAGTTTCACCCTATTATTGTCATAATTTATTTTCAAACCTACGTAAAAAATTAATTTGAAATAAGCATTCTGAAAGTATTAAATCTTTTTGCATCACATAAGCTTTTTACAATTTCACAAAATATATACAATAAAGTCTTAACATAACCACATGTACAAAGTATTTCAAATCACCAATTCTAAACATAAATCCCACACACGCATATAAAAGATTAACCAGGTATTGAACAGGTTTTGATTTTCATATAGTTGGGTAAGAAGCTTTCATGGCAAGACCACATAATCCTTGTTTATCCTTCACATCTTTTTGAATCCTCATGTAACCACTTTCTCCCCATTTTGTTCCCCATGAATTCTTGATGATCCAATACTTTGATCCGTTCGTCGATTCGCCATATCCAACTGCAGTAACAGCGTGATCGAGATATGTCGTACACTCTCCGGTGAACACACCGGTCGAATAAAATTGGAAATCAAAACCACCTCCTTCAATTCCAACGCTAACCGGTTGGTGTGCCACTGCCTTCATTAGTGCTGTCTCGTCATTAACTGGTACATCCTCATAACCTATGATGTGTTTACGTGCAAAAGATTATTAAGATTTAAAATATGCATAAGAATCTAGAGGTAGGTATTTTTGTTATTTTGATTATTTTGTTTTACTCGAATGTAAGAATTTTGTTACATCGAATAATATAAAAAAATGTTCCGTTTAGTTCGACATTTCTTTTTATTTGGTTCGGTTTGGTTTGTTGAGGTTTAGTTCGATTTTTTGGATTATAAATTCCTATGCAATTCGACTTTTTATGTCTTTATCAAAGAATCAAATAGTGAAACCTGAGATAGAAGCTGCTTTTGGGTTGGTCTTTTTGGAGTTGCAAGTACCGTCTACGCCTTTGTAAGGGTAATTTGATTCAGTGGTTAAACCGCCAGTCGCAATTATATGCTCAAACGCGGTATCCATCAAACCGCCGTTGCATCCATAATCGTTTGTATCGCAATCAACAAGTTGTTGTTCAGACAAAGAGATAAGTTTTCCTTTCTTTATCTGTGTTGCTCCTTCTATAGCCGCAACCGCTGAAAACGCCCAACAACATCCTACACAACACACACAAATATTTTCATGCAAATATTAATATCAATATATAATATTAGTGAATTTTGGTTTATGTTTTGGTTAAGCTACACTAAACTTGGTTTTTTGTTCGGCTTATTTTCTATGATAAGACATCAAATCGTTTTGGTTAAGAAACTCAATTTTTGTTCGGTATTCAATGAAAAAGTTACGGTTCAATTGAGTTCGGTTTAGTTTACATATACATAAAACCAATTTTTGTTGGGTATTCAATGAAAAACTCGATTTGAATTATTACCGCAACTGGCTTGATTCTTGATAGGTGTCACAGCTCCTTTCTTCCTCCAATCAACAGCAACAGGCAAAACACCAGAAGAAACGTTTTGGTACTTAAACATCGTCGTTTTAGTTCGGCTTTGGCTAGACACCGCGGAGTCTCTTTTGTAACCAGTGTACATGGAGCGGAATTCGACGTTTGTTAGATCAGCAAACTGATTCACTGCGAGTTTAAACGTTCTTCCCGCGGGAATGCTATTTAAGCGTTCAATGCGGTTGATGTTTTGTTTGAACACAACGTAGCGATTGTTTTTCTCTTTCACATCCGCGTAAACACGGCCATGTTTAGCCATCCACTCGTTGTGCCTCTTTTGCATGATGAGTTCATCATCAAGAGGACGTGAAAGAGTGATTGATAAACATAATGATGAAACTAGAAAAACTATGAGAAAGATTTGGATATGTTTAAAAGCCATTTTTTTTAGAAAAGTAGAAGGATTCGATACTAATTTGATTACTCCAAAAGGTGGTTTAAGTGGGGGTTTTATAGTGAAAAAAGTTTGAATTTATTGATAATGTTCACAAGAAGTGATTGAGACAAAAGTATTTTTAGTTTAGAAGCAATGATCGATAACGAAATGATCGATGATGGTTGTTAACTTTTTTTTGTTTCCTATATATATCAAATTGATATAAAATCACTTTGGTTGGATTTTTCGTTGCACTTGTGTTTTGGTTTGTAAACATATATATTCGATTATTACAAAGTTCGAACCTATTAGACTTTTATAATATAAAGTTGCAACGGTTAATGAGTCTCGAACTTTGGGTATGTGCTAGTGTTTTGCAGAAAATGAAATTTGAAATTAAATCATTCTAAAATGACATTTGAAAAACAAAAATATTGCAATTATTTGAAAACATATATGTTGATTGTTGAAACTAATATTTTCAGCACTCAACGTATATAAAAAAACAATTATGTAACTAAGTTTACTCTATTTTTATTAGGACCATATCTTTTTCTTTAAACGCCTTTGGTAACTATAAATTAAGACAATGGTGATTTTGTAACACTACTGTCATTTTCTAAATTCAATAGTTTTGGGTGTTATAATTTTATATTTTTTTCCCGGAACTGAAATTTTCACATTTCGTCTATTTAAATTTAGCTAACTATTTTTTTTCTTTCAAATGTAAATAACGTATGTTCAAACAAAAAAAACAGATTGACTATATGTAAGGCACCTTTTATGCATCAAAATCACTAATCTCATCACAATAATACGGAATCTTCTTTTGTCTTTTTATTCATTAATTATGTTGAATTCAAAGATTCCCTTCCTTCACTAGAGAACCATTCGTGCAAGTAAAAAGCTGAAACAAAAAAGAAGAAACATGATTCGACAAAAATTAACTAATTCGATCAAATCATGGAATCGTAGTCACTTACAAGAAGTGAACTTCTTTACGCTAAGTATTCTTTTGTAGATAAAACTACATCATTTGCTATATTTTTCCTGTTCAATGATGTTTCCCACCAATTTCATCTATTCGAATTTCTATGAAGTTTTCTGTTTTCTCCTTATAATAACAATATAACTGTATCAAGTTATAGTTAGGGATAATAGAATAAAAATCAGTTATGATTGGGTGGAAGTTAAGATCCGTACGGAATTTCATTTTGGACTTAAATCCAAATCATATTTGGCTGAAATGAGAACAACGTCTAAAGACTCTAAACGACGACTCTTAGCAAAAAAAAAAAGACTCTAAACGACTAAATTCAAATTGACAAATAAATACAAATTTACAAATATAATGATTAAAAAATTGATTTACTAGTGATATATGTTATAAATCATAGTGGATTGTCATAACTAGTTCTGGTCCGTTTACGGCCCATTAACACTTAGTCTTTAGGCCGGTTTAATGAATCCTAGTTGAATTAGGATTTTCCTTTTATGTACTTTCCTTTTCCCATTAGGAAAAGGAATTTTCCTTTTCTCTCTTGTAATAATCCTATATAAAGGATCTTATGATTAATGAATAAACACAATCCTCCTTCGTTCTCTTGATTCACAACATGTTATCAGCACGAGTTGCTCCCTAAACCCTAAAAACACAAAAAACGCGATTACTGTTCATCATTACTATTCATCGTACTGTTCATCGCGTACTGTTCATCGCGCACTATTCATCGCGCACTGTTCATCGACGATTACTGTTCATCGACGATTACTGTTCATCCGGCGTTACTGTTCAAATCATAGTTCATACAGCCTTTAAGGTTACGGCGAACTAGAAGAAAGTTCATACAGCCTATCAACGGTTACGGCGAACTAGAAGACTCACGGAGGTTAAGGTAAACAATAAGAAACCCTAATCTAAAGAACCTAGATTCATGATAATCTTAGAAACCCTAATCTAAATCATGCTTGTTATTGTTATTGCTTGCTTGATTGTGTTTATTGATTCATGATTCGTAATCACTTGAAACCCTAACTTGAAACCCTAACCTAATTCAATTAAAATCCAAACCGATTGCATGATCTGTACTCGTGTCGATCGACACTAGTTTTATGTCGATCGACACGTAAACTTCTGCCTGAATTTGTTGTTTGAATTAAACTGTGTCGATCGACACAAATCACCCGTCGATCGACAGTAAACACTCTGTCCAAATTTGGTTGCATATTTATTTGAACTCGTTTGTTTGTTTGCTTGTTTGGATTGATTCGTTGATTGATAAACATGAAACTGAAACTGATTGCATCATATAGACATAACATGCTTGATTAAAATCCGGTCATATCATCATACGGTTTAGAATTTGAATACTAGGCTTGCATCATGAGCATATAAAAACATTATGTTAGGTTGTTAAACATAAAAATCTGGTTTCATAAGCATCATGCATCCGTACCCGTTTATATAAGCACCCATGACCTATTTTGCATCATATGCATAAACTTTAAAATCTTATAGTTCTTAGAGAATAGGATAAATGTTTTCAGATGTCGAAAATCAACAATTTGGATTATGCTGCCCTCAATCTCTCTGGAGACAATTACTTACAGTGGGCGTTGGATACTAAGATAAATCTAAAGTCTAAAGGACTTGGCGAATGTATCATTGAGGATAATAATGAGAATGAAAGGAATCGATACAGAACGATATCGATCATTCGTCATCATCTTGTTGAGGGTCTCAAGGATCAATACCTAACCATTGAGAACCCTTTGGACCTTTGGAAAGAATTAAAGATAAGATATGACCACCATAGAACGGTGTTGTTACCAAAGGCCAATTATGATTGGAGGAATCTCAGGTTCCAGGACTTCAAGTCCGTGGAAGAATATAACTCGGCTATGTTCAGAATAGTTTCTCAATTGAGACTATGTGGTGAGAAGGTAACTGAGAAAGACATGTTGGAAAAGACCTTCTCCACCTTTCACACTAATAACGTGTTGCTTCAACAGCAATACCGTGAAAGAGGTTTTGAGACATACTCAAAGCTTATAGCATGTCTATTACTAGCCGAGGAGAATAATACACTGCTAATGAGAAACAGTGAGATGAGACCTCCTGGATCAGCCCCACTTCCTGAAGCGAATGTGGCCACAGATGAAAAGAAAGAAATTAACCACGTCCAAAGTGATTATAGACATCGTGGTCGTGGACGTGGGGGTAGATGGCAAGGACGTGGCCGTGGCCATTTTAATCCATACGGCCGAGGTCAGGGCCGAGGCCACGGATTCCATAACGATCATTCTACCGCGGGCGAGGACGAGGACGCGGATACCGAAATGACTATGATCGTAATAACCGTGGTATTACTTCTCAACCACGAGAATCAAACCCAAAATCAGTTTGCCATCGATGTGGAATGAGTAATCATTGGGCTAAGACATGTAGGACTCCCAAGCATCTGGTTGAACTCTATCAAGAGAGCCTTAAAGGGAAGAATCCAGAAACTCATATGATCCAGCATGATAATGAAGGAGATTTCGATCATGAGCAAGATGACTTGATGAATTTTGAAACCTCAGATATACTTAAGTGATTGATTTTGATTTTCTGTTTTGGTGTTTTGTGTTTTGCTTGTTTTACGTTTTACACTTTATACTTTGGTTTTGTGTTATTGCTTTCTATTAAACTTTATGGAATGAAAGAGTGTTATTTAAAAGTATCTATTGTTATCTCTTTTGAAGTATGAACGATATGGATGTGTTCATTGTGGATAGTGGATCAAGCCACTCGATATTAAGAGATAAGAGATACTTTATTGATCTTACACTTAAAAAGGCAAATGTAACCACAATTGCGGGTATAGCAAATTTAATTGAAGGCCACGGTCAAGCCCATATTTTATTACCTAAGGGCACGCATCTAGAAATTTCTAATGCGTTATATTCACCTAGTTCAAAGAGAAGTCTATTGAGCTTTAAAGACATTCGAATGAATGGTCTTCATGTTGAAACTAAGGACGAGAATAACAAAGAATTCCTTCAAATCTTTGAAACCGTCCATGGCTATAAGAAAGTCCTAGAGACTATACCAGCCATTTCTGTGGGCCTTTATTGTGCTAAGATCGGAATAATAGAAGCAAATGCTATGGTAAACAAAGAGTTTACTGAGAATTTCACTTTTTGGCATAACCGGCTTGGCCATCCCGGTGCTAACATGATGCGAAAGATATTAGCAAGTACTAATGGGCACACCTTGAAAGAAAGGAGAGTTATCCCAAAGAATCTCACGTGTGAAGCATGTTCACTAGGGAAACTCATTACTAGGCCATCACCAATCAAAGTAACTAAGGAAACGATAAATTTTCTGGAAAGAATTCAAGGAGACATATGCGGACCAATACACCCACCTTGTGGGACGTTTAGATATTTTATGGTCCTTATTGATGCATCCACGAGATGGTCACATATCTGCCTATTATCAACTAGAAATATGGCATTTGCAAGATTGCTTGCCCAGCTCATACGTTTAAGAGCACACTTTCCAGATTTTCCTTTAAAGACTATACGTCTTGACAATGCTGGTGAATTTACGTCCCAAGCGTTTAACGATTATTGTATGTCCATGGGGGTAAGTGTTGAATATTCTGTGGCACATGTACATACACAAAACGGTTTGGCTGAATCGTTTATTAAACGCATACAGTTGATTGCTAGACCGTTGCTAATGAGATCAAAACTCCCGGTCTCAGCTTGGGGACATGCAGTTTTACATGCAGCAGAGCTAATTCGTATCAGGCCATCTAGTGAACATAAATATTCCCCATCACAGTTAATAACGGGTCAAGAGCCAGACATATCCCATCTTAAAACATTCGGATGTTCCGTTTATGTGCCTATTGCACCACCACAGAGAACAAAGATGGGACCTCAAAGGAGGATGGGGATATATGTTGGATATGATTCTCCTACTATCATTAAGTACCTTGAGCCAACCACGGGTGATTTGTTTAAGGCCAGGTACGCAGATTGTCATTTTGACGAATCTGTCTATCCAACATTAGGAGGAGATAACAGACTGGTAAAGGAAATTATATGGAATCAAACGTCCTTAAAATGGCAAGATCCTCGGACTCAAGAATGTGAATTAGAAGTCCAAAAGATTATACATTTACAAAAGCTAGCTAATCAATTGCCAGATTCCTTTGCTGACCCGAAAAGAGTAACTAAGTCTTACATACCAGCTGTTAATGCACCGATTAGAATTGATGTTCAAGAGGGACACAATCAAGTTGCTACAGAATCTAAACCACACTCAAAACGTGGCCGGCCAATAGGTTCCAAAGATAAGAATCCTCGGAAAAGAAAGAAAGGTGCTGAAATCGTGGTTGAGGAATCTGATGGAACCCCAGACATAACTGAACCGATAGTTCCAAGCAATGAGACTCGGGACGCCGAGTTTCATGGTTCTGACGTTCCTGAAAATAATGAGATCTCAATGAATTATGTTATGTCTGGAATACAATGGAATAGAAAGTGTGTGGAAATCGATGATATATTTGCTTTTAAGGTAGCACTTGAACTTATGGAGGATCTAGAACCCACGTCGATATATGAGTGCACTCAGAGTGAAAATTGGACTAAATGGAAAGAAGCTATAAACGTGGAGTTGAATTCTTTAAGGAAAAGGGATGTCTTTGGTCCAATAATTCGGACACCCTATGAGATTAAACCAGTTGGACATAAATGGGTCTTTGTGAGGAAAAGAAATGAACATGGTGAAATCGTGAGATATAAAGCACGGCTTGTTGCACAAGGATTCTCACAGAGACCAGGAATAGATTATGAGGAGACATACTCCCCTGTGGTGGATGCTACAACTTTTAGATTTTTGATAAGTCTGGCTATAAGAGAAAAGTTGGATATGCGGTTAATGGACGTTGTAACTGCATACTTATATGGTCCACTGGATAATGAGATTTATATGAGATTACCAGAGGGTATTGAGCTCAAAGATAAGAAAGGTTCTCGAGAACAACACTGCATAAGGCTGAACAAATCCCTTTATGGACTGAAGCAAAGTGGGCGTATGTGGTACAATAGATTGAGTGAGTACTTAGTCAAAGAAGGCTATAAGAATGATCCCATCAGTCCATGTATTTTTATAAAAAAGTTTGCAAACAAAGGGTTTGTTATCATAGCATTTTACGTGGATGATTTGAACATCCTTGGAACCCCTGGTGAAATCGTCCAAACAGTTGAATGCCTCAAGAAAGAATTTGAGATGAAAGACCTAGGCAAAACTAAGTTCTGTTTGGGATTGCAACTTGAGTACATAAATGATGGAATCCTTGTGCATCAAATGGCATATACTGAAAAGGTACTCAAGCGTTTTAATATGGATCAATGTCACCCATTGTCCAGCCCAATGGTGGTGAGATCTCTTGATCTAGAAAAGGATCCGTTTGGTCCTAAGAGAGACTCTGAAGAAGTCCTTGGTCCCGAAGTGCCATATCTCAGTGCCATAGGAGCTTTAATGTATCTGGCAAGCCACACTAGGCCAGATATATGTTTTGCCGTGAATTTATTATCAAGATTTAGCTCATGTCCGACCCAAAGGCACTGGGACGGGATAAAACATATTCTTCGTTACCTACAAGGAACGAAAGACTTGGGTCTATTTTATACTAACCAATCTAAGGACGGTTTAGTTGGTTTTGCTGATGCAGGTTATCTTTCAGATCCTCATAATGCACGGTCCCAGACAGGTTATGTGTTTACTCATGGAGGAACTGCAATATCTTGGCGGTCAATGAAGCAGGCCATTGCAGCTACATCTTCTAATCATTCAGAGATATTGGCAATTCATGAGGCTAGTCGTGAGTGTGTTTGGTTAAGGCTGATGACCCAGCACATAAGAGTGGATTGTGGAATGGCTGAAGGTAAGCAGGAATCGACGGTCTTGTTCGAGGACAATGCAGCGTGTATAGCTCAACTTAAGGATGGATACATCAAAGGTGATAGGACGAAGCACATTCTGCCAAAATTCTTCTTCACATCCGATCTACAGAAAGATGGAGAAATTCAAGTGCAGCAAGTACGATCAAGTGAGAATTCAGCAGACCTATTCACCAAGTCACTTCCAACCTCAACGTTCAAGAAACTTACTTATCAGATTGGAATGCGTCGTTTGAAAGACTTGCAGTGAGGTTCAGAACAGGGGGAGTAATACGTGTTGTACTCTTTTTCCTTCACCACGGTTTTGTCCCAAAATGGGTTTTACTTGGTAAGGTTTTAATGAGGCAACATCCAAAGCGTATTACAAGCCCATTAGAGTTATGACATCCAAGGGGGAGTGTTATAAATCATAGTGGATTGTCATAACTAGTTCTGGTCCGTTTACGGCCCATTAACACTTAGTCTTTAGGCCGGTTTAATGAATCCTAGTTGAATTAGGATTTTCTTTTTATGTACTTTCCTTTTCCCATTAGGAAAAGGAATTTTCCTTTTCTCTCTTGTAATAATCCTATATAAAGGATCTTATGATTAATGAATAAACACAATCTTCCCCATTCGTTCTCTTGATTCACAACAATATATTTATTTTTCTAGCACAAATTAAATATCATCGAATCAAGAGGTTCTTGTTTATAAATCTAATTCTAATAACTAAATAAAACAAACTCAAATTTGATTGGTCTTAAATTGGTGAGCTTGGCTAACATGCTTAACTTCATAAAAACTCCAGAGATTTTTTAATACAATTATTGTGAATTTTTAATATCTGTCTTTACTTGATCGCAATGTTTATATTAGTCTAGTTCTTACCTTTCGATTTCCCTTTCTATGTCCATGGTGTTAGATGATTTGCTAGCTCTTTCGAACAACAAAATGTATTAGATCTAGTCATTCATTACCATTTATTTGCCTTTATATGGGTTTGTTGTTAAAAGGATGAATGGATTGAGTGATCTTGGCTTGTTGCTTATTTGAGCAATTGATATATACAAATCTCTGGCTTTGATGATTTTATAGTCTATGATCATAGGATTTTGATGAAAAGTTGTATGATATGGTCCAAAGTTTTTTTTTTGGTCATTGTCTTCCCTTTTTTTGGTTTTCTTTTTCAAATGGAAACTTCTCTTCTTTTTTAAGAAAGCAATATATGTTATGCTGATGGGTTTAACTGAAAATGATTAGTCTTTGTAACTATAGTTCTACAAGAATATGTTTGGGATCGTCTTCTCAAGGTTATGAAATATTTTTCATCATATTTGATTTTTGTCATATATAGATGAAGCTAACAAATTCTTACTAAACAATATTTTTCAAGATACAAAAATGTATAGCATAATCTATTTCCAATAACAAGATAATTAGAATCTTCAAACACGAGGAGACCTGATATGCTCAAATTTACCATGAGCTACTCTTTCAAATTAAGAGATTAATTGCAGCACTTGGGGATCGAATCCACAAGGAATCAGGGACACGATAGATTATGTACTTTCAGATTAAGCTAGGCAAAATATAAAGAAGTCTCAAGCTAAAAAAGCAAACTGAGTTTTCACTTTTCCGATCGAACATTCTACACATTACACAGCATCTTACAATCATATATATATATAGAAGTATCTCTGTACTATTCATCAACCCTAATAACACATTGTGCCACTTATTGATTATAATTTGGGCCTAAACTCTCTTATTCCTTCTTTCTACACATCTTCTTTATGCTCCATACACGATCATCCCCTCTCAAACTTGTGATGGGTAAAACGCCAACACCAAGTTTGGACCGGAGCGGAAGAAATGATGCTCGAGGTAGCGATTTGGTGAATATATCAGCCAGTTGGAATCCTGCTGGTATATGATGAATCTCAAGTAAACCAAGAGCCACAAGCTCTCGTGTGTAATGATAATCCACCTGAATATGCTTTGTGCAACTGTGAATCCCAGGATTGGCTGATAAGTGAACCGCAGATAAGTTATCACAACGAAGTAGAGCCGGTTTTGGTTGTGGTATCCTTAAATCATGAAGGATAGAATTGACCCAAGTAAGTTCTGAGGCTGTCTCAGTAAGTGCTCTGTATTCTGCCTCCGTCGATGAACGAGACACCGTAGGCTGACGTTTTGCACACCAAGAGACCAAATTCGAACCAAGAAGAACACAAAAACCAGTTATTGAACGTCGAGTGTCCTGACATACAGCCCAGTCACTATCGCTCAATGCATTGAGAGAGAGAGCTGTTCTTGTAGAGATGGAGACCGTAGGAAGTTGTGCTTCTGATATATCGAAGAATCCTTTTGAGAAAACAGAAATCTGACTGAGTGGGGCTATGCATTCTTTGACAAACAAAATTAACAGCAAATTGAATATCTGGACGTGTTAGCGTCAAATATTGAAGTTTCCCAGCAAGGCTCCGGAAATATGTTGGCTCTGGAAAGAGTTCAGTGTCATTGAAGGCAGCATCTAATCTTGTAGGTAGAGGAGTAGGCATAGGATTAGCCTCAGATAGACCAGCAAGTCTCAAAATCTCCTCAGCATATGATGTTTGATTAAGAAACAAGCCTTTCTCATGAGACTGAACATGAATGCCCAGAAAATAATGCAATGCTCCTAGATCTTTCATTGCAAACTCAGAGCTCAGCTTCTGAATTAGAGATTCAATTAATTACGGGGCATCACCAGTGAGAAGAACATCATCGACATAGTGAAGCAACACCAGAGAGTGCTGGCCATGATGATAAGTAAATAGATATGGATCAGATTTACTACACACAAACCCAAACTCAATGAGAAATGTTCTAAACTTGTCAAACCATGCACGAGGAGCTTGCTTAAGGCCATAACGAGCCTTTTTCAACCGGCATACATGCATTGGAAAGTCCTTGTTCTCAAACCCTGGTGGTTGAATCATATAAACTTCTTCTTGTAATTCCCCATGTAAAAAGGCATTTTTTACATCCAGATGAATAATAGGCCAACTCTTGGTGGCAGCAATACTGAGAACAATACGGATGGTAGATGTTCGAACTACAGGACTGTAAGTTTCAAGAAAATCAACACCTTCTTCTTGTGCAAATCCTTTTGAAACCAAACGAGCCTTCAACTTGTCTAATGACCCATCAGCTTTCTGTTTCACAGTAAAGATCCAACGACAGCCTAAAACATACATATCAGGCGTTAATGGAACCAAATCCCAAGAATGATTCAAATTTTGAGCGTCCATTTCTTCAGTCATAGCATGAGTCCACCCGGCATGTTTTAGAGCTTCAGCCACCGAAGTTGGTTCGGATGGGATGGATTTATTAACAAGCAGTGCATATCGAGGATTAGGCTTAGTAATCCCTTGTTGAAGTCGAAAGACCATTCGGTGAGAACGAGTCGGATGCGGTTGAGGTGAGTCAGAAACTTCGGACGTAGCAATCGGAGATGTAACATGAGCCGGTGATGAACTAAGATCACAAATAGTTGAAGCTTCTGATGCATGTGGTGTGTTTGCCGAAGGGCAAGTAGTTTGGGTCGGAGAAAGTAACATAGGGCCCAACTCTGGATGATCAATCGTATCCAGAGCACAAGTATCAATTACTCCTAAGCGATCAATCGGAGGCACTGGAGATGCAGGAGTACCCAATTCACTGGTTCCAGGAAAACTAGTAGTCATATGAGGACCAGTTGGGAAATAGATTGGTTGATATTGATCATCAGGAATCGACTGCCATGCTTGAAGTATTGGTGTAGTATAATTTTGTGCCATACTCTTGTACTTTCCTGAAAACGGTAAACAATTGTCATCAAATATCACATGACGTGATACGTAAACACGACCTGTGGGAGGAAATAAACACCGATAGCCCTTGTATTGAGCATGATACCCAAGAAAAACACACGGGAATGACCTTGGCTCAAACTTATGACTTGTATAAGGACGTAGATACGGATAACACGCGGTGCCAAATATCTGGAGATGAGAGTAATCTGGTTTAGTCATAAACAATTTCTCGTGAGGGCTAATAAACTCAAGAGCTGCAGCCGGGAGTAAATTGCTAATGTAGTTAGCCGTATAGAAAGCTTCAACCCAAAACTTCAACGGAACCTTGCTGTAAAAGAGCATTGACAACCCGAGTTCGGTCAAATGACGATGTTTCCGCTCTGCTAAACCGTTCTATTGCGGAGTATGTGGACATGACATAAAGTGTTGAATGCCATGACTAGCAAGATATGTGCGAAACTGATTACTCATAAACTCACCCCCACCATCACTTTGAAATGATTTGATCTTCTTATCAAACTGTGTTTCGACTTGCTTTTGGAAAGCCATAAAGACTTGTGCAAAATCAGACTTGGCCTTTAAGGGGAAGAACCAGGAGAATCGAGAAAAGTCATCAACAAAGACTACATAGTATTTAAACCCTTGAACAGATACAAAGGGAGAGGGACCCCATAAATCAAAGTGAATGCGATCTAGAGGTGCCATAGTTGTAGAACTAGATGCAAAGAAAGGTAACTTAGAACTCTTGCTCATTTGACAAGATTGACATATAGACCTGTTGCTCTTATTCATAATTATAGCCTTGTTACTCCTTAAGTGTTGAAGAACCTGGTTGTTTGCATGTCCCAATCTATAGTGCCACACCAACTCCGAAGCCTCAACCTGTCGATTGGAAAAGAAAGCCACAAACGACGGATTCTCCAACACATATAAATCATCACGACGAGGTCCTTTGGTCACCACCCTCTGAGTTTGCAAATCAATTATATATACTGAATTAGCATCAAAGTAAACACCACATGGGAAGTCTCCACACAGTTTTGAAACTGAAAACAAAAATTTTTGAATACCCGGACAAAGGAGAACATCATTGAGAGGAAGACTACCTGTAGGTGTTGTGATGGTGGCAGAACCCACATGAGTTATGGGAAGACGACCCCCATTGCCTACCATTACAGTCTCAGCACCATTATATGGGGTGGAAGTCTGAAGTTGATGTGGAGACGAAGTGATATGAGCCAATGCACCAGAGTCGGGATACCATTCATGACCCGAGGAATCTGAAACTTGAAGTGCAACCAAGGCCTGAGGAAGATGAGGAATATCATCACTCTGATAGGTGTTATCAAATCGATTCCAACACTTCAAGGCTGTGTGACCCACACGGCCACATATTTGACAATTGGGTCGGTTAGTTGCTGATGATCCAGAGGTATTGTTCCACCTAGATGAGTTAACTTGTTGCGAGAATCCACGACCACGTGTTGAGAAACCTCCACGTCCCCTGTATGCTCCATTATAACCACCAAAGGTGTTTCCTCGACCTCTCCGATTAGAATATCCACCATGAGAAGGAAAAGTGGTCTGAGTTTGGAAAGCCATATGGGGGGTTACATCAGATGAGACTGCCCTAGATTGCAGCTTATTATCAAAGCTTGCTACTTCATAGACAACATCATTAAAACTCATTGTCGGAGACCGAGACACCGAGCTTTGTAACATAGTACATATTGGATCATACTCACTTGTAAGCCCATTCAGATATGAGAAAATCTTCATAGTATCATGTTCCGGTTTTCCTATTGAGCTTAATTGATCATAAATATTGCAAAATTCACGAGTGTATGTTGAAAGATCTTTACCAAATTTGGACAAAGACTGGAGCCGACGTCAAAAATCAAACTCCCTGGCAACAGAGGATCGATTGAAGTTACTGGCTAATGAAACCCATACCTCATGAGATGTAGAAAGACCAAACACATAACCCAATACTTCTTCCGACAGAGTAGCAAACAACCAGGAGGGTACCAACTGATCAGTACATACCCACTCATCATACTTCGGATTCGGAGACTCCACAGTGATATTTTCGGTGGTCGACGTAATAACCGGATCTGGTGGTTTCTCCTCACCATTCACAAAGCCAATTAATTTCTGACTGCGCAAGAGAGTTTCCATCTGAGTCTTCCATTAGAGATAGTTCCGATCATTCAACTTGACTGTGACACAACTTGCCACATGTGTCTAAGACGGGAAAGGATAGGAGTGCTCCGAAGTTGCATGATTAGTTTCAGAAGTCGCCATTGTTGACCTGTTAAGGTTCTTTTGGCTCTGATACCATAAAAAAGTCTCAAGCTAAAAAAGCAAACTGAGTTTTCACTTTTCCGATCAAACATTCTACACATTACACAGCATCTTACAATCATATATATATATAAGTATCTATGTACTATTCATCAACCCTAATAACACATTGGGCCACTTATTGATTATAATTTGGGCCTAAACTCTCTTCTTCCTTCTCTCTACACATCTTCTTTATGCTCCATACACAATCAAAATATAATATATGAAAAAGCAAATAGAATAAGCAAGCAGGATGATAAGCTTTAAAACAATAAAGATAAAATCTAGGTTCAGGGAAATCTCAGGTGAATCAGAATTGTAGGCATAAACATATAATTAGGATTTATTAAAGCTCAACTCCTAAACATGAACACGAATGTAAAACAAACCAACTGTCGTTGCAAATGTTATCTATGCTTAAACCCTAGACAACCAACTGTCGTTACGAAATCAGATTGATCTAAACAAGCATTAAAGTTCAAGTTCAATTGTTCACAAATCCCTAAACCAAATTTCTTTGCGAAGAGGAATTTTGCTCATCTAACACTAGTTCAGGTAATTCAATAATGCTGTCGCATCTACTAAACAACCTAAAATCAGATTCTAGTTAGCTACGCTAGAATCAGCAATAAACACAAGTCCAGATGAAGAACTCTAATGATTTTATCCTATTAATTAAGAACAACCCTAGCAATTCATCAAACACCTTTGAATAACCCTAAACCTAACAAAGAAACTACTCAGACATATTCAATGAAGCACAAAACATCTTTATTAGAGATATCTCTTAAGAGTAGGTTCTAAAACAAAGTAAAATAAAGCTTAAGCCTAAACAATGGCTGTAAAAACGTATATATAGAGGTCCTAAACCGTCTTAAACATAAAAGTAAACATCTGGAACTTTTGGGCTTCGAACTGGCTTCTTCGATTAGACTTTTTGGCTTGATTGGACAGGGTGTCGATCGACACCAACTTAAACTCTTTGGGATCACATATGATTTTTCATCGTGTCGAGCGACACCAAATGCTCTGTCGCTTGACACAGATTCTGAAATCTGCTTCATCACTTCAATCTTCGCCACGTCATTCCGGGAATGCTCCAAAACTTCCAGTAAACATCTTTTATGCTCCAGACGGTCTAGTTCCTGTAAAGACTCTAAAAACAAATAGAAAACATCAAAAGACTCTAAAAAAATAGACTTATATCATGGTCTAAAATGGGTAAAAACCATGATATATCAAGACCAACTATACCTTTGGACAAAAATCGAGGTGGTGAAAGAGCAAAGCCTGTTGGAACAAGAAGCAACATGTTGAAACAAACCCATAAATAGGTCAGTTCATGTTGGTGTGGCACGTGGTGTTGAAATAAATATCAAAAGATGTTTGGTAAATTTAAACTAGGGGTGGACATTCGGGTTTCGGTTCAGTAAATTCGGTTTTTGAGTTTTCGGTTTGGGAGATTTAAAACCCATTCGGATATTCTCATATTTCGGATTGGGTTCGGTTCGGTTAATTGTCGGGTTTAGTTCGGTTTCAGTTTTATGTAAAAATTCCAAAAATATCCATTTTTTTCCAAGTACGGGTATTTTGTAAATTTTTACCCAAAATACTCATAATTACTCGAATATTTTTGCTTTTGGTTTAATTTGATTATTTTCTACTCGAGTTAACCGAGAAAAAAATTACAAAAAATTCAAAAATTCAAAAAATATACCTAACTAAATTAATTATTTTTAGCCAAATATATCCACAATAACTAATTGGCCGAGAAAACAAAAGAAAAGCTATAAAAATTGTCTGCCCTATATCAAAATATCTAACCTTAAATCTAAATATCTTTAGGTTAATTTATGTTTTGGGTACTTTGGGTTCTCGTTCGGTTTTCGGTTCGAGTTCGGGTTCGGTTTTAGATATTTAGAACCATTCGGTATTTTCAAAACTCGGGTTCGGTTTGGTTCAGATATTTTCGGCTGTGGTTCGGTTTGTTTTTTTGGTTTTGGTTCGGTTTGTTTTTGGAGAAGATTTATTTTAGGATTTATTCCTTTTATTTGAGAGATGATACTTTTCTTTTTGTATCTAGGTTAATCTAGGGTGACACCTCACATGTATATGGGTAAATATACAAGGGAGACGTGTGCTGCTAGGGTGAGCCGAAAATATATAGAGAAAAATGTTTGCGTTGTTTTGGCGGTTTGTAGGCAAGTCGAGTTACTTGCTGGAACACAGGTATGTGTGTTGCAACAGGGTTTTGTTCTAAGACTTTGTGTAAGATTAGAGATCGTTTGGTCACAAGCTAAGGGTGTCTTAGGCTGTGTGTAAATCCAGTTAAGAATGTAGTAAACATCTTAAAGATTTCTAATAAATTGAAATTCGGTGGGCCGGAGTTTTGTATACCTCATGTATTATCTATCTCTTTCGCTTTTCATGTAGTTATTGACACATTCAAGAGAGTCGAATATTTTGTTCCCGCCACATTGAGAACGAGATCATAAGTTCATTTTTACGAACTTATTGAACTTAGAGTCCCTTACAAATCTGTGAACATGGTTCTTGGCTTGTACTTGGACATTTTCTGCCGAGAAGCTGCTTCGACTATTAGTTATATATGCACACAAATATAACTCAGTAATTATTCCCCAAAAAAAAAATTCTTTCTTAGATGCAAATAAAGCTATATCAACTTAGTGTGTTACTTCAAGAAATTAGAGTGTTTTTATTGTGAAAACAAAACTGTATATGGAAATCCAAGCATTGGTCCTTTAGAAGTGTCATAAGTTCGACTTATGTTCACGTTGAACTTTAATAAAAAATAAAAATAAAAAATGTTCACGTTGAAATGTAAATTTAGCATTCACATTTCTTACTAATTTGGCTATAAGTTATCTTCTTTCACCAGTTGATATATAGGTAATTAAGATGTTTAGGTGGTTAAAAACATTTGTGTTTAAATTGTATACTTACATGAGAAAAAAATGGACATGAAATCCAGTCATTTGACCGTTAAATAAGCTACAGTGAAATGTAAACTTGTAACATGCAAGTTTTTGATAAAAGGTTACCTTTTTGCTAATAATTATACCTCCTAGAATAACGGTTTCTGCTAATTTGAAGACAACACCAAAGAGAGAAAAAAGGGCGGTCAAAAAAAACAAATTTAGAAACCAATGCTATAATTAAGCGTTAATAAACTAAACATTCTTATATTCAAAACCCATAGAAACTAAATTTAAATTATCAAATCAACGACTTACATTTTAGTGTCAATCTAAAAATAACAATCGGGTTTCTAATATAAAACCAATCTTGTTGCTCCACGAGAATAGTTGTCCTCTTCTCAAACATATCTCAACTTATTGTTTGAATATAAAGAGAGATATCAAAAAGAAGAGAAGACCACAAAACAAAACAAAAAAAAAATCAAATCTCTAACAAAAATGGCGTCCAAAGCCATCTTCTTCTCTTTCTTTGTCGTCTCGGCCGTGTGTTTGTCCTCTCTTGCCGGTTTTGCTTCCGCCGATGCTGATGACTTTGATCGTTTCCAGATTCAGGGATCGGTTTACTGTGACACTTGCCGTGTCCAATTCGTTACCCGTCTCAGCAAATTCCTCGAAGGTAATATATATTATCCACAATCTTAACGTGTATAAGTTATTTGCATGGCACGGTTACAAACAATTACATTCAAATCTCCCGTGCAACAAATTATAGACAAAAAATCCACAACTATCTGGTTTCTAAAGAAAACTTACGGTTTACAATAGCTAAGCGGATTCTCTGTCTAGTTTTTTTCTGATAATCTGGGGTTGATCCAGATGTTTACACCCGATTAACGCTGATCTATCACTATTTATTTGATCTATGAGTCAAGCTTTAAGTTATTAAGAGATTCGCAATTTGATCACTAACATGAATAGATTCATATATATCATTAAATCACATCAAATTGGTCCATCAGACTATACATTATCTAGTTATCGTTGATTTTTGATAATCAGGAGGTGATCAGGGTGTTGACCACCCAATTGATACATAATCTGATCATCGTTGATTTAAATTAATAAGACATTCGCAAATCCATTAGTAACATAAACATATTGATATCACTAAATCAAATCCAATTGGTCCAACGTACTTATAACATTTTTTCATGTGTGTTTGTGAAGGTGCAAAAGTTAAATTGGAGTGCAGGAGCAGAACAAACGGAACCGTAACGTTGACCAAAGAAGCCGTTACCGACAAATCAGGAAGCTACAAGATGGAAGTAATCGGTGACCACGAAGAAGAAGTTTGTGAGCTCGTGTTGGTCCAATCACCAGACAGTGGTTGCAGTGACGTCAGCCAAGAGGCTTACTTACGTAACGCCGCTAAGATCAGTTTAACCGCGAATGACGGAATCGTATCACACGAGACACGTATTGTTAACCCTCTCGGTTTCATGGTTAAGACGCCGTTAGCTGAATGCCCTGCTGCTTTCAAGGAGCTTGGTATCGTCCCTGACGTCACCTTCTAAGTGGAAAAAGACCAAAATATATATATGACGTGAGAGATTTTATTTTCTATTTGCTTAATGTTATGATCAAGCTTATTATTATCACTATGAATTAATATCATTATCATCATTAATTATTGACGTTCATTTTTTGCCTTCTTATTGTTTTTTTTTTTTCGATCTTATTGTTTTGTTTGACTTGAATTGTGATCCACTACTAGAAAACAGTCAATTAGTGACTATTGTTTGTGACTGAAAAATCAGTCACTAATTTTTGTGACTCTTAAGTGACCAATTTGTGACGACACTAAAATCAGTCGCAAAACAGTCGCCAATTTGTGACTGATAACTTCGTCATAAAAGCGTAACAAATTAGCGACGAATTTGAGACAGATATTCGTTGGTTTTCATGTAGTCGCAGAGTAGTCACAAAATACAGACTAATTAGTGACGGATAAAGTGGTCACAAATTTGCGACTGTTTTGTTACCATCAAAGCAGTCACAGATTAGCGACTACCATAAAAGCGTAACAAAAGAGTCACAGATGTTTAAATGTAGGTAACAACAATATTTTTAAAATTGGTAGTGACGAATTCGTCACAAATTAGTCATAAAATACCCACTACTTTATGACTACTTTGTGACTTATTTGTGAAACTTTAGGGTATAGACACTCCGTCACAAATTAGTCACAAAATACCCACTACTTTATGACTACTTTGTGACTTATTTGTGAAACTTTAGGGTATAGACACTCCGTCACAAATTAGTCACAAAATATCCACTACTTTATGACTACTTTACAACTAATTTGCAACTACTTATAATTTTTTCCCAAAAAGACAACACATTCTAAGTGTCTATTATTTATTTTCATATTAACAATCTTTGTAAACTATAATATTTATAAAGAATATATTTTATGAGTGAGAAAATCCAAATTCATTTTTTAAAATATTGTTGCATACATATAACTAGTTGATAACACATTGATCTTTAACCATTTTTCTTGTAAGTTTGTTGTTTTCTATAAATTAAGTTGAATTTCAATTAATGTGATGGATATAACCAATAAAACATTCAAGAAATGCAATTGTTATTGGTTGGAATGATAATGGGTGATACTTGTTTGTTAAAATGTTTAGGGTTTAGGGTTTCAACTTGTGACTCCAAAAAATAGTCACAAAACAGTTACAAAACTGTGACTAATTCGTGACTACTAATAAAATTTGCCAAATTATTTGGGTTTTATATGGGCGGTTAAACGAAAATTAAGCCGCGACAATTAGAAATTTTAGGCTCCAAAGATCATTCTTCTCAAATTTCAGCCCTAATTTTTCGAGTTCTTCCCTCTCCTCTCTCTATTCTCTAGCTCTTTGGCTCCAATTTGCTCGATTCTCACAATCGACGCTCCACTTTCTCCAATTCCAGTTCCCATACCTAATTTGTTTCCCCATTTCGCTCCACTCTCAACCTTCGAACCCTAATTCCTCATTTGCTCTCTTCTCTCTTCCTCCTTCTCTCGTTAGACATTTCTGCTCCGTCGCCTCCCGAAATCAAAAAGATCATAAAGCCTCGATCTTCTTCTTCCTGCCTAAAGAGCTTCTGGAGTTGAGACCTCTATCCAGCCTCGATCTTCTTCTTCCTGCCTCGCCGTCGTCGGACTTTGCATCGTCGGCATCGGATTTTGCCTCGTCATCTTCGGCTTCAGGTGGTTACGTCTTTTCTATCTCCCTATCTTCCTTTTTATTTCTTCACTTTCAATCGAAGCTATCTAAGATCGAATTTGAAGGAAACATTAGCTTATTCACTTTGAAAAACCTCAGATTTCAGAATTTGAGAAATCTAGGTTTTCATATGTTAGATAAGAAATTGATTGGGGAAATTTGCTTAGATGCTTAAGGTTATGACTTTCGATTACTTGTGATTCATTTGTGTAGTCTTTTGTGCTAATGCAAATTCTCGTCGAAACTATAATTGGGTTTCAAGCTCAAAGGATTCTCATCCATTTTTCACATCCTCCAGGTAACTCTTCGAATCCTTGGGAATTTAGTTCATAAACAAAAGCCACAAAACAATTATGCGTTGTTGGTTTCACTATCAAATGATTGTTTTTGAGTTTTTGAGTTTATGTGATCTGCATTGTTGGTTTCACTATCGATAGTATAGAATCAAGCTCCAAACTAGTTTTCAATCTTAATACTTAATTGGTTTTCAATAAGATCAATGTAGTGATAGTTTTTCAGAGGGTCGATGGGTTTGATTCGAGTCCCTTCAAAGACTTGAAGTCTGAAGGGAGAGTTTGTCGGCTAAACCTGTAAACGCTCTCTCGACACTTGATCTTCGGATCTTATGATTCATGTTTCGATTTTTGAATTTTGTGGTGTTTTTGATGTTACAGGAATTCAACATTGAGAAATTGCAGCTCGTTGAAGTAGAGAAGAAGATGATTAGACAAGAATATGAGAAGAAGGAGAAGCAAGTCGATGTCAGAAAAAAATGTGAGCTCATTTCTCTCTTCTAGATTTTTTTTCTGAGTATTAGTTTTCTTGTGCTTCTAGATTTTTTTTTGATTTGATTACGAGAGATCAGAATGGTTTTTGTTAACTGTGAGTTTGCTTTTGTTCTTGAAATGTTTGTAAAAGTGATTAATTAGTAAATGCATTTGCAGTTCTCATATAACAACAATAAAAGAACTCGAACCATTGTTTCAATTTTGATTCTCTAAATTGGTGTTAATTAGTAAATGCATTTGCAGTGTTTGCTTGCTCAAACTTCAGTTTAATGTCTCTGTTGGTTTGATGTCACATCTGATTTTCCTGAATTTTATTGGTTTTGGTTGATCAGAACCGAACATCAGCTCACCATTGAACAATCAAGCAGCTCAGCTTTGGAGCAATCAAGCAGCTCAGCTTTCCGACTTGTTTTGTCAATTTGGTTGACGTACCGTCAAGAAGCTTTGGAACTATATTGTCTAGAGGAGATAATAGTAAGTAGTAGCATTAACTTTACTTTGAAATTACTAAAAGTTTATGACTGATATTCCTAATTTCAATTATGCATCTTGTAAATGTTATGGTTTGTTTCAAAGAGTAGAATATTTGATGGATCTTATATGTAATGTAACTTTTGTTTGTTTTGACAAGCTATATGCTTGTTTTGTAGTATAAATTTTCATTTCAAGTTCTTTTTTCATTAACAACATGAGGTAATTGTAGAAACACAAACAAACAACAATTAGTCACTTATAAGTGACTGAAAAGAGACCAAAATGTGACTCATAAGTGACTTATAAACTAAGGCGTTGCAAATCAGTGGCAAATTAGTGACCAAAATGTGACTAACCTAAAATGTGACAATAACAATATAGTCTCTAATTAGAAGCTAATTAGTCGCTAATTTGCGATGAATATAGTTAGTCATAAATCAGTCGCAAAATCAGAAGTCGCTAATTAGTCGCTTATTTGCCACGCCAAAGGCAGTCCCAAATACGTTGCTAATTAGTGACTACTTTCCTGAGTCACACAAGTGTCGCTTATTTGCAACTGAAATGTGGAGTCGCAAAACTGTCGCAAATTAACGACAGAAAAACAAAGTCACACGTGCGTCGCTATTTTGCGACTGATTTGTGACGAATTTGCGACTCTTTGTGATAGTCACAAATTTGCAACGACACATTTGCGACTACCAGATTCGTCACAAATCAGTCGCAAATGGCTCATTTGTGACGAATTTGCGACGAATCTGGTAGTCACAAATGGACTGTTTTCTAGTAGTGTGAGTTATATGTAGGATTGTTGTTCTGTAATACAAGAAAAAAATATGTAATTTTCTTATGCACTACGGAGGAAATTATATATTATTACAACAACAAAAATAAGTAAATTGTAATTTAGTATCGAAAAATTCAATTATTGATCTGAAAGTACTAAAAATAAATATATTCACTACCTGAATTCATTTTTGTAAATGTTTATGTGGATTATCAACGACAAAAACAAATCTCAAACACAATTAAAGTTACTATTGAATTGAATTGATATCATCATCAATAACTACGACCATTGTACCTAAGATTTAGATTTATCAGTAGAGAAAAAGATATCGGTTCATAAAATAACTTTTTTGTCAGCCATATGTTAAAACTAAAATATCAATTTCTGATTAATTGTCCAATCTAAAAGATTATAACAGTAAAGTTCATTCATCTATTTAAAAATCAATTTACGAAAATTAAAGTAAAGTGAAAGTGGTTCACCGGTACCTATTAAAAGTTGAAGTGCTCAACTTGTTTAAAATGTTAATTGTCCAACGTATTTATTTGGCAATTGGTACTCCTCTGTATCTTAATAGTTGATGTTTAAAGTAATGACACAACAATTAAGAAACGCAATAAAGAATGCTATTTTTGTGAATTTTTAATATTAAACAATCATTTATTATTTAAATAATATCAACTCTACCAATCAAATAAAATACTGCAAAATTTAGATACTCACAAAAGCTTAAAATCATTAAATTTTTATCTAGAAAAATAGAAACATCAATTAATTTGATAAAAGAAAAAAAAAATTAAACATCAATTAATATGATACAGAGGGAACATTTATTTGTCCCACACTCCTAATAGTTTTCCAATCCCTAAATATGGTGTGCGGGCCTTAATTGGGCTTATCATTGCTCGTTTCTTGTTTTTGGTTTGCCACTTTCTTACAACATCGAAGAGCTCCAAGTTTGTATTTTTAGTTTTCATTTCTACGTTTACAAGCTTCTTATCAGACTACGGTAACACTATACATCAATGATGCACACTATTTTACCTTTGCGATCAAAGATCCAATATATGATCCAGCATATAAGGATCGATCCAAACGACTAAAGACTGCAACACTAAAGATGGAAGAAACAAACTAATCTATAATTGTGACACACCGGTTTCAGGGCATATGTGGTATATGTGGTATATGCGGAGAGACCTAAAAGAATTGATTTGACTACCTATATCACCAAAGTGCACTTATCTTTTCGGTCACAGGTCTTGAGATAACTCTAGAGTTAAGCGTGCTTGAGCTGGAGCAATCTCATGATAAGTGACCTACTGGGAAGTCATTTCAGATATCGTGCGAGTGAAGACAAAACATGGAGAAAAATTGCGTGGTGATTTACAGGGTCAGTAAACAAGACTTTCAAGCCTCCCGGACTAACGCACCGACCATCAAACATGGTGGGCCCACGAGCATGAGAGTGGACGGGAGGTCATGGGAGGGGCGGTCGGGGCGTTATAATAATAAATATTTTTAGGTTTTTGTTTAGGTTTAAAATGTAAAAAATCCGAATTTGAAATGCAAGAAGATAAAAAAAAAGTAAATAAAAAACATTGGATCTAGAGCAAAAATATCATGGGAATATATTAACAGACAAACAATTATGTCATGAAAGTACATCTCCTCCGTCTTCTCGAGAAACAGAGCTACGTGAGGAAGAAGAAGAGCAAATGGGCTGAGTATTTGGCCTCAAATATACAAACCAATATCCATTTCTTCGTCTTCCTTTCTTCGTTTGTATGGATACTGAGCTTTGTTGGTTTGTATATTTGAAGTCTAGTACTGAGCCCACTTGCTCTTCTTCTTCCTCACGTAGCTTTGTTTCTCGAGACGACAGAGGAGATGTACTTTCATGTCAAATGTTTAATTAAACACTATCCTAGAACATGGATTTCACAAATATAACTAATTCACTCTCGTAGCACTAGTCACTTCATTTAATCATCTAATCATCATAAATTCTGTTTGCAATTAAATATTAATGAGCAAGTCCAATTACTTTACTAACCAGGCTCACTACAAGAAAACTGTGATATTGCAAAAGAGAAATAATGTTGCGATATGCCAATAAACTGTTGCAAATATGAACTTTGCAACAAAATTGCAACTATTTATATAATATTGTTGTTTGAGGGTTGCAATTTCGTATATGTTGCAAACATTGTTATGAATTTATTTGTTGCTTATTTGTCGCATTAATGCAACTTAAATTTTGTAACAAATTTGTAGTAGAATTACAACAACATTTGCGACTCCAAATTATTGCAAATCATTGCTACATAGAACAAATAGCAAATCTATTGCAAAATTGCAATGCAATATTTACGACATGCAAGTGCAATTTTAAATATTCATAAAATTTGTTTACATGGAATATGTACTTGTTGCAGATATTTTATGATGATGGCTAAAGCAATTTGCTCATATTTGTTTCATGGTTTATCAATTTAAAATTATATTTGGTCCACGTTTATTTATAATTGTTTGTAGTTACTTAGAATATATTTTCTTTAATAAAAAAAAACAAATTAAAAAAAATATTAAATAATAAAATATTACAAAATCTAACAATTTATAAATACTAAAAAAGTAAAAATCAACCAATGATTTTTTGTTGAGCTTGATATATATCAATATTAATAAATAAAAATAAGTGAGCCAATGAAGATTTCCATCATTTTCGCTGAACCTTCAAGTTTATTGATCCTTTTCTTTGTATTTTGTA
Source organism: Draba incana (assembly GCA_963576765.1). NCBI lineage: Eukaryota > Viridiplantae > Streptophyta > Magnoliopsida > Brassicales > Brassicaceae > Draba > Draba incana. The sequence goes on along the minus strand of OY755211.1, from coordinate 10,685,215 downwards.
TTCCCTTGAAAATCTCTTCAATTTTTTTCTTGAGAGCTTCATCCTTTATTGATTATAGAGTATCTACCGTGGATTGTGAATTTGCTTAGAAGAAACCCATACTAAATACACTATTTTTAAGGGTACAAAACAACTGTAGAAAATAAAAGAATGTAAGAAACACAATAATTTATAATATTATACAATTTTAAAAAATAATTATTTACTATATCGCTCCATTCTGTTGACTTGATTATGAACACCTAGAACGGATGTGGTTAGGCTTCACCTTGGATTTTATCATGATTTTCTATGGGATCCATCTGAATGTTTTTCTTAGAAAAACACAAAAAGAATTAAAAGTAAACGTATGTACTGCGGTACAAGAACACTATATCTTTATCAAAGTGTTTTAAGCTATGATTTGCTTAAATTGTATTTAAGCTTTCTTTTGTTGAACGATAAAAACGAAAACATAACTCATTCAACAATAACAAAAAGTAAAGCAAACCCAAATGGTTTAGAAAAACAAAAACTCATAGAAGATAAATAAAACTTAGTGAACTAATAGACGTGAGAAGTGTTATGCAAACGTTACCTGTGAAACGTGTTATTCTCGGAGAGTCAAGGGTTTTCAAAAGGAAATTGGACTAATAAAAGCACATAAAAAATGTATTTATTTCTTATATAAGAAGTTAGGAACAATAAAATCTTAACAGTATCTTTGATTTGGATGTATCCAAATCCTTAACATAATATTTTTTATAGATAAAATATAAAATAAGCGCGAGTTACGTGTTTACTTAGTGGTCGAAATAACTCATATAAGTTTTTAACTAAATAACTTGTGAACGTAAAATCAAAAGAAATCACACATATGCAATATGTAGACAAGCGGGAAGTATATGTATAACTAGTGGGAGTAAATATTTTACTAAATAAATTACTTTTATTTAGAAGCTCAGTAAAAAACTAATATTTTTAATTAAACATTTTATATACGTATAATGTATGATATTAATAATATAGAAAGTAGAAATGTTGCAAACTATATTAAATATATGTCACATGTTTTGTAACATATGTTTTACAGAAGTTTCTTGTAAAATAGCCACGATTTACAATGTTGAGTGGTTCTTACAATTTTGCAAGAATTTTTCACATGTCATAATCAAATTGCAAATTAGTAACAAAAATTTACAATAATAACTTGTTGTCGTCGTTTTGCAATGCATTTGTAATTAAATTACAACGTGTATTCATCATTGTATTAGTATAGCAAAATTAGTTGCAAAATTTTAACAAAATTGAACATTGCAAATATTATGTTGCAATATCACTATTTTCTTGTAGTGGCTAATCATCAATGGCTAATTCTCTAGGATATGTAAAATTTAGAAAAAAAATTTGTTTAAACACCTTATGAGTATGAAAATGTCTAAAATTCTAGATTTTAAGTGATCAAATCAAAACTAGCATTAAGAGCAACTTAAAGATCTCAAAAGGATCAAGTTTAATAAGCATCATCTAACATCTAAACATCATAATTAAAAATAACTCATGGTTAACAAAAGAGAAATCATGAATTATGCGCAAAGCAAATTAAATTGGAGGTGACTAATGACTTATCAATGATGGTAATACAAACAAGCATGCTCAATTTTATGACAAGGATCATTCGCATTAGATTAATTTATTTCCATGAAAATAATCCATTTATTAATCACTTTACTAAGCTATTTTTTCAATTACCATAGATCAATAATCACTAAGTTCAAGTCCACATTGTCAACTAATCACCACAAGCATTAGTTCTCATTGGTTAAGAATGAGAAGCAAGTTTATGGTTCTCCTAAACATTTTATCAAACACAATTCGAGTGTGAAATTAGCAAGTTCTAAATTTTGAATAGTTAAGTCTAATATAGCATTAAACATATCATTAACCTTAATAATCACTTGAATCTGACTCAAATTCTCTAAGCATAATCAATCAGCCATCAATCAACACTAATCTAACCAAGGGGCGGAGCTACATTGAGGGTGGGCCATAAAATTATTTTAGTTAGTTTAAATTGTAAAAGTATATATTGCCCCCACTGATAATGTAACATCCCGTAACCAAATTTTAGTAATTTGGGAGTGTGTCGATCGACACCAGTGGTGGGTGTCGATCGACACCATTGTTTCAGATCAATTTCAGTTTCAGTTAAATTATCCGGTTTGTTGTGCGGTTTGGATGTGCAGCCATAGGTCGTGTTATATAAGACCCAACCGTATTGTTGTTGCGTCTTGGAGATTTTTGAGAGGAAAAAAATGTGACTTGAGAGGAAAAAGTGAGAATCGTGTGGTTGTGCTCCGTTTTTCATGTTTTCTTCTCCATAAAGGCTCGGGTGCATGTTTGTTAGCGTTTTCTCGGTGGGTTCTGCGAGTCTCGGTGATTTCCAGCGAGGGAAATCGTTGTCGTGGTCTGATTTCATAGTCGTTCACTCCTCAATCGCGAAATCAAAGTGAGTGCGCGATCGTAGGCTCGTTTTAGGCCAAAGAATCATGTAGTGATTGGTTTAGATGTTCTCGTGATGGAACCCTGGTTGAATTGTGTGTTATTTGTATGTTAATTCATGGAATTGTGGTAACTGTCGTGTTTTCTTGTTCGTCACTTGATATGTTCTTCGAGTTAAGAATAGGGTATCGATCGACACCTAGTGGTTGTGTCGATCGACACCAAGGTTGATCAAGCGTCGATCGACACCAATATTGATCAAGCATCGATCGACACCTAGTGGTTGTGTCGATCGACGCCAGTGTCGTTGAAGTGGTGATCGACACCTAGTGGTAGTGTCAATCGACATCAAGTTGTTTATGCGTTAATGTTTTTAAATTAATTATTGCTTGATGTTTTGGCTTATGTGTACTTAGCCTTTTGACGTGAAGACCGTCTCACTAAGTATTTATTAAATACTTATGCAACTCTTAATCTCATGTGTTGCAGGTAATAGAAATGCGTGAACGTGGAATCAAGGCCATAGAAGAGGATGATAGGGTTGTTAGTTTTATTATCTAATTTCTAGTGAGCCTAGTGTTTAGGTTGCTATTTAAAATTATGGAACTGATTGTTGATTTTGGTATTTGGTTTAATGGTTTAATGAATGACTCTTGTCCCAGCCATGATTCTACGATCTTAAGCCTTTACCTGCAACACATGAAAATAAGAGTTGCGTAAGTATTTCATAAATACTTAGTGAGCCTGTCATACCACCTACTAGCGTATCACACAGACTCAAGTAAACAATTCTATCAATAATATAAACCTCACATCACCAAGACATATCAAACAGAACATTTTAATACCATAACCGGGAATGAACAACTCGTGTCGAGAGACACCACGAAGGCGTCGATCAACACGACTAAAAGTCTGGTGTCGATCGACACACGACTAACACTCGTGTCGAGCGACACTGTCCTGGTGTTGATCGACACGCCTCTGTAATTGCACCAGAATCGAGTTCATCCTCTCCCAACTTGATTCCGGTGATTACGAGCCGCAAACCTGCACCAAAACAACGCAATACAAACCAAAATATACACAACCACGATATCAATCCAAAAAACACATGATATCATTCACCAAACTCATCAAAAATCAATCAAACTACCGTCATTGTCTAGAATCTTGTGGTTGCGACTCACCTTTGCCAAAAGGGAAATAATGGGACACGAATCGAACAACGAAAATACATGAAACCGACCCTCTAACAACGAAAATCCACTGATCCGAAAGAAAACACGAAGAACACGAAGAATAAGGAACTTAACGCCTCAAACACATTAAAAAGAGGGTTTCGGATTGATTTCTTTGCAACAATCAATCAAAAACACCACAAACTCACAACTTTCTCTTAGAACTCTTCTGCTCTCTCTGACAACGACGGCTAGGGAAACACGCAACCCTATGCACGAATATAAACGATTACCCGAACCAAAACCATAACAAACTCTAATTAATCCGGTTCTACAGAGCTAGGCGTCGAGCGACGCCAACCCTGTATTGATCAACACCCTTAAAACCTTCGTGTCGATCGACACGCTCCGTGTGTTGCTTGACACGACCACTAGTAAACACATATTTGGTTCGTGGATGTTACAATTCTCCCTCACTAAACTGGATCCATCTTCGAATCCCACATAACACATTGATAAAGACCAAAACTCTAGCCTGCACCGACCAATACTACTTGAGATCGCTACACGCGTACTCCAAAACCTGCAAAGCCGCCTAACAAAGACCACAAACTCCTGGCCCACCGGCCAGCACCACCCGAGAACAACACCATGGTCCTAGAGGCTCGGTCCAGTCTTATGCATATGGCCACGTCTACAGTCATTTATTACTCTAAACTCATTTTACACCCCCTCTCACTCGTAGGAACACAATTCTTTGAGTAATCGGTAACACAGGAACCACCGTCCCAACACACACATACGGGGAAACCATCCCAAACATTATACTGGAGAACACAATCTCCAAAAGTATACAGGAGAACACAATCTCCACAAATGAGTTATTCGGGGACAACACACCCCTAGAGTAATAAATTCTGAGACACTCAAAAACATCTCCCGACTAGGATCACCTCTTGTGGCTTAAACACGATATTTCCAACCCAGAATATCTTCACAAAGGACAAACCACTGGTCCACCCCAAGAAAGTAAAGCTCGAATTGCGACCTCCTTGCCGAAAAACTACCCGAACTTCAACTTCATCCTTGCCTCAGGCTCCCAAAACTCCACCTCTAAAACCACATGAACCCGCAAAGCTTTCAACAATGCAACTTCTTCTGACGCAACACCTTATCTCCCCTCTCGAGAATCCTAAAAGCACGCATGCACATCTTCAACCCTGACACATAAAAACCTCACGAATATACCTTCGTACTCGGAGGTAATTCCAAACGAGATGTTACCGGTCCAAATCGTTTTACTACCGAAAACAGACCCAAAAATCTCATACTCCGGAGAGTCTCCAAACTCAAACTGGTATAACCTTGCATCATGGTAATCCAAAGATACACCCGATCTCCAACTGCGAACTCTACAACCTTCTTCCCCTAACCGACATAAAACCTCTGTCGATCCCCAAATTTCCTCGTGTTCAGCTCCGAGACAAGAATCTTTTTTGTCACCTCGTCAACCACGAGTGCACAACTCCCCTACTTAGGTTCGGTATACTTGCCTGAAACCCCCAAAAAAATCCCTCACAATCTATATCCCATATCCACTCTGGAATAGGCAATCCCCTACATCAATCTACTAGGAAATTGATGCTCAACATTTACTAGTTGACTCGAATCTCACTCTGCAACTCAGTAACTGGTATCACGTAGACTCACATACACAAAGCTCAAGGTCTATATCCAGTCACATGCTTATACCACGATCCAATATTGATTACTCATACTCGTTCCGACACCATCATACTCTCAGGACATCTCCTTTAAGGTAACGATATTGGTCCACTCCACTCTCAGGACGTCTCCCTCAAGCTCTGGATATACATAGGAAAAACGCTTCCTTTAGAGTAATTAATTCATACGTGTACAAACACCTCCTGACTAGAACTACCTCCCGCGATACCAACCTGATATTCCATACTCCAGAATATTATCCCCGCCCCAACGAAGCACCTGGCCAACCACCCAACACTCACAAGATCCTCACTAGAGCACCAAAACTCATCGATAATTCCATGTTTATACGCACGTTTCCAGACATTTATTACTCTTAACTCATTCCACACCCCTCCTACTCGCAGGACGCATCCTTTGAGCTATCGACGTCCCATGCCTCATCCACTCTCAGGACGCATCCTTTGAGCTCCGGGTACACAGGGAAACTAATCATCCCCTCGAGAGAACTAATCATCCTTCGATACTGAGAATGGAAACTAATCATCCCAAATGAGCATACATGAGAACTAATCATCTCCTCTGAGGAACTAATCATCCCCACTGTAGAACTAATCATCTCCAAAACAAAAATGAATGAGTTATTCGGGATCGCAGCCCCTAGAGCAATAAATTCTTAAACGTCTATAAACATCTATCGACTTGAACTACCTCGCGTAATTCCAAACATGATATTCCCAAACCCAGAATATCATCACATCCTGACCTATCCTGTGGTCAACTCGAACAACCCATAGCACCGAGTGTTCCTCATAAACTTCTATTTTTAGACTTTCCACAACTTAACACAAACTCCACACCACGACTAACCCACCGTAAAATAAAAAGTGCCCATTCATGACCTCCAAAGTACATCACTAATCCTATGTTTAATCGCCCGTTACAGACATCTATTGCTCTTTAAATCAATTCACACCCTGACACTCCCAGGACACATCCTATGAGCTATCAGGAAACATACCGCTCGCACTCTTGGGATGCATCCCTTGAGAAAACGATATATGGGGAACACATCCCCGCAAGAGAACTATATCCCTCAGAAACATATTGCTCACATTCTCATGATGCATCCCTCGAGCCAACGATATCTGGGGAACACATCCCCGCGAGAGAACACATCTCCCCCTACTTATACTAGAAAACACAATTCCCAAGTAAGTAAGTCTAGGACCACTGTCCCCATATGAGAGAACACATCTCCCCCTACTTATACTGAGAAACAAATTTCCTAAATAAGTAAGTCTGGGACCAGTGTCCCCATACGAGAGAACACATCTCCCTCGAGAGAAATAAATTCCAAACACCTATAAACCACAAGATTAAAATTGCCTCAAGTAGTCTAGACTAATTCTTGAAACCACCGCATAAAGCTTACCTAGTTCGGGCAACGCCAACATAGGTGTACCCATCAATATACTTTTCAGTCTCATAAGACTCATTCCAAACAAGTACGCAGGGAAAACCTCCTTTCTTTGTGAAGTACGGGATGACTACTCATACCTAAGTACAATGCAATATTATCTACTACCCGCCCAAATTTGCCTGGAATATCTCCAACGCAACGAGTCTAATTTGGACTAGGTCTGCCAGATTGGTCGCGCAACAATCAAACAAGAACATGCACCACTAACTGTAGACCCAGAATTGGATCCATCGATCGCACGATAACCAAACAAGAACATGCACACCCAAAGGTGCTACATCCGTTACCACGATCGTTTGGACCGAGTTTCTAACGCAATCCCAATTCTAGGCATGACGCCCGCAAACTTGTCTAACGATGACCAACACTTGACCCAACCGAGTCGACAACCCACGAGATCTTCTCCAGATCTCCAAGGCTCACATCTATTCTCACATGGCCCAAACACAAGTCACCTCCAACAACTTTGACACCCTGGGTGTCTACTTAGAGTTCCTCAACTCTCTCTAATTCCGCTATCAAAGCTCGGACTCTGGCCCAACCTTGGCTCCCTACTTGAGCCTCATGAACTCTATAACACAGACAATACTCTTGACAACTCTACTCAAAATCTCTACCCGATTCCCATAAACCGTCCAACATGGACCAAAATCCTGACCCAACCTGTTCAGCATCACCCGAGATTACCACTCGAGTTTCATGAAACCGTCTGCCATAAACCAGAATCCTGACTCTACTTGGCCATACCACTAGAGATCCTCACTTGACCTAAGCGGCTCTTATCTAATCCACTAGAGATCCTCACATGAGCCAACGGTATCAGGGGAACTCACATCCCCGCAAGAGAACTTACATCCCTCGCTACTTATTCTTGGAACTCACATCCCAAAAAGTATACAGGAGAACTCACATCTCCTCTGATTAGAACCGCCTCATGTGGTATAATCATGATATTCCCCAACCCAGAATATCTACAAAAATCATGACCCACACTGGTCAACATCAATATAAACACATATAAGAACCACACGTTTTATAAATCATAGGAAAATAAATAAGGAACACCATTTTATAAATTTCCAAAAAATGTATATCGTTTCAACACCATCAAAAATACAAAAATCCAAAAACAACAAAACCAAAGCTAAAGCTGTAAAACTAGAAAAAAAAACCGAAAAAGGAAAGAACACCAGCTCAATCCTCGACCTGCTCTCCCAAGTCCTCGATTGTTGCAAGTGCTTCCACTAACTCCGCCCTCGAGGCAAAATTGGAAGCTCTGCCTAGCTTTCTCAGCCCAAATCGAAGTCCTTCCACGAACTTACCCATCTGAGCCCGCTCCTCATCCATGCCACTACTCGCATAGATCACTAAACTGCAGAACTCAGCATTATACTCACGCACTGACCGGTTGCCTTGAACCAGTCTCCTGAACTGCAACTCTAACTGTTCCACCACCTCTTGAGGGAAATACTTGGCATTAAACTCGCCCAAGAATTCACCCCAAGTCCACATTGTCCACCTCCTCCTGGCCTGAACTCCTGTCCACTAGGGATAGGCATCACCGTCCAAGAATCATATCGCCATATCCACACGGTACTCATCAGGACATTTGATATAACAAAACCTACGCTCTATCCTCAACCTCCACTCATTGGCTGCCACTGGTCCCCCTCCACCTGAGAAGGACAACGGCCCCATGCCCAGCATCTCGTTTTACATTGTGAGATACTGCTTCCTCGGGGTAACTACTGGAGCATGCGATGGTACCGCACCTGGTAACCGCTCCAAAATCAATGCTAGCATATTTGCCAAGCGATCCTCAGGAACCTGGGCTCCGCCTGCAGCAATACCCGCACCTGGGTCCCCTGTCATACCAGCTGCTCTAGCACTACCTCTAGCACCGGTAACCCTATCCGACACACTAATACTACCCACTGAATCCTCCTGATACATCGGCGAATCAGCCACCTGCTCTGACGACTCACTCTGAGTCACCCACTCAAACGACGTAGTCACACGATCCCGACCACGACTGCGGCCTCCACGACTCCGGCCTCAATGACCACCAGTTCTGCCGCCACAGCCTCTTGGAACTCTAGCCATCGCACATTATAAGATACTAGAATTCACAGAATAAAAGTCAAATAATCACATACCGTAGAATCTCTTTGAAGGCTCGAAGAGGATGAACTACTCATAGCCAATTCATACCATAGTCTCAAATCAACCAATTACTAACACCCCTAGAACCGTAATGGCTCTGATACCAAAATGAAACAACCAAACTTTTATTTTTTAATTAATGTGGATTATTATTCCCATAAATAAAAATCCTCAATGATTAATTAAACATAGCTCAAATAACTAACCAGCGGAAATCAACCTCATTAATTAAATCAGCAAATTCCAATAAACAAAATATCAATTCCAGAGTAATCTAGCAACCTAAAAGCCGGTTCTAGAATTCAACTTATAAACATCAAATCTAGTGTTCCTAATCAACCTCTCATCCCAGCCATGATTCCACGATCTCAAGCCTTAACCTGAAACACATAGAAATAAGAGTTGCGTAAGTATTTCATAAATACTTAGTGAGCCGGCCATACCACCTACTGGTGTATCACACAGACTCAGGTAAATAATTCTATCAACAATTTAAACCATCACATCACCAAGACAGATCAAACAGAACATTTTAACACCATAACCGGGAATGAATAACTCGTGTCGAGCGACACCACGAAGGTGTCGATCGACACGACTAAAATTCCGGTGTCGATTGACACCACCAAGGCGTTGATACGTGAAGTTTTAAACCCAAATAGTATCCGCAAGTGCACAGACAAAAGCAGTAGTATTTTAGGTATCGAATCCTCAGGGACCAAGGTCACACTATGAAAATATGGACTATTGTTTAAAGCTAAGATAAAAATGGGATTGGTTTGAAGCGAAACAATGAACGAAATAGCAATTAAAAAATGATGTAAATTCAATAAGATAAAGACACTAGACTAGAGTCATTCGCCAGTGACTTCGGATTAAGGACTGAGCAATCTATTCAGGATTCAATTTAACGCAATCTAGAACTCGAACATGAATGTAATATTGCCTCACTGTCGTGATGCATCAATATCTTTATCTAACATCCTAAATGCATAAACTGTCGTTCGAATTCAGAGATGAAGATAAGCATTAACAATTTGGTTCGATTTGTTCACAATCGATGGTAACAATCAACTGTCGTTGGTTACACACCGATTGCTCATCAACGGTTTATCTAGCAACCTAGAGCACTTTCGTGAATAAGTTAATCCTAAGATCATAGACTAGGTGATCAAATTAGCCTAAGCAGTATGAATCCCGATTGATGAAGACAATTGATAACATTCCTATTTGGCTCAGTCACTATCATCCTAATCCACCATTGAATTTCCCTAAACTAGCAATGAGACTACTCAACCATGGAGATCACAAACGCATCAAACAATTGAGAGAGATTCATCATGGATAAATAAAGAGATAAGGGTTTAAGAAATCTTCTCAATAGAAAGTTGTGGAATGATCCTCCAAGTTTGCAAATCCAAAGGAATAATACAAAATAGTCCCAAAGCTTAGAGAAACAGAGAAAATCTCCAAAGAAACGTAGGAGAACTGTTTCAGAATGTTTCAGGATGTTTCCCAATTGTTCTTGTCAGAGGCGGCTCTAACTTATTTATAATAAAAATCAGGTTAAAATCGGATCTGGGCAGGGGACCGGTCGGTCTGGTTTTGGGACCGGTCGGTCCTGTTTCCAGAGACATTGGGTCTTCAAGTCTGCACACGGGACCGGTCGGTCTGGTTTTGGGACCGGTCGGTCCTCGGGATTGGTCGGTCCGGATTTGGGATTGGTCGGTCCTGTTTCCAGCAGGTCCAGTCTTCGAGTGAGCAGGTGCTCACTCTAAACCGAGCAGGTGCTCGGTTATGAAAAATGCCATATTTTCTCCAGATTCGTCCCTTTTGCTCCAATGACCCTCACGGACTCCAATCCATGCTTGAGAGCCTTCTAAAACCTGAAAAGACACAAAATAAACCTGAAAGAACCAAAAAGACTAAAGAAATTATAACTAAAAGAGACCAAAATACTAATATATCAATTCCCCCGGACTTAGATCTTTGTTTGTCCTCAAACAAACTTAGAAACAAGTAAAGGAGAAAGGTTTGAAAACGCGGATGGAATTCACTCGCTTGTTGGAAAGATTTCAGATTTCATACTTTCGTCATTAGGCCTTAGAACATGTATCATAGTCAACCATGGGGCTCATAACCTAACTTAATCACCCACAACCCATCAAAACGTCGGTATCCACAATATCATCTCTTAAATAGGATTAATGAAAATGAAGTACAGTGATCTTACCCAAGGGGGATCGTTTCAAGGGGTGCCGACTTTTCCGAACCAAGACCCTCTCCTGCATACTCTTTTTCTCAACTCAAATCCTCTCTTTAAAAAAGGTTAAACGTTTGATAGATTTTTTTTTTTTTTTTTTTGGGACTGATCGGAATGAGACCGCGAAGACATACAGGTTTACGCATCGTCCCCTGGCTCACCCAGAAACTTGAATTTTCCCTCTAGAATTTTTTTCTCTTTTTTTTTTTATTTATATATTTTTTATGGGACGATTCTCATGAGGTCACAAAGGAGATACGGGTTTACGCATCATCCCCTGGTTCACTTCGAATCTTTTAGTTTCCCTTACAACATGCCTTCCGCGAGTCCCAAAAGATACACGGGCTTATTCGCGTAGTCCCTTGGGCCACCTGGACATGTTGCTTTGATAAAAGAGAGGAGAGTTAGAGAATAAAGAACTTACGTGGTGGAGAGTTGCAGTGTCTTGTAAGGTTCGAAAAAGTCTTGCCCAATGAACGTCAAACCCTTGAAAAAGAAATTAAAAGTCAAGATTAACCAAATAATGACTTGAGACGATATTGGATCCACCTAATTCCCGATGAATATGGGCTTTGGGGAAAATTTATCCACCCATAACCTTTCCGATACAGAGCTTTAGCCAAACAAATCATGCAAGTAATCCCTAATCCAAACATAATTCCAATAGATCAAGATCCTAATTCCCAACACTCGATAAAATTCAAAAACAGACTCAATAAAAATTAAAATAAAACCGATAACAAACCGCTCCCCCGGACTTAAATCACACCGTCTCCGGTGTGAAAAAGTTCAAGAGATTGGTGACTCAATAAAAAAAACAAAACACGGATAATACAATGATGGTAAAAGGGTAGAAAAGATATCACCGGGTAGAAGCCTCCGCGTCGTCGTTGAGCAGGTGCTCGATTCCATGCGAGCAGGTGCTCGACTTGGGACTAGGCTGGGGATCGACCGGTCCCAACAATTGGACCGACCGGTCCCATTTCCAGAGACTCCTTCTGGTGTGTTGAAATCGGCGGATCGACCGGTCTGGGCTTCTGGCGGTTTTTTTTTTTTTTTTTTTTTTAAGAAATCTGAAAACTCAAAATTTTAAACCAAAGTTAGTAGAAAAAGAAATCAAATTGAAAAAGTTAGAAAACGTACCGGTGGGTTGCCTCCCACCAAGCGCTTGTTTTAAGTCGTTAGCTCGACTTTGTTGGCCATCTAGGCTCAAGGATTAGATGCTTTCTTGTCCGGATCAGGGCTCGGTGGAGGTGGGTTGAGGCGTGGTCGATTTGCTCTTTGATCACTTATATTCGGTTGCAGAACCTTGCTCAGCATACTAGCCATAGCCGCTTGACCCTTTTCCTTAAATTCCGGAGTAACAATAGCTTTGACCTTAGAGAAAGGCCTAGACATGCCTTTACTCTTTAGCTTGTACTCAATTGTGTCTCCAACACATCTCTGCGGTGTCAAGGTTATGTGCAAACCTGTAGCATTCTTCTCGCGCTTTGGTTTGTCCCGCTTGTTGACTTCCTTGGGTTTCCTTTCATAAGAACGAGTGTCTCCATCCTGGACTTCATTAACCTCATTCTTATTACAGAGTGCTGCAGCTGGTAGGACACTTACCCTTCCCGTTACATCGTCTATGGCAACACAAGAGCCATACTTGTCGCCATCCGAAATAGCGTTGTAAGAGATCTGCTTGTCGATGTTAGAGAAAACAATCCGTTTGTTTGGTAAGTCAACAACTGCACCTGCTGTTGCAAGGAAAGGTCTTCCCAAAATCAAAGGCATGTATGAACCATTGCTCATCTCCACAACTTGGAAATCAGTTGGAATCAAACAATCCCCAATCCTGACATTTAAATTCCCAATGAATCCTTGAGAAGTTGTTACCGAGGCATCCGCAAATCTAATAGACATCTTAGAAGTCTGGATATCAACAATACCTAAAGATTATGCAATATCCCTTGACATGAGGTTAACACTAGATCCAGAATCGCATAAAGAATCCTCAAAATCAATTCCAAAGATAAGACATGGAACAACAAACTTACCTGGATCCTCTAGCTTATGCAGTTGCCTTAATAAAGGTTTCTGAGTGTTACCTGGAGTGACATCTATGCTTTGACTCTGAGGATCCGTAGCTGGTTCAAGTGGGATCGATCGATCTGGCTCGTCCGCAGGAATCAATGCAACCTTTTCCGCAGAACCTGACGCTTTACTTTGGGACATAGAAGCAACTTGTGAATCAAGAAAGTCAACCTGACAAGTTAAACTCTCTAGTTTATAGCTGAGTTCGTTGTTCATGACGTTTATCTTGTCGTCAAGAGAGGTTATTTTCTCATTCACTTCCCGTGCACTCCTGTCTTGCCCATCTAGAATCTGTTGCATCATTAGCTCAAGTCTATTCTCTTGGAGGTGCGGTGCTTGATGTTCTCTACTCTGATTGGGTCCTTGGTCCTCGATAAAGTTGACATAGGCACGTGGGTAAGGAACCCTGGGTGCATAAACTCTCTCTGGGGGAATTTCTGAAGATTCGGTAGGAGCATCCTGGCGAGCAGGTGCTCGCTCCAAACCGAGCAGGTGCTCGGTTACGTGCTCCTTACCTTTTCTGTGGGTGCTAGAGATTCCGCTCGTGATTTCTACAGCATTGGCATACCCATTCTTAGGATTCATCTCCCCTTTCCCTGGAAGAATTCCAGCCGGTCTCTTAATCGTCTCAGCAGTTTGAGCAACTTGTGTATCCAATTTCTTCACATGCGCGGTAACAGCCTCGTACTTTGCATTCAAATCATCGTACATGAGATCTACCTTGCCATTAATCTCAGTGGACGCCTTTTGGCTGTTAACCATCAGTTGCTGCATGAGACTCTTCAACTCATCCAGAGATGTAGGCGCGGAAGTAGCTTGTTGTGGCGCAGCGAATTGTTGTTGGTTCCCTCCTTGGAAACGACTCTGATTCTGGTTAGGGATGAACTGATTCCCTTGAGCGTTGTTGGAGTAGAATCTCTGAAATCCTTGACCGTTCACAAAGTTGACCTCTTGTAATGCGGCGACCTCATAACCTTCAAACTCTTGAGAAATAGGAGCAGCCCCATTCTCTTCCACAGATTTTACCGGTCTCTGGTTCTCGCGTAAAAGTAGATTCACCTTTGCTGTCAGCTCATCAATCTTCTGAGTGTCCATATTATAGACTTTCCTGGACCTATCATACTCAGGAGCCTTGTTGCTAGAGCTCGCAGCGAGGTTCTCAATCAGCTCAAAGGCTCCATCCCTTGTCTTGGTCATGAAGTCTCCGTTACTTGCAGCGTTAAGAGCATTCCTATAGTCCCACTCAACTCCATCGTAGAAAATTCCAAGAATCTGCTCATCTTTGAAGCCGTGATGAGGACATTCCCTACGGTATTCCTTGAGTCTCTCCCAAGCTTCACAGAAAGTTTCGCTGGAATGTTGTTGAAACGAAGAGATCTTATTCCTCAAAGACGCAGTTTTGGACTTGATGTAGAAGTGGTCCAAAAACGCAGCTCTAACTTCGTCCCAAGTCTTTAAAGAACCAGCCGGTAAAGACTTCAACCATCTAGAAGCCTTATCCGAGAGTGAGAATGGAAACAGCTTGCACTTCATAAATTCACTCGGCACTCCATTAGACCCCGTAGTAGTGCAGATTTCCTCGAAATTCTCAATGTGATCCATTGGTATTTCAGCTGGTAATCCGTGGAATAGATGCTGTTTCACCAATGAGATCATCTGAGGCTTGATCTCATAATCCTGCCTCTGAATAGTTGGGATCACAATGGCTGAACGGTTCTGATAGAAAACATGGGGATTATCCATATCCCCTATACCCGGCTGTGCTGGAGGGGCATGTGGTTGATTCCTTTGCAACTGAGCAATCTGATCCCTCAACAACTGCAACTGAGTATTCATCGCTTCCTGAGACATAACAAAAACAAATAAAAGAAAACAAAATTAGCAAAAATAAATTCTTAGACTATAAACTAAATCGAAATTCAAAGGCAACGCAATTGGTCCCCGGCAACGGCGCCAAAAACTTGATACGTGAAGTTTTAAACCCAAATAGTATCCGCAAGTGCACAGACAAAAGCAGTAGTATTTTAGGTATCGAATCCTCAGGGACCAAGGTCACACTATGAAAATATGGACTCTTGTTTAAAGCTAAGATAAAAATGGGATTGGTTTGAAACGAAACAATGAACGAAATAGCAATTAAAAAATGATGTAAATTCAATAAGATAAAGACACTAGACTAGAGTCATTCGCCAGTGACTTCGGATTAAGGACTGAGCAATCTATTCAGGATTCAATTTAACGCAATCTAGAACTCGAACATGAATGTAATATTGCCTCACTGTCGTGATGCATCAATATCTTTATCTAACATCCTAAATGCATAAACTGTCGTTCGAATTCAGAGATGAAGATAAGCATTAACAATTTGGTTCGATTTGTTCACAATCGATGGTAACAATCAACTGTCGTTGGTTACACACCGATTGCTCATCAACGGTTTATCTAGCAACCTAGAGCACTTTCGTGAATAAGTTAATCCTAAGATCATAGACTAGGTGATCAAATTAGCCTAAGCAGTATGAATCCCGATTGATGAAGACAATTGATAACATTCCTATTTGGCTCAGTCACTATCATCCTAATCCACCATTGAATTTCCCTAAACTAGCAATGAGACTACTCAACCATGGAGATCACAAACGCATCAAACAATTGAGAGAGATTCATCATGGATAAATAAAGAGATAAGGGTTTAAGAAATCTTCTCAATAGAAAGTTGTGGAATGATCCTCCAAGTTTGCAAATCCAAAGGAATAATACAAAATAGTCCCAAAGCTTAGAGAAACAGAGAAAATCTCCAAAGAAACGTAGGAGAACTGTTTCAGAATGTTTCAGGATGTTTCCCAATTGTTCTTGTCAGAGGCGGCTCTAACTTATTTATAATAAAAATCAGGTTAAAATCGGATCTGGGCAGGGGACCGGTCGGTCTGGTTTTGGGACCGGTCGGTCCTGTTTCCAGAGACATTGGGTCTTCAAGTCTGCACACGGGACCGGTCGGTCTGGTTTTGGGACCGGTCGGTCCTCGGGATTGGTCGGTCCGGATTTGGGATTGGTCGGTCCTGTTTCCAGCAGGTCCAGTCTTCGAGTGAGCAGGTGCTCACTCTAAACCGAGCAGGTGCTCGGTTATGAAAAATGCCATATTTTCTCCAGATTCGTCCCTTTTGCTCCAATGACCCTCACGGACTCCAATCCATGCTTGAGAGCCTTCTAAAACCTGAAAAGACACAAAATAAACCTGAAAGAACCAAAAAGACTAAAGAAATTATAACTAAAAGAGACCAAAATACTAATATATCAATTCCCCCGGACTTAGATCTTTGTTTGTCCTCAAACAAACTTAGAAACAAGTAAAGGAGAAAGGTTTGAAAACGCGGATGGAATTCACTCGCTTGTTGGAAAGATTTCAGATTTCATACTTTCGTCATTAGGCCTTAGAACATGTATCATAGTCAACCATGGGGCTCATAACCTAACTTAATCACCCACAACCCATCAAAACGTCGGTATCCACAATATCATCTCTTAAATAGGATTAATGAAAATGAAGTACAGTGATCTTACCCAAGGGGGATCGTTTCAAGGGGTGCCGACTTTTCCGAACCAAGACCCTCTCCTGCATACTCTTTTTCTCAACTCAAATCCTCTCTTTAAAAAAGGTTAAACGTTTGATAGATTTTTTTTTTTTTTTTTTTTTTTTTTTTTTTTGGGACTGATCGGAATGAGACCGCGAAGACATACAGGTTTACGCATCGTCCCCTGGCTCACCCAGAAACTTGAATTTTCCCTCTAGAATTTTTTTCTCTTTTTTTTTTTATTTATATATTTTTTATGGGACGATTCTCATGAGGTCACAAAGGAGATACGGGTTTACGCATCATCCCCTGGTTCACTTCGAATCTTTTAGTTTCCCTTACAACATGCCTTCCGCGAGTCCCAAAAGATACACGGGCTTATTCGCGTAGTCCCTTGGGCCACCTGGACATGTTGCTTTGATAAAAGAGAGGAGAGTTAGAGAATAAAGAACTTACGTGGTGGAGAGTTGCAGTGTCTTGTAAGGTTCGAAAAAGTCTTGCCCAATGAACGTCAAACCCTTGAAAAAGAAATTAAAAGTCAAGATTAACCAAATAATGACTTGAGACGATATTGGATCCACCTAATTCCCGATGAATATGGGCTTTGGGGAAAATTTATCCACCCATAACCTTTCCGATACAGAGCTTTAGCCAAACAAATCATGCAAGTAATCCCTAATCCAAACATAATTCCAATAGATCAAGATCCTAATTCCCAACACTCGATAAAATTCAAAAACAGACTCAATAAAAATTAAAATAAAACCGATAACAAACCGCTCCCCCGGACTTAAATCACACCGTCTCCGGTGTGAAAAAGTTCAAGAGATTGGTGACTCAATAAAAAAAACAAAACACGGATAATACAATGATGGTAAAAGGGTAGAAAAGATATCACCGGGTAGAAGCCTCCGCGTCGTCGTTGAGCAGGTGCTCGATTCCATGCGAGCAGGTGCTCGACTTGGGACTAGGCTGGGGATCGACCGGTCCCAACAATTGGACCGACCGGTCCCATTTCCAGAGACTCCTTCTGGTGTGTTGAAATCGGCGGATCGACCGGTCTGGGCTTCTGGCGGTTTTTTTTTTTTTTTTTTTTTTAAGAAATCTGAAAACTCAAAATTTTAAACCAAAGTTAGTAGAAAAAGAAATCAAATTGAAAAAGTTAGAAAACGTACCGGTGGGTTGCCTCCCACCAAGCGCTTGTTTTAAGTCGTTAGCTCGACTTTGTTGGCCATCTAGGCTCAAGGATTAGATGCTTTCTTGTCCGGATCAGGGCTCGGTGGAGGTGGGTTGAGGCGTGGTCGATTTGCTCTTTGATCACTTATATTCGGTTGCAGAACCTTGCTCAGCATACTAGCCATAGCCGCTTGACCCTTTTCCTTAAATTCCGGAGTAACAATAGCTTTGACCTTAGAGAAAGGCCTAGACATGCCTTTACTCTTTAGCTTGTACTCAATTGTGTCTCCAACACATCTCTGCGGTGTCAAGGTTATGTGCAAACCTGTAGCATTCTTCTCGCGCTTTGGTTTGTCCCGCTTGTTGACTTCCTTGGGTTTCCTTTCATAAGAACGAGTGTCTCCATCCTGGACTTCATTAACCTCATTCTTATTACAGAGTGCTGCAGCTGGTAGGACACTTACCCTTCCCGTTACATCGTCTATGGCAACACAAGAGCCATACTTGTCGCCATCCGAAATAGCGTTGTAAGAGATCTGCTTGTCGATGTTAGAGAAAACAATCCGTTTGTTTGGTAAGTCAACAACTGCACCTGCTGTTGCAAGGAAAGGTCTTCCCAAAATCAAAGGCATGTATGAACCATTGCTCATCTCCACAACTTGGAAATCAGTTGGAATCAAACAATCCCCAATCCTGACATTTAAATTCCCAATGAATCCTTGAGAAGTTGTTACCGAGGCATCCGCAAATCTAATAGACATCTTAGAAGTCTGGATATCAACAATACCTAAAGATTATGCAATATCCCTTGACATGAGGTTAACACTAGATCCAGAATCGCATAAAGAATCCTCAAAATCAATTCCAAAGATAAGACATGGAACAACAAACTTACCTGGATCCTCTAGCTTATGCAGTTGCCTTAATAAAGGTTTCTGAGTGTTACCTGGAGTGACATCTATGCTTTGACTCTGAGGATCCGTAGCTGGTTCAAGTGGGATCGATCGATCTGGCTCGTCCGCAGGAATCAATGCAACCTTTTCCGCAGAACCTGACGCTTTACTTTGGGACATAGAAGCAACTTGTGAATCAAGAAAGTCAACCTGACAAGTTAAACTCTCTAGTTTATAGCTGAGTTCGTTGTTCATGACGTTTATCTTGTCGTCAAGAGAGGTTATTTTCTCATTCACTTCCCGTGCACTCCTGTCTTGCCCATCTAGAATCTGTTGCATCATTAGCTCAAGTCTATTCTCTTGGAGGTGCGGTGCTTGATGTTCTCTACTCTGATTGGGTCCTTGGTCCTCGATAAAGTTGACATAGGCACGTGGGTAAGGAACCCTGGGTGCATAAACTCTCTCTGGGGGAATTTCTGAAGATTCGGTAGGAGCATCCTGGCGAGCAGGTGCTCGCTCCAAACCGAGCAGGTGCTCGGTTACGTGCTCCTTACCTTTTCTGTGGGTGCTAGAGATTCCGCTCGTGATTTCTACAGCATTGGCATACCCATTCTTAGGATTCATCTCCCCTTTCCCTGGAAGAATTCCAGCCGGTCTCTTAATCGTCTCAGCAGTTTGAGCAACTTGTGTATCCAATTTCTTCACATGCGCGGTAACAGCCTCGTACTTTGCATTCAAATCATCGTACATGAGATCTACCTTGCCATTAATCTCAGTGGACGCCTTTTGGCTGTTAACCATCAGTTGCTGCATGAGACTCTTCAACTCATCCAGAGATGTAGGCGCGGAAGTAGCTTGTTGTGGCGCAGCGAATTGTTGTTGGTTCCCTCCTTGGAAACGACTCTGATTCTGGTTAGGGATGAACTGATTCCCTTGAGCGTTGTTGGAGTAGAATCTCTGAAATCCTTGACCGTTCACAAAGTTGACCTCTTGTAATGCGGCGACCTCATAACCTTCAAACTCTTGAGAAATAGGAGCAGCCCCATTCTCTTCCACAGATTTTACCGGTCTCTGGTTCTCGCGTAAAAGTAGATTCACCTTTGCTGTCAGCTCATCAATCTTCTGAGTGTCCATATTATAGACTTTCCTGGACCTATCATACTCAGGAGCCTTGTTGCTAGAGCTCGCAGCGAGGTTCTCAATCAGCTCAAAGGCTCCATCCCTTGTCTTGGTCATGAAGTCTCCGTTACTTGCAGCGTTAAGAGCATTCCTATAGTCCCACTCAACTCCATCGTAGAAAATTCCAAGAATCTGCTCATCTTTGAAGCCGTGATGAGGACATTCCCTACGGTATTCCTTGAGTCTCTCCCAAGCTTCACAGAAAGTTTCGCTGGAATGTTGTTGAAACGAAGAGATCTTATTCCTCAAAGACGCAGTTTTGGACTTGATGTAGAAGTGGTCCAAAAACGCAGCTCTAACTTCGTCCCAAGTCTTTAAAGAACCAGCCGGTAAAGACTTCAACCATCTAGAAGCCTTATCCGAGAGTGAGAATGGAAACAGCTTGCACTTCATAAATTCACTCGGCACTCCATTAGACCCCGTAGTAGTGCAGATTTCCTCGAAATTCTCAATGTGATCCATTGGTATTTCAGCTGGTAATCCGTGGAATAGATGCTGTTTCACCAATGAGATCATCTGAGGCTTGATCTCATAATCCTGCCTCTGAATAGTTGGGATCACAATGGCTGAACGGTTCTGATAGAAAACATGGGGATTATCCATATCCCCTATACCCGGCTGTGCTGGAGGGGCATGTGGTTGATTCCTTTGCAACTGAGCAATCTGATCCCTCAACAACTGCAACTGAGTATTCATCGCTTCCTGAGACATAACAAAAACAAATAAAAGAAAACAAAATTAGCAAAAATAAATTCTTAGACTATAAACTAAATCGAAATTCAAAGGCAACGCAATTGGTCCCCGGCAACGGCGCCAAAAACTTGATACGTGAAGTTTTAAACCCAAATAGTATCCGCAAGTGCACAGACAAAAGCAGTAGTATTTTAGGTATCGAATCCTCAGGGACCAAGGTCACACTATGAAAATATGGACTCTTGTTTAAAGCTAAGATAAAAATGGGATTGGTTTGAAACGAAACAATGAACGAAATAGCAATTAAAAAATGATGTAAATTCAATAAGATAAAGACACTAGACTAGAGTCATTCGCCAGTGACTTCGGATTAAGGACTGAGCAATCTATTCAGGATTCAATTTAACGCAATCTAGAACTCGAACATGAATGTAATATTGCCTCACTGTCGTGATGCATCAATATCTTTATCTAACATCCTAAATGCATAAACTGTCGTTCGAATTCAGAGATGAAGATAAGCATTAACAATTTGGTTCGATTTGTTCACAATCGATGGTAACAATCAACTGTCGTTGGTTACACACCGATTGCTCATCAACGGTTTATCTAGCAACCTAGAGCACTTTCGTGAATAAGTTAATCCTAAGATCATAGACTAGGTGATCAAATTAGCCTAAGCAGTATGAATCCCGATTGATGAAGACAATTGATAACATTCCTATTTGGCTCAGTCACTATCATCCTAATCCACCATTGAATTTCCCTAAACTAGCAATGAGACTACTCAACCATGGAGATCACAAACGCATCAAACAATTGAGAGAGATTCATCATGGATAAATAAAGAGATAAGGGTTTAAGAAATCTTCTCAATAGAAAGTTGTGGAATGATCCTCCAAGTTTGCAAATCCAAAGGAATAATACAAAATAGTCCCAAAGCTTAGAGAAACAGAGAAAATCTCCAAAGAAACGTAGGAGAACTGTTTCAGAATGTTTCAGGATGTTTCCCAATTGTTCTTGTCAGAGGCGGCTCTAACTTATTTATAATAAAAATCAGGTTAAAATCGGATCTGGGCAGGGGACCGGTCGGTCTGGTTTTGGGACCGGTCGGTCCTGTTTCCAGAGACATTGGGTCTTCAAGTCTGCACACGGGACCGGTCGGTCTGGTTTTGGGACCGGTCGGTCCTCGGGATTGGTCGGTCCGGATTTGGGATTGGTCGGTCCTGTTTCCAGCAGGTCCAGTCTTCGAGTGAGCAGGTGCTCACTCTAAACCGAGCAGGTGCTCGGTTATGAAAAATGCCATATTTTCTCCAGATTCGTCCTTTTGCTCCAATGACCCTCACGGACTCCAATCCATGCTTGAGAGCCTTCTAAAACCTGAAAAGACACAAAATAAACCTGAAAGAACCAAAAAGACTAAAGAAATGATAACTAAAAGAGACCAAAATACTAATATATCAGGCGTCGATCGACACACGGCCAACACTTGTGTTGAGCGACACCCTTTTGGTGTCGATCGACACGCCTCTGTAGTTGCGAGCCGCAAACCTGCACGAAAACAATGCAATACGAACCACAATATACACAACCACAATATCAATCCAAAAAACACATGATATCATTCACCAAACTCATTAAAAATCAATCAAACTACCGTCATTGTCTAGAATCCCGTGGTCGCGACTCACCTTTGCCAAAAGGGAAGGAACGGGACACAGATTGAACAACAAAAACACACGAAACCAACCCTCTAACTACAAGAATCCACTTATTCGAAAGAAAACACGAAGAATAAGGAACCTAACGCCTCTAACACGTTAAGGAGAGGGTTTCAGATTGATTTCTTTGCAACAATCAATCACAAACACCACAAACTCACAACTTTCTCTCAAAACTCTCCTGCTCTCTCTGACAACGACGGCTAGGGAAACATGCAACCCTAGGCACGTATATAAACGATTAACTGAGCCAAAACCGTAATTAAACTCTAACTAACCCGGTCTTGCAGAGCTAGGTGTCGAGCGACACCAACTCTGTGTCGATCGACACCCTCAAAACCTTCGTGTCAATCGACACACTCCTTATGTTGCTCGACACGACCACTAGAAGACACATTTTTGGTTCGCGGATGTTACAGTTTTAGTTGATTCCAAATCAATTTTCTTGCAAAAATAAATATAAATGAGTTATGAAAGTTTTGGTAGGATATTTTATTATCATCTGAATATAATCAAATGAGTTTTAAGGGAATGTCATTAACCCATTCATCTAATACTTATAGGCTTATAAAGTTTTGTTAATTGGCCCACTACAGATTTTGCCATGTCACATTTTATGGTTTACCATGTCATATTAGTTTTGTGAGAGTGAATATGAGAAGGACACATAACCTTTTTGGAAGAAACCACCTCCCAAATAATATATAGGAGATATAATCAAATGAATTTTAAGGGAATGACATTAGCCCATTAATCTAATACTTCTTGGCTTATTAATTTTTGTTATTGGCCCACTAAAGATTTTGCCATGTCACATTTTATGGCTTACTATATCATATTAGTTTTGTGAAAGTGAATATGAGAAGGACACATAAGCTTTTTGGAAAAAATCACCTCCCAAATAATATATAACTAGATTTGGACCCGCATCAAATGCGGGATTATAGATAGAACCAATACATGAATTGAGAAATAATTTTATGAAAAAAATTCAAAGTCTATCGTTAAATGTTAAATAAATATGGTATGCGGCTTATTTAGTTTAAATTAATTTGGTATTATGGTTTGTGTGTAATGTTGAAAACATTTATATACACTCGAGTTAATAACATTTACATGTATTTTGACTAAAATATAAATCAATAATCAATATTTAAATTTTGTTTTAAGTTCATTGAGTTAGGTCGCACAAACCAAACCGAGATTTTTATCTTTAAACTTACAATTACAAAACTATAGTAGTACCAAAAAGCAAAACAAATAAAAAATTGCAGATCATTATTTATTTCTCTTTGGTCGACAAATCATGTTTTTTTCTTCTTCTATTGTCTTTAGAATTAATAGGAAAGTTAGAGATTTTGTGTAATTAATTACCATTATATTTGTTACCTTCTATAGAAAATTAGTGAATTTCATAGGATGTGTATTTAAAAGTCATTATGATTTTAGGAAAGTTATATAAATGCTAATTTTTGGAATGTTAAGGAAAGTGAATGCAAAATTTTAGGAATGTTTTATTTGTTGCCACGTTTATAAGTTTTAATTTTTTTTTTTTTTTAAATTATTAGAATGATAATTGTCTCCTAAAACTCTCTTTGGATGACACTTAGGATTTTAAAGTTTTAATATCTCCTACATGCCTCTTTGAGTGACACATAGGATTATGAACTTTTAGTGTCTCCACAATTAATATATAGGATAGATTTTTTATTTCCTCACGGCTAAATTTATAATTAATTATAAATATTAAAACATGTATACGGAAAATAGATTTGCAGTAAACAAAAAAATCATAATTAAAGATAGTATTAGTAGTAGAAGTCCTCTTAATCTAATGGTTTGATAAATGGTTCATTAATGCTTCTATACTTACAAGTATGGATTTCGAATACCCGAGAATATAAATTAATGGAGGCCCAAATTTACATGAGATTTTCATCGTGGTGCAAATAAAGTCGTTTCGAGTAGTCCCGCATGTCAAAGCTAAAATTGTCCGATATATAATCGTATTTGGAATTATTCTCATAATTTTTAGTAATTCATAAATTCATGAGATTAAAAAAAGAGAGTATTAGTATATCTCAAAAAAAATTCAAAATGTATCAAAAAATTTCTCTTCTACTTACTTAATTGCATACAAAGTTTACATTAATAGACAATTTTTAGTGTTATATTAATCTGATTAATATAATGTTTTCAGTCAAATAACTTTTTTATACTATTAAGTGAACTTAATTTAAAATTTCTCAAATCAGTTTTCATCACATACTCATTGCAATTGATGTTTTTATCGTAAATTCGCAATAATGTTTCATCAAAACTTTTACAAATTGTCATAAAATATTTGACATTTTTTTGCTCTAAAATAAATATTTCTATATATATTTGAATTTCATTGTTGCTCATTGTAAAAATTGTTTCTAGATCCGCCACTGATCTAATCTTACACATAATCTATTAGAAGACTAGACTAGTTCTTAAACATGATAAAAAAAAAAAGTAAAAAGCACAAACAAAATGAACGTTAATAAATTAATAAAAGGTAAATGGTAAAAATGTTGAAGAATCATTCTTTAAAGTGACATGAGAAGATGAAGATCAATCCAAAACATTAAGACAGTAGTTTGGATCTAAATTTAACTCTATAAAGGAGGAAAATTAGGTTTTAAGTCCATACAACTATTTATATTAACTAAAATTTGGATGAAGTCAACCTGGTTTAAACTGGTTTGTATTTTCAAGTTGAGAGAAGATTGGATCAATTTGAAACCCCTTCTCGTCGAAATGTGAGGGTCAAAATTTCCTTTGTGAACAAATGAGGATTTCACTAGCGAATTTCGAACCCCTTTCTTCCGACATATGGGGTTTCAAAATTGGCTTAAACATGTTGAAATCTTTCTTCTACTCATTATTTTTGTTCTTTTGCACTAGAACTCTATTGATTCTTGTCTTGTATCCTCTTGTTGGTCCAAATGTGCTTTCTTTCTAGATTCACCACCATTTTTACATTATAAATCGGTATATATATATATGCTCCAATGTGTTTAACTAACAATTTATTTATATTTGAAATCATTAGACTCTTCGGGACTCTTCTTTTGAAAATCCGGTAGTATAATTTTAAAGATCTTTAATCTTTTTTTGTCAATCATGACTTTTTCACAAAATGTATTTATAATAATGGTGATAAAAAGAAACAAGAATTCTCCAATGTGAGAGATTTTAAATAGACATGGTGCGTAAGAAATAAACTTATAAGAATGATCCCAGGTGAAACATATGGACCCATGTCCCACGTGAGTGGACTATTTTTTTCTTTGAAATTTTTGTTATATAGTGGATGATTGTATAGATGTTGCAGGATAAAGTATATTGGAATAAATAGACATTGCCCCCACTCAAGATCTTCCTATATATAGCTTCAAGGGTTCGTTTCATCGTATTCTGGTTCTCCGATCACCGGAATCCGACATGTCAACGTCGGTCACCTTTTTTACGTACCACCATGTTGTAGCATATATAACTTTCCGTTGTCGGAAGATTTTTCCTTTATTTATTAATATGTATTTGTCTAAATATTGTCCTTATATTATATTTTTCTCAATAATTTCTTGATTATTGCATAAACTTCACCACCACAAGTTGCTTAACGCTGTTCTTAGTATATATCAATGTATCATCATGGATTAATTTGCCATATAACCAACATAAAATTAGTAATTCATTAACTAGCCAAAACTACATTATTTGACACAATCTTAACCACTAAAATAATCGGTTAGTTGCTGAATTATTATCATCCGAGTTTAACTCTGTTTTTTTTTCTTCTTATATACCCCTTTTATTTATTTATTTTTTTCTTGTAGCCCTTGACATGGATACCATTCTAGTTTAACTCTGTTTGTTATTATATCATCACTCAAACCCTTGTATTCTATTTATATAACATTTGTTGTCTACATAATTGATTGCATGTTGCTAAAGAGTAATGATATTAATCCCTAAAAATGTGAATTGTTTTTTGTTAAATTCTAAATCTCATTAATGAAAATGAAAATTTAGGTTTACAATATATTGGTACACAATTGTGACGATGGATCACAACTCTAGATCTCGAGACTTTATGTAATATGATTTATTCTTCTTCTTTTTTTAATGCGGCCACTCGTTGGTAAAATAGTGGAGATTCATGATTTTATGCGTCGTCCACTTTAAGACTAATCACTACAAGAAAACAGCGAGAATCCTACGGATATATCCGTCGGAAGTCTGTCGGAAAACGCATATTCCGACAGATTTCCGACGGATTTGTCTGTCGTTTCTATCTTGTCGGAAATGGTAATTCTGTCGGAAATCCGTCAAAATTTTCCGACAGATTTCCGACGGCTTTATTTCCGACGGAATTCCGACATTCTGCCGGAGTCCGGCGAGACGTCGGAATTCCGTCGGAAATGTCATTGTCGGAAATCTGTCGGTTTTGTTTCCGACTGATGACCGACGAGTTCCGATTACATGTAAACCGACGACTTTCCGACAGACTTCCGACGTATTTATTTCCGACAGATTTCCGACGGTTTTATTTCCGATAGCTTTCCGACAGATTTCCGACCTATTCGTAGAAATTATTAAAAATTATAATAAATTAAATAATAATTAATTTAATATAAATTTAAAATTTAAAATTTGAATTATTTAAATTAAAATAAAATTAAAAGTAGAAATTAAAATAAAATTAAAAGTAGAAATAAAAAGTAATATTGTTTTACAAAAACGTTGAAAATAAAAATCTAAATGGTGGGCCCCCTCGGAAAATCCGGGTTGCGGCCCAAGTACTCCATCATCCGTTGCATCTTCTCCCTGTCCTTGTCCCGCTCGGCTCTCTCCTTTTCCCGCTCGGCTTCTAGGGCGGCTTGTGCATCTCGTATCTGTTGGACCGTCGTCTTCAAATCTTCAATTTCGACGTCCTTTTCCTTCATCTGGGCTCTCAGGTCGGATGTCTCGCTGTAGTAACAAGAAGACCCCGATGATCCCGCATCGTCGGGAAGACCATAAAGCCGCCCTTTGCTCTGCGGAGCAACCTGCGGAACAAATTAAATTGTAAATGAAAAAGACTTGAAAACTATTTTAAATTTTACATACCTTTAAGACGAATTGGTTGATGATGTCGTCCGGGGCTTGGGTGATGGGAGGGGTTCCTTCGACGGATGGCTGAGACATAATGTACTCCTCTTCCATTCTTTGGACGCTCTCCTGAATCTCCCGAGCTACCTGATCCTGGACAACACCATTCTTGTCGGTGTGTGTCGCTAGCAGAAGTTCCAAGTTGTTGGGATCCCGACCCAACTTCTTAGCCTGCAGTTGTTAGATATTTATTTAATAATATAAATGTATGAAACAAAAAAAAAATTAATAAAAATGAGACGTACATAAAAAACTTACCATATCCCTAGCCTTTGTCTTCTTGCTGGTAGCTCCAAGGTTGTGGGTGGAAGGTCCCTTGCCGTTGCGCTGGCTGTTCCGGTTGCTAGAGTGATATGTAGAGGTGTCCTTGGTAGCCTTTAGTAGCCAATAGGCGATGAACCCGTTCCACAAGTCCGGCTTCTCAACCATCTCCTTTGGCACCTCACCGTGTAGCCACTTATCCTTCCACTCGAACACCTTCTTCGAGTAGTGCAGTGCTGCATAAGAGTCGAATTCCCGCCTGACCAGAGCGGTCATGTGTGGGTCCCACCTAAATTCTTGCTGCAAAAAGAAAAATTAAATATAAATAATAATAATTTAAATGAAGGTAAAAATTGTGAAAACAGATGACTTACCGCAAATTGGCGAAACCACATATCTTGATCCTCCAGTGGCATGGCGGTGTACGTCGCATAAGGACGGCTGAGCATAGAGTTTTCCATCTTGTTGAGGGACTTCGAAATCCCGCTGCGAGAATCACCAAACCTACGGGAAAAAATGTAACATTAGTCGCAATTAAATTAAATTTGTTAAAAAAAAAACAGAAATGGAACAAAAAACTTACCATCTGTCTCTACCTAGCTGGTCTGAATGGAGTCTAGTCAACCTCTCTCGTCCAGGAAGACCCATAAAGTCCTCGACGCTAATCTGCGACGGTGTTGTGGTGGCTGCTGGTGTCACCGGCGTCTCTAGAGGTGTAGACGACGGTGCAGGTGTAGACGTGGAAGTCGAACGAGATCTACTCACACGACGACGACGTGATTGGCCGCTGCCAGAGGCAGCAGCAAAACCACCGTAATCCCTAGATTTATATGATAATATATTTTAAATATATGAAAAATCTATAATTATAAAAATATAATGGTTTAGAAAAACATTGCTTTAAATTTCCAAAATTCTAAAATTTAAATTTCCAAAATTCTAAAATTTAAAATTTAAAGTTTTATAAGGTTTTTAAATAGTGTTATAAGGTTTTTGTAAAGTTTTATAAGGTTTTTAAATAGTTTTATAAGGTTTTTAAATAGTTTTATAAGGTTTTGTAAACAATCTTATAAACCTTTTAAAAACTTTCCTAAATCTAATTGTTTAAAATTCTTTAAAATATAGATATAAATTCAAAAATTAAGTCATTATCTTTAAATTTACAATTATTTCGATATTCTAAAATTCTTAAGTAATTGTTACATAATTTAAAATTCTAAAAAATTAAAATTCTAAAATTTTAAATTAATCGCTATAATTGTTTAAAAATTAGTAAAACTTGCTAACAATATTCTAAAAATTTATGGAAAAAATAATTTCCCTAAATCAATTTCCCTAAATCAATTTCCCTCATTTTTCCTAATCGTAAATCTAATTTTTTATAACAATTTAAAAACCCTAACAATTTCATAACAATTTAAAAACCCTAACAATTTAGTAAAAATTAGTAAAAATACTAACAATTTAGTAACAATTTCATAAAATTAGTAACAATTTCCAAATTTCATAATATAACTTCCAAAACCCTAAATCTAACCCTAATCTTAATCCTAAATCTAACCAAAATCAATTCACAAACTCATTTCCTAAATCTAACCAAAATTAATTCACAAAATCAATTTATACTTACAAATGACTTGGGATTTCCGACATGGGTGGCGATTTCCGGTGGCGAGGAGGAGCGGAGGAGGCAGCAGCGGTGAGCAAGAGGAGGAGGCGGCGTGGAGAAAGAGGAGGAGGCGGCGAGAAGAAGAAGAGACCAAATCCGGTGGATTTCCGGCAAAGAAGAGAAGAAGAAACGGCGAAATCGGAGGCGGACGGCGAAGGAGGAGCGGAGGAGGCGGCGGATTTTCCAAAGAAGAAGAAGAGAAGAAGAAACGGCGAAGAGAAGAAGAAGAACGAAATCTGTTTTATTCCCAGAATTTCCGACAGCTTTAAATATGTCGGAATTCCATCGGAATTCCAAAAAATTGAATGACCGCGTGTAATTGGACCGACTGATTTCGCGGTGTTTATTTTTCATTTCGCGGGTAAAAATTGGCAAATCCGTCGGAAATCTGTCGGAAAAATATTCATTTTTCGACAGATTTCCGACAGATTTGTGGTTTTAGTGTATGGGAAATTTAAAAAATGTTTTTTTGTTGGTTTAGGGTTAAGGAATTGAAGAAAATTAAGATTCCTCAATTGGAAAGCGTCAGTGTTGTCTTGGCAAAACGGGCACGATAATGTTCCATGAGTAGTCCATCCAGATAGCATACCATATGCTGGGAAATCGCTAATAGTCCACATAAGGACCGCACGCATCAGAAAATTCTGCTTCCGTGAAACATCAAATGCTTCAACACCGTGACTCCATAGCATTTGTAACTCATAAATCAATGGCTGGAGGAATACATCAAGTGATCTCTTCGGATGCTCAGGGCCGGGAATAAGAACGGAGAGGAATAAAAACTCTCGACGCATGCACATACAGGGGGCAAATTATACGGTGTTACGATTACGGGCCACAAAGAATACTGCCTTCCATGCTTCCCAAATGGATTGAAACCATCCGTACTTAACCCGAGGTACACATTTTTTGACTCGGATGCAAAATTTGGATACAACATTTGAAAATGTTTCCACGCTTTTGCATCTGAAGGATGTGTAATCTCTCCATCTTGACGATGCTCTGCATGCCATCTCATTTGTTCTGCCGTTCGCACAGATTGATATAACCTCTTTAACCTCGCTGTCAATGGTAAGTACCACATACGTTTATATGGAATTGGAACTCTCCCACCAGTTTTCTGATACCGCGGTTTACGACAAAATTTACATCTTCTCCGGTCTTCGTCTTCTCTCCAATAAAGCATACAGTTGTCGATGCATACATCTATCACCTGATACGGCATACCAAGACCAGCTACAAGTTTCTGTATCTCGTAGTATGATGCAGGTGCCTGATTATCTTCAGGCAAAATATCTTTCACAAAATCTGCTATCGCATCAACACACTCTTCCGCCAAATTGAAGTCCGTCTTAAGGGTCATCAGTCTACTAGCAGTTGATAAAGGGGAATGTCCGTCTCTACACCCATCATATAATGGTTGCTTCCCTGCGTCTAACATATCAAAAAAATCTTCTAGCTTCTTCATTTGGTTCTTCTAGTCTATCCTCCCTTATTACGATCGATGGCAAATTCCCTCTAAACACATCATGAACCATCTCAGCGGTACCTACACCAAAATCTACTTCCGTTCTATGTTCGCCTAAACTATCCGTTCTATGTTCACCTAAGTTATCCATTCTATGTTCGCCTAAGCTATCTGCAACATATGGTGCACTGCTACTACTAGCACCATCATTATTAGTTTCTCCATGAAAAAACCAAATTTTGTATCCCGGCATTAAACCAGCGGTATACAAGTGATGCCAAACTTGTTCTACATTAACATTACGAGAATTGCAACAATTTAAACATGGACATTTTATCACCTTTCGATTCCCGATAACCGCCATGAACTCGCATATACCTCGTGCATAACTTGGATTTAATGTATTCGACTCCGGATCATACATCTCTTCATCCATCCACGATCTATAATATCTAGAAGATGACATCTCACTCTCTTAACGATTTTTTTCTAACAAATATTTGGTTGGAAGTTGTTGTTGTTTTGTGAGTGAATGAAGATGTGTGGAATCATATATATAAATACGCTGACCGTCGGAAATCTGTCGGAAAAGCGTCGGAAAAACAACGGATATAATAACGGTTATATAACGGCTATTTTTTCCTACAGATTTCCGACAGACTAGTTGGGAGTCTGTCGGAAATCTGTCGGAAATTTATATTTTCCGACGGATTTCCGACAACTGACCGGAATCTCCTCCGGCGTCGGCAACGTCTAGTTACACGGTCCAATAATCCGACCGATTTCCGACGGTCTGTGGTCCGTCGGAAATAATTCCGGCAGATTTCCGACGGAATTGAAAAATTTCCATTCCGTCGGAAATCGGTCGGATTACCGTCGGAATTTCCGTCGGATTAACGGATGTTTTCTTGTAGTGAATATATGCTTAACTAACCCATTCATTTTGATAAAACATATATGTTTCTTGTTTGTTACTTCTTTATTAGGAATCAACTTCTCTAGTAGAGAATCTTTACGTATGATAGGTCTATGCATTTTTCATTGTAGATATGTGTTATTGTTCCATACATATCTATAGGTAGAAACAAGGTCGGCTCTCAGGGCAAGCAGACAAAGCTTATGCTTGCGGTCCTCATATCGATCCTTATATTTATTATAATAAATCGGTTTTCAAATCAAAAAAAAAAAATTTCGTTTAGTGGTCAAATCCGGCCTATTTTCTATTTTTATTTTGCGGTTCATAGAAACTCAGGCGTTGGCTCTAGGTAGAAATTTCATTGACATATTCTATTTCTGCTTCAATGGCGATGATGATAACTATGACGATTATGATGGCAATTGTTAATAAAAATGTTTAAATATTTTTTAATATTACTCCAACGACAGCCACTAAGACAAGCAAGTTGATGAAATTAATTAACTCATTATTATAAGAAACTTAAAGATACGAGCATAATAGAAATGATTGATTTCTGTAGCTGCGCGTACTATAGATAGCTTAAAATATAATGTTTAAAAATAAAAAGAGTACTACATACTATAATAATGTGTAAATATCAATGTTCAAAAATTTGTTAGGCGTTAATCGGGCGGTCGGAGTGGGTCTAGCGATTAATGAAAAAATTGGAGATTAAATGGGGATTAGTTTTACACATTTTAAAGGAAATATAGTATATATATTATTTTTGTGGATAAATAACAATAAGTTAAGATAGTATGGTTGTACGATTAGACTAATTATATATTGAGAACGTGTGTTCGAATCTCTTATCTGCTTTTTTGATCTATTTCTGTGTATTTACTTTAATGAAATGCAAAATGACGAATTGCCCTCGTCTTCTTCAGGAAGGAAAACGATTTTTGCAACCCTAGCCGCCAATGTTTTTAAACCCGAACCGGATATCGAACCAGAAAGTCTCTGAGTCACCGGGTCTTTCGGTCGGACCGTGGGTCGCTTAATTATTTAATTTCTTCTAAAAAATATATTATAAATAAATACATAAGGACTGATCATATAATTATCGATATATAGACCTACAAAAATTTTAGCAGACCAACATATATTTTGTTACCATGATAAATAACTAAATTTTAAAATAAAAATGTTAAGACATAAAAAGTAACTTAATTTCTAGCCGCCACCTAGCTATTCTCATCTTTCTACTCTTCTTCTCCAAATCGTGTGCAACTCTCTTCTACTCAATAACTTCTGTACTTTTTAAAAAATTCTTTTTCGATAACAAAGCTCATCAAACTATTGAAAGAAAGAACAAAGTACATGAAAACCAAACTCTAGTGATTGAGATCTGATCCATAACGTGAAATTCTGGAACAAATCATGTTCAACCCGGGAACCGCCGGTCCGGTTTTTACCCGGGTCACTGGTTTTGAGCGATTTTTTCCGGGTTTTACCGATCTAATTACATTTCGGATTTTCCATGAAACCCGAACCGGAGATATACCGATTCCCGGTTCGACCGGTTCAACCGTCCGGTCCAGTCCGGGTTTCAAAACATTGCTAGCCGCTTTCCTCACGTTATTCTTCATTTTCTTTTACTTTTTCTTGTTCTTAATATCAAAATATGACAGATCCATCAAGTTTTAATCGATTTTAAACTTAAAATGATGAAAATTTTGAGTTTTTCAAAAAATCCAAAAGATGTCCGACAGCGATTAATCGGACGATAATCGTAGCAGAAAGTGTCCGACAGCGATTAATAGCAGCTAAATGACCCATTTTTTGAACAAGGGTAAATATAGGTACATCAGTGACCAAAAAAGCTAACTAAATAATTCAACACGAATTAACACAGTTGTTAAAGAATTCTTATAAAAAAATGCAGAAATGGAAAAAAGAAAGAAAGCACCCTCTCGTGGGTCCAGCGTCATGACCGGTCATCTCAATGACTCAATCGTTCATAGTTGTAGCCCCACCCAATGAAATACACATATTCTCTTCGTTTTTTTATTTAAATTTGTATAGTAAGCACTATCATGTGTACATTTTTAAACGTTGATAATAAATCTATTTTTCCCGGTACGATAGAACATAATTTGATAAAGATAAAGAATAACTAAGCATAATTTTGGAGTTTTATTACTATAGGTTTGATTACTAACCACGAAAATCTATATTAGCCATAACATAATTTAGTGGTTTACATATATCCTATTAAAATATGATATATTCATATCAAACAAATTCCCTGATAATCACTTTTAGAGTCAGATATTTTAGAAAAAATGGTATACATGTTGATATTGAAATGTGTATGTAGAAATAGATCGATACATATATTGGTCCACCTCGGTAGATAATGTAGGATTTTAATTTGACATTAAGCAATTAAAATCAAATATGATTTTTGATACATTCGCATGATATATATGATTGAAATCTAGTGAATATTTTCTTCTTTCTTTACCAAAAAAAAAAAAAGAACTTCTTTCAAAATATAAACGCATCTACTCATTTTCTCCTCTTTTTTGCCAACATCTACTCATATAATCTCTTCTACTTTTTCAAGATCTCTCTTTCTCTTCATTCTAACTTATAAGTTTTAACCCCAAACACAATTTCATTTTTTTTTCTTACCCCTAAACTAAAATTCCCCAAATCATGTCTTCTAACAATCCACTGGATCAACCTTCTTCCTCCTCCAACTCCGGCCACCACAAACCTCAACCGCTTCTACCGCAGCCTAGCCGCTACGAATCGCAAAAACACCGTGATTGGAACACGTTTCTACAATATCTCAAAACCCTAAATCCACCCGTAACAATATCTCAATTCAACCACACACACGTGCTTAGCTTCCTCAACTACTTAGACCAATTTGGTAAAACCAAAGTCCATAACCAAGCTTGTGTCTTCTTTGGACAACCCGATCCACTATCTCCTTGCACTTGTCCTCTCAAGCAAGCTTGGGGAAGCTTAGATGCTTTGATCGGACGGTTGAGAGCTGCATACGAAGAACACGGTGGTGGCTCATCCGATAATAACCCGTTTGGAAACGGATCGATCCGGATCCATTTGAGGGAAGTGAGAGAGTCTCAAGCTAAGGCTCGTGGAATACCGTATAGGAAGAAAAAGAAACGAAAGAAGAACAAAAACGACGTCGTTGTTGTCAAGAAAGTTTTTTCAAACTCTTCAAGGTCATAATCATATTAGTCCACTTGATCTCGATAAGTCGATCATATATATTACCTAAGGTAATTAAAAAAATTTTTATTTCTCCTTCCTCAATTTACTTTATTAGATTCATTCAGTAATTAGAGTCCAGTAATTTACTTCGATCCGTTACGTAAAACCCTAATTGTTGTGACGGGTGATTTCTTGGCAAAAAAACCCTAATCTGTTCCGATTTTATCAAAATTTCGTTTGTCCTTGGTAATTTTTATTTTCTGCAGATAAATCAAGAGAATGTCAAGAAGACTGAAAAATGGAAAAGATGGACTCGACCAGCACTGAGACACATATCCTACCATTTCTTGAAAATATTTTTGAGCCATGAATGATACTCGGTTAAATTTTTTTGACTGAGTCCATTTATATATACTCTTTTTAAATGTACTAGAAAATTACCGGCGTTATACGCGGGAAAAAATGATTATCGAATAAAATCAATAGTTTTAGTTAAAAAAAATATTATGAAGAATAATTATACATAACCTAAGACTTAATTTATATATTTCAATTTTGCAATTATTTTGCATACAAATGCGTTTCACCCATGAAATAATTAAACCAACAAATTTCATTAATAATTATATTTTTACTTGTACGAAGGTGCATTTATGAAAAATTAAAAATATCTACTTGTCAAACAAAACAACACATGTAAAAACATATTTTTACATGCTCACATATTTTCAAAAGATAATAAATAGTTTTATTTTATTTAATCAATTTTTTTTGGTATATATGTTAAATTTTTGTTCACATATAATTCTGTGATTTAAATCTATAATTTTGAAATATTTTAATTTTGGCAAGTTTAGGAAGATTCAAATGTGTTTGGTAATTAGAGTTATAGTAATCAAAATAAGTATATTTGGAATTAAATGTGTTTGACAATAAGTATAAGATAATGAAATAAATAAATAAAAATAAAAAGAGAAAAATTGTGGGGGATGACACCTAAGCAAAGTGCTCCCAAAATGCTCCTCAAATAATATATAGGATTGGTAAGTCAAATACATATATGCAGTACGATATTGTAGCCTTTTTCCATATACACACATGTATATATTATCAAAACAATACATATTTTAAGATCCAAATCCTTTAAAAATAAGCAAAATAATGATGGATAGTATACCACTTTTTTCTTTTCTTTTTTTTTCGTCAAATGTATTCATTGCTCAAGAAACATATGAGTACAAAGGTCATTTTACGGTATAGCTTTTAGAATGCAATCGAGCATGCTTAGCCAATTGATCCGAATGACTATTGGCGGAGAGAAAAACATAACGGAAATTGAAGTTACAAAGCTTAGCAATACAAGAAATGTCTTGCAAATGGACCTTGTAAGACAAAAAAACAACTTGTTGGTGCTCTGAAGACAAACCTTTTTGAAGAATATCATAAAGTTTTCGAAAATCTCCAGAGAAAGTAATATTGGAATATCCAAGCTTGTGTAACTCCAGCACTGCCGTTCTCAATGCCTTGGCCTCTGCATGGGCAGACTGCGTTGGAGGGAGAGTATGACTATGACTATTGATCCAAGAAGCATCAACCAAGCAACACAAAGAAGATTGTACATGATCAAGAACCTGCATTAAAGTCTGTGGAGTAGATTGATCTTCCGGACTTGTATTGCCATTGGAATTAACCTGACAATCTTCTTGATTGTTCAACAATGTAGCCTCAAGCCATAGATGGTAATCCTCAAGAGCTTTTGTAATAGTAAAAGGTATTGTCAATCTTTTGTTATTCATTGCGCTCTTTCCAAACTCTCTATCCCAAGAAATGAAATAAGGAGATGTATTCCTCCATATCTTGGTTAAGCTCAGTAAAAGCTGCATAATTAGAATGGAGATCAAAACATAATAGGCTGGTATTTAAGAGGAACATAATTAGAATGAAAATCTAAGAGGAGCCATTTCCCATATTTCCCGACTGATACGACATTGAAACGACATACGATTACGGGTCTCCTCTGCTTCACCACATACATAGCAAGTACCAACCTAAAGCATCCGTTTGTGCTTCAGATTCGAAGCTATTGGTAGAGCTTTATGCATGATTCTCCACCAAAAAATGGTGAATTTTAAGAGGCAAATGATATTTCTTTAATGATTTAAACAATGTGAGTGGAGTAGAAGATGATTGTCCTTGTTTTGCTCTAAGGAAATTGTATCCAGACTTCACTGTATAACCTCCATGAACGGTATGTAACCAAATAAGATAATATTTAGCTCCAGT
This sequence comes from Draba incana, assembly GCA_963576765.1. Taxonomy (NCBI): domain Eukaryota; kingdom Viridiplantae; phylum Streptophyta; class Magnoliopsida; order Brassicales; family Brassicaceae; genus Draba; species Draba incana. Next base: position 10,647,603 of record OY755211.1, on the reverse strand, counting down.
GACTGATGGCTGAATTTGCTCTATAAGTGAAACATCTTCAAGATTGATCAAAACCTGCAGCTTGGTTCTATCCCATTTGGTAGTCCCTGCCATAAATAAATCTTTAACCTTGAGATAATAATTGACAGGGATAGCGAGTGGTTGTGGTGTATCCGATGGAAAAGTTGGCAGCCCCTTATCTCTTCACACATACACAAATTCTCCATTGCCTATGATCCATTAAATTCCTTCTTTTAACAACCGCTTACCTTGAAGTATGCTTCTCCAAGCATAGCTTGAGGACCATTTTTGTTTGGCCTCTAGTAATGTTGTTTTAGGTATTTTGCTTTGTAAATTCTTTCAACTAAGGATGCAGGCTGTTGGAGAATACGCCAGCTCTGTTTGGATAAAAGAGCTATATTAAAATATTTTAAATCCCTTATCGCCAAACCTCCTAATTGCTTAGGATTTGTTAGCTTATTCCAAGAAATCTAGCTGATTTTCTGCTTATCTTGACTTAAAGACCAAAAAAATCTTTTGATCACAGTCGTTAATCATTCAATACGCTTCTTTGGCAGCGTGAAGCAGGACATACAATATGTTGGTAGAGCAGTAAGCACTGCTTTTATCAACACCTTTTTTCCTACAAGGGACAATAATTTTCCACTTTTTGAATCCCTCTCTGAACCAAATAAGAGAATGTATCAACCCTATTACGACCAATGATCTCAGGTAGTAAAATGTTTTCGCATAACAATTGTAAAATGTTAATAATTTAATTTTAGTAAATGAAGAATATTTCCGTTTTTCTTATTATATTTTTATCATGTTACATAATTTATAGCAGAATCAATCTTAAAAAATGTAAGAACTTGATAAATAACAAAATCACATTTCAAAAACTAAACAAAAAGAAAATCATGTTTTCAAAACGTGAAAACAAGAAAAGGTGATATACTACAAGTAGCTTTCCAAAGTATTTGCTGAACGATTAAAGACCATAATGAATCATGTGGTCTCTGAGTTTCAATCTGCCTTCATACCTTGTAGATGCATTACGAATAATGTTTTTATTGCTCAGAAGATGATCCACTCCCTTAAAATCCGAAAGATTAAAGACCATCATATGGCTCTTAAATTGGATATTAGTAAGGCGTTCGATAAAGTTGAATGGTCTTTTTTAGACTGTTGGGATTTGCAAATACATAGTGTAATTGGATTATAAGTGTATATCTACAGTTACTTACTAAGTTTTAATCAATAGATCCTCAACTGACAATATTGTACTGTTGGGGTCGGATTCCACCTCTGCAAGATTGATGCAACGACAAAAATAATTTTGCCAAGTCCATAAGAAATTTTAAACATGCTTACAAGGGCTCAATTTGTAATTAGGCCCATAATAGAATTAGATTCATATTTAAAATGGGTTTAATGTTATTATGGACCTAAAGCTATTTTAATCGCCTAACGGGCCATGCCCAACTCTAGTACTGAGACCTAGATTAGAAAAGTTATAAATAGCTCATTGTATTCACCCAGAAAGGAGATCATAATTTTCTCACAATAAACATTAATAAAGCTTTCTTAACGGCTATGGAAACAGTCTTTTTTACTTTATAAATTGTGATTCATTCAGAAGTCTAGCACCTCCTCTAAACCCTTACAAATTCAATTGTGCGAGTTATGACTCCTACAATTTGGCGCCGATTAAGGGGACACGTGACACGTTCTTACTCAAGAAAATCATTATGTAGGCTACGCAAACAGAGGTGACAAGCAACGCAATGTGGATCGCACCAGCAGCGACCAGGAGCACAACATCGACATCAGCTTTGGCGACCATGAGCGCAACTCCACAGAATCAGCGGCGATCAGCAATATAACAACAACACCATCAGTGACTAGCATCGCAACATGGATTGCACCAGAAGAAACCAACATACAAACATCACAGCGACTACCGCGACTACTACGTAGAAACCTAGGGTCGAGTTGAATGAAGCAGAGCTAACACAAAGCAGGAACACTATTTTTTCAAACAGATCGTCGCTCGTCTCATAAGTGGATCGTCACTTCCTCTCGCAAACGGATCATTGTTCCTCTCGCAAATGGATCGTTGCTCTTCTCCCAAGCAAAACCTTGCTCCTCTCTCACACGCATCATCGTTTATCTTGTAAATGAATTGTTGTTCTTCCCCCAAGTAAAAATGATACTCCTCTCTCAAGCAAATCGTCGCTCTTCTCTCACACGCATAGTTTCTTCTCACATAAACGGATCGTCGCTCCTGTCTCAAGTAGATCTTTGCTCCTCTCATAAATGGATCGTTGCTCTTTTCTCAAGCACATCTTCGCTTCTCCCGCAAACAGATTGTTTCTACTCTCGCAAACAGACCGTCACTACTTTCGCTAACTCACTTACCAACCCTCCTAGTTCACCACATAACACATACGCTTAACGTCCTACATTAACAGACATATCACTTACATCCTTTACGGATCATTCAAAGTCTTATCTGAACAGACATATCACTTACATCTTTTACAGATCATTCAAAGTTTTATCTGAACAAACATATCACGTACATCCTTAGCAGGATTAACAGCGCGCTATACAAATGTATAATGTTCATTACAGGAGCATATGCGTTAGAGGAAAACATATATATAAAAACAAATGTTCATTTCGAAACCCAACAAATAGAACGTTGGTACCAACGCTAAAAGTGATCATTACAGGAGCAGACGTGTTCTCGAGAACATGTCTGTAAACCCAAATGTTCACTCTAAACCCAACAAACTAAATTGTTGGTCGTAACGCGATAACGTGTTCATTAGAGGAGCGAGTGCGTTAGTAGAAAATGTATCTGTAAGCCAAATATTCATGTTAAAACCTAACTAACATAGGGTTGTTAGTTTGTCAAAAAGTATTCACTTGAGAGGATATGTTTGCTGCAGTATGACCGTAAACCGAAGTGTTTATTCAAAACCCAACTAACCGAACGTTGGTAACCTTGCTAGAAAATATTCATTATCAGAGCAGGCTTGTTATGGCAACATTGCTTGTAAACTGAAGTGCCTATGCAAAACCCAACAACCTTGAAAGTTGGTCATAACGCGAGGAACACATTCAATCTTTTGGAGCGAAATTGTTAAGGGATGACATTTTTTGTAAACCAAAGTTGTCTAACACCACCAGCAGGAGCGCCTAACTCACCAGTTGAAACTTCAGTTTCACCAGCTTGCAAACCTCCAAGGATCTCTTCGAGCTCGCTGATGTGCTACTAAAACACTTCGTCCACATGCGATAGACCCGCCTCTATATTCTTTAAACCAGCATGGCATCACTCTCCTCACCTCACTTTTTCCCTATTCCCTCATTTTTAAGGAGGGGGCAGCTAAACCCATCCAAAGATGAGCTGTCTACGTACCCTTTACAGGGATCAAGCCGCCTCGTAGTTCAATTGAGTAACAAGAAGACGCTCCTTTCAAGGATACTGGCACTTCTCTCAAATAGGGTGTCGCTATCCTCTTACGGATCATGGCACCTATCTCCAGCAAGACGTTGCTTTCCTCTTATGGATCGTTGTTGTTATCTTTAATACGGCGTCACTTTCGACAGAAATAGAAATCAGATCTCCGGATCTTCGCTGTCTTCAACATCTTCAATACGGCGTCAATGTTAACAAAGATCAAAATCGGATCTCCGGATCTTCGCCGTCTTCAGCATCTTCAATACGGCGTCAATGTCGACAGATATTGAAATCGGATCTCTGGATCTTTGCCGTCTTCAGGATCTTCAATACGACGTTAATGTTGACAGAGATCGAAATCGGATCTCTGGATCTTCGCCATCTTCAATACGACGTTAATGTCGACAGAGATCGAAATCGGATCTCCGGATCTTCGCCGTCTTCAACATCTTCAATACGGCGTCAATGTCGGCACATATCAAAATTGGATCTCGGGATCTTCGTTGTCTTTAGCATCTTCAATACGGCGTCAATGTCGACAGAGATCAAAATCGGATCTCCGGATCTTCGTCGTCTTCTGCACCTTCCATACGGCGTCAATGTCGACAGAGATTGAAATCGGATCTTCGGATCTTTGCCGTCTTCAGTATGGCGTCAATGTCGACAGAGATCAAAATAGGATCTCCGGATCTTCGCCGTCTTCAGCATCTTCAATACGGCGTCAATGTCGACAGAGATCAAAATTGGATCTCCGGATCTTCGACGTCTTCAACATCTTCGGTTCGGCGTCAAATTCGACAGATATCAAAATCGAATCTACGGAATTTTAAGGCGTGAATCTTTAAAAATTATACTCTTCAAGACACGTTCAACTGCGAAAAGAGTCCATATTCCCAGTCAAAGCCAAAAATCAAAATCAGAATATGTCAGTTTTGTCTAAACCGAGTCAAAATTCAAAATCGAAACCAGGAAAAACTGCGTTGACTTGTTGACTTCTGTTGACCAAAAATTTGTTAAAAATTTGTTGACCAGTTGACTTGTTGACCAGACATCTTTGTTGACTTGTCGACCAAAATTTGTTGACCCGTTGACTCGATTCAAAGATTTTAATCATGCGCCAGAGCTCGCCATCGCCGCAAACCCGAGCATGAGCCTCCTCCAAAGCAGCTCCATCAAGCAGATCCATCGTAGCTCCGATGACGAGAGCTTCGGGTTGGATCGGATCGCCTCCTCCATCGCAGCTCTACAAGTCAAGCTCCGGTGACGAGAACTTCAAATCGAAGGAAGTCCTTCTAATTCCTCCACGGCGAAGCAGCGACGGCAGATCCACAAACTCCGGCAACGACAAAAATTGGAGAAAACGTCATCGATGTAATTATCAACATTGAAGAAGAAACTTTTTTAAAAAATAATAATAATAAAAAATGGGTTAATTAGGAAACTAGCAAAATTTTGAATAATAATTATTATAATAACTATGTAATAACAAAAGCTCTATGTGTTTTTACGATTTTATCCTCGACACGTGAGAACTTATGCGTCAAAGTCTTTCTACTCTGATGAGACTAGGGGTGGGCAAACATGATTTGGGACGAGAATTTTCGGGAACGGAAACGGGACGGGTATTTGAGAATCAAAATATTTGTCCCATTTATGTCTCATATATATTATGGAACGGGATAGGATCGAGACGGAACGGAACGGGAATTCCCGAAAAAACATGACAAAAAAAAATTTCAAAAAAAAATCTCAAAACAATAGCAAAATGAAATATCATAAACTAAAATCATAAAAAATCTCAATAAATTAAAATAACTTTCAAACTTCAGTTTCATAGTACTACCAAAATGCAATTGAACAAACTAAAGTCTTATTAAATAAAATAAATTTTGAAGTAGACCAACACTCTCAAATCTCAAATCTCAACAGGTAAAACAATTTTCGGATCAATCCTTTCTTGCAAATGATTTGTAGCATACAAAAAAAATTACTCACATAGTAACATATATGAAAAACTAAGAAACTCATATATACTAAGATATATTTTATACAAGTAAATATTTACTTCGGGACAAATGGGACTTCGGGAATTCCCGTTCCCGTCCCGTCCTGTCCCATTCCCAAACGGGAATCACTCACTTGTACCATTTGGGAATATAATTCAATATTGAACGGGAATATAGGGTCGGGAATGGAACGGAACGGGACGGTTCGGTACGGAACGGGAATTATGCCCATCCCTAGATGAGACCAAACTCATGTGGTCAGCAGATTGGCCACATCATCAAGCACAATGAACCCTATTTAAAGACAGAGTTTAATTAACCACTACTTAAATCTCCAATCAGATTTTTGAAGTTTTGATCTTCTCTATCTTCACTTCAAAGAACACTTACTTCACACACCTTTCTCCTTCTTTGTCTCCGTGAAATTTGAACGAAGTCTCTGTTTTTCCTTTGCTTTAGACAATAGAGAGTGATGTGGCGTATAACTTTGACCAAAAACCTAGGGTATATTGGTCCAGAATATATATTATACAAAAGTGAACAGAATTTTGTGCTATAGACTTAATTATAATTTTATTTTGCTTTATTTTTGCCAATTTCCCATAAAAAATTCCCTAATCACTACGAGACAAATTTTTTTTTACCTTTTACCTTGACGAAGTTACTTGGTAAGAATAATGGAAAATAAGGGGTCCTATTTATATCTGGAGAATTTCGTAAAATCCCTAGGATTTTGGGAAAATTTTCAGAAAATTCCCTATCGGGCCTCAAAGTTCAATAAAACAAAGCTCAATGATATATTCAGTCCATTAAGCTCATTCTTAAGAACGCAAGCAAATTCAGGAAAACAAGACAGCATCAGCTCAACAAGGAATAACTATAACTTCCCAAGTCTGCTGACGAGAACGTTAACGTCTGACTGCTTTGCGATTTCAATTCAAGCTACGGTTGATTAACCTATTCTTAACAAAAGAAGTAAGTCCAAGAAAATACGGTAGAATCAGCTCGACATGGAATATCTGAAACTTCTTAAGTTCGATGACAAGATGTCAACGGCTGGCTGCTTCAGAGTCCATCACATCAATCTAAAACTTCAACATCTTATACCTTGGCATCATCTAACTCGATATTACCAAGCTAGGGGGCTAACTAACTGTAGGAGTCGGATTCCATCCCTAGGAGATTGATGTAACGACAAGAACAATTTATGTATTTCACCTCGGCCACAAAGCAAGTCAAATCTCTTGTGAATTTCAAGTTCGCCGACTTATCTATCTTGACATTGTCTCAAAACACATCGGCACAGTCTCGCTAAAGCCTCGAGCACATCTTCGTCGTCTTAGAAGACGGTATCATTCCAGACTAAGAAGAAGGTATCAGAAATCTGTTCGCCGAGCTGAATATTAACTGATACATGGGAGCTCGGCGACGTCAACAATAATCTCCATCGTCGATCTGAACATTAACGGAAACAATATTTGAGCTCGGCGACGTCTACAATAATCTCCATTGCTGAGCTGACATTAACTCAAACATGGAAGCTCACTGACAATGACAAAATCTCTATTGGCCGAGCTGAACATTAACTAAAATATGGGAGCTCGGCAGATCAAAAATCTTTCGAAGAAAGTAAACTACAACGAGTGGAATCATATCCGCCGAGTTGAACATTCACAGAAACTTGGGAACACGGCGGCGATAACTATAACTTAAATGAGAAGTGTGTGACTTGTGCTCTTTTTCCCTTGATTTGGTTTTTTCCACTGGGTTTTCTAGACAAGGTTTTTACCGAGGCTTGCTCACACACTTACACGCTTTCCTCATTGACAACAAGATGTTCCAAAACATGAGTCTACAAGGAGTCTCTGTCGAGCTAAGCGTTTACAGAAAACACGTCGAGCTCGGCAACATTAACAAGTTGGCTGAACAAAGCTTTACAATTTCATCTCGTCAAAACACATCTTGGAGGACAATGGCAATGTATGCGGCGTATCTTCTTGAAGCATCGACCTCACTTGCGACTTTTTCTACCTTGACGCTATCATACCAGACAATGCCAAGTTGGGGGCCTAGCTGTAGGGGTCGGATTCCACCCCTGCAAGATCGATGCAACGACAAGAAGAATTTTGCCAAGTCCATAAGAAATCCTAAACAGGTTTACAAGGCCCAATTTGTAATTAGGCCCATAATAGAATTAGATTCATATTTAAAATGGGTTTAATGATATTATGGGCCTAAAACTATTTTAATCGCTTAATGGGCCAGACCCAACTCTAGTACTTAGACCTAGATTAGAAAATTTATAAATAGCTCATTGTATTCACCCAGAAAGGAGATCAGAATTTCTCACAATAAACATTAATAAAGCTTTCTTAACAGCTATGGTAACAGTTTCTTTTACTTCATAAACTGTGATTCATTCAGAAGTCTCGTACCTCCTCTAAAACCCTTAAAAATTTAATTGTGCGAGTTACGACTCCTACCTGTATCTTCTAGAGGAATTAGGCAGGGTGATCCTCTCTCACCGTAATTATACCATTTATGCACAGAAGCTTTATCATTTCTCATTAGCAAGGCAACCGAACATGGGCTAATTTCAGGTTTTCAAGTAAGCAAACAAGCCCCGGTTGTTACTCATTTGCTTTTTTCTGATGACTCCTTACTTTTTAGTAGAGCTTCAATACAAGATTGTAATCAACTCATGTCCATTCTCAAGACTTACCAGACAGCTTCATGACAAGAAGTAAATTTCACTAAATCAGTTGTCATGTTTTCAAAAGTTATTGACCCAAACTTAAAATAACAAATTTTGAATGCCACCCATATTCAGAAAATTTCTTTTGGTTTTTTAAATTTTAACTGATTCAAAATTAATTAAGATGAATGTTTTGTTCGGTTTGTGTTTGGTTTAATTGCGAATGTTTTCTGTTATTATTAAATTTTATGTGGGAGATTTGAGAATGTGAGATTGCGTTCATTTTTTAGCCAAGTATCGAAATTCAATCTCAAAGTTTTCAAAGTGAACTTAATATTTAAAGTTTACAAACAAACGAAAATTGGTTCTTCTCACAATTTTTAGGTGTGACGGTATGAGAAAGAAAAATTATCTAAACCGAGATAACATTTTGGTTTAGCTTTATATCGGTTTCTGGTTCGAGTATCGCTTACGAACGATACTAAGAAATAGTGATTTTTAACCAAACGGCTTTTGGTTTAGTGGTTTCCTCCTCATTAAGAATGAGAAGAGGTTCCTAGTTCAAATGGGAGGAATGAGATTTCCAAAAGAAATTGATGAAAGACTGATTTCGGGCCCATGGAAATTAAAATTTTGGTCCGAATTTTGAGGTTTTTAAAAAAGAAAAAAAAAATAGTGATGCTACTATGCAGGCCAGGCCCTAGGTCATGGGCTGCCTAAGGCCAAAACAAATTATGCCCCATTATAAACACATCAAAAAAAGTTCTACATTTTTCTCATGCTCTAAGACCCGAACTGGTGACCTGGAGCATATAATACTCATACTCTGCCGCTAGACTATGAAACAATTTTTGAAAATTGATGCCCCTAAATTTAATAAATATTTTGATGCCTAACTCAACATGTTTCACTTGAGTCAGGCCGCTCTGCTACTATGGTTCTATGAAATTAGGCTCATTGGGCGTCTATCTCTCTTTTTTTCTTTTTCTTTTTATGTTTCTCACCTATTTCGTTTTCTTTTTGTCAAGACTCGAGTGTTTTTTTTTTTTTTTTTTTTTTTTTTTAAAGTGATAATACAATATAAATGTGTGATAAATAAGTGTCGTTCGTATGAACAAAATCGACAACGTGGACGCATTATTTGCCACTAATTTTTACCACATTACATGTCATAACCTTCCAAATTTAACCGCACGTTACATTGTTCATTACAATGACGTTACAAAACAAATTGTTCATCATAGTTTTGTAAACAACTATTACAGTTTTATGATCCATATATAATCACATTATACAGACACACCAGACAAAACTATATCTATATATAGTCATCATATGTTTCCACTATATAAACAATCCTTTCTTTAAGTATTTTGTTTTTATGTGCATATTGCATTAATGTACTTAGACCAAACCTTTAATTTGGTTTTTTCTCATTTTAACTTATACACATCAATAAGTAGCTGATATTATTTTCTTAATTTGAAGAAAACAACAACAAAAAATAAGAAAAAAAAATCATATTTTAAACAGTCGGTCTTGTTCTATAGATATTTCTCATATAAATACTTCCTTAAGATTTGAAGAGATATTAATATACACGAGAACGGTCGATAAAAGAGAACAAAAACGTAAAATACCAAACAAACTATGAAAACTTCTCAAAAACATTGTCGATGCGGTTCAACACTAGTACAAACCATCGATGCTCCATTACCTATAGTATGGTCAATACTACGTCGTTTCGATAACCCTCAAGCTTACAAACAATTCGTGAAAACATGCAACCTAACCTCCGGCGACGGAGGAGAATGTTCCGTACGTGAAGTCACGGTGGTTTCCGGTCTTCCGGCGGTTCAAAGCATTGAGAGGTTAGATGTGCTCGACGATGAATCCCATGTTATGGTGATTAGTAAAGGATTGAAAGAACAACTTAGCTTTAATAAAGACTTCTCTCTTTATTGATGTTTAGAAACTTAACTCAAAACTAAACATACAAAGCTTTCTTAATTCTCTTTTATGATCAAACCACAACTCGGTGATCATATATATAGGAGTAGACTTTCCTTTATTCTTCTCTAATCCTATTTCCTTTTCTAATAGCTATTTCCTTATCCCAATCCTACTTGATTAAGGATTTCTTCAGCTAGAAGATTCTTGAAGTTTACTCAACATTCACCCCCCTAAGCTTCAAGTCTTTCTTCGAGAGGTCTTGAACTCCGATCAAACTCCTCGTTTCCTTAAACTTGATTCTAGCTAGGGCTTTAGTTAGAATATCCGCTCGTTGTTCTTCTCCAGGGACGTGTTCGACTTCAAGCTGTTCATTCTCTATGCATTCTCTAATGAAATGGTACCTTTTATGAATGTGCTTGCTTCTTCGATGGAACACTGGGTTCTTAGTTAATGCAATCGCAGATTTATTATCAATTCGGATTGTTGTCTTCTTGCATTCTTGTCCTGGAAACTCACTTAGCAAATCCTGGAGCCAGATAGCTTGTTTCGCAGCTTCTGTAGCAGCCATAAACTCGGCCTCGCATGATGATAAAGCCTCAGTCTCTTGCTTCTGAGAACACCAAGTAATTGGGGATTCGCCAAGGAAGAAAACGTGTCTGGTTGTGCTTCTTGCGTCATCAGGATCGGTGTTGTGACTATTGTCACTATATCCGGTGATGATTTTTGTTCCACCTTTCTTGTAAGTTATTCCAAAAGCTGTAGTACCTTGTAAATACCTTAGAAGTTGTTTTAAGGCATTACTGTGAAGTTCCCTTGGATCGTTCATGTACCTGCTTAAAACTCCAATTGAGAATGCAAGATTTGGTCTTGTGTAAGATAGATACCGAAGACATCCTATTCTTCTCCTGTATTCGGTGGCATCGATCTCGGTGTTTCCTTCTTTTCCTTTTGATAGTTGCAAACTAAACTCCATAGGAATATGAGTAGCGTTGCAGCCATCAAGTCCAGCTTCCGTTAAGATCCGTCGTGCGTATGCTTCTTGTTTTATTTCGATCTTGTCTTTGCTTTGACTGACTTTGATGCCGAGATAGTAAGTGAGCTTGCCAAGATCCGACATCTCAAACTTAGAAGACATACCAGCTTTAAACTCATTAATGACCTCTAGTGAACTCCCTGTTACAAAGAGATCGTCAACGTACACGGCGACAATAAGAAGCTTGGTTCCTTCTTCTTTTCGGTAAACAGAGCTATCCTTTGAACATTTATGGAACTTCAGACCTTTTAAAATTTGATCAAGTTTCGTGTTCCAACCTTGTGGAGCTTTTCTTAATCCGTATAAAGCTTTCGACAATTTGAAAACCTTATGTTCTTCTCCCTTCTTTTCAAATCCTTCGGGTTGTGAAACATAAACCTCTTCGTTTAATTCACCGTGTAAGAAAGCTGTCTTGACATCAAGATGATGAATCTCCCAACCATGTGATGCAGCTAAACCAATTAGCATTCGAATCATTTCAAGGCGAGCAACAGGCGCGAACACTTCGTCGAAATCGATCCCTGATTGTTGTACATAGCCTTTTGCTACTAGCCTCGCTTTAAACTTGTTTATTGATTCGTCTGCGTTCCTTTTAACCTTAAAAATCCACTTAAGGCCGATTACTTTCACTCCAGCCGGTTTATCTACCAATAACCAAGTCTGATTTTTATTGATTGAATCAATTTCTTCTATGCACGCGTTTGTCCATTCAGCCTAATCCTTCGCTTCTTGATAGGTGAATGGTTCGTCGTTGAGTGATAGAAGAAGTTTCTCACACTCTATATATGCAAGAAGAACAAAGTCTTGAAGATAGCTCGGAGTTTCACTTGGCGAGTTGATCTTCGTGGTTGATGGAGTCCTTCTTGCAGTTGGTGTTGCGTTACATCTGTGGGAGTGTCGATCGACGCTTCGTTAGTGTCGATCGACACTGCGTCATCTTCTTCTTCATCTTGATGTGTTTCGAGATTCTCTGCTACAAGTTGATCTCCAGCTATGAATGGTCCATGACCATTATCCATTGCTACTCCCCAAGTCATTCCGAATATTCCAGGATCACTTTCATCTTGTCTATTCTCTCCCTTCCAATCGTAATATCCTTTTTCATCGAAGAACACATCTCTGCTTACAACGATTCTTCTAGTGGTCGGGTTATAGAGTCTATACGCCTTAGATCCTGGTTTGATTCCTAGATGCACCAACTTCAGAGAACGGTCGTCTAACTTCTTGAGATGTTCGCTTTCGATTCTTGCATAAGCGGGACAACCAAAGACTCGGAAGTGTTCAATGTTAGGCTTCTTGTTTCTTAAGCATTCGTAGGGTGTTTGATTTTTTAAGGCTCTAGTGGGGACACGGTTAATCAAATAGGTGGAGTGACAAATCGCTTCTTCCCATAAGTAGTTTGGAACCCTCATTGCTTTAAGAATACTTCGTGTCATCTCCATTAATGTACGGTTTCTCCTTTCCACTACTCCGTTTTGTTGCGGAGTGTAAGGAGCCGTCAAGTGTCGTTTGATCCCATTCTTGTTACAAAAACCTTGGAACTGTCTTGATGTGAACTCACCACCTCTGTCCGTTCTCTACGTTAAAATCATCTTCCCGATATCTTTTTCCACCATGTTCTTGAATTTTTTGAATTTTTCAAAAACATCACTCTTCTCTTTTAGTAGAATCGTCCACATATACCTTGTGTGATCATCAATGATAACAAAGATATATCTATTTCGTGCAAGAGCAGATGGTGTAATAGGTCCGCACAAATCAGCATGTAACAACTCCAAGGGAATAGATGATCGAAATTGAGTTGCTTTCGGGAATGATTGTCTTGTTTGTTTACCGACTAGACACGATTCACATATTTGTCTTTCTCCATCAATCTTTGGTAAACCGTGAACCATCTCCAATTTTGACATAGATTCAATTGTTTTAAAACTTACATGGCCGAGCCTAGCATGCCACCTCCAGTTTTCTTCTTCGATTCTTGACTGCAGGCATATAGGTTTTCCAACTTGCAGATTAATCTTGTATAGTCGGTTAGGAGAACGAGTTACTCTTGCTAAGAGCCTTCCACTTGGATCGCGTAAGGTCAGATAATTACTTGTCATTCTAACGTCACATCCAATTTCTGTGGCTTGACCTAAGCTAAGGATATTGCTTTTTAGCTCAGGAATATAGTAAATATCAGGAAGTAACCTCTGCTCATGGTCTTTCCTTGAAAGAGAATAGATCTTTTTCCTCCGATATCAACACATGAGCCATCACCAAATTTTACTCTTCCCCTGATGTTCTCGTTCAGCTCTGAGAAGAATGATTTTACCCCCGTCATATGGTTGCTTGCGCCGTTATCCAGGTACCAAATTCCATTCCCATCTTTTTCTACTTCGAACTTCTTAGGAATAAAATTTTCTACATTGAGAAATACTACTTCGTGCATAAATAATGCCTCCTCTGCTTCTTGTGTTTCAACCTTATTAACTTCTTGGAGTCTCTGCCTTCTTTCCGGGCACATTGAAGAGAAGTGTCCTGGTTTGTCGCACCGGTAACAAATCACGTGTGATCTATCCTTCTTGTCTCTGTTTCTATCTTGAGAATTAAATCTCCCTCGGCCTCTTCCTCGAAAACCTCTGCCACGGCCTCGACCTCTTCCTCTTCCTTGCGAGAATTCGTGGCTAGCTTTATTTCCGTATGAAATTTGATTTCGTGAATAGCAAGTTTCCTTGTGTCTCTCCATTATTGACTTCATCAAGTATACGCTCCTCGTACGCCTTAAGTCGTCCAACAATATCTTCAAAACCAGTTTTGTTTAGGTCCAAAACTTGCTTAAGTGATGCGATGATGTGTATAAACTTATTCCTCGACAAACCGTTGAGGAATTTTTTCATCAACTTTGATTCTTCAAGTGATTGACCCAACGCTGCTGATTTTGATGCTAATTCAGATATTTTTCCTGAAAAATCGTCAATAGTTTCTGTTTCCTTCATCTTTAGGCGTTCGAATTCAGACAATAGTTTGAAGTCGCGCTTCTTTAACTCTTTCTGCTCCCAATTTTCTTGATTTTATTGATTCCCATATTTCCTTAGGTGAGTTTTGATCACCTACTTGAAGTATGAGATTTTCAGGAATTGATTGAAATAACAAAGCGGTTGTTATGTCGTTTTTCTCAGCTTCGGTTGTGCCGGGCTCAACTGCTTCCCATACCTTATGAACACGCAAGGTAACTTTCATCCGCATAGACCATACAATATAATTCGTCACAGTCAACATCGGACATAGAACCGATGCTGGTACAGATTCCTTCCTTCTCGCCGGTGTCTCTGTATCTCCCATGACTCGGGTTCGACGACTATACGTATTTATGATCTTCGTATTGTCTCAGGAACGAAAAACCGCTCTGATACCAAATAAAGGATTGAAAGAACAACTTAGCTTTAATAAAGACTTCTCTCTTTATTGATGTTTAGAAACTTAACTCAAAACTAAACATACAAAGCTTTCTTAATTCTCTCTTATGATCAAACCACAACTCGGTGATCATATATATAGGAGTAGACTTTCCTTTATTCTTCTCTAATCCTATTTCCTTTTCTAATAGCTATTTCCTTATCTCAATCCTACTTGATTAAGGATTTCTTCAGCTAGAAGATTCTTGAAGTTTACTCAACAATTAGCATTATTGGCGGTGACCACCGTCTAGTTAATTACCGGTCGAAAACGACGGTGTTTGTTGCGGCTGAGGAGGAAGAGAAGACGGTGGTGGTGGAGAGTTATGTGGTGGATGTACCGGAAGGTAATAGTGAAGAGGAGACGACGTTGTTTGTTGATACCATCGTTGGGTTTTATCTTAAGTCATTGGCTAAGCTTTCGGAGCAGATGGTACATAAGTTAATGAGGTTTTAGTTGTTTAGAGAGTATTAGAAACAAACAAGCAATAGCTAGCTATATATCCGAGAGGAAATAATGTAGCTATATGTTTTTAGCAAAAAAAAAAATGTAGCTATTTGTATAATAAATGTCGTATGATGTATTTAAAAGAGAGAAATTGTGATAAGTATTAAGTATAATATTTTTTTTGTCTATTATGTTCACGTAATCACGTTGAAAATGTTGGAACGTGAATTCTTTGATATAATTTTCGGATCGTTTTTACTGGCCAAAATCTGTTCATTTCGGAACTAAATACTAATAATTTCGAAACTCAATTACATCGGCATCTATTTATTTTCATGTCGGCCATCAGCATATATTTTAATTTTCAGTAATGAACAGATTTTCATTTTGGATATATGTGTTTTTATGTGGGGTGATTTGTAAATTTTTAGTGGGGTGTTTTTAAATCTAATACTAGGTGACTTCCTGCGTTATATGCTTGATAAAATATTTTAAAAAATTATAAAACAATTTGATAGTATAAATGATTTTTATTTTTGTTAAAAAAATTCTTAAATACATGTTAACTATAATCTCTTAAAGTACTTTAACCATGTTATACCTTGTACTTTGAACAATTTGTTTTTTTGGCCTCTTTTTATAATTTTCCCTTGTGAATGAAATTTTTAAATAAATAACATTCTTTTTATTTTACAATTTGAAGAAAATTATTTAACATTGATTCCTCACCTTTTTTATCTTCACTACAAGAAAACAAGGTGGGTTTTGACCAAATACAAAGTGGTCAAAATATTATTGAAAACTTTTTGACCAAAATATGATGAAAAAATGAATTGGTCGAAATATCAACAATTTATTTTGACTAATATAAGTGGTCGGTAAATAGTAAAAAAACATTGACCAAATATCGACTAAAACAAATTTTGGTCATAGATTAGTCAATAGTTTTTGACGAACAATATCTCACATAAATTGGTCAAAATATTTTACCAAATATCGACCATATAGATAATTCTTTTAGAATGGATGAAATAGAATCAAAATATTTTTACCATTTTTTGACCAGTTAAAACTATGGTTAATAAAATCAAAATAATTGTAGAAATTTATTAATTTTTTTGAATTTTTATTAATCGAATACTAATGTTTATTTTACCCAAAAATAAGATTAAACATAATATGATTAATATCTAATATAAATTATACAAGAAAAGTCATCAACTAGATTTTTCTATATTAAAAATTGTAATTGCAAATTTTCAAACGTTAAGAACGTATGTTATATCCAAAAAATCAGCTAGGTTGTTAAAACTTAAAAGAATCAGGCCATCAAATGAAAAAGAAGAAAAGAAAACTAAAATCATATAAAATAAATGCTTGCACCATAATTAACCCACTTACATTCTAAAAGTCCCACATCGACATAGTGAAGGGAAAACTTAGAAAATTTTCTATATATATAATATGGTTCTTTGCCTAAGTTTTATGAACATAGGCCCATTAATCAAATTTGATTAAAAATTTAGTGCTCATATAAGTGGGTTAATTATGGGAAAATCGAGTCGGTTGACTATTTTCCACCTTCTCTAGGTAATCGCCACTCACTTGTGTTTTAGAACTTTGGTCTAAAATATTTGGACCATTATATTTGATCAAAAAAAAATTGACCATTAATTTTGATCAAAATTCTCAATACGTTTTGACCAATTATTTGGTTAAAAATATTTTGACCATTATTTTTGGTTAGAGATTATTGACCGTTTATCTGGCCAAGAAAATTTTTGACCATGTTGACCATGTTTAGACCAATCCATGTGGTTAAAATATTTTGACCTTTTTTTCACGAAAAGTCATTACCAACCACCATTTCTTGACGACCGAAATATGGTCAAAAAATCATCAAAAACCACATTGTTTTCTTGTAGTGCTTATAGATTTTATATTTTTTTCATCACTTTAACATTAAAAACCTAATATCCTCATAATATAATTTGGATTTTTTTTACATGTAGGGGATTGTGGAAGGCTTCGCTGTGAGAAGTTAGATCATAATTTAAAAGGATTTGTCAAATTAGCCTACTAATTATATATTAGTTTGATTAAAATGTATTTACTATTTGGTTCATTATAATTATGATTTTTGTCCATTTCATATTTTAGAGGAAGTCATGTCATAATAAAATTGTGAGAGTGAACAAAAATAACATGTAAATTTTTTTGGAGAAACCACTTCTCTAAATAATGTATAGAGGATGACGAATTGTCAAAAATAAGACCAATATTGGATTTGTGACGTTTACTGGGCGGGCCGTATTTTATCAATTTCGTGGGCCTTATTACGTTTGCTCTATGTCTTCAACATTCAAGAATGTTTTAAAAATCCATTAAAATCATATTATAAATTTGATAAATATAGCCTAGAGACTCTCTCCCAGGCACACCGACCGAGGTAGCCGTCAACGGAGCTTCTTCATCAGATCGGACCTTCTCCTCCGTCGCATTCCTTCTGTGCGTGGTTTAGGTTCATGGCATCATTGGTAGCAACCCCGGTCCCGTATCCTGAGCCTCCAGATCCAGGCATTGACGTGGCTCCGCCGCCGGCCATGCTCCTCGCTGCTCAGGTCATCACCTTTCTCCGCTCCGTCCGATTACTTCGACCTAGTCGATCCCTCACGTCTCCGGTGGAATCTCCAAATCCACTCGACAAAGCCCTCTCCGATGTCTTCTCAGGCTCGAGGCTTTTGTTTGGATCCTCTACAAGTGTCTCAAACCCATATATGAGATTGGTGTTTCTAGATCGCGCTGCAGGTGATTCTGCTCTCGACTCTCACTTCTCGAATGGAACTTCCTTGGTTTTTGTTGCTCTAAACAAGCTAGGCCTCTGCTCCACATCCCCTGCTTCTCCTCTCTCGGAAAGATTTGGGATGTTCATTGAGTCAGAGGCTTGGATCTTGTTAGACCCGAGTGTATCAGATTCCTTTACCGCTCCTTGCTCCCTGGTGCAAATCTATCGTACAATATGCAGTCCCTGCTTCATTGTCAATGTGGAACGACTAAACTTGGCCAGGTTTGGTATATGCTCTATGTTCTTATTATCTCAAGTATCTAGGAGTCTTAGGTACTCAACACATGAGAAGTTTATAGGATTAGCTAGTCTCTGTTGTTTGAATTGGGAACCTATTGATTATACTTCATCAACGGTTGCTCGTTCTCTCATACTAGGCAAATATGGTTCTTTTCTTCTCCCTATCGCGTTTTTTGCGATACTTTACCTGCAATATGCATGTTTTTGTCAACGGGTCTCTCCTTGACTCTAGCACTCGTCTCTCTTGAGATGGATGGAAGAGCGCTCTTCATTGTCTTTGCTCCATTAAATCTTGTTATCTTGGACATACATTGCTTTGATTACTCCTTTATGGAGCTTGTTTACACCCAATCTTTCTCTCTTGTTGTGAGTGATTGTATTAAAAGGAGAAAGGTGTCGAGTTAGCTTTGCTATTTGCAGAAGCTTCGACCCTTAAAATCGCAAGGAACCATTCTTTGCATCAAGTCTCCAACACTTGCAGGTTTGTACCTCCGGTGTTAGTCGTAGAGACGTTCGGAGGTTAATTAATCTATAACAAAGTCGGTTTGATCAAAAAAAAGAGGGGGTTATGGGTTCATGGAATTTAATGGATTTTGAAATCCAAATGAAATCCAGTGCTATTGATTCTATGAATTTAAAATGTATGTTTAAATCCAGTGTTATTGGTTCTATAATTTTGAAATCCATCTTAAAATCCAGTGTTATTCAATCCTACGAATTTACTTATGGATTTGATTTGATATTGGATTCTACTAGATTTAGAAGGATTTTGATGCTAAAAATACAAAGTCTCAAATATTAAGGTTTACCTTGTTATTTGGATGGATTTGGGTTCTCAATTACATTTTCACGTCACATATATGAATATTCACATTATTTTATTGGGTTCTCTCCATTATATCAATATAAACAATACAAATATTTTTTGTAATTATAATTGCTTTAACGACAAAAAATATGAAATTTAAACATTGCAACAACAGAAGAATTGAGAGAAGAGACAAAAGTTAAATAATCGAGTCATCTTTATAATTGTTTACATAATAATTAAATTAAAAATTTTAATTGTAAAAAGATAAAAAAAAAACCCCAATAATAATTAAAATATCCACCAATATAATAAATAAAAATAAAAATTCAATTTAAATAAATTAATAAAACCTAATCTAATAAACATATCACCCTATGACATGCTAATGACTTTAGGACTTGAATGATTTCATTTTGATGAGTTTTTTCTGTGCTTTTATCGATGACAAAAATAAATGTTGATCTAAAATGCAAATGTCAATGGATACAAAAAGTTATTTAAATCCATGTAAATCCATTTAGTTGGAATTCAAAATCAATGGATTTATAAAAGATTTCTAAATCCACAAGAATTTTCAAATCCATTAAATTCCAAGAACCAATAACCCCCACTTAGAAAGAAAGCGAGGAGAAATTCAAAACAATTACTAATAGATTCAATGCCAGTGACTAATATTAAGGGAGTGTTTGGATGTGGAATTTTAGTGGATTTAGTGGAGTTTCAGATTTGATGAGATTTAGGTGAATTTTAAGGATTTGTGGTAATTTTGAATTTTTAATAATTAAAAATATAAATAAAAATCATGTTGTGTGTTGGTGTGATTTGTTTTTAATTTTGAAAAGATTTGTAGTGATTTGATATTTTCTTCCTCTTCCTCATGATATTTTTCTTCTTCCTCTTCTTCCCTAAAACAATCAATGATGAGTTGTGATATATACCATGAGAAGAAAAGAAATGAACTACCAATTATATGAACAATAATCAAGGACAAACATCATCCAAACACATAATTAATAACAAATATTTGAAACAAAACGTGAACTTACTATTGAGCATATATATAGGAAAATCAATCAAGAGGATATTCACTTTGACCTGAAAGAGATGAACGTTGAAATATGGGTGACGGCAAACTTTTCCCAAATATCAACATCCTATATATATTAATTGAGTAGACACTAAAAGTTAAAAATCTTATGTGTCATTCAAAGAGAGTTTTAAGGAGCATATTCATCATAGGTGTCATCCAAAGAGGATATTAAGGAACACATCAATTAAATCAACCAATCAAAACACATCAATATTTTTAATATATATGCGGTATTAATGAAAAAAATATATACTTACCAAATCCATTACCATACCAGAAAACTCAAACCGATTCAATTAGTAGTATTTTGATTAGTGATAAAGTTGTATTTAAACATATTTTATAGAGTTATTTGAAAACATTTGTTTTTGTAAATATAAGATGTATATCACTCGATTATATTCTTTGTCATACATTATAAGATAATGTTTCTCTTTTTAATTTTGTTATTGTAAATCAATTTCTTTCATTTTTATATTTTGTATACACTAAAAACGTAAAACCTATCACATATTATAACACTCAAGATTCAAAAATCGATCGAATAATTTTTTTAGTGGACATAATTATTTATCTAATATTTTTTTAGTATACATGATGTAAAACAATATATTTTTATTCTACAATAAACTAAAATTTATATTCCCACGCTTGGCGTGGGTCAAAATCTAGTATCCCTACAAATGACCACCACATATTTAACTTTCTAAAAGACCAACACATATTTTAATCATATATATTTCAATAAAATTTTGAAGAAGAAGATGACTAACCAGACGTAAAACTAAAAAACAAGGATAGGTGTTTGTTTAGACGTTTTCTTCTTATAATGAAAAATAGTTTTTTAGAGGTTTTGTTCAAATCACACCTTTAGAGATGTGATTTGTTTATCCTAATTTATAACTAAAAATAAATCTCAAATCTCCTAAAATCCATCTACTTAAAAAAATTGTTAACTTTTTGATAACTAGATATTTAATATGAGTTTAACAAATCATAAGTTGAATTATAAGGGATTGTATACTATTTTGAACTCTTTAACAGAAATTCCATGTTCAATAACACATGATTTGAAAAGAGATTTTAAAATCAGTAGTTGAATAACAGGTAATTTTAGAAACTCCACCAAATCCATTAAAACTCCACATCCAATACATCCCCCTAAGTTGCTCTTACTATAGATAAACTTAAGTTGTTGGGGTATTTAATCGGATTTTAGGAACATTAGCAACACCGAATATGAAATACCAATCATATAAAATTTGTTCAAATACTAAAACAAAACAAGTTTTGAACTGAACCAGATTTTTGGATCGGCTTCGGATTCAGGTTTGGATACGGTTTTTATGCACAACTCTAGAATAGATTATGGTTTAAATTCATAAGTTTTTAGTTTTTTTTTTTTGTCGTGACATAATTATTTAGTTAATTTGAAAAAGGTTAATTTGCTCACTAGCCATAAGAAAATTAAAATTTGTAAAGTAGCCAAAAGTAGCCCATGTGACCTAATGATGTCTAATAGATTTAGGGAATATTAGCATGTATAATATGTTTTGTACCACCAATTATATATCTAACATCTTATAAAACATAACTAGGTATCTAATTTCATAGTACACAAACTTCCAATTATACCCTTGTGAAATTAATCAGTTTTGTATATTAAAATAAATAAATCAAAACAATAATCATTTATTAAAAAACTAAAACCCTAATCATATTCTTCTCACGGTCACAATAGTTTCTTCTTCTTCCTTCTTCTTTTTCTTTTTCTTTTTCTTTGTTCTTCTTTATTCTTCCATTGATGATATCACCACAGATCTTTTTCTCCTTTTTTTTTTTGGTAAAATGTTAAATTAAAAGTGTTTCGAAGGGTGAAGTACTTTTTCTTCTTCTTTCTTCTTCCATTGATGATATCACCACATATCTTTTTCTTCTTCTTCCGTTAACAGTGTAACATCCGCAAATCAAAATGTCGATTTTGGTAAGGGGTGTCGATCGACACCATGTGATGTGTCGATCGACACCATCGTTATGAACTAGGTTGTGGTGGTTTGGGGATTGAGGAAACCCTAAGCTCGTTTATAATAAGGATTGTACGCGGTTTTGATCAAAGGAGGCAGAAAAAGCTTAGAGAAAAGAGAAATGAAAGAATTCTTAAAGCATTTCCAACCCTACACCAAATCTAATGATGGTGTAAAATCTTCTCCAACCCAACACCAAATCCTACACCAAAATAGTGTAAAACTTTTCTATTTATAAATTGGTCATTGAAATTATAAATAATTTTAAATTTAATGAGAAACATATATAAATGATGACAATTAAACCCAAATTTAATATGTGTATGATGATTAAATCAAAATTTATTATACATACCTTTATTTTATATGATGTATTATATTTTTTCTTTTCATACTTAATGTTAAATTTAAATGATTTTATAATTTATTAAACTAAAAAAAATAGATAGGTTAATTTGTAAATTTGTAAAAGAATAATTTAGAATATTCTATTTTTGGTGTAGAAAATGGTGTAATACATTGGAGTAAAACCCAACACCATTTTAGTGTTACACCATTTTAGTGTAAAATATGGTGTAATACATTGGAGATGGCCTCAGAGGTTTGAGGGATTTGGGGGATTAGGAAGTGTTGTTCTTGAGATTTTAAGTGCTAGAGATTATCGTTCTTTGTAGTGTTGATCCCGTTATCGATTTCCAGCCTTGAAGGAGGTCTGAATTTCGTGTCCTTCCCTGTCTCATCTCAATTCTCGTGTTTAGCAAAGGTGAATGCGCGATCGTAGGCTCATCGAAGCCAATAGTTAGATTTGATGATTGATTGTGTTGTTATGTGATAATTGTGATGGTTGTGGATGATTTCTAGTGTTAAATCGTGTTCTTGTGGCATGTGTGATATACCTCATATTTTACCTATTTTACAATCTATCTTAAAGCATTTTCTAAGTACTTTTATAAGGTTTACCCCAAAGAGGTAGTTTTTCCTCGTATTTCTAGTTTTAGAGTGTCAACAGGGTAAATCATCAAAAAGAGCATAAAGTGGTGTACTCTAAGCTACAGAAAGTTTATCAAGCCAAAGACTTAGTCCAAGTCAAGAATTTCTCAAGATATCACAATTCACTAAGTTGGACAGAATCGCAGAGTCTGAAGTTTTGCTACAGACGGAAGATCAAATCAACTTGGATTCCTATGAGACTTGGCTACATTTCAATTTCTTTGAGTCAGATTTCTAATGAAGTTAGAATTATCTTATTTGGAGCTGTGAGCAAGGAGATACACCCGATTTACTGAAGACATGTCAAACTGCCTTGAAGATGAAGAAGGTGCAGAATGAAGTCAAACATTGGTGGACATTAAGGCCGAAGTTCTTGACTATTCTCAGCCCAATTTGAAGCCTTTTTAAATCCCACCACGTGCCTTGGAGAGGAGGTCGGTTGGACTTATGAAGATAAAGAAGTTTTGACCGAAAAGACGTTTTTGCCCACGAGAAGCCCTAGAAGACCCTAGCACTATAAATACTTGTTTTTTGCCTCTTGTTTTAGTGGGTGCCAAAATATCAAACACTTTTATTGATAGAGAACAGCCTCCACGCCATCCCCTTGAGGGATTGATCATAGATCTTGTTTTAGGAGCTTTGGAGGAAGATCTCGCTTTGTGCTTCATTATAGAGAAGAATCTTCTTATCCCTACTCTTTTAATAAAGTTTCTTTATCATGAATTTAATGTTTCCTTACTGTTTTTCGTGCATCATGCTTGAGTAATTCACTTGTTAGGTTTTAGGTTTTCAATGAGTTTCATAATTCGATAATTGATTGATGATTGTTTAGGGATAATAATAGAATATTCATCTTTACTTGTACTCTATGCATAACTTCTAAAAGAGATATTTAGCGGTTTGATCTTAGGTTGATATAGATTCCAAAAGCTTTTATATTGATCGGAACTAGTATTTGATGAGTCTAGCGTCTTAACAATCGAAAGTTTAGTTAAGGAATTCGGTGAACAATATCATAACTAGAAATTTTCTTGCATATTTTCGCCTTGTAATAACCATCGAAAGTTGAGTCTATTAGGGTGAATGAATATAGTATTCGGAGCCACGAAAGTGGAATGACTATACAATCGTGTTATGAGTTCTGGATGGTGCGGTATATCCTAAGGTCCTTAGATTAAATCAATCATTATTGTTGCATGATTCTTTGCAAATTCCTAAGTCTTAACGTTTTCTCTTATTGATTTTCCTTTTTATTTACTTTCTTTGCATCACAACAAAAACCCAAATCATATTTTGTCTTAGCTTAATTTGCATCTCATAAATTCGTAGCGTATCATTTTTCCAGTCCTCAGTGGTTCGACCCCTAAATACTACTGCGTTTGGCTGTGCACTTGCAGCTTATCTAGGGTTTATAAATTTAAAACTTGCATAAAATAAAACCCTATCACTGTGAATGTGAGTTTTCGTGCAGGTTTGTTTCCTGGAGATCGCGAGAATGAGCTGTGAGAGGAGATGCTCGTTCTGCGGTTTCCGCGACCGAAGTGTCGATCAACACCTAATGGTAGTGTCGATCGACACCTCTATTGATGTCATGTCGATCGACACGGTTTGTTGTGTTGATTGACACTGTGGTGAACTGTGTGCCGATCGACACCTAGTGGTAGTGTCGATCGACACCAGTATATGGTTATGAGTTGTTTTAAATTGTGTTATTGGTTAATTGTATGGTCATTGCTGGTTATTGGTTAGATGTACTTAGCATGTTGGCGAAATGACCGTCTCTCTAAGTATTTGTGATAATACTTACATAACTCTTTGTTCCATGTGTTGCAGGTAAAGAAAAAGTGTGTTCGCGGAATCAAGGCTTTAGAGAAAGGATGATTAGAATTTATTGTTATTGATAGAATCCTGGGTCGCGAACAGTGATTGTGTTTAGGTTGCTATAATAATTGTTGGTTATTTAAAATTATGTAGTTGAGTTGAATTGGAAGTTGGTTTAATGGTTTATTATTTTATTGAAATTTCTTGTTTAAATTGATTTGTGTTCCGCTGGATTTGGTTGCTGTTGAATTAGTTGTTGAGGATTTATATTTATGGGAATATTAATTCGGACTAATTAATTTTTTTTTTTAAAGTGTTGGTTGTTTCAAACAGTACCACCATTATACGACAAACCCATTCTTCTTCTTTTTATATCCAATATCACAATTCTCTTCTTCTTCTTTCTCTCAATTGTTTTGTCTTAACTTTGTGTTCACGGATCGAAATCATCTGTTGTGAATTAAGGTGGTGTTTATTTTCCCATGTTGAACTCAACATCGCCATTTCTTCTCTTGGTCAAAATGAGTCATCGCTAGAGATTGACATAGTTAACTATGTTATTAGAAAATCAATATGATAATAATTAACTATGTTCTATGTATCTTATTTTTTTCATTATATTAGGCAATTATGTCTATGATAATAGTTAGCCATGTATGTTACACTATTTTTAATTATAGTTAACTATGTTGTTTAAATAAGTAATTATTACAATATTTCATGTAGTCAACTATATCATGTAGATAACTAAGATTGAATAGTTAAATATGTTTTTAGATAGTTACAAATATGATAGAGTTAACTATATTATGAGATGAGAATGCTGAAAATAGTTAATTATTACATCATTTTTCTTTTTTTTCATTTAATGACCCATTTTTCTTTTTTAGAGAAGTTGTGCAAAATTCAGATCTACGTTTTGGAGAGATAAACCGTAGGAGCAATTTTTCAGAGATGAGATCAAGAAAAAAAAATTTAAAGATATTTTTCAATTGTATTCACCTTAATTACAGAGATTTTTTTTAATTATATTTACCTTAACTACAGTTGTAAGGACAATTTCGTCATTCTTTTTATTTCTCTGCTACATACCTAAATATAATTTTAGACATGTTACTTACCTAATTCTTCCTTTCAAAAATAATATTCACTTAATTAACCATTTAGATTAAATATGATTTTATTTTTTGAAATGAATGTAAATTTATTCAACAAAAAAACCGTTTTACAACAAATCCATCGTTTTTTGAATAAAACTTAACAATTTCATGATCTTATAACTTTTAAAAATTGCATCATCGCAAAGTAAACCACGCTTCCATTCTTTCTTCGTATCGTTAATCTCCCATTTATGGAATAGTTGATAACCTATTACGAACTTGTTTGTCGATGAAAATGGCTAATTGCTTTGCATCGATCGGATTTTGGCTGTGTCTCCAACAATTTTGTTCTCTCCAGAGAGTGTGGGTAGTGGTTTGAAATACATACCGCAGTAAGAAAAGACAAATCTTGTCTTGTGAGGTATCCACCATAAGCTCAAGAATTGATTCCATGTCGTTGTGTACCGTTGATCAAGTAGCTTTCGGACTAGTATACTCCACACTTCCTCCGAGAACATACAGTCAAAGTAAAGATGATCTCGAGATTCAATGTTACTATGGCAAAAGACACAAGAGCCGTTGACACCAGCATTCCACAGAAGCATACGATCTCCCGTAGTAAATCGATCTTGAATAGCGAGCCAAGCATGAACAACATATTTCGGTGTATTATAGCAGAACCACAAGCCTATCCACCACCCCTTGATAGGCTTCTCTTCACGAATTAGATTCCATGTCGTTTTAGAATTGAATCATGGCCGAAAGATTAAATATGAATTTCGGTATAGATTTTTTTGTTATTCCACCTAATTTCCCATTTGAAAATAATGTAACGAAATTGTCCTAAAATTTTGTTGTGGACCCATGTCTGAATGCACAAAGGATCTTCCACGTGATATAACCCTGTCCTTTTCACATCCGCAAATTTAGGGTTTTTTCTGATACGATATTTTTTTTGTTAAAATGGTTTTATGGTCAATCAAAACTAAAACATATGCCCTAAATACAAAGTATACACATGGTAGCTTTTTGTTTCTTTGTTTTGTTGGGGTTTTCACCAGTTATATACTAAACATTACACTCGATCAATTTTAAAGAGGAGATTGTAAATATATATATATATATATATATATATGGGAAAATTGTAAAACTGCCCTACATTGAAAGTGATTAAGTCCTAATACCACTTTATTATTTTTAGCCATTTTTCCTATACTAGCCCCTCAACAAATTTTAATAATTATAAAAAATAGTTTTTTTTAATTTTCAAAAAATCTTAAAATTACAATGACATAAAGATAAGTCATTTGTATTAATAATAATTATTTTTTTTTGTTAAAACCCATGTTCAAAAAAAATTTTAAGTTGCCTTCTACACCTTTATGAATACACGTTCTACGACTATGGCTCTGTAGATTACTATATCTTCCTAATTCACTTTAATCTACCAAGCGTAGATCTTTTGTTCTGCAACAGGGCCAGTGTTCTACATTTCCGTAGAATGTTGATTCCACGGTTTGCACTAACAACTACCGTTTGCGGAATAAGCTTTCTACCAAACTCAATATCTTCTACCGTTTCCGGAATATAGCTGCTACCACAATCTCTATTATCTACGGAAAGTAGAATACGGTTTCCGGAAAATCAGTTTTCATATTCCCTAAATTTAGGAACTAAATATCCAGTTTTCCTAAAATAAAATTTTACAATATTTTCAAAATATTTTTTTAAAATACTCTTCCTCCTACTCTTCTTCTTCTTTTTTTTTTGTTTTTCATTCTCTCTTCTCTACGTTCGTTCTTCTTTTCATCATTTGGGTTCCTTATTTTTTTTGTTTAATATGTTGACAAAAAAGAGAAGAAGCGTAGGAACAACTCTCGACGGCTAGGGTTCTAATCAAAAGGGAGAGGAATCGAGATGAGAGGTAGATATTTTCACTGCGAAGAAGAGGAGAGGAAATCTTTGGTTTAACGTTAGTTTAATAAAAAAAATCACATTATTCTACTCAAAAAAATAATTTATTAACTTTAAATTATTTATCTTAATTAACAAAATTCATTCTTAAAAGTAAATTAGAGGCTATAATGGGATTTCTCTATAATTAAGTACCAATGGAACTTATTCAAGTTCATAAAGTGGTATTGGGACTTAATCACTTTCAATGTAAGGCAATTTTATAATTTTTGCATATATTTATGTATCTAAATAGAAATCTATATGAGTTCCTTATGCTGAGAACTTTGAAGTAGATAGTAATGTTAGTATTTAAGGATATGGTAATTAAGGATATATTGTGTTACTAACTAAAATGAACTAAATCACGTCTTGTACGAATTCATTCATTTTGATTTATGAGGCATGTTATTTTATGTGACATTTGTTTTTCTATGTGTATATCTGAGTCAAAAATAAATAAATAATAATTGTATATATGTAAAAGATGTTATTTATTTGTTTGTCAACAAACATAATTATGTTAAATAAACGGCTTGGTTAATCGGGAGACCAAAGTTTTCAAAACTAAAACAAAAGTAAATACGAATTGAAATTAAATATGTGTTAGCGTATGTTTATATTCAGAACACGAGAAAATGATAAAGTGACTATGACAATAAAAAGAATTTCCATGAACTCCTCCAATGAATCGGAAACGCCGACCAGTCCATGTAAAATATGTTATATCACAAAATTTATATTGCTAATGTATTAATCATTATTATAATCCATCTACTTAGTAACATAACTGTTAAATAAAATGTTTTCAAAAGTACAATCAATAAAATAATTGTGCGAAGATTTATATTTCTTCATCCCAAATTTTTACCGATACATTGATTTTATCATTCTTGTCATTTCACAATCATTAACCTGCCTTGACATGATGCTAGAAGATATGCAGTGCCTAAGAAAATAGATTATTATAAATTTATTATTTCTAATGTAAACCATTCAAAGGTTTGATTCTGTCGTACGATGATATATAATTACTTGTATGAATTAATATTTTTTTAATTTTTATTAATATATAAATAAATTTCACCAAAGTCTTTGTGTATTTAAAATGTTTATTCCTAAATGTTGCAAGTGCTTTAAGTTATATAACTGTAGTTAATTACCAGTACTGTTGTAACATCCGCAAATCAAATTGTCGAGTTTGGTGCAGGGTGTCGATCGACACCAATGTTACAGAACCGATTTGTGGTTCAATTTTTTTTCTGTGGTTTATTGCGGTTGGGAGAAAGAAACCCTAAGCTCGTATTATAACTTGATCAGACACGGTTTTGATTAGGGGAGGCAGAGATAAACTTGAGAGAAGAGAGAATTTGAGAATCCTTGTGGTTTGAGAGATTTTGGAGATTAGGAATCGTTGTTCTTGAGGTTTTAGAGGTGTAGGATCATCGTTCTTCGTAGACGTGATCGTTTCAGCGAGTTTCCAGACTCAGGGTGGTCTGATCAGTGGTGTTCTTCGCTGATTCTTCGCCGTTTGTTCGTTCCTTTTCCCCTTTAATCCGTATACGAGGTGAATGCGTGATCGCGGTTACGGGATTAGTTTGTTAGGGTATTGAATGATTGAATTGTGATGAATATGAATGTTATTTTTGTGTTTTCCGTGTGATATTGTGTGGCTTTTTCGTGATCAGTCTCGTACGATGAAACGGGATTGAGTCGCGAGAGGATTCTACTCGGTCTAGGTTTCTGCGAGGAGTGTCGATCGACACCTAGTGGTAGTGTCGATCGACACCCCCTTTTTATGATCGCGAGGTTTGGTTTCAGAATTAGAGTGTCGATCGACACCACTTGTTAATTTGTGAAAATTTGCATATTTGTTGAATGTTGATTGTTCGCGTAGTAATTAACATTCTATTTCCCTATTATGTAATCGGTAGGCGGGATGACCACTTCACTGAGTATTTATAATAATACTCAATGAACACTTATTTCCATGTGTTGCAGGTAAAATAAAGTTCGAAATCGTGGAATCATGGTTAGGACGAGAGGATGATTAGGAACTATAGTTTTTATGTTTACAAGTTGAATTCTAGAACCGGATGTTAGGTTGCTAGATTATTTTGGAATTGATATTTTTGGTTTAATGGAATTTGCTGATTTAATTAATATTGTTGTTTTCTGCTGATAGTTAATTGAGTTAAGGTGAATTAATTATTCAGGATTATTATTTATGGAAATAATAATCTGGATTAATTATAAAAAAAAAAGAGCTTGATTGTTTCAATTGTATGAAGCTCTTTAAGAAAGATATAAATTATATACTATGGTATATGGTTGATTGGAAGTACACCTACAATAAAAATTAGATTTAGTAAAAGTAAATAGTTTATCATGATCTAGGGTACTATGAATTAAGTACATCGTTTATTTTTTCTTTAAATTATTATTATTTTTATTATTGACAACAAATCGTGAATTTGAAAATGTCAAAACATGATGTAATGTAGAAAACAAAATTTCATAATTTTTTTCTGTTTATATGAGATATTAAAACGTTCGTCCTTTATCAGCTAAGAAACAAAAACACCGCTGGTGAATTCAATGAACATTTACACACACTTTCGAAAAGTTTGGTAATTAATAAATGACAATATTAATATTTGTTATCCCTATCACCTTGTTTCGATGCATCAAGGTCCACATTATTGACTACACAAACGTACGCCTAGACTATTTTTGGACATTGATTTAGAAAGTATAAATTATCGATGCATAATTTTGTTTTCTGCCAATATTATTATTTAAAATAGATATTTTTGGTATGCTGTTTTAATTTCATTGTCTTTTAGCTTCAAGCTGATGAAATCAGAGTTTTTTTTTCCCTGAAAATTGATGAAATTAATCATTATGGTATAATGTGTCCGAAAAAGGAAAAGGATTTGTTCAAACCGATCGTTTAAAAAATAAATCATAATTTGAAGTTGGTGTTGCTAAGATTCCTTCTCATAATAAGAAGTCTCTAAAGACCTGAAATATAGAGAAAAAATCAAAATTTAAGAGTCCCATTTCGATTATGTTGATGAATATGTGTGTGAAACACGAATTGATATGTTAAGAAAAGTTTGGTTCACACGTTATGTTCACACATAGAAAACTAAATTATGAGAAAAAACTAATTTTTTTGCTTTATGGATATGAGTTAAAGATTGTGACCACAAAAAAAAGGATACGAGTTAAAGACGTGTCTCAGTGAATGTTGTAGATTAGTTGTTGACGAACTACAACATGTTTTACTGTCGAGTATTCTAGTTAGAAAAAAAGTTGTTATAGAAATTTCTAACTGGTTTTAGTAGTACGGATTAAGAACGTAGACAAATTACCGAACATTCGATAAATGAAATTATTCGAATATTCATGTACTTTGTTTTTACATCTACAACATAAAATCTAACAAATTCATTATAAAGAAATGATTCAATATATAGGCAACATAAGAAAGTAAACCAGTTATAGGTCAATGATCTCATCATGCATGATATACGCTATATATGGTGTTTTCAATAAATAATATAGAGGCCAAAAAATGTATAATCAAATAATGATTCGGGGTGAGTTAAGATGAATAAATATAGCATGGCGTGCGTGACATTATGGAGAGAGGCTAAAAGAATCATCAAAAATGTTGCGTGGTCCCGAAAATGACAAGAGCATGTGTTGCATTACTTACGACTTTGTTAATCTAACTAAAAGTGGAAACGACTTAGATACTCTGAAATCTTAGGATACCTAGATTTGTCCGATCTAAAGGTGAAAATATGTAAATTCAGTTTTTGTTTTATATGTATGATATATTGATATTTGAAGATGTCCAAATCCATAAAAAAGTATAATATACAAACAAAAACGTAAAAGTAAACAAAAAAAATCCAATTGTTTTCATATATAGTAAATAATCTATCAATGTTATCACAAATATATAAAAGTATACAACATATATATACAGTACTTATGACTATATCGAATCAAATATGGGATTTCGGATAATTTTTCTAATATATATATTTGGAATAGAAGATTGATTGTGAAAGTATAATTTATTAGATTGTTCAGTCGTTTCTCGAACATTTATGCAAAGTTCTTTTTAGATCCGACACAAAATTATTTCAGTCCTCTTTAACCGATTAAATTAGCTGTGTTTCCGTTTTTCATTCCACCCTTTTTGTTTCCCATCCATAACACAATTAATGGAGACATCACTATAAGATAATAATGTGTATGATAAAATAAAGTTTATAGGATGGGAATTTTTATAGAATGAAATTTATTTACGTCAAGCAATAGAAATACAAGTGTAACAATAGACGAACGATTTTTACGATCCCTAAACTTTTCACGATATTATATGATTGGTAATAAAATGAAGTAAAAACATGATTTCAACAACAATATTGATGAGATTATCTAAATTACTAAAACCTTTATCTATTTTATTTTCTCTGATCGTTTAGTTTTAGACTTTTAAATGAACAGCTTAAGCAAAACCACTACTCACAATTTTTACGTGAACTACATATATAAACAAGTTGTAGTTACTAGGACTGGGACGGATCCGGATTTGTCGGATCCGTGGTTTAAGTAGCTCCCGGATATCTGGACTTCATACTACTTACATTCAGACGGATGACTACGTTACAAACAAAAGATATTTGTATGATCAACAACGTCTTTTTCTATAAAACGAAAATTGTATACTATTAGTTTTTTACCATACTTTTTGTTTTAACAAGATAAACATGAATAGTATTAGTCAAACAAATTTGTTCACGAGAGTTGCTACAACATAACACAATAGGCCAAAAACCAGAGTTGAATTGATCCTATCGAAAGTCACCGTTTTCGAAAAAGCAATAGATCTTGAACAATCTGAACTTTTAAAGCTAAAAATCAAATTTAAACGTTTGTGAACTTTATATGAATCTTCTGTCTCTAATTAAACGTCATCTTTTATCATTAAAATTCTTGAAACCATTTAGACACTTGATTATTGACCACCCTTTTAATCCCCCTCGCTCTCGGTCCCTATAGGCCCATATAATTTCTTTACATCTTTTTTTTTTCGGGGTCAAAGAATCTGTTTTTTTTTTCTTTTTCTTTATATTGTGTTATTTCTCTGATACTACATAGCAGAGCAGAAACATCACTAACTCACCGATTCTTATTTCTTATAAAAAAATTTAAAAAAACTCACCGATTTTTTTTCTTTGTTTCAATATCTATTTTACACATTCTCTTGATAGCTCCTTAAAGATATTTTTTTTATGTCTGAAGCAACAATGGAGGAGAAGAAACTGAATTTAGATGCTCATTTCCTATCCGTGAGGCGAATTTCGTCTTAAACCAGAGAATACAAACGAACCAGACAACACCAACAACAAGAAGACAATGAAGACGAAGAGGAGAAAAGTAAAAGAAACAAACCATGAAACTCTGATTCGGTTATTACAAGATGACCGGAGCTTTGATCATGTAATGGAACCATCTTTAGCTCCTTTTAAATGGGAAAAAACACCTGGAAAGCCAAAGGACCATCAAACACTAATCAAAGAATTAGACCTAATCAAAGCTTTCGATACGGTTTCTTCGACCGCAAGTTTCTCTGTTAATTGTAGTTCAAATGGAGCAAGTGATGAGTTTGAGAAGAATGAAGAGAGATCGAGTAATGTATTAAAAGATCATGACATCATTATCGAATATCGTGATCTCATCATGTCGAGATTTTTACCAGCCGCAAAAGCAATCGCCTTGAAACAGAAGGAAGAATCTTCTCCAACCCATAAGAAGAAGAAGATTAAGAAACGGAGCATTGCTTTCGAGAGAGTCTCCATGGCCATTAATCAAGATTTGAACAATGATGATGATGATGGTATTGCTGAAACAGTTTTCTCAAATGTTTCCAAGAAAGCTCAGTTAGGGTTTATGCCTCGGTTCTGTTCCAAGAACTCATTGGATGTTTTTAACCCGGTTCTTTCTCGGGTCAAGACATGTCAGGATCTTGGAGTAAAATCAGGAAATATCGTAAACCCAAAATTGATAGTTTCTGTATATAAAACCCAATCATCAGCATCATCATTACCAAGAATCTTGAGATCAAACAAGGTTATGAGTAAAATTCAAGAACTCTATCCAGTACCAAGATTTTCGAAAGAGATTTCCACAAATTCTCTATCCAAAACCGGTGAAGTAGTCCGAATCCCGAGAAATCATCTGAGGTTGCAACAAACAGCGGGTGGTCAGATTCAAAGGCAAGTCACAAGATTTCTTGTGGAAGAAGGAAATAGAAGAAGGAATGGAGACAAAATTAGGTCAAGAAATATGTCTAAAACATCTCCGAACTCTGTTTCTCAACCTCCATTGCCTAAAACACCTTCCGAGTCATGGCTTTGCCGGACACTTCCGAGAAGCTCGGCCGCCTCCATCGTGGTCTCCGGTCAAGCCACCAGTTTCAGGAAGGTGGAGCAAAAGACTACTTCTCAGTCTATCAAATGGGAGACAATTGTGAAAACATCGTATAAACACCATGATCATGTACGCTACTCAGAGGTATGTATGAAACACATCTTATTATATATTTTCTCATTATAATTAAGAATCTAAAATTTTGTTTGATATTAAGGTTAATGTTAAAACTAACCAAAATAGGCGTATGTGGCAAAATGATGATCATTAGATCTAACAGTTTTCGTTAGTTTTTAAAATAGAATTTTTTTTCTAGTGAACAAATAATCTCTTGATATTATTTTGATTTTAATAATTTTTTTGTTTTGTATGTAATCAGGAGCTAATTGTTCATCCTTCTCGCCAACACAAACTTTAAAACCGGAATCTTTTTCAACCTTTTTCCCCCGGTACAGTAAATTAATAATATTTCTTTAATATTCGTTTTGTTTTTTTTTTGTTTTGATAAAAAGTTTTTGTTATTGATATTATGTATCCTTCGAATTTGTAATTGGGACATGAGATAAATGGTATCGGATAAAATCTCAATTCTGTGTCGGACCGGTATGGGTTCTAGAAGACTAGAACACGAATTATTACACCAATACACCCCTTTAGTATATGCGTATTGGAAATTATTGCCATTTTTACAAAGTTTCTCATAAACATATATTTCACTGGGTTAGTAACTATGAATTGGGATAAAGTATTAACTCTCTCTCTTATCTTTTCTCCTCCTTCTCTCTAGAAAGCAAAGAAGAAATCTGCGTTCAACCCGGTGTTCGGCTCTGCCGACACCGTGGTGTTGTAAATAACTAGCTAGTTTTTAGGTCCTTTATTCCGATCTTTCGGATCTATGTTTCGGCTCGTCTGATTTATGTTTCGGCTCGTCCGATTTTGATTCCGGGTTTGTCCGGATTTACGGATGTTGGTAATTAGTAGTAGTTTGTAGTTTCAGATCTTTCCTTGGTTAGATTTTAAAATTCTTCCGTTTGCATCTTGGGTCGGTTTCCTTTATCGCCGTTTGCATGCGTCTCTTTTACCGGAGAATCAATCTTCGCCTCCCATATTTGGGTCATATATATGATTTGGGTGAAGTATCTCTATGGGTTAGAGATTCATGGGTTGGATTATTCCGGCGAGATTTGAAGCAAAATTAGTTGGGTGTTAGTCTTAATCTTCACCTAAGTTTTGTCTTCATCTCTGTTTGGAATCTTCCTGATTTCGATTTGCAGTGGCTTTGGTTCCGTTCAAGATACAACGGTTGCGATGAGTAATAGATCTAAGGAGTGATTTCAAATTGGCATCTTATTTCAAGAGTGAGATTTGAAGTTTTGCTAGCTTTGATGTTCCGGTGGTTTTCCGGCGAAGGTGGTGAAGCTTCAGGCAATGCATGTCCGATTCTCTTAGAAGATGTCACGTGAGTCTCGGTGAAGGATTATCAAACACGTGTTTAAGTGATAAGGATGTTATTTGTTTGATTTTGGACTCATATTTGTAATCACTCAAGCCTTTAGGCCTTAATGAAAAGCTTTAGTTGACAAAAAAAGTAACTATGAATTGATTGGGCCTCAATGAGGGTTTCCACCCAACTGCGAGAATCAAATAAGATATCTGTTAGAATTCTTAATTAAGCGCTAACGACTTTCATGAACAAAGTTGTAATCATATAGATGAAGCATCAAAATAGTTTTGCGATTTCGACTAATAACCCCGATCAATAGTTTGTCAATAAAATCCAAACTACTATATTGAAATGGATAATTGGCTAATGTACTCTTCATTAAAACGAGTTGGGCTATAATACTCGGAATTCCACTGAATTTTTTTTTTCTTTCTAAAAGGATAAAACGTGGTCATTTACCAAATGAGGAAGAAGTTCGAGTTATTTACATAGACCAACCAGGGTCAACCCGGACCGAACCCGTAAACCCGACCCGAAACCCGAAAACTAATCCTAAACCGGCTCCAACCGCTCCAATAACCATTTCCCTCTCTATCGATTCTCTTGTTCTTGAGGAGTACAACTAGTACAACTGAATCAGAATTATGGTGAGAAGTAGGATATGAACTCCTTCTCCTTCATCCTCCTCCGGAAGTGAAGAAGATCCACCGGCGGCGGAGCCCACCGTCGAGCGTATAGTAGGCGACGGTGAAGGAGAAGAAGACAGCGGGGATAAGGACGTCGAGCCCAGCAATGGTGGCGGTGAAGGAGAAGAAGAAAGCAGTGAAGAAGAGGAAGATGGCACAGAGAAAGTCGTGGAACCCACCGGAGGCGAGGAATCCGACGACAAGGAGAAAGACGTGGAAGAAACGGTAATGAATTGAATGATTTGAGTGTATGGAATGAATTGTGGAGTTTGAATGTGATTAATTTCGGGTTTGAGATTGATGTTGTGGAGTTTGAATTTGATTGATTTCGGGTTTGAGATTGATGTTGTGGAGTTTGAATTTGATTGATTTCGGGTTTGGGATTGATGTTGTGGAGTTTGAATTTGATTGATTTCGGGTTTGAATTTGTTTTCTCGATTGTAGGATTCGGATGACGAAACCGTAGCCTTGTTACCGGATAAGATGTATATAAAGCCGGAATTCTACAGGAAAAGCATGAAGCTAGCAACGAATTGTTACGTTGACAAATCGGTGAAGAATTTGAAGAAAATTCTTGACGCGAACGAGATTGAATGGTTCGACAATCATCCTCAATTTCGTCACTTATTCCACATGACTAGAGAGGTGAATCACAAAACAACAGGGTTGTATTTGCTTCTATTAAGGACCTCAAAAATCGTGAAGAAGAAGGAAGTATGGTTTATCGTGAACGGAGTTCCAATCCGGTATTCTATGAATGAGCATGCTCTCATTTCCGGTTTAGATTATAGCCCGTACCCGGATAACTTTGAGGAAAAAGGGAATTTGAAGTTCATTGATAAGCATTTCAAGGATGTAAAATGCACGGTTCCGGCGGTCGAAAAGAAATTTCTTTCGATGAAGAAGTATTCGAGAGATCGTTTAAAGATGACCATTCTTTACTTTCTTTCAAGCGTCATAAAAGGAAATGCTAAGCATGGCAAGGATGCCCCCGTTGTAGACGAGTTTATTCGGAAGGTCGTGACGGATCCCAAGTATTGTACTACTTTTCCATGGGGTCGGTACACGTTCTTAGACAATGTAAAAGAAATCAAAACATTGTTGACACGTATGAATGGCGTGGTGGAAAAAAAGATTGTCAATTTTCCCGGTTTCATCTTGTCTTTAGAGGTATGTCTTTTGAATTTTAAAATAGTTGTTTTAAGTAATGTTTAATTGGATGTTTGTTGTAATGTGATTATGTTTTGATTTGTAGCTTTTAGCTTTCGAGGCAATCCCCGCCCTCATGACGAAATTTAGATCAGTGGAGGAAGAAGAGCGCCTCGGGTGCCCTCGGATGTGCAAATCCAAGTTTCTACCTTGCTTCTTGAAAGGATGGCCTATCTCAGATCTCTATCCGGAACTTGGTGAAACTAAGGTATGTAAATAGTTTAACCAGTTTGAGTTGTTCTGTTGCCAATTTTTGGGTTTGTCTAAATTGCACATAGTATTTTTGGTTTTTATTTTGTAGGTCATCGACAGTATTTTGAGGCCAAGGGAGGACGAGAGAGAGCTTTTGTCTCAGCTCTTTGATCTAGAAGAAGAGGATGATTTAATTGATGATGTTGTTGATAGTTGGACTAAGCGTTTGAAGGAGGGACGAAGAGTTTGGTTTAGGGATCTTTGCCAAGATGATATCAATGGTTGAAAGGAGGTGGTAAAGCATGTCGTGGAGTCCTCGATTCCGAATGAAACCGCGAATGAAACCGAGAATGAAACCGAGAATGCAAGGGGGAGTTTATCGGTGGAGTTGAAGAAGTTAAACGACATCATGGCAGATAGTTTGAAGCAGTATAAAGAAATGGTTGAAGGGATTGTGAAGAGGGTAGATGACATGGACGGTAGGCTAAAGATGGTGGAAGAATTGACCGTCCATCTATCTGCAGGTCTCGGAAGACAACTAATCATTCTTCCGCTGGCTCCAACAATGGATCCACCGCCGGCTCCAACAATGGATCCACCGGCTTCTCATACGGATAATACTAGCGAAACGGAGACAAAAGAGAAGAAGAAGAAGAGAGCCGAGACGAAGAAGAAGGGCGATAAGGAAGTCATAGAGGATGTGACTAAGGAAGACGGTGGGGAACCTTCTGGAAAGGAAACGGGTGAGATTAAGGAACCCGAGAAGAAGAAAAAGAGGCAGAAGAAAACTCATTCCTCTACAAAGAAACATCCTTATGTGCCGTGTGTGACAAGGGCCCAGAAGGCCCGAGATGGGGATGGTTTGGATGCTTGATTGCTTAATATAATTTATGTTTTTTGGATTTGAAGTTTGTCGGTGTTTCTGTTGGGCAATTAGGGAGAAAACTGGTACAACTATGCTTGTTTATGTTTTGGACAACTATTGGAAACCCGGAACAACTATGCTTGTTTTTCTTTGGAACCTTGCATTTCGGATCTATTGCTAGCATATTACATTGGTTTGGACTAGAGTACAATAGCTAATTTCTCTATTATTATTGAATAACAGAGAACAAGTACAAAAACAAACATTTAAAACACAAAAATTAACCATACAAACATTAAACCGAGAACAAGAGGAACAACTAGAAACCGTAGTTGTACTAGTTATACAAACAGAGACCGAGAAGATAACCGGAAAAATGTCTAAGGCTTTTTCCCCAGCACCACCACCTCCAGATTGAGAAGCCTCCCCTTCAACTCCTCGATTTCATTGCTCTTCTTCGCATTCTCGGATTCCAAGTGTTGAATGCGGATTTTTTGTTCGTCTGATTTGTTCTTCAACGCCTCCACTTCTTCAGTCACGGAGTAATCCCACCACTTACGGAAGTGAGGACTGTCACAGAATTGAGGACTCCAACCGCCGTTTCACTACAAGCGTAATAAGCCCTCCCCTTGTTATCGCCGCTTGGTTCACGAAAAACAAACAATTTCCGACCACAAAAACACTTCTCCGGGATACCATCTGGGGTCCCGTCGGCAATGCACATAGCGGCGAATGCAGGGTTTTCCTCATCGCTTGAGCTTGAAGACATTTTCGGGTTTAGATGGAAGAAGGAGAAGGGCGTTTGGGTTTGGTGGAGTATGAAGAAGTGATGAAGGAGAAGGGGAGGGGTCAGATTATATGGTGGAGGAGAAGAAAAGTTTGATTTGACTTAGGAAGAGAAGAAAAGTTTGATTTGACTTAGGAGGAGACAAAAGTTTTAGGGGGAAAATTTTTTGGAGGGAAAATTTCATGCAGTTGTACCCCCAGTTTTTTGGTTGTCCGAAATTACAAACAGTTGCACTTTTGTGTGTTTTCATACATATATAGTTGAACCCTGAAAAATCTTTGACATTGTAGTTGCACACTTGTAATTTTCTACTTTTGGTACATGCCAAAGATATCAAAGCACTCAAAATTGGCATAGAAACATTATGCTGATACTCACCTAGGTAAATTGGATATGATTAAGAAACAACACACAAAAGGGTAAGGTATTTTATGGGGAAATCTCTATATGGTTAAAAATGAAACTCAAAAATTTGATTGTATTTTTGACCAAACATATATGTATGAAACTATACACGTTACTAGAATGCGAATTATAATTGGGAGGTTAGTGTTCGATGACAATTTCGTTTTTTTATTTTGTTCTAAACTAGTCGTTTACAGTTGTCCCAAGTTTTCTCTAGTTGTCACACCAGAGAGTAAATAACATATTCTCGGGAAATTAGGGTCTTCATAGGTGTAACCAATTTTCTCCAGTTGTTCGAACAGAGTAGAGATACATAAATTTAGGAAAATAATAACTTAACAGTTGTCCTAAATTGTACGCAGTTGTCCAAACAGAAAGCGAAATACAAAAACAAAGCATAAGCGGTTCAAACCTGTGATGCATTGGCCCTACTCCCCTCCATATTCGTATTGATCCCCAATAAGTTAGCCAGATTTTGATCTGGCACATACCTATTACTAGTCTTCTGACGCTTTTCTCCGGTCGACGAAACCCTTTTCACTTGGTTTCTTCCCTTTCTTTTCTTGTACTTTGGTGGTGACACCCACGATTCTTGTACATGCTCAAGGATTCCGGACCACTCACTCTCATGCGGGACTCGGTAAATCGTCCTACGATAAGCTTGTGCCCACGTGTCCATTTGATAATCCTTGGAGCATAACTCATGTATATGGATATCCACGGGTCTTTCTTTCCAATTCATCTACTTAAGAAGTACTGCTATTGCATGCACGCACGGGTACTTGTCGATGTCAAAACACCTGCAACTACAACTTTTCTTCCTTAAATCCACCAAGTAAGACTTCCCATCTTTACTAATCACATTGTACTCACGCAAGAACGAGTTCAACTCATCGACATGTACTTTCTTAGCAACAGGGCATCTAGTGGACAATTCGTTCTCAACAACGGGCACCAATTTCCATTCGCTTGCTGATATAATGCGTTTTTGGCACATTCTAACCTTTGTTTTGTAGGATTTTATCGAGTCTTTTTCTCTTCTTTTGAGTCATTTTAGGTTTAAAGGAGACTTGGGAACATGGATTTGAGCATTCGGGGGTCATTGAAGCAAACGGGACAAATCCGGAGAAAAGATGGCGTTTTGAAGAATGGAGCACCTGCTCAGTTTGGTGCGAGCACCTGCTCGCCCGTGGACTCGAAGACTTGGAGCCCTCTGGAAACTAGACCGGTCGGTCTGACCTCAGGACCGACCGGTCCACGCTCGAAGACCATCCACACGTGAAGACCGGACCGACCGGTCCAAGACCAGACCGACCGGTCGGTCACCCAGATCCGATTTAACCTATTTTTGTTTATAAATAAGGAGTAGCCGCCTCTGAAAATAGGAACACGATTCATTTCATTTTCACTCATTACTTTTTGGAGATTCTCTTGGCTACTCTTTGCTTTTGTTCTTTTGCTTTTAGATTCAAGATTGGAGATTCATTTTCACAACATCTATTGAGAAGAATTCTAAACCCTCATCTATTTCAATTCCATCATGAATTCTCTTTGTTGTTTTGATGTGTTTGTCTCCTCAATGATTGAGTAGTCCTCTAGCTAGATCGAGGTTTTCGATGGTGATTTAGGATTGTTAGTGACTGAGCCAAATAGGATTGTATTATTCATACGTCTTCATCAATAGGGGTTCTACATGCTTAGATTAATATTGATCACTTAATCTATGATTTCAAGTTTAACTTATTCACGACAGTGCTCTAGGTTGCTAGATAACCCATTGATGAGCAATTGGTGTGTAACCAACGACAGTTGATTGTTACCATCAATTGTGAATGAATTGAACCAACTCTTAATGCTTGTCTGCATCATTACTAAATCCAAACGACAGTTTAGGCATTTAGGTTACTGAATAAAGATATTGATACATCACGACAGTGGGGCAATATTATCTTCATGTTTGAGTTCTAGACCGAATTGCTTTAATTCCTGAATAGTAGCTCAGTCCTTAGTCCGAGATCACCAGAGAATAACCTTGATCTAGTGCTTTTCCTTATTGAATTTCATATCATTTAAATTGCAGCTTTCACTATTTCGTTACAACCAAAAACCATATTTTATCTTAGCTTTAAGTTAAAATCCATAATTTCATAGTGTAACCATGGTCTCTGTGGATTCGATACCCTTTATACTACTGTGATTGTTTGTGCACTTGCAGAATTATTTTGGGATTAAAACTTAGCACATCACTTGCTCCACTCCTAGCGGCAGATTCCTTCCTTTATCGGTTAAACCACTTTGCCATTTTCTCGATTATCTTATCCATCATAAGTAGCAAAGAGTATTTTCTTGCGTCCCTGAACACGTTATTCAAGGACTCCGCACTGTTCGTGGTGTTTATGTTATACCCCTCTCTGCACTGTTCGGACCCTCCACCACACTAGTTTCCAAGTACTCCACAGCCTTGGGGTATAATCTCCCAAACTCCTCATACTCTCTTAGGAATTCTACCTCCGTGTAAATGGTTGCCAACGCCCTGAATTTTTTCCGCACATGTTTTTTTTTCTAAACGTACCGACTTATCCTTTCACATTCTGTGACAGATGATACATGCAAAACCCATGTTGCGTTGTAGGGTACAACTCGCGAATCCCATTGATGAGACTTGTATTTCTATCACTTATCCAAACCAATTTTCGATCATCTTTAACAATACTTCTCATTTGACTGAAAAACCAATTCCAACTTGCGTCGTTCTCACTATCGAGAACGGCAAACGCAATGGGATAATGGTGATGATTAGGATCCTGAGCTGTCGCAAACACAAGCACCCCACCACGTCCTGTTTTAAGAAAAGTCACATCAACTTGGAGAACTTTCCTCATTGCTCCAAATCCTTCAATACTAGCTCCAAAAGCCACAAACAAGTATTTGAACCTTCTCTCGGCATCCAATACACACCTTGTTACTGACCCGGGATTCACCTTCTCCAACATGAACAATTACGAATGCAACATCTTGTAGCTCTCAACTGGATTCCCACACACACAATCTTCCGCTGCTCTTTTTCCCCTCAAAGCGGTCCAATAAGACACATCCACCCCAATATCTTTTTTTACGGATGCCATAATAGACCTAGGCAATGGTAAGTCCATTAGACTTGGATAAGTTTGTTTCAAATACTCCGCCACTAGTTTAGTTGACCCTTTCCTTTGCTTGGTGGTTGTACTCGATTCAGCTCTAGAGCATGTGTGGATATGCCAGTATCTAACAACTTTCCATTTATTCCCTACCTTCACCACTCTTACGTACCAATTACACCCTAATCCTTGACACTTCACCACG
This sequence comes from Draba incana, assembly GCA_963576765.1. Taxonomy (NCBI): domain Eukaryota; kingdom Viridiplantae; phylum Streptophyta; class Magnoliopsida; order Brassicales; family Brassicaceae; genus Draba; species Draba incana. Next base: position 10,604,323 of record OY755211.1, on the reverse strand, counting down.
TACCTTCCGGTATCCGAGTTACATATCTTAAAGTGATAAGACTTCTCATGCGATGCTCTTATAAGTATATCTTGAGCCTCAAATTTAGTTGCAAATTCTTGAGTTAATTTAAGACCCGTTCCATCATCATCCCATTCCCTCGCATATTGATTCTCGTTTCCATCAAATGGAACCTCAACCATTTCCTTACCAATACCGTCATCAACATCTTCATCCTCACTATCATATTCATCTTCATCTTCATCCTCACTATCATATTCATCTTCATCCTCACTATCCTAATCCGCACCCTCATCTTCGTCATCATCCACATCCACATCCACATTCCCACTTGGTATACTCTCATCCTCTCCAACACCACCTTCCCCCAATGGCTCTTTTTGTCCTTTTTCCTTGTAAATAGTTATCGCATTGTTAGCTCTAGCGTTTGATTCCATCCCCTCATAATTCGAACCAAAGGAGCTATCAAACTCTATAGTCGACACTTCCACATGCAAAAAACTAGGAGTTTCTTCTTTACTCAAAAAATAACTATCAACATCTTCATCATCCAAGATGTATGATGGAAATTTATCTCCCAATGCCAAAGGAAGGTGGCTCATTTTGATCTGTGTAGTACGTCTATGTATCCCCATCTTCTTGAATATCATGTCTTCTAAAACCGAGTAAGTGATCTCTTCCGTTGATGGTGTCTTAAACGTTATAGAATACACCTGAGGTTCCTTTGAATTCTATCGATAACCATCTCGGCTCTCCACGTAAGACCCCCCATACTTAAAATGTACTACTGTTTTGATCATTGCACCTGAACATAATAAAAAATTCATTAACACCTTCTCGCTGAGCACAGTTATACTATTTGTACCAGTTGTCCAACCAGAGAGTTCTTCAAATACGAAAATCATCTTTTTCTGGAAATGTGAATTAGTTTATCTCATTTCCAGGTTCTATACCAAACTACATTCCTCTATTTACTACCAATGAAGACCGTAATCATTCGGGAACAACTCTAATGCTAATCACAAATTATATTGAAATCCAACAATACCAATTATAAAGTATAAACAACTCAATTCTACATCTCAACATCATATAAGGAGCAACATTCAAAGGATTTCACCTCAATTTCGAAGCTCCAACTCGGGTTCCAATCGAATCCAAGATTTTTCCCAAAAAGCTTCAACCTTCAACCTTCAACTTATGATCCGATTTGATAAGATTGAGTTCGAATCCAATGAGATTGAGTTCCAAACCAATGAGATTGAGTTCGAATCGAGTGATTGGGAAATGATTTGGGTGGGTGGATTTGGCTCGGAGGCAGCTAGGGGGAGGAAGAAACGAGAAAAAAAGAAAAAAAAAATTCGAGTTTCGATTAGTTCCGATTGGTTTTGGAAATTCATTGGTTTAAATGAATTCATTGGTTTAGGGGCATTTTTGGAATTCTCTAATTCAGCTAAAATATGAGTATTTTAGCTACTTATCAAGAGTATATGTCTTATTTTTTAAAACGAAGAGTACATTAGCCAATTTTCCATATTGAAACATTAATTAAGGTTGACTAGAAAACTATAAAATTAAAATTAATCCCTAGAAAAAAGTAGTGGGTCGCATGTATAATTAGTGTATATTAGTCGAAAACCAATCCCATGTTACTATGCTCATTACATACGCCACGTCATTAAACCTTGGAGCGTTCGATCAGCACATCAAAGATTATCCAACGGTCCAAATCTATGGACTCGTGACTCTCCTATGGGAGACTGCCACGTAGACGCATCCCCAAGTCAACTGAAATATAGTGGGACCTACATAAATAACATAACATATTAATAGTAATCCTTCCCGCCATATTAACGTCAATGATCAACGGGAGGAGTAAAGACCGCAAAAATTATTTAATTTCTTGTTTTCTTTATAACTTAACAAAATATGATTCCATGGTTTTTGTTTAATGTACATATTTCTATAATTATGGAAAATCTAAAGGAAGATAATAGGGTTATTTTACTCACTGATTTGGGATTTTTCAAAATAATAAAAATTAAAAAAACAGAGACAGTTTTGTGGGGGAAAATTGTTAAAAACAAATTGAAAAATAGGAAAAATATTTGCAAAGAAGAGAGAGAAAGAAGAAGAAAAAGGAAAGAGAGAGGAAGGAGAGAGAACCCACCACCCTTTGGCCCTGGAGAGACCAAAGATGGTCGAAGAGAAAAAACTCTGAGATCATCATCATCAATCCTGCAAAAATAAGGGCAAGTTTAAGAATTTTAATCAGAAAATATAAATTAAATACAAAGTGTGTCTATTTCTTTTGTTTTATATTCATAATTTTCGCTTTCTGGGAATATTTGTTTTTGATTCCTCTCAAACCCTACCCAATTCTTGGTTAACAAGTTTCTTCTTTAAGGTAACCTTTTTTTTTTTGCTTGGTTATTTTTTTTTTTTTGATTTACAATGTTCTTCATTTACATGAGAATTTTTTTTTTTTTTTTGTTCACATTGCTTCTTCAAGAGGGTTATTCTTATTCTCTTTCTCTTTTCTTAGAATCACCTTTTCCATATTCTTTTTAAAAGGTTTTGATTTTTGTTTTGTTTTGTTTGTTTCTTGTCTTTTTCTTTTTGCAGGTATTAGAAAAAGATTAATTAACGAGAAGAAGAAGAGAATTTTACGAGTTGTTGACTCTAATTAGTATATTAACATTTTCTGATGATTAGGGTTTTGTGCAAATTAATTTTTGCAAAACAATGAGAGACCCTGAGTATTCAAACATCATCAACATCGTTCTTCTCCTCTTACCGAGGATTCTGTAAAGTTTGGATTTTTTTATTATTTATTGTTTCCTTTAGGCAAAAATCTGGCGATTTTGTATAGCATTGGTGTATACCTAAAATGGGTTGTCGATGGAATCCAATTGGATTTCAATTCTCTTGCTTCATGTTCTTGATCATTACCCTTCTTCATCCTCGTTCATCATTATCCCTCAATTCTGAAGGTAAAACAATTTTGCTTTTTGTAATTTTTTTTAATGTGTTGTTATTATATAAAAGGGTTTTTGAGTTATGATTGGTTGGTTGTGATTCAATGTAGGATATGTGTTGTTGAAATTCCGGGCAAGAGTTGATTCTGATCCTCATGGAACTCTTGCAAATTGGAATGTTTCTGATCTTGATCATTTCTGTTCTTGGTTTGGTGTTACGTGTGTCGACAATCAAGTGCAGAAGCTGTAAGTTTTTTTTTTTTTGAATTTTCTCTTTATAATTATCGGGGTGAATTCTGGGTCACATGATCGAGTGGCGCTTGGGACGTGTGGACCAGAACGTCCTGGTAATTAAAAAAAAAAAATAGACCAATCTTGACGATACCTGTAGAAAACCTGATAATTTTGCCGTTTAATACGTCGAGAGTGACTAAAAAGGAGTTCTAACGATTTTTCGTAAATATTACCTTCTTGTTGCAGTTTCTGATGAATTCTTGATTTTGATTTTGTAGGAATCTAAGTGAATGTTCTTTGGGAGGAACTTTAGCTCCTGAGCTTAGTCAACTGAGTGAATTAAGATCTTTGTAAGGGTTTTTTATTTTGAACTTATCTTTTCTGTTTCTTAACAGAACAAGAACTAAAAACCAGTTTTTGTTTATTTTGTTTTGTAGAATACTATCCAAGAACAATCTCTTTGGTGACATTCCAAATGAATTTGGTACTTTTGCGAAATTAGAGTTCTTGGATTTGCGAGATAATAAGTTAAGCGGAGTAGTTCCACCCGAGCTTTACAAAGTGTTGTCAACAGAAAACTTGTGAGTTAAAAAAGGCTTGTGTTATGATTCTTGAGTTATAACTAACTCAATGTGTTGACAAGAAATGTTTGATTTTTTTTTTTTTGGGTGGATTCAGGTTACTTTCTGGTAACAAATTTGCGGGTTTTATGAGCATAACGTTACTGAGACTTCAATCGCTTTATAATGTCCAGTTGAACAAGAATCGAGAGTTGTCTACTGCTTCAGCCGCTGTCCTCGGCTGTGTAAATAGAAAACTCGGATATTGGTGATTGAAATTTTCAAACATTTTCGAACAAATTTCCGCGAAAAAATGACATGATGGATAAATTTTTGCATTGAATTTATATGTGCGTTTTATTTATCCATTTGACAGTATTTCAAGGAGAAGTTTGATAAGACTAAACAAGGCAGATGCTTTCGTATTGCGAATCAAAGCAACTACAAGACAGTACATGAAAGCATATACATTTTCAAAATATCAGTCAAAATATTTTTGTTTGATTTGTATGTTCCATTCTGATTTTCTCTGTTTTTATGTCTCTTCAGGGTGCGAAGAGAATCTCACGGAAACAATTATGCCGCGAATCAACCAAGTAAGATCGAAAGATGAATAAAACTTCTTCAAACACACAGAAACTAATTTTGCTTTATACAGGTTCATTAGAGAATGATACTAGCATCTTCAAAAGGCGTGAGTTACTCGAGGGGACAAGTAATAATTTAGAGGCTATGAAGGCGCCTAATGCTTCTACTCCTTCTCCCGGAATTAGTACCTTAGTGTTTCCTCGAAGCAGCGGGTCTTTTCCTGCATCAGCTACTGCCAAGAAGAGAATACCTCCTTTGACTCTTCCTTCTCCTTCTCCAACCGGTGAGAACAATAACAAAACAATCGCTAATGATCCACCGCGCAAATTTGAAGAGAAGTCAAAGGGGTTTAAACATGTTTGGTTGTATATTGTTATCGGCGTTGCTGCTTTTGTAGCGATGTTGATAATAGTAGCGGTTATATTCTTTTTCCGGAAAAAGGCTGTGAAGAGTATAGGTCCATGGAAGACTGGTTTAAGTGGACAGTTGCAAAAAGCTTTTGTTACCGGTAAAGAAAATGTTATTAAACCGATTTAAAAAACTCTGTTTTTGCTCTGTTTTCAGTTTTAACACAACGTGAGAAATGTTTTCAGGTGTACCGAAGCTAAACCGGTCTGAATTAGAAACAGCTTGTGAAGATTTCAGTAATATCATTGAAGCATTTGATGGTTACACTGTCTATAAAGGAACTCTATCAAGTGGTGTTGAGATTGCGGTTGCTTCAACCGCGATTTTGGAAACTAAAGAATGGACAAGAGCTATGGAGATGACTTACCGCAGAAAGGTAATTCTATAACAGTTTCTTTAGCCTTTTTCCTCGAAAATGTTGATTGACTTTTGGAGACCTCAAATTTGTAGATTGATACAATGTCAAGAATCAACCATAAGAACTTTGTGAATCTAATCGGGTACTGCGAAGAAGATGAACCGTTTAATAGGATGATGGTTTTCGAATATGCTCCAAATGGAACTCTTTTCGAACATTTGCACGGTAATAATCTGTCTCCATATCAAGATCTGGTCAGCTTATTATGATTATCACCAACCAATCTACATCTACTTGTTCTTCAGATAAGGAAATGGAGCATCTTGATTGGAGCGCAAGGATGAGGATAATAATGGGAACTGCTTACTGTCTGCAACATATGCACGAGCTTAATCCGCCAATCGCGCACTCTAAACTTGGCTCATCAGGAATCTACTTAACCGATGATTACGCCGCAAAGGTTCTTGCTTTCTTGCTCAACAAGTGGTTCTTTGCTTTCTTGCTTCACAAGATATATGTTTCTTGATTATGACTCTTAATTAACAGAATAAACGGTTTTCTATTTTGCAGGTTGGGGACATTCCTTTCAGCTCACAAACCGGACTTAAATCTAAAAAACCGATAAGTGGTGATTTAGACCAATCTTCATTATCATTTACACCTGAACCGGAGACTAATGTCTATAGCTTTGGAGTATTAATGCTTGAGATCATCTCTGGAAAGCTCTCAGATTCAGATGAAGAAGGATCAATTATAAAATGGGTAAAACTCAAAAACCTAAACCAAATCAAATTTGTAAAAAACTTTACATTACTAATGCAACAATTTTATGTTTTCTTAACAGGCATCAAAGTTTTTGGACAATGATAATTTTGGTGATATGATTGATCCAACATTAAAAACTTTCAAAGAAGAGGATCTTGAAGTGATATGTGACGTGGCAAGACATTGTCTGAGAATCGATCAAAGTCAACGACCAACAATGAAAGATGTGGTTGAACAGTTGAAACAAGTACTAAACATTTCTCAAGAACAAGCTACACCAAGACTCTCTCCTCTTTGGTGGGCAGAACTTGAGATCTTATCCTCTGAAGCTACATAACCAAACAAGGAACGTCTCTCTCTCTCTCTCTCTCTCTCTCTCTCTCTCTCTCTCTCACAATCTCCGAGTTGTCACACGTGTCAGAGGTTTATACGCTCGTTTCTCTCTTTGTTAACATTAATGTCGTCGTTTTCAAATGTTTTTATTTTCTTACATTCTTCCTATTAAATTTTTATTTTTATGGTTTTGATAGTGTATTTGGATCCATATAATGTCATGATGTGTTTGTATAATTGTATTCTATCATCCATATACCTATTACGTGTTCGTACGTATTTCGGGATGAGTAAAATGTTGGTCAACTATTACTTTCGTTTTTCTATTACCCATTGTGTGATATTTTCTTATGTGTATGTCAACTGTTTCTTCTTTTAGTTGTATATATATAATGTCTTATGAAAACATGTTTTTAAATTTGTAAAAGTTAAGTTAAGTTAAGTTGAAAACTTAAATTGAGGTAGACTACATCTACATAAATTGCTTCTAGTTGGGATCAAAAAAGTTTCTTGTAACATGATAAATTTATCTTTTGTTATTTTATAAACTAGAATTTGCTCGTGCTGCGCGCAAGTATTTTTTTTTACAGTTTTACAACTTGATAAATAACTAATTTTGTTAAAACAAAAAAATACTAATTGGATTGTAATGAATTAGTTTTTTTTCTCTTATCTAAATTGCATGAACATGAAAATATAACACGATTCTTAACCATTTTTAAATATTGATGATCACTATTTGAAAATGTATATGTTTTCTTAAAACTTTGTTTGGTTACTATGACTTTTGCTTTGTGACGTTAAAAATACGAAAATATTGGTTGAATAGAAAAATTAATTATTTAACATTAAAAATACAAATTACTTGTAAGGTTAAAAATTCATATTCTTTGTCATTGACTTTAAATTTTGTTTCGTATTGTTTCCAAGATATTAACTATACTTACATCACATGGTGTATATTATATCTTTGGGAAAATTCCATAACAATACACCAACTAAATTTCGGTAAGCTTTTTAATACCTCAACTTTTTTTGTGCCCAAATAAATACCCCAACTAATTTTTATGCCCAGTTTAAATCACCAATTCTTGTCCGTCTGATCATTTTACATCGGTTACTAAACAGACGTTACCGGCACGCTTAACGCCATTCAAAAGCCGTCAAGAATTTAACTATAGTTAGCTCTAACAAACGATGGTTTAAGTTAACCTATTCATACCCAATAAAATAACCCAATTAACCTCCTGGAAGACAAAGCCGTAAAAAGGTGGTTGTGCCAAAAGGACAAGGGGTCTACATGTGTCCTTTTTTTAATCGTGTTTTTGAATGTTGGGGCTCTACATCAAGAGAGGTAGGAAGTGGTTCCTCTGCTCAAAGGTCTTCTCAGGGTCCAAACAACCAAAAGTAATGTTTTTAGTAATGTTTGTTAGGACTCTTAACCATCACAAGAATATCGTCTTTTTGGTTTGTGAAGACTTTTTATGTTTGTTTCTAAACTCTAAATGATGATCTGTTTTTCGGTCTTGCTCGCCGCGGCTGCGATCGATCAAAGAACATGCCCTAACTTGAAAACAAGCAGTAACTTTGCAAAATTAACTTAACCAACACAATCACATTGTTTAACATGTCAACAAGAACTCATATTTCTCGAAGCTTCACTTTCACTTTCATGGCCGACCAAAACTCTACTTTAAGCATCTTCACTTCTTCATCTTGCTCACAGATTAAGTCTCGAGCTTCTCCATTTAGGGTTTGTGAATTCTGAATTGGGAAATTTTTGAATAAAGAGGAGTAGACCACGTGGGATATTATCTTAACCATGGTCAAAATAATAAACAGAAGGTTAGTCTACGTTTAACACCGTCTAAGTATCGTTAATCTCTGTTAACACGAGTTTGTAAAATGGTCATACAGACAATAGTTTGAGATTTAAACTGGACATAAAAATTAGTTGGAGTATTTATTTGGGTACAAAAAAAGTTGGGGTATTAAAAATTTAGTTGGAGCATTTTTATGGAATTTTCCCTATATCATTTAATTAATAATTTAGCACTTTTATTTTCTTCTCATATTATAGTAACATTTAAATTATCTTTTTGGGTTTATAAAGCCCCGACCGCCCTTCCCATGGCCCCCGTCCACTCTCAGGCATGTGCGCCCACCATGTCCGACAGTCGGTGCGTTAGTCCGGGAGGCTCTGAAGTCTTGTTTACTGACCCTGCAAATTACCACGCGACCTTTTCCTGTGTTTTGTTCTCTATCACTCGGTACCGGAAATGACTTCTCAGTAGGTCACCCATTCTCTGAAGTTCTCTCAAGACCTGTAACCGAAAAGATAAGTGCATTTTTGATGACATAGGTAGCCAAATCAATTATTTTTAGCCTTTTCACTACCACCAAATATATCCTTAAACCGAGATGTTACAATCACCTCCACAAATAGATCGCAACGTCCTTGTTGCATACCATGATCATTACCCCCCAACAGTGATCACACACACTCGTCAGGGTTCGCTCTGATAACGCTAATAATGCTCTGATTGCCCCTCCCGTGGGCCCCTGTTCACTCTCAGGTCCGTGAGCCCACCATGTCCGACGGTTAGTGCGTTAGTCCGGGAGACTCTGAAGTCTTGTTTACTGATCCTGCAAATCACCACGTGATCTTTCCCCGTTTTTTGTCCTCACTCACTCGGTACCGGAAATGACTTCCCAGTAGGTCACCCATCCTTAAATTGCTCCAGCTCAAACACGCTTAACTCTGGAGTTTTTTCAAGACCTGTAACCGAAAAGATAAGTGCACTTTTGGTGACATAGGTAGGCAAATCAATTCTTTTAAGCCTTTCCGCTACCACCACATATATCCTGAAACCGGGATGTTACAAGGTTAAAATAAAATCATGAAACACAATAATCTTTCAATTTTTGAAGTATATATTATAAATAGTTTGAATTTATCTAAGAATTTATTGCTCATGTTTGAAAAAAAATAACCAAGTATTTAAAAGGTTTATTTTGCAACACATCGACTTTCAAATGCAATCTCGTATTATTCCCAAGATATTTATAATATTTAGATATCAAATTATATATATTATATCATTAGGTGACTTCCCGCATTATACGCGGAGATAATAATTAAAAAAAAATTTCCAACAAATTGATATTGTGTGTATGATAGTATATATCATTTTTGATATCTACTACAAAAAATTTGTTCAAAAACATTTGATATTGTGCCTAAGATGATATATATCATTATGATATTGCTTAATTTTTTAGTTATCAAATAAATTATAGAACTTTATTTAATAGTTGAAATATTTATAATATATATTTATGTTATTATAAATGCATGAATAATATGAAATAGGAAATTACATAGTTGCAAAGTTTCAGTCTTCTCAAAAAAATTGTAATCTAAAAATAAAAAATCTAAATAACAATTTCTCTTAAATTATTTTATTATTTTTAAATTTTCTTGTGTTCAAAATTAAATTTTTTTAAAAATACGTATATTTGTGTATATAAATTTTCTTCAAAGGAATTGTCATTAACCCACTAATCATAATACTTATATCAAAATTAATTTATTATTTGGACCACTAAAATTTTTATTAGCCCACTAATCAAAATATTTATATCAAAATGAATTTGTTATATAGTCCACTAATTTGTTTGCCATATCACATTTTAAGGGATGACAAGTCATATTAAAATTGTGAGAATGATAGAGAGGATGACTGATATGCTTAAATTAGACCTAGGGCTACTCTCTCAAATTAAGAGATTGATATATTAGTATTTTAGCCTCTTTTACGTATTGTTTTCTATTTTTTTTGGTTCTTTCTAGTTCTTTTTGTGTCTTTTCAGGTTATAGGAGGCTCTCGAGCATGGATTGGAGTTATTGGGTATCATTGGAGCAAAAGAGAAGAAATTGGAGCAAAAAAGCGATTTTCTCTATACCGAGCACATGCTCGCCCAAAGTGAAGCACATGCTCGCCAGAGGCCCGAAGATCCAAGAGTCCCTGGAATCGGGACCGACCGGTCCTCCACAAGGGACCGGCCGGTCCGCACATTGGAGAACACGAAGGCCAGCTCCCTGGAATCGGGACCGACCGATCCACTTCCAAGGACTGACGGGTCCCGTACCCAGATCCAATTTTAACTTAGTTTTAATTATAAATAAGAGGGCAGCCACCTCTAAAATGAACAGGCCGATTATTCCCTTTTGCACGATTACTTTTCAGACTTCTTTTCAGACTCTCTTTTACACTTTGGGAGATTTTGATCAATTGTTCTTTGCTTTTGGATTCAAGATTTGGAGGATCATTCCACAATCCTATTGAGAAGAATTCTAATCCCTAATCTCTTATCATAATATCATGAATTCTCTTATTTGCTTTGATGTGTTTGATTTCTCCATGTTTGAGTAGTCCTTTAGCTAGATTAAGGTTTTCAATGGTGATTTAGGATGATTAGTGACTGAGCCAAATAGGATAAATATCATATGTCTTCATCAATTGGGATTCGTAATGCATAGATTAATTTGATCACCTAGTCTATGATTTCAAGTTAAACTTATTCACCACAGTGCTCTAGGTTGCTAGAAAAACCATTGGTGAGCAGTTGGTGTGTAACCAACAACAGTTGATTGTTACCATCAATTGTGAACAAATTGAACCAATTCATTAATGCTTGTTTTCATCGCTGAATCCAAACGACAGTTTAGGTATTTAGGTTGTTAGTCAAAGATATTGATACATCACGACAGTGGGGCAATATTATTATTATGTTTGAGTTCTAGACCGTACTTAAAATAGTTGCTCAATCCTTAGTCCGAAATCACCGGCGAATTACCTTGATCTAGTGCTTGTTTTTATTGAGTTTCATATCGTTTATTTGCCGTTTTATTGTTATGAAAATCACAAAACCATATTTTATCTTAGCTTTAAATTAAAATCTATAATTTCATAGTGTAACCTTGGTCTCTGTGGATTCGATACCCTATATATTACTGTGATTATCTGTGCACTTGCGGATTTTATTTTGGGTTAAAACTTCTCACATCAAGTTTTTGGCGCCGTTGCCGGGGACCAATTGCGTGACCTTTGAAATTTGATTTTATTTATAGTCTAAGAATTTTTCTAATTTTGTTTTCTTTTATTTGTTTCTGGTGTGTTTCAGGTGTATGACCACAAGGAGAAATATCCAAAACCCCGATGTCATTCTAAGTAACACGGAACTCGCAAGACTAGAACGAGTCAATCAACAAATAAGAAGTCGAATCCAGCCAACATGGGCGACGAAACCGACAATTGAGCTGCAAATGGTCATGTAGATGCTGCTATTCGGAGGCTGGAACAACAAATGTCTCAAATGCAACAGCGGCGTGTGAGCAGCAGCGAGCCATAGGGGATATGGACAATCCCCATGCTTTCTACCAGAACCGAGCTGCTATAGTTCCCCATCCTGTTGACCGGAATGATTATGAGATCAAACTGCAGATGATATCGCTGGTTAAGCAGCATTTGTTCCATGGATTGCCTGCTGAAATTCCAATGGACCATATAGAGAACTTCGAGGAGATTTGCTCCACAACGAGCTCTAATGGGATGAACCCATATTTCTTGAAGTGCAAGCTTTTCCCTTTCTCACTCGCGGACAAAGCTTCCCGTTGGCTCAAGTCGCTACCAGCTGGATCCATCACGACTTGGATGCAATGTAGAGCAGCGTTCTTGGACCACTTCTACACCAAAACCATGACCGCGAGTCTAAGGAACAAGATCTCCACGTTTCAGCAACATTCAGGAGAGCCCTTTTGTGAGGCATGGGAACGGTTCAAAGAGTACAAGAGGGAATGTCCACACCATGGGTTTACCGATGAGAATTTGCTGGGTATCTTCTATGATGGTGTTGATCGTGATTATAGGAACACTTTGAATGCTGCGAGTAATGGTAATTTTATGACCAGGACCAGGGAAGGAGCACATCAATTGATAGAGAACTTGGCTGCAAGTTCCAGGAATCGCTGCCATGACTATGATGAGCCTATATAAGTCAGCAGTGTTGAGTCACTGAAGATTGATGAGCTTACAGCATAAGTGAACCCTGTTGTTGAAGAGAAATCAGAGAAGTGTCAAGCTTTGTGAGAACAAAGGAGAAGAGCAGTATGCTGAGGTGAACTATGTGGGTGAAGACTATGTGCAGAATCAAAGCTTTCAAGCTCATGCATCTAACTCTCAAGACGAACTGAAATCCTTTATGCAGTTGGTTTTACTCAGCCAGCAGAAATCTGCTAATGAGATCAATGTAAAGGTGGACAACATGTACAATGATCTCAACAGTAAGTTTGAAGCTATTTGCACTCATGTGAAGAAGCTTGATATTCAGGTCGCTCAAACCGCCGAGGCAGTCAAGAGTACACAAGGAGTGCTGCCAGGTAAACCAGTTGCAAACCCCAGAGAGTTTGTGAACGCCATCACGCTGGGTAGTGGAAGAACTCTTCCACCGATTGTAGGGGCAGCGGCTGAAAACTGCCCAGAAAAGTTTGTGGAGCACCCGCTCCCGGAAGGAGCACCTGCTCCAGGAGACAAAAAGGATGAAGGGGTTCCTGGACCATCTTCTACAGTGCTTCGACCGAATGAGCTTGTTGATAAGATTTGGTCACATGTCTATAAACCCCCAGTCCCCTACCCAGTTCCACCTAGAGATCAGAGGGATCCCATCAATACAGAGAAACTAGATATTTTTAAGAAGATGGTGAGAAGGATTTCTAAAGAAATCTCCTTTAAAGAGGCTTTGGAAAATCGTCCCACACATGATTTCTTTTGGAATTGCAGAGAGACTCAAGAGGAGATTAAGGCAAACTTTGCACAAGCAAGGAATACGCCGCCACCATTGAGGATATTGCCTAAGGTTGAAGATCCAGGGAAGTTTGTTGTTCCATGTTTCATCTTTGGAGTTGATTTTGAAGATTCTCTATGCGATTCTGGATCTAGTGTTAACCTCATGTCAAGGGATACTGCAGAATCTTTGGGTATCGTTTATATAAAGACTTCTCAGATGTCTATTAGGTTTGCGGATGCCTCAATAACAACTTCACAAGGGTTAATTGAGAATTTAGATATCTATATTGGGGATTGCTTGATCCCGACTGATTTCCAAGTTGTGGAGATGAACAATGGTTCATACATGCCCTTGATTCTAGGGAGACCTTTCCTTGCGACAGCAGGTGCAGTTGTTGACTTACCAAACAGAAGGATAGTTTTCTCTAACATCGACAAGCAGATCTCTTACAACGCCATTTCAGACAAAGATGGCGGCAAATATGGCTCTTGTGTTGCCATAGACGATGTAACAGGGAAGGTAAGTGTCTTGCCAGCTGCAGCGCTTTGCAATAAGAATAAGGTTAATGAAGTCTTGTATGGAGACATTCGTTCTTATGTAAGGAAGCCCAAGAAAGTCAACAAGTGGGACAAACCAAAGTGCGAGAAGAATATTACAGGTTCGCATATAACCTTGACACCGCAGAGATGTGTTGGAGACACACAATCGAGTATAAGCTGAAGGGCAAAGGTATGTCTAGGCCTTTCTCTAAAGTCAAAGCTATCATTACTCCAAAGTTTAAGGAAAAAGATCAAGCAGCTATGGCCAGTATGCTAAGCAAGGTTCTGCAACTAGATATAAGTAATCAAAGAGCAAGTGGACCACGCCTCAACCCACCTCCACCGAGCCCTAATTCGGACAAGAAAGTCTCTAATCCTCATATGGATTCTGCTCACACCTGAAGGGCACGCACGTCAAGCTAACGACGTTAAACAAAGCGTTTGGTGGGAGGCAACCCACCGGTGAGTGTACATACTTTCTTTCATTCTTCATTTTTCAATTTTACCTTTTTTTTTATTTTTCTCGTTGGTTTTCCTTAGCAATTTTTGTCACAACACTTTGGATTGAAACTCTGACATTCGAACCGGTCGGTCTACTTCGGTACCGGTCAATCCTATTTGTCCCATAGGATCCGCTCAAAAAGCTACGAGCACCTGCTCAAAATAGGGACAAGGCGCTGCATAGTCTCTGGAAACGCGACCGGTCGATCCGCAGGATCGGACCGGTCGGTCCCACGTTTCTCCCAAAGCGCCTAGAGTCTCTGGAAATGAGACCGGTCGGTCCCATATACCGACCGGTCGATCCAAAGTATTCAAGGGATCGATCCGCAGAAGCCGGGACCGATCGATCCCGTACGCGGATCAGAACACGAGCAGTCTCTGGAAACACGACCGACCAATCCAGTATCAGGACCGGTCGGTCCCGTGCCCAGTTATGGAACGCCAAAGACGCCTCATCACCACCACTTCGGACCCCGAAGATGGCTCGAACACCGGATGCAAACCTCGAATGACACGGGTTCAAGACAAACCGCAAAAATCGTCAAGAAGAGAAAAGGGAAAAGGAATAGCAAGTTCTAGTGAACCGGTTGCTCCGCGACGATCGCGAAGCTCGTTTTCAAATGCCCGAACGGATGACGCAACCTCTAATCCAATCACTCCATGGCCACGACCGGACGGTATTCCTTTCACAAATCAAGGAATTGATATACATCCTACTTTAGGACGGAAAGGATTAGTCCATGATTCATCGTATGAGAACAAAAAAAAAGGTGATGGTTGGGTTAGGTACAAGAGTATTTGCTATAATGGTTTGCTCACTGTTGAGATGTTACCCACCAGAGTTTTGTGTCCTAAAATGCTAGAGGATTTGGGTATTATGGACGAGGTGCTTGCTGTTCTCGGTCCCATAGGTTTCAGAACAATGGCTACAAAACAGTATCCTCTGTATCCTGAACTAGTACGGCAGTTTCTTGCCTCCTGTGAGGTTTATAATTTAAACGAGGCTCACAAGATAGCTGGTCGAGGATCACTATCCTATATGATCAGAGGGGTTGAATATGAGATCTCTTTCAAGGGCTTGTGCACTGTTTATGGTTTTGATGAAAGTTATCAAGGCTTGGAGTTTCCTGGCCGTCATTGTTTTCATCAGGGCAACCGTTTATGGAACTTGATTGGTATGGGTGTTGCGACGCCACGGAGCATGAAACTTGCCCTTATCAGGAACCCAATCATCTGCATTGTAGCTAAGACTCTGAGCACCACTATGTTCTGCAAAGAGGAACCTGGAGCACTGCGTCTAGACGAGTTGTTCTTGATGCATCTAGGGATGCCGGAGTTTGTGTCCGAGATTTACACCGACTATCCTCGCAACCAGTACACAAACTACGGAGCAGCATTTGCACATTTCCTGACAGAGAGGAAGTTCAGGGCTCTCGTTGGACCTGGAAAGAAGAAGCAAGAGGTATGTGGAAGTCTCTTAACTCCCATTTTTCTCTTCCATGGGATTGATATGAGGGGCACCGAGGTTATCCAGGTGCCTGCACTCTTAGACATGCAACTCTTTGTTCAGAGTCGATGGATAATTGCAGGTAAGTGGCAATACTCTGATTTGGCTAGGGATCTGCAATCCATTTCGTTACCTAGTGAGCATGCACCCCTCACCTCCATGGACAACGTGCGATTCTTGCCACCCACTGCACCTCAGAGTACTGATCCGATTGTACATTTGCGGCACAGGAAGCACCGCCATATTGGTAGAGATTTGGATGATGCAGGTCCTTGCAGTGGCCCGCCGGAGATGAGGTACCCGCTTCCACCGTACAATAACCAGTTTGCCATCTCTCCGCCTCGCAACACATGGCCTGAGCACACCAAATGGCACTACAGAAGTTACCAGAAGATTCACAGTATGATGTCCACAATTTGGGGTGCCCTTTCTTGTTCACGGGGCACGGATGCAGTATGAGGATCAGGCTTTGCTGGGAGTCACATGCCTCCACCTTCTGGACCTTCCACTGAGTTGAGATCAGATGATGACGCTGACGTAGCTGACTCCAGGGACACTATGGATTCTGATGAGTCTCCAGAATTCTGATGACGAAGTTAGATTTTCTTCACTTTTCTTTTCTCTTTTCATCTAATTTTCTTTCTTTTAATAGTTCTTTCCTTTGGATTTATTTTCACACCGGGTCGGTGTGAAGTAAGTCTGGGGGGAGTGTTATTAGTACTAATTATGTTTTCTATTTTCTTATTTTCTTTTTCATTTTCTTGAGTCTGTTTTTGTGTTTTATTGAGTCAAAACTTCCTAGGGAATTATGACTTTATCTTATGATGATATTTGAACTATCTATGTTTAGTCTTCTCTCTAGTGACCATTTTTACAGAGCATGGGTACAAGGAACAGCTAGAACACTTCGATACACTATCTTCCAGGTTTCATATTGACCAAAATTTTCTCTCGTTACTGGCACTAGATTAGGGAAACGAACCATATTCAGGACTCCTTATTCTTTTTACCACTCTTGTTGTTCCTGAATAGCTAGCTCATTTTTAGCTAGTACCCTCCTTAATCATTACCTCTTTTCAAACTCCTTGCATTCTTGTTACTTCATTGTCACATGTGCAGCATATGCGCAAAAGGGTCGGAGAGAATCGAGTCGACACTGCATCTAAATCACTCTTTCAGAAGAATGAGCACTTGCTCCTATTTTCAAAGATGATTTTATAATGAGGAAGGAATAGCAATGATGAGCTCCACTTGGGTATGTACATCAATTCTATCTATCTTGGTGTTTGAGAGACACATGCTTGTAATTTAAACCCTCTTCATCATCATAAGTCTAATCCCTAAAAAAAAAAAAAAAAAAAAAAATCGATGATGAAGAGTGGTAAATCTGTAAAATAGTGTCTCTCTGCACAGTGAATGTACCCAAGATGGACGATGGCTGGATGAGGCGTTAGAGAGATTTGGAGAAGAAAGAGTGGTTTAGAGAATGTGGATATCAACGAACTTATTCTCTCTTGCAATTTTGTGCGATATCCTGCATCCTCTACGAAACATCGGGTAACCCTTAAACACTTTAAACACTTTGAACTCCACCCCTAAATGGCCTTACACCCTTAGCGCCGTCTTCCCTAAAAAGGTGCATTTAGCGAGATCCTCACGCATACTTTGAATGCATTGAGTTTGTGCTTGGGAAATGGCTTGATTGAGAAATGTGTTGAGGTTGTCTTGGTAAAGCTTTGCTATTCGTAATCTGAATTATGTGGTCTGCAGATTGAAGGTTATTAACTCGGTTCACTGAGGATAGAAGAGTTCCCGCGTTTTCAAACCTCTCTCCTTTACTTATTTCTGAATTTGTTTGAGGACAAACAAAGATCTAAGTCCGGGGGAGTTGATATATTAGTATTTTAGCCTCTTTTACGTATTGTTTTCTATTGTTTTTTGGTTCTTTCTAGTTCTTTTGTGTCTTTTCAGGTTCTAGGAGGCTCTCGAGCATGGATTGGAGTTATTGGGGATCATTAGAGCAAAAGAGAGGAAATTGGAGCAAAAAGGCGATTTTCTCTATACCGAGCACCTGCTCGCCCAAAGTGGAGCACCTGCTCGCCAGAGGCCCAAAGATCCAAGAGTCCCTGGAATCGGGACCGACCGGTCCTCCACAAGGGACCGGCCGGTCCGCACATTGGAGAACACGAAGGCCAGCTCCCTGGAATCGGGACCGACCGATCCACTTCCAAGGACCGACGGGTCCCGTACCCAGATCCAATTTTAACCTAGTTTTAATTATAAATAAGAGGTGAGCAATTGGTGTGTAACCAACGACAGTTGATTGTTACCATCAATTGTGAACAAATTGAACCAATTCATTAATGCTTGTTTTCATCGCTGAATCCAAACGACAGTTTAGGTATTTAGGTTGTTAGTCAAAGATATTGATACATCATGACAGTGGGGCTATATTATTATTATGTTTGAGTTCTAGACCGTACTTAAAATAGTTCCTGAATAGTTGCTCAGTCCTTAGTCCGAAAACACCGGCGAATTACCTTTATCTAGTGCTTGTTTTTATTGAGTTTCATATCGTTTATTTGCCGTTTTATTGTTACGAAAATCACAAAACCATATTTTAACTTAGCTTTAAATTAAAACCTATAATTTCATAGTGTAACCTTGGTCTCTGTGGATTTGATACCCTATATATTACTGCGATTGTCTGTGCACTTGCATATTTTATTTTGGGTTAAAACTTCTCACATCAGAGATCAGAAGTAATACTTTAGGGTCGAATCCACAGGGAATAAGGGAACACAATAGATTAATGAATTCGGATTAAACTAGGCAGAATAATATGAAAGCAAGTAATAGCAAGCAATTAAAATTGGTTTTAAATCAATAGGAAAAAGACGCTAGGCATAGGGAATTCTCCAGTGAATCAGAATTGCAGAATTAATCAATAGTTAGGAATATTAAAGCACAGTTCCTGAACATGAACACGAATGTAAAACAAACACGCTGTCACTGCGAATATTATCTATGTCTAAATCCTTGAAAACCAACTGTCGTTGCGAATCCTATAAATCTAAAAAAAGCATTAACTTCAGATTCAATTGTTCACAAAATCCTAAACCAAATTTCTTTGCGAAAATGAATTTTGCTCATCAAAATCTAGTTCAAGCAATTAATAAAACTGTCGTTTATTTTAATTAAC
Organism: Draba incana; assembly: GCA_963576765.1. Taxonomy (NCBI): domain Eukaryota; kingdom Viridiplantae; phylum Streptophyta; class Magnoliopsida; order Brassicales; family Brassicaceae; genus Draba; species Draba incana. Next base: position 10,585,501 of record OY755211.1, on the reverse strand, counting down.
CTAAGATCAGATTTCAGTTCGCGAGGCTAAAATCGGCAATAAGAACAAGTTAAGATAAAGAACATTCTAATGATATTATTCTAACAAGAAATTAGATCTAATAATTCATCAAGCACTTTCGAAAAACCCTAAACATAACAAAAGAACTACTCAGACATGATCATAGAAGAAAACATGGGTTCATTAAAAGATATGTCTAAGAAATCAATAAAAGAAAGCATAAGCCTAAACAGTTGCTTGGAAAACGTATATATACAGGTACAAAACCGACTGGAAACCTAAGTAAACATCTGGAACTTTTGGACTTTGAACGGACTTTTTCAGATAAGAATCTTGGCTTGGTCGAACAGGGTGTCGCTCGACACCCATAGATGGTGTCGATCGACACCATCATCAAAATTGGATTCTTTGTTTCTTAAATATTTGTGTCGAGCGACACACTTGTCCTTGTTGCTTGACACGACTTCCAAATGTTGACTCCGAACTTGCATCTTCGCCACTTCATTCTGTAATGCTCCAAAACTTCCAGTAAACATCTTTTAAGCTCCAATCGTCCTAGTACCTGTAAAGACTCTAAAACCATAGGAAAAACACCAAAAGACTCTAAAAATTAGACTTATATCATGGTCTTAAATGGGTAAAAACTATGATATATCAACTCCCCCAGACTTAGCTTTTTGCTTGTCCCTAAGCAAAACAGTGTTATCACTCCTTTAGGAACCACATACCTTGCAAAGCTAATCCGGTGATACTTCGATGTTTCCCTAGAAGTATAGCAGTCCTCCAGCTTGATTCCAAACCCTTTAGAAAATCTCAGACTTTCAGGCGCAAACCCCTTTAGTTATTTAGGTGCGGTCTCATCGAAGGAATATTGATCGTTGGATCTTCTAGATTCTTTCAGTTCCTTTAACACTTTCCTGCGTTTTACCCTCTCTCTTCCCTCTAAAACTATATCCAATTAAGGATATCATAGAGATGCATTGCCTATTTTTGAACTTTTTGATTCAGGATTTTTCTGATTTCGGACTTGCACTTTTCTATAGACTTTTTTTATTAGATCCTTGTCATCTCTATGAGTCACTAGATCAGCGCTCACTACTAGTGTTCTTTTGGAGACAGGGTCATAAGGCTTTTTCTTTTTGATCTAGGACAGTTGTATTCATCATTTTGGAAGAAGATTCAAGAGCGGTTTGTCCTCGCTTTCAAGTGTTTGGAAGCTGAATCAAGTCTTGCGATTTCCAACGCCCAAGACTAGAGATTTAGAGTTGATTAAGGGCGGGTGATATACTCGGTATTTTACCACTTTTACTATCCGTTTTCCCTATTTTATATACTATTTAAATAAGTTTTTCCTATCAAAAGAGGTAGTTTTCTCGTATATTTGGTTTTGAAGAGTTATATAGGTCAAATCACCAAAAAGGGAGTAAAAAAGAGGAAAATGAGTATTCTTCATCCTACAAAAACTTACCAAGGTCAAAGGATCCTATCTAAGTCCCCCAAGTTGAAGATTTCACAATTTCCCAAGTTGGACATAAGTTAACCAACAGAGGCCTAGCTACGGCCGCACAACCAAACCGACTTGGACGGCGATGACATTTCACATGGAGATATCCCTTTGAGTCATATTTCAAATGGAGTAGGAATAATATCAAATGGAGTTGTGGTTTGGAAGTTATTCAAGATTTGCTGATGGTATGTCATTCTGCCAAGAAGAAGAATCAAGTCTAAGATGGGCCTAAGCACCGAACCAACCCATGGGACGGCTCATTTACTTGAAGCCAAGACCAAGGAGATGATTTTGATCCAAGCCCCGGACCAAATCACGTGACCGGTGTGACCGATCGGTGCCGTGGCCACTTGTGCGCACTTATCGACAAAAAGACGTGTTTGCCCGAACTGAAACCCTAGGAGTTCCACCGACCCAAGACCTCTTACTACACCTATATATACTTGATTTCAGCCTCTTGAGAGAAGGAGAGCATCCCTAGGCACCACAAATCAATAATAAACATGTATTTTCGTTATTCTCTTTAGATCTTCATCTTTATCCTTAGAAAAGAGCGATGAAGGCCATGGTGTTCTTCTCAAGCTTTGTGCTTCGAGATTCACCTATGCCGAGCCCTTACTTAGCACGAATCTACTGTTTTATCAACTTCTCTAGTTGCTCCATGTTTCATAACATGTAGAGTAGTTGTTTGTTTGATATAAAGTTATTTTATAGTTCTTTTGCTTGCATCTTCAACATATCTATTGAGTTTGTTTCTAGCATAATTCTCTATCTTTATTTGTGCTCAAGGCGTGATCTAGACTAGCTACCTAGTGACCGATATTAGATTGGTACCGATTCCAAAAGCTTTTGTATCGTTCGGATCTAATATTTGATAGGCTAGGCGTCTTAACAATCGAAAGTTTAGTTAAGGAGTTTAGTGAGCAATCGAATCTAATTCTTACAGCGTGATTCCACCTTGCAATAACCATCGAAAGTTGAGTCTATTGGGGTAGGAGTTATAGGTTTCGGAGCCTCGAAAGGGGAATGATTCTACCATAGTGATTTGAGCTCTAAAACACTAGTTGCATCTCTTAAAAACCGTGTAGTTCATGTTGCATTAGTTCCTTTTAATTCCTTCTTATCTTGCGTGTTTTGATTTATCTATCCTTTTATTTTATTGCATATCTATTTTATCATAAACCCCAAAACCCCAAAATATATTTTCTCTTTGCTTATTTTGCATCATATAGATTTATAGCGTAACAACTTAGTCTCCTGTGGATCGACCCCTAAGTACTACAATTGTCATCTATGCACTTGAAGATTAGGGTTTATAAATTTAAAACTCTTTTGCATAGCCCTAATCCGGCTGCATCAAGTTTTTGGCGCCGTTGCTGGGGACTAGTTTGCTTATCTATAGATTTTGATAAAGAATAAGTCTAAGTTTCTATTTTTTCTTGTTTTTCCTTTTTTCATTTTTGCTAATTTTCCTTTTTGTTTCTTTTTATTTAAAGTGTGTTTCAGGGATTTATCAATGGAACATCATGCCAAAAACCATAAAATTCTAGGAAGATGGCGGCAAGAAGGAGTTCCAATGGAGATTACATCCCCATGCCTCATGAATTCCATCAACAACCTTTTCCTTACAACAATTGGTACAATTCACAATTGTATCAACAACAACCACCTTGGGAGACTCAAGGACATGACCATCATCATCATGTGCCGCCGAATCATCCTCCACAGTGCTATGGCCTCCCCAATTCAACCTCACAAGGAGACCTAATGGAAGCCTCAATGCGTAGATTCATGGAAGATACTCAAAATATCATCCAATGAATCGAAACAAAGTTTGAGACCATCAATTCATCCCTTGGAGAGAAGCTTACTGCCCTTACCACCAAATTTCAAGACTTGGAGACACGCTTGATCCACCTTGAAGAAGTTCAAAAACAACATGCCTTAGACCTTCATAGTTTTGAGCGTAGTTTTAATGGTCTTTGGGATAAGTTTGAAGGAGAGATCAAGAGCACTAATGACCACGTTGAGGAGATCACTACTGGCCTGGGCATCATAGCAATCAAAGCTCACAAGGCCACGAAAGCTTTGGACGAGGCCAAAGATGATCACCGAGACTTGTATTCTACAAACCTTGTTTTATCGGAAGGACACAAGCAACACACTCAAGCCATTAAGGATGTTCAAGCCTCTCTGGATAAGAAGTTCAACTACCACATGTGGAAGTCTTCTACCCTAAAGAAGAAAGAAATTGAGACGTCTAAGACACTTGAGGAGATCGACGACCGTTTGAGACGTATGGAGGAAACTAACCATTCGGAAGTGAATGAAGAAGAGCCAACACCTTTGGTCCATTGCTGCACCATAACACCCCTTGAAGAAGACTTTTACATCTCTGATCAAGATGAGAAAGTCGTTCCAAGACCGTTCCTAATGGCCAAACCGAAGAATCGAAGATTTACGGCAAGAATGTCAATAAAACAGTACGGAGAGATTCGCATAGCTAATCAATCCATCAAGAGACAACGTTGGATAAGTGATGAGATGCTGGAGGTATTCAATTCTCTAGTTAGAGAACTCCCTCCCGCCCTCACCTTTGAAAATGCTTGGAGAATAAAGCCATCATTACAACAATGCTTTAAACAAAGCACAGAGGAAGACTTTATGATTGAGGAGCTATTCAACCAAGCTAGGAATCCTTATAGGTACGTAAGGATACTTCCTAAGACTCTTGATCCAGGTTCTTTCAAAATTTCTTGTTCAATTCGAAATTATACCTTTTAGACCGCTCTTATCGATTCGGGAGCCGGAGTCAACGTTTTGTCGGATTCTCTTGTGAGAAAGATGAGGATAACCAATATTTTTCCTTCAACCATGAGAATTTCACTTGCTAATGGTGCATCAACACTCTCATTGGGTGAAATATTCAATTGCCCTGTGAGAATTGGTGATTGCATTGTTCTGACGGACTTTGAAGTGGCTAATATGCAAGATTGCTCAACACCTTTCATCCTTGGAATACAATTCTTGGCTACTGCTGAAGCTATCATGGATTACACCTTACAAAGGTTATCCTTTCCTAAGATAGATAGAAACATCTTCTATTACGCAGCACCACCGGGATTTCGATCCAAACTTACAAGATTCATTCCTTTGGAGAAGAAAAAAGTTGAAATAAAGCACCCTTTCCATTTACATGATGAAGACCACGACCATGGAAGCATTTGTTCACACTCTAAGGGCAACCTCAAGCCTTTAGAAGACAATTCCAAAGTCTAAAAACCCCAAGGAGTCGAGCTAATTGACTTTAAACAAGCGCCTTATGGGAGACAACCCATATATCGAGTCTTTATTTTCTTTTCTTTTCATTTTTATTCTATGATTTTATTTTTCTTTTTCACTTTATAAACTTTGTTATTCATTAATCTTTCAATTTATGAATTTTCAGATTTTTTATAAAGTTTATCAGGATTTTTCTGATTTCGGACTTGCACTTTTCTATAGACTTTTTTTATTAGATCCTTGTCATCTCTATGAGTCACTAGATCAGCGCTCACTACTAGTGTTCTTTTGGAGACAGGGTCATAAGGCTTTTTCTTTTTGATCTAGGACAGTTGTATTCGTCATTTTGGAAGAAGATTCAAGAGCGGTTTGTCCTCGCTTTCAAGTGTTTGGAAGCTGAATCAAGTCTTGCGATTTCCAACGCCCAAGACTAGAGATTTAGAGTTGATTAAGGGCGGGTGATATACCCGGTATTTTACCACTTTTACTATCCGTTTTCCCTATTTTATATACTATTTAAATAAGTTTTTCTATCAAAAGAGGTAGTTTTCTCGTATATTTGGTTTTGAAGAGTTATATAGGTCAAATCACCAAAAAGGGAGTAAAAAAGAGTAAAATGAGTATTCTTCATCCTACAAAAACTTACCAAGGTCAAAGGATCCTATCTAAGTCCCCCAAGTTGAAGATTTCACAATTTCCCAAGTTGGACAGAAGTTAACCAACAGAGGCCTAGCTACGGCCGCACAACCAAACCGACTTGGACGGCGATGACATTTCACATGGAGATATCCCTTTGAGTCATATTTCAAATGGAGTAGGAATTATATTAAATGGAGTTGTGGTTTGGAAGTTATTCAAGTTTTACTGAAGGTATATCATTCTGCCTAGAAGAAGAATCAAGTCCAAGATGGGCCTAAGCACCAAACCAACCCATGGGCCGGCTCATTTACTTGAATCCAAGACCAAGGAGATGATTTTTAGCCAGGACCCGGACCAAATCACGTGACCGGTGTGACCGATCGGTGCCGTGCCTACTTATGCGCACTTATCGACAAAAAGTCGTTTTGCCCGAACTGAAATCCTAGAAGTTCCATCGACCCAAGACCTCTTCTTACACCTATATATACTTTATTTTAGCCTCTTGAGAGAAGGAGAGCAGCCCTAGACACCACAAATCGATAATAAACATGTATTTTAGTTATTCTCTTTAGATCTTCATCTTTATCCTTAGAAAAGAGCGATGAAGGCCATGGTGTTCTTCTCAAGCTTTGTGCTTCGAGATTCACCTATGCCGAGCCCTTACTTAGCACGAATCTACTGTTTTATCAACTTCTCTAGTTGCTCCATGTTTCATAACATGTAGAGTAGTTGTATGTTTGATATAAAGTTATTTTAAAGTTCTTTTGCTTGCATCTTCTACATATCTATTGAGTTTGTTTCTAGCATAATTCTCTATCTTTATTTGTGCTCAAGGCGTGATCTAGACTAGCTACCTAGTGAATGATATTAGATTGGTACCGATTCCAAAAGCTTTTGTATCGTTTGGATCTAATATTTGATAGGCTAGGCGTCTTAACAATCGAAAGTTTAGTTAAGGAGTTTAGTGAGCAATCGAATCTAATTCTTACAGCGTGATTCCACCTTGCAATAACCATCGAATGTTGAGTCTATTGGGGTAGGAGTTATAGGTTTCAGAGCCTCGAAAGGGGAATGATTCTACCATAGTGATTTGAGCTCTAGAACACTAGTTGCATCTCTTTAAAAACCGTGTAGTTCATGTTGCATTAGTTCCTTTCAATTCCTTCTTATCTTGCGTGTTTTGATTTATTTATCCCTTTATTTTATTGCATATCATTTTATCATAAACCCCAAAATATATTTTTTCTTAGCTTATTTTGCATCATATAGATTTATAGCGTAAATCTATTCCAAAACAACAAAGTCTGTTAGAATGATGCTTTCTTTGATCTGAATCGGAACATCCTCTATAATCCCCTCCGGAAAATGCCTAGAACGAAAAGCTAGGATAAGAGAAATCCTAGTCTTCTTGAAATCTGTCATTCCAAGTCTAACAGCGACGGAGAGCGGCATCAAGTTAATTCCAGAACCCAAATCGAAGAGGGAATAAGGGAAATTTTCTTCGGAAGTCGAGTAGTCTAGCACAAAGCTTCCTGGATCAGGTAGCTTCATTGGAATCCTACTTTGGATCATCGTGCTCACTTCTTCAGAAACCACTACCTCTTTCTTCTTCTTCTTGGAGACTGGAAATGTGTTCAGGAGAATTGTTTGGAGATCTTTGGTCAGCAAAGCTCCTTCTTCAGGACTAACTCCATTAGCAACTATTCGCTTGACGTACCTTCGAATCGCAGGAGAAAGCTTAATCACATCCACTAGAGGCATCTCAACAATGATCTTCTCAATCATCCTCTTGCACATGGCCTCTTCAGCTTCTTGCTTGGGCTTCCTAGCTCTGGAGAATGGTAGCTTCAGCTTGTGGACGATTTCCTCGATAGATTCGGATGATTTTTGAAGCTTTTCCTAGGACTGGGAGGCATGTCGAGCGACACTACCATGGTGTCGCTCGACACCAGCACCAGATGGCAGTTCTTCGTCGATCACAACGTCGAGCAATTCAAGCTTTTCTTCATGTGTCGATCGATACTCATCCACAGTGTCAATCGACACTGGCTCTGTATTTCCGAAAATCGCTTCAAACTCGTCGAAATAATCGTCTTCCTTCACCCGAATGGCGTTGCAAGCTCGCTTGGGATTCATGTCAGTCTTTGCAGGAAGATAGCCTTCTTGTCTCTTGACAGATTCTGCAGTTTGAGCAACTTGAACATCTAACTTCCAGACATGAGTAATTAAAGCTTCTATCTTTTTGTTTAGATCAACGTAGAGAGAATCAAACTTTCCATTGAAATCCACAGTCATCTTTTGCTGCCCCTCCAGAAGCTGCTCCATCATGGATTCCATTTTACTGGTTGTAGACGGAGGAGGAAGCTTCTGATAAGAAGATGACCCATAGTCTCTCGTGTAGCCGTTCTGAAAGGGCTTCTAATACGATGATCCATATCCCTGCTGATTCCCATACTTCTGAAATCCGGTCTGATGGAGGTAGTTCACATTCTCTTCTACAGTCTCAACCCCTTGCGCAAAGTGAACTGACTTCTTCCCAGCTAGAAGACTAGTCATAGTATCCAGCCTCTTTGTGACTTCAGCAAGCTGATTCCCATTGATGCTCTGTCCAGAATTGCTCCTTTCGAAATCTAGTTTCTTTATACTGTTGCTGTTAGCCACGTTCTCTATCAACCTCAAAGCTGCTTCAGGCAAGTTGGTGTTGAAATCTCCTTTACTCGCAGTATCTAAACTCACAGCATATGGCACAACTATCCCTCTAAAGAAAATGCTTAGGAGTTGGACCTCGTTGAACCCGTGATGTGGACAGTCCCTCTGATAACCCTTGAATCTCTGCCACGCAGCCTTGAAAGCCTCTTGATCTCCTTGCTTAAAGGTAGTGATCTTGTACCTCTGTTCCTCATACTTTGCATCATCGAAGAAATTGCTTAGGAAAGCATTCTTCGTGTCTTCCCATGTAGTAAGCGAGCCTAGAGGAAGCGTCTTAAGCCAATGTTTTGCTTCCCCATGAAGAGAGTAGGGGAAGAGCTTGCAGAACATGTAATCCTCTGAAACCCCATTAGCCTTGATAGTGGATGCGCCTTCGAATCTTTCGATATGGTCCATGGGGTGCTCATGTGGTAAACCACAGAATGGGTCTTGAGCAACGAAAGAGAAGTATGCAGGCTTCAGCTCGAAGTCATTCCTCTGAAAATGAGGTGGATGAATCGCAACTCTATTGGCGTAGAACTGCTCAGGACGGTTGTAGTCTGCTAAGGTACGTCTTTGCGAGACAGTTGGTGTCGATCGACAATGAATCTGTCGCTCGACACGACCAAATTGTGGGTGTTAATCGACACCCACAATTTGGTCGCGTCAAGCGACAGGTTCATCGCGTCGCTCGACAGGCTGCTCCAGATTTGCTTTTTCCTCAATATTCTCGACGATCACAGTAACATCGTCGTTGATCCTTAATCCTTCCTCGTTGTACTTCAATCCTGCCAGATCACGCAAGATTCCATCTTCTCCCGGTCTCAGTATTATACGTCATTGAGCAACCATTGTTGCTGCTCTTCTATTCTCACGCTTTAAACGTGCAAGTTCCTAAAGACCGTATCCAACTAGCTCCTTGTATCAGGCATACACCTGAAACGCAAAACAGAAAGAAACACAAGAAACAAGCAAGTAAAACAAAAATAAAAACACTTAGACAAAATTCCAATAATAAAAATCTAATGGCGTAATTCCTCGGCAACGGCGCCAAATTTTGATATGCTCAAATTGGACCTAGAGCTACTCTCTCAAATTAAGAGATCAAAAGTAATACTTTAGGTGACACAACCAGATTTCTTTTTTTTAAACTAACATTTCTACTGCGGAACATAAACATAAACATTTAAACCTATCTAATACTTCAATATATCCATAAAATAAATAAAATCCCTTAAACCAATTAAATTCAAATATCTAATTCAGGAATGAAACAATGCTAGCAACCTAAACAACCGGTTCGCTAGACTAAACAATAAAACACTAGACCCTATCATCCTCTTCTCCCGGCCTCGATTCCACGATCACACTTTTCTTTTACCTGCAATTCAAAAGAAACCAGGAGTTGCGTGAGTATTATCACAAATACTCAGTGGAGTGGTCATCCCGCCAACAAGCAATACATAGAAATAATTAACAATAATAATTTGATCGGTTATACGTTTTATTCCAAATTTCGGTTAAATACAAATTAAATCCAAAATTCAACAATTTTTAACCCGAGTGTCGACCGACACCCGACATGGTGTCGCTCGACGCCATAATGCGACTTTAACAATTTTACACCGAATATCGATCGACACTACCTCTAGGTGTCGATCGACGCTCGGTTCCAGAAACCAGAGACCGAGCCTGTCCTCACGCGGCTCTTCTCTGATCACACCGAGACCGGCCACAACACGATCACAACATGAACACGCATCAAATAGTGATTAACAGCAAAGGAAACACGCATAAAATCATCAACTATTCATCAAACAAGTAGACAACTAATCAATCCTAAGTATTGCCGCTATCACGCACTCACCTTACGATTCGCCGACGATGACCGAAAGAAACTCTCGAACCCGACTGAACACCACCACGATCTCACTGATTCCTCGCTGGAAACCGCAAGGAATGAGCCACGAATCACCACAACGACCCCCAGAGCAAACGAATGGCAAAAACCCCAAGAACACGAACGATTTCACGATTCTCACTCGAAATCCTTCAAATCCCAATTTTCCTCTCAGTTTTTCCTCCTGTCCGACGGCTCTGCCCCCCAAACCTCTTATAAACTCGCGACTAGGGTTTTTAATTAACCAAATCGCGTGAAAATTGCGGTTTTGACAAACCGACCCGCAATTCCTGAATTGGTGTCGATCGACACTAGCCTAGGGTGTTGATCGACACCTCCAAAAATCCTCGTTTATGGATTGCAGTCGTTACATTAGGGTCGAATCCACATTGAATCAAGAAACACAATAGATTAATGAATTCGGATTAAACTAGGCAGAATAATATGAAAGCAAGTAATAGCAAGCAATAAAATTGGTTTTAAATCAATAGGAAAAAGACGCTAGGCACAGGGAAATCTCCAGTGAATCAAAATTGCAGAATTAATCAATAAAACACATTTCCTGAACATGAACACGAATGTAAAATAAACCAGCTGTCATTGCGAATATTATCTATGTCTAAATCCTAGAAAACCAACTGTCGTTGTGAATCCTATAAATCTAAACAAGCATTAACTTCAGATTCAATTGTTCACAAAATCCTAAACCAAATTTCTTTGCGAAAAGGTATTTTGCTCATCAAAAACTAGTTCAAGCAATTAATAAAACTGTCGTTTCTAATAATTAACCTAAGATCAGATTTCAGTTCGCGAGGCTAAAATCGGCAATAAGAACAAGTTAAGATGAAAAACATTCTAATGATATTATTCTAACAAGAAATCAGATCTAACAATTCATCAAGCACTTTCGAAAAACCCTAAACCTAACAAAAGAACTACTCAGACATGATCATAGAAGAAAACAAGGTTTTATTAAAAGATATGTCTAAGAAATCAGTAAAAGAAAGCATAAGCCTAAACAATTGCTTGGAAAACGTATATATACAGGTACAAAACCGACTGGAAACCTAAAAGTAAATATCTGGAACTTTCGGGCTTTGAACGGACTTTTTCATATAGAAATTGGGCTTGGTCGAACAGTGCCGATCGACACCCATAGATGGTGTCGATCGACACCATCATCAAAATCGGATTCTTTGTTTCTTAAATATTCGTGTCGAGCGACACACTTGTCCTCGTTGCTCGACACGACTTCCAAATGTTGACTCCGAACTTGCATCTCCGCCACTTCATTCCGTAATGCTCTAAAACTTCTAGTAAACATCTGTTAAGCTCCAATCGTCCTAGTACCTGTAAAGACTCTAAAACCATAGGAAAAACACCAAAAGACTCTAAACATTGGACTTATATCATGGTTTTTTATGGATAAAAACCATGATATATCAATGACATGTAGAATTCTTATGAGAAATCACATCCCTAGTAATATATGTAACGCCCCGACCGCCCCTCCCATGGGTTTCCCCCATCCACTCTCAGATCCGTGGACCCACCATATCTAACGGTCAGTGCGTTAGTTTGAGAGGCTCGAAAGTATTGTTTACAGACCCTGCAAATCACCACGCGATATTTCCCGGTGTTTTGTCGCTAGTCACACGATAAAGGAAATGACTTCCCAGTAGATTACCTATCATGAAATTGCTCTAGCTCATGGACACATAACTCTGGAGTTCTCTCAAAATAAATAAATGCACTTTAGTAACATCGATTGTCAAATCAATTCTTTTTAAGTATCTTCGTATACACCACACATTTTCTGAAACAGTGCTGTGACAATATATAGGGGATTTACTTAATAGTTCATGACTTTTGTTTTCTCCTCTTCTAATAGTTACATTCAAAAAAAATTTTTTTTTTTTTTGAAACTAGTTACATTCAAAATTTTTACGTTGGGTTAAAAACAAAATCATAATACACAATATTTATTTTTGAAGGTTATATTTTTTTCTAAAACAAAATTTGAAATAGTTGTCTTATCTATTCTCTTATTTTCACGTTAGTCTCTTATTTCTTTATTTTCTCTTTATTTTGATGTAATCTTTATTAACTTACATTTTGTTGTAGGAATTTAGTTATAGATCAATTTGTTTCTATAAATTTTAGGACTTGTTTAATAATTTTATAATATGTGTGACATAACCTTACCTAATTAAATATTTATAGTGTGAAATATATTAGTATAACTAAATTTATTAATTTGTTAATATTTGAGTGAACTAAATTCATAGATTTTATATTTAATTTAAAATATGAATAATTATTTTTCAAATTCTTTTCAAAATATTACAATTAAATGTATTAAATTTATTAAATTTAAATTATAACAAATAAAACTATACTTTTAAATTTGTTTGAAAATTTGCTCTTATTCTCTATATCATTTTAGTTTTGCATTTATATAATTATAAATAACTCTTAATTTTATTTATTTGTTTCTTTTATAGATTTAAGACTTACCAATTTATATTTTACTATATGAATTTAGTTATGGATTACCTTATTGGATTAGTTTTTACTTGTTTGTTTTTGTTTGATATTTGAACTTTTCATAATGATAGACTCCTCGTAAGAATCTATTCCCAAATAACGCCCTTCAAAGGTTTTGGATGCGGAAATGAATGAGGTTAGATTTGATGGATGATGGATACAGTGGATTGAAATGAATCGATGAAGATGAATCGATTTTGATGGATGATGAAAGTGAATCGAAGTATACTTCCAAGAGATATGAAAGATCTCTTAGACTACGAGGCTCGATCTAGACTTTGATATTACGCGCAAAGATAAGAAAGAGATGTATTTGATATTACACACAAATACAATGATCAAACGATTGAGAGAGTTTGAGAATAAAAAATTTGATGATTTTATTATGAGGATTTCAGCCACTATATAAAGGCAAGGAAAGTGAAAAGACAAACACCTTACACTTCCTTTAGTACACGGAAAAATAAGACATAAATGAGGAAATTTGAAAGGTTTAAAATGTGAACACATGTGAACACATTTAAACATTATTTGACTAAGTTTAAATTAAAATAAAAACATAAATAAAAGGGATAAGTGGGCCGGACAAATTATCATCATGGGCTTTAAGAAATGGCCTAAGTTTGATAATGGGGCTTTGAAGAGTGTGTGCTTTTGCCTCATTAAAAACCTTCTTCGGAAAACTCATTGGAACACAACCGAAGAGAGGGAAAAAGAGTACGAGTCCACACACCTCCCATTATCATCCTTTCTCGGCTCGAATCAAAACCAATGTAGTTTGTGAGCAATCAAAGGAAATTAGTCGGTAATCTTAACCAAGAGTAAAGAGAAGGCTTAGTTAAGTTTATTCGTTTTAGGCCTTGTCATGGGTTCTTTTGGTAAATGAAAGTCCTTAGCGTCCATTAGAACCACCTCGGCTACGAGTTGTTCCTCGGCTTCTTACGATTCCATAGCTTTTTTCCCGAGCTAGCCATGATCACATCATTCCCTCTCTCTTGAAAAGAATTTGACCTTAAATCCTCATCATCTGCAAAAATAAGGAACCAAGTAAGAAACGTATTCATAAAGGATTAAGGCCATACCTTCAAATCTGTTTTGGCTTGGCTTTGGTTTGTATGTTGCATCAGGAGGTGCTTCTTTGATCAACATGAAGCTATTAAAATCTTGGTGTTTATCCTGGTCCAAATCAGGTTGTTTTAAACCGATTGTCTTCCTCACTCTTTTCAGTACTTTGGTCTAGTTCAGGTGATTTGAATCGTTTATCATCCTCTCTTTTTTCATACTTCCCATGTGCTTCAAGGCTGGTCTAAAACCTGCATTTAGCTCATTTGACAAAGACAAGTAATTCATATCAGTGTGATTATGGACCAAATGATCGTTTAAATTTGGTTTGCACAGTTCCTCAAATGGGTTTAAAACATTTTTCATTAACTTAGAGAAAGTTCTAACAATAATAAACTTTTTCTTAGTTTTAATCAACTCAAAATTGTTGCTAAACAAAAAAATTCTCAACAAATGTTCAAATTCACAAAATTCTTCAAATGTTAAACAGCTTGGCTTAAAAAACTTTTCAGGTGTGAGTGTTTCAAAACTTGGAATCATTTTATCAAAAACAGAATTTGAAACACGAAGTTCTTTCACATTTTCTAAACCAAAACGTTTTTCAGCTTGAGTAGAAATCATCATAAACAAATTAGGCTGCATCCAAACCAAATCAATTTCCTTACAATACTTTTCGGGGTAGACACAAGGAAATGGGTTAAGGACTGGTTCCGAGACAAGTCTGGTCAACTGCTCCAAGTTACAAATCAATGGCAAACTCCTTGGTTTTTCTTCTGGTAAGTTTTCTTCAAGAACATGTGAAAAAGAATCAGTTCAACTCGGTTGCACCGGTCTGAAAAAGGAGTAGTTTTTCACAAGGTTGATTACTTTCAAGCACTAAATCAGATTTTTCAAAAGGAAAATCAGACTTATCTTTCACAGATTTAAAAGGAAAAGCTGAAACAACCAAGCTTTTTTTTTTTTAAAACTAAAAATTTCTACTGCGAAACTCATAAATCATTTAAATCCAAATAAAATAAATAACCAAATAATCCATAACAAAATCAACACCAGATTCAGGAATGAATAAATACTAGCAACCTAACACAACCGGTTCGCTGGACTAAACAACAATAACACAATTTCCTATCATCCTCTTCATGTGCCTCGATTCCACGATCACATTTTTCATTTATCTGCAACACATGGAAATAAGAGTTGCGTAAGTATTTAACAAATACTTAGTGAGCTGGTCATTCTGCCTACCGGCGTAACAAGCAATATCATCCTAAACAAGACAACAGAGCACGAAAACTATAATTTCTGAGAATGTACATATCGTGTCGAGCAACACCTCCAAGGTGTCGATCAACACGACATAGAGGCTCATGTCGAGCGACACCCGAAGGCTGTCGATCGACACGACTGCAACACTAGTATCGCTCGACACCCTTCTCGTGTCGATCGACACTCCTCTATGTTGCACCAGAATCGTGTTTATCCTCTCGTATCACGATTCCTACGAACATGAGTCGCTTTCCTGAACTAAAAACATAATAATAACGAATATACAAACCAGAACTATCACATAAATCATCATCACACAATTCCACTACACAAATCAATCACGAACATCACCAAATTATCCTCATCGCCTAGAAACCGCGGTCACAACTCACCTCGGGTTTTAGGAATGAAGGGATTCGGATTGAGAACAAAGAAGCCACACGATTCTGACCCTTTAGGCTCGGAACAACCAAAGCACGATGAGCACACGAACCAAATACCCAGCTAAAGCTTTCCTACGATAATTCTCCTAGAATTCTCAATCTCTCTTATTATTTTCTGTTTCTCTCTGCGTTTTTCTCCTAAAACGCAGCCACAAATCTCCTAAGAGCTTATAAACACAAGCCCTAGGTCGCTCCTCTAAACCGCAAACATATCGAGATAAACAACTTAATTAACTCGGCTCTTCGACATTGGTGTCGAGCGACACCCACACGGTGTCGATCGACACCCCACAATTCTTTGTGTCGATCAACACACAATATGTGTCGCTCGACACGACTCCAAAACCTCTACATTTTGGTTCACGGATGCTACAATTCTTCCCCACTAAACTAGATTCGTCTTCGAATCCCACAAAACCGTCTATCAAAGATCCGAACCTGACCCAAAACTGGTCAATACCACCCGAGATTCTAACACGCGATATTTGAGGCCCCTGTCTAATCTCATATTTATACGCCCGTTTTAAGACATTTATTACTTTTAACTCATTCGAAACCCCTCCCACTCGCAGGCCGCATCCCTTGAGCTATCGATGTCACATGCCCCATCAACCCTCAGGATGTATCCCTTGAGCTCCGGGTTCATAGGAGAACTAATAATCCCCTTGAGAGAACTAATAATCCCTCGATACTCATGATGGAAACTAATCATCCCAAAGAGTATACAAGAGAACTAATCATCGCCTCCGAGGAACTAATCATCCTTACTGAAGAACTAATCATCTCCAGACAAAATGAATGAGTTATTTGGAGCCGCAGCCCCTAGAGTAATAAATTCTAAAACGTCTATAAACATCTATCGACTAGAACTACCTCATGTGGTCAAACTCGATACTTCCTAAAACAGAATATCTCAAAAACATAAAACATATAAGAACTACTCATCTTGTATACATAGATAAATAAGAAACTTCATCTTATAAATCTCCAAAAAGTATAATCGTTACAACAAAACGAAAATACAACAAAAGCAATACATGCTAAAAACCAAAACTGGAAATACAAAGAGAAATAAAGCTCAAACGGCGACCTACTTGTCGAACCACTTCCTGAACTTCAATTTCATCTTCTCCTCGGGGTCCCAAGCCTCCTCCTCGCAACCAGCGCAATCCAACAAAACTCGCAACAGAGGAATTTTCTTAAGAAGCAACTCCTTGACTCTCCTCTCGAGAATCCTCACAGGAACCGCCGGAACCATCAAATCAGGCTGCAGATCTTCAAGAATCTTAGCCACTAACTCCTCCGATTCATGTAGGCACTTCCTCAATGATAGCAGGATTTTACCCCGATTAAGAACTCAAGTCCTAAATTACTAATCCGATGTAGATATAGATTTAGGTTCATTCAGGACCAGCAATACACTCTAATCCTATGGATTACAAGTTCAGCTAAGCGATTAAAAGAGGTTTAGGTATCACAAAATTCAAAAACAAGTAATGTAAATTCGATTTAAACAATAATAAGACCACATTAGGATATCAAAACCAAGCAATTATTCAGGTTATCAATTTGAAGTACAAATCTAGAACTCAATCATAAATTCAAGAGGATCCACTGTCATGGCATCAACTACTTCATCAATCAATCTAGCACCCTAAACTGTCGTTTGAGACTAAAGAAAACGATGAGCATTAAATGAATAGGATTGATATGTTCACGAGTTGCCTTAACTTCAACTGTCGTTGGCTAAGGACAAATCGCCCTTCTAAGTTTATTCGAGCAATTCACAACACTTTTGATGAGTGAATTCGACCTAAAATCAGAGGCTAGGTGATCAATCTAGTCTATGCAATACGATCGATAATAGATGGAGATATCGAATGATGATTTACAACCTATCTATTCTTAGTTATGATTTTCTAATCCCATCGAAACCTCGACCTAACTAAGAGGACTACTCGCATATGATGGAATCAAACACGACAAAAGTATTAAGAGAATTCATAATATTAGAAAGATGAGGGTTTAGAATTCTTCTCAATAGAATGTTGTGGAATGATCCTCCGAATACAAGCAAATCCAAAGCAATGAATAATTGAAAGAGTCTCCAAGAGAGTTTTTGTATCAAAAATAACTTGAAACGTGTAAAAGAGGCGTGAAGGGGGCGTGTGTAAGTCTGCCTTTTTCTCCCAGGAAAAACTCATCTCTTTAAGGGCTTGGGCGGCTGGAATAAGGGAGTAAATCTAGGCTGAATCTTCTCGGTGAATATTTGATTTGGTGAATATTCCCTTTAGTAAATCTTCTGGGGAGCAGGTCAGTCGAATCGGGGAGCGGGTGCTCTTTTAGCTCCAAAATCTTCCAAAAGATCTTGTTTTCCTCCCATTTTCACAAATCTTCCTTGTAAACTCCAATTCTTCATTCCAGTCACTTTTAGACCTAAAAAGACTCAATACAAAGGAGAAAGACTTGATAAAACCCTACAATTCAATGGTTAGAATACGCTAAAAATGGAGTATATCAATTCCCCCAGACTTAGATCTTTGTTTGACCTCAAACAAACTTAAAACTAAGTAAAGGATAAAGGTTTGAAAACGTGGGAACTCTTTTATTCTCAGCGAACCGTACATATGGCTTTCAATCTGCAGACCACATAATCCAGATTACGAACAACAAAGCTTCACCAAAACAACCTCAACACTTTTCTCAACCAAGCCATTTCCCAAACACTTCTTTGTAATAACACAAACCAAACGCACTCAAAGTATGCGTGAGGATCTCGCTAAAGGCACCTTCTCGTAGAAGACGGCGCTAAGGGTTGTAGGCTATTTAGAGTTGGAGTTAAGGGTGTTTAGAGTGTTTAAGGGTTATCCGATATTTCGTAGAGGATGCAGGATATCGTACAATATTGCAAGAGAGAGCAAGTCTGTTTGATGCTCCACGTTCTCTAAATCACTCATTCCATCCTTCTTTCTTTCTTCCTTTCATAAAACTATTAATCACCTTGGGTACACTAGCTGGGCTTGAGAGACATAAATTTTCACAGATTTTCACTCTTCATCATCGGATTTTTTTTATTTTTTTTTTTATTTATTTATTATTTTTTTTTATTATTTTTTTTAAGATGAAAGATATGATGAAGAGGGTTTTGATTAGATGGATATGCCTCTCAAACTCGAAATTATTAGCATTAATGTACATACCCAAGTGAGTCTCAATGTTGTTTCTTCTACTCCTTCTTCCACAAAACCTCGTAAATAAGAGCGGGTGCTCTGTCCTCCAGAACAAGTGATCTAGAGGCTGTGTCGACCCATCTCTCTCCGGCCCTTTTGTGCATATGCTGCACATATGACAATGAAGTAACAAGAAGGCAAGGGGCTTGAAAAGAGGTAAGGTTAAAGGTGGGTACTAGCTAAAAATGAGCTAGCTATTCAGGAGCAGCAAGAGTGGTAAAAAGGAAAAAGAAGTCCTGAATATGATTCGTTTCCTTAACCTAGTGCCAATAGCGAGAGAATTTTTGGTCAATCTAAAACCTGGAAGATAGTGTGTTGAAGTGTTCCAGCTATTCCTTGTAATCCGCGCTCTGAAGAAATGGTCACTAGAAACAGAGTTAATTAGCACAAGTGGTTCAGAAATTGTCATAGAATAAAGTCCTAATTCCCAACTATAAAGTCTTGACTCAATAAAATCAAACAAAGAAAACCGACTCAAAAGGACATAAGAAAAGCAAACATCCAAAATAAACGACATCAGTCATCTCCCCCCAGACTTACTTCACACCGACCCGGTGTGAAAATAAGAAAAGGAAGAGGGAAAGGGAGAAATAAATAAGTCCAAATGAAAAGAAAGGAGTTAGAAAAAGGTCTTATCAGAAGAAAGGGTGGGATAGAAGAGCGACTAATCGCTCGCAATGTGCTTGGTATCCTCGTCCTCATCGGTGGTGGGCTTCTTACGCTTGGAGGAGCGTGTCGTACGGCCTGACGGTGATGGTGCAGCAGCTGATGGAGCAGGCGCTCTAGAGGCAGGCGGTGGAGCAGCAGATGTAGAAGGAGCATGAGCAGTGGCCCTAGAGCCGTTGCAACTCTTCTGGAGCATGTGGAGTATGCGGCGCATAAGTCCATTGTTCTTCTTGGTGGAGTCCACCATCCACGTACGGTACTCCTGATCCGAAGGGTTGTCTGGGAGATCCTGGAGTGTGTACTCGCTACGGTAAGGCCTGCGCCAGTGGGCACGCGATTGGTGCACCTTGACGGTCTTGTCCTCCAAGTCGTTCATCTCGTCATCACTAAGGATTTCTACGGAAGCAGCTGCTCCCGCTGGGGTGCTCTCTAGAAGTGGTTCTCCAATTTCAGTGCATAGGTAAGCATCCTCCGGAGTAAACCCGATGTTTACGCCGTCACTCAGGTTGGTCAAGGATGGTTGCGGTAACCTGCAAAACAACACACGGTCATCGCGTGTAGTGAAATGGTAAACGTTGGAGTCGCCCATGATTTGGCAATTGATGAGGAAGTTGATGTCCATAAGCCGCTCCTCGTCGTTTGAAGGCGTGTTGCGTAAGTCGACACCCAAGTGTGTGAACAACCGTGTCAAAAGGCCACCAATTCGCTCCGTCTTCATCTTACCGGCCGTGGTTCTCATCTCCGCAATTACGCCGGCAAACACAGCGCCCGTGGAAAGAACATCTCGCACCCTTTTGTACAGGAGCACCAGCTCTGTAATCCGGACCTTGCTATGGTTCTCTTGAGCAAAGAAGAGCACGGACAATGCCTTAGCCGCAATGCGAATAGCGGGTTTACGGATGGAAGATTGAGCTGCCTGTCGGGACGCCTATTGGCTACGAGCAATGAAGTTCCAAAACGCATGCTTAGCCGTGAAAGCGGTAAGGAGAGCGATGGCTTCCGATCCGGAATCAAAGCCATAAACTGTGCAAAGGGTGTTGATGGTGATGGAGTACTTCCTCCTGTTGGCAAAGAAAGAGAGAGTCCCTTGAGATGCCACCGGGTACTTGGATTATTGAAGGTCAACTTGGCCGTGGCCAAGCATTGTCGGACGATGTCCGGGTAGAGCACATCCGTTGATGAGACTAGCTCGATGAGTTGAGCACGGGACAAGATATCGCTCACCTCTTGGTGAAGTCCAAGACTCATCAACATGTTGGGGCACATGAATCAGGTTGGCTCCACCTCAATGTCCAACCAATTGTTGTAGTAGTAAGCGTCAGTTTGATCCCAAGCGTCATCGGAGTTGAGCGGGAGGCTAGGATCCGATGGTGTGAAGCGTTTACCGGCTCTACGGGGCCACGGGTAAGGAGCACCGCTTGTTGTGGCGATGTTTTTGCCCTTGGCGGCTTTGCTCTTTGGGTTACCCATCGAAGTCCTTGGTCCTGACATCCTGCAAACATCACCAACAAACCAAACAAAACATGCATAAATCCCATCACTCACATAAGCACAAAATAAATCGAAATCGCATAAAAATAGTTATAAGTTTCGGCCTAGAGAAATCAAAAATTTAGTGCGAAAACAACCAATACCAACAATTCCCACAGTTCACAACGTTAAATCCCAAGGTAAATCACATGCTTCATTCAAAAATCTAAGCTTTTCTTCCAAAACTAGGGTTTACTTTAATGAACAATTTGTAGCCAAATTCACAAAACGAGAAGACAAGTTCAAAGCAAACCCATGAAGATATATACGAGAAGTAACCATCGATTTCACCTTTGTTCTTCGGAAAATAGGACTGAAAAAGGGAGATTTCGAGTTCATACCTTTCGAGTCTTCAAAAACGAAGTTGATATTCGGAAAGAGGGCAAAAAATCGAGTGGAATCAAGCTAAAAACCGCACAGATCCGTGAAGATTTCACAAATTTGTGTTTGTAAGAAAGCTACAAGTGTTTTAATGGAGAAAAAAAATTGTGGGGAAGAAAGAGACAGCTGGGCGAGAGTATATAGGGAAGGGGTATGAAGTGGATCCCACAAAATCAGTTTATTTACCTAAAAAATAGGTAAATATTCAGATATAAAGTTTATTCCCTTTTTGGCTAAATACTCGGACCCATTAAATATTCTCTCTTTGATTTACCTCTTGGTGGGCCTTAATTTTGAATCCGAAAATTCGGAATTCAAAATATACCCAGGAGAGCAGCCGGCTCGTATTAGGGAGCAGGTGCTCCTATATTCTTCTTAGCTCAGTTTTGGCAGAAGCTTCTTTGTCGATCGATAACTTCCTCTGTCGATCGTCAGCTGGGTCTCTACCCTTTTCCAGCATCCTCAGTTTTGGCAGAAGCTCCTTTGTCGATCGACAACTTCCTCTGTCGATCGACATTGCTTCATCTGTCCCTCTCTTTTTTTTTTTTTTTGAAAATTCAAAGCTAAAAACCAAAGTTAGTAGAAAAAGAAATCAAAATGAAAAAGTTAGAAAACGTACCGGTGGGTTGCCTCCCACCAAGCGCTTGGTTAAAGTCTTTAGCTTGACTTTGTATACCGTCTAGGCGTGAGCATAATCCATATGAGGATTAGAGACCTTCTTGTCCGGATCAGGGCCCGGTGGAGGTGGGTTGAGGCGTGGTCTATTTGCTCTTTGATTACTTATATTTAGTTGCAGAACCTTGCTGAGCATACTAGCCATAACTGCTTGACCTTTTTCGTTAAACTCCGGAGTAATGATAGCTTTGACCTTAGAAAAAGGCCTAGACATACCTTTGCCTTTCAGCTTATACTCAATTGTGTCTCCAACACATCTCTGCGGTGTCAAGGTTATATGCGAACCTGAAATATTCTTCTCGAGCTTTGGTTTGTCCCGCTTGTTGACTTTCTTAGGTTTCCTTTCATAAGAACGAGTGTCTCCATCCAAGACTTCATCAACCTCATTCTTAGTGCAAAGTGCTGCAGCTGGCAAGACACTTACCTTCCCTGTCACATCGTATATGGCAACACAAGAGCCATATTTGTCGCCATCATTGTCTGAAATGGCGTTGTAAGAGATTTGCTTGTCGATGTTAGAGAAAACTATCCTTCTGTTTGGTAAGTCAACAATTGCACCTGCTGTCGCGAGGAAGGGTCTCCCCAGAATCAAGGGCATGTATGAACCATTGTTCATCTCCACAACTTGGAAATCAGTCGGGATCAAGCAATCCCTAATATGGACATCTAAACTCTCAATTAACCCTTGTGAAGTTTTTACTGAGGCATCCGCAAACCTAATAGACATCTGAGAAGTCCGTATATCAACAATACCCAAAGACTCTGCAATATCCCTTGACATGAGGTTAACACTAGATCCAGAATCACATAGAGAATCTTCAAAATCAACTCCAAAGATGAAACATGGGACAACAAATTTCCCTGGATCCTCTAGCTTATGCAATTGCCTCAATAATGGTTTCTGAGTGTTACCTGGAGCAATATCTATGTTTTGACTCTGTGGATCCGTAGGTGGCTCAAATGGGATCGAACGATCTGGCTCATCCGCAGGAATCAATGCAGCTTTTATATTTTCTCAACCTCTTCCGGAGAACTTGACGCCTTACTCGCAGACATAGAAGCAACTTGTGAATCAAGAAAGTCAACCTGACAAGTTAAACTCTTTAGTTTATAGCTGAGCTCATTGTTCATCATATTTATCTTGTCGTCAAGAGAGGTTATCTTCTCATTCACTTCCTGGGCACTTTTGTTCTGCCCATCTAAAATCCGCTGCATCATGAGCTCAAGTCTATTCTCTTGAAAAGGTGGTGCTTGATGTTCTCTCCTCTGATTGGGTCTCTGGTCCTCGACAAAGTTGACATCCGCGCGTGAGCCATTAGATGCATCTCCATTCATAGGATTTCGCTCACCCTTCGCTGGAAAGACTCCATGTTTTCTTTTCATTGGAGGAGATGGGTAGGGAACCATGGGTATGTAAACCCTCTCTGGAGAAATTTCTGAAGATTTGGCCGGAGCGCCCTGATGGAGCAGGTGCTCCCAAGAAAAATTTGGGTGCTCAGAAATTTTTGATCCTGGGCCAGCTGGAATACATTCCAGTGGTGTTCCTGAGGTTGAATCATGCTCCACTTGTCCATCAATTGCACTGAACTCGTCACCTTGAGCCTGATGCTCGGTAACGTGCTCCTTACCCTTTCCGTGGGTGCTTACACTCATGAGTTCTACAGCATTGACATATCCATTCCTGGGATTCATCTCTCCTTTCCCTGGAAGATTTCCAGTCGGTTTCTTAGTCGCCTCAGCAGTTTGAGCAACTTGTGTGTCCAACTTCTTCACGTGAGTGCAAACTGCCTCAAGCCGACCGTTAAGGTCCGAATACATAGCATCCATCTTTGTTTTGACCTCAGTAGCAGACTTCTGCTGGTTGGACATCAGCTGCTGCATCAGACTCTTCAACTCATCATGAGGAGTGGCTGCGGAAGTAGCTTATTGTAACGTAGCGAATTGTTGTTGGTTCCCTCCTTGGAAACGATTCTGATTCTGGTTAGGGATGAACTGATTCCCTTGAGTGTTCCTGGAGTAAAAATTCTGAAATCCCTGACCTTGTGGGCTCTGATTCATACTTCCTTGTTGCGGATAGGCTTGGTCTTGCGGGTTCTCGACATTAGTGCTTCGGTAGGAGAGGTTGGGGTGGCTCTGATAATTGGGGTTGAACCCTCGGTTCTGGTATCCTTGACCACTCACAAAGTTAACCTCTTGTACTCCAGCAGCTTCATAATCTTCAAAATCTTGAGAAATAGGCGCAACCCCATTCTCTTCCACAAACTTGACCGGTCTTTGACTCTCGCGTAGAAGTAAATTAACCTTCGTTGTCAGCTCATCAATCTTCCGAGTGTCCATACTATTTACTGTCCTAGACCTATCATAATCAGGAGCCTTATTGCTAGAACTCGCAGCCAAGTTCTCTATCAACTTATACGCACCATCTCTAGTCTTGGTCATAAAGTCCCCATTACTAGCAGCATTAAGGGCGTTCCTGTAATCCCAGTCAACACCATCGTAGAAGATACTAAGCAGATTCTCATCAGTGAAACCATGATGTGGGCATTCCCTTTTGTACTCCTTGAACCATTCCCACGCCTCACACAAGGACTCTCCTGAATGTTGTTGAAAAGAAGAGATTTTGTTCCTCAAACTCGTTGTTTTTGTTTTTGTGTAGAAGTGATCCAAAAACACGACTCTGCATTGTGCCCAAGTTGTGATGGATCCAGCAGGTAGAGATTTAAGCCATCGCGAAGCCTTATCCACGAGTGAGAAGGGGAATAGCTTGCACTTTAAGAAATCTGGGTTCATTCCATTAGAATTCGTTGTGGAGCAGATCTCCTCGAAGTTTTCTATATGGTCCATCGGAATTTCAGCAGGCAATCCATGGAACAAATGCTGCTTAACCAGCGATATCATCTGCGGTATGATCTCATAATCATTTCGGTCTACAGGAGGGGGCACTATAGTAGTTCGGTTCCGGTAGAAAGCGTGGGGATTGTCCATATCCCCTATTGCACGCTGCTGCTCATGCGCACGCTGTTGCTGCAGTTCGCGTGCATGCTGCTGCTGCATTTGAGCCATTTTCTCTTGCAATTGCTGCAGCTCAGTTGCCATATCGTTTTCGCCTTGTGCGCCCATGTCGGCTGAATTAGGCCTTGTTTGTCAATTGACTCGTTCTAGCCTTGCGAGTTCCGGGTTACTTAGGATGACAAGGGGGTTTTGGATATTCCTCCTTGTGTTCATACACCTGAAACACACGCAAAAGAAACAAAAGAACGAGTTTAGTGCTTAGTCTAAAATCGTAAACAAAAATTAGAGGTATCGAGTTGGTCCCCGTCGCAACGGCGCCAATTTGATAGCAGGATTTTACCCCGATTAAGAATTCAAGTCCTAAATTACTAATCCGATGTAGATATAGATTTAGGTTCGTTCAGGGACCAGCAATACACTCTAATCATATGGATTACAAGTTAAGCTAAGCGATTAAAAGAGGTTTGAGTATCACAAAATTCAAAAACAAGTAATGTAAATTCGGTTTAAACAATAATAAGAAAGGCGTTAGATCGAAGGATATATCTCAGGGATTAGGATATCAAAACCAAGCAATTATTCAGGTTATCAATTTGAAGTACAAATCTAGAACTCAATCATAAATTCAAGAGGATCCACTGTCGTGGCATCAACTACTTCATCAATCAATCTAGCACCCTAAACTGTCGTTTGAGACTAAAGAAAACGATGAGCATTAAATGAATAGGATTGATATGTTCACGAGTTGCCTTAACTTCAACTGTCGTTGGCTAAGGACAAATCGCCCTTCTAAGTTTATTCGAGCAATTCACAACATTTTTGATGAGTGAATTCAACATAAAATCAGAGGCTAGGTGATCAATCTAGTCTATGAAATACGATCGACAATAGATGGAGATATCGAATGATGATTTACAACCTATCTATGCTTAGTTGTGATTCTCTAATCCCATCGAAACCTCGACCTAACTAAGAGGACTACTCGCACATGATGGAATCAAACACGATAAAAGTATTAAGAGAATTCATAATATTAGAAAGATGAGGGTTTCGAATTCTTCTCAATAGAATGCTGTGGAATGATCCTCCGAATACAAGCAAATCCAAAGCAATGAATAATTGAAAGAGTCTCCCAGAGAGTTTTTGTATCAAAATAACTTGGAACGTGTAAAAGAGGCGTGAAGGGGATGTGTGTAAGTCTGCCTTTTTTTCCCAGGAAAAACTCCTCTCTTTAAGGGCTTGGGCGGCTGGAATAAGGGAGTAAATCTATGGTGAATCTTCTAGGTGAATATTTGATTTGGTGAATATTCCCTTTAGTAAATCTTCTGGGGAGAAGGTCAGTCGAATCGGGGAGCGGGTGCTCTTTTAGCTCCAAAATCTTCCAAAAGATCTTGTTTTCCTCCCTTTTTCACAAATCTTCTTTTTAAACTCCAATTCTTCATTCCAACAACTTTTACACCTAAAAAGACTCAATACAAAGGAGAAAGACTCGATAAAACCCTACAAAACAATGGTTAGAATACGCCAAAAATGGAGTTTATCACTCAACATCAAAACATGAAAAACCTTATGAAATGCCTTCATAATCGGATGTAACTCCAACAAATAAATAACCAACCCAACCCGCTCCACAACCGGAAACGGACCCATAAACCGCATACTCAGCTTGTTCTCTGCTATGGATCTATTAGGACCCCACAATAGAGCCATCTTGAGATACACATAATCTCCCACTACAAACTCAAGCTCTCGTCTCCGCTTATCCGCATAACTCTTTTGCCTATCCTGAGCTTCCTCCATGTTCAGTCTCATAATATGAATCTTCTATGTCATTTCCTGAATATAGGGGTGTCATGCATGGCCTCCCATACAAAGCCTCAAAATGATTCATCCCAATACTCGCCTGGAAGTTATTATTATAAGCAAACTCTGCTTAGCTCAAATGATCAACCCAGTGACCACCCTAGTCTAGTACACACATCCGCAGTAAATCCTCTAAAGTCTGAATCGTCCTCTCTGACTGCCCATCAATCTGCGGATGGTACGCTGTACTCATGTGCACCTTAGTGCCCATCTCTGCCTAAAATGCTCCCCAAAACTCCGAAGCAAATCTCAGATCCCGTTCTGACACAATACTGGCTGGCACTCCATGTAGCCTCACAATCTCCTTCACAAATTTCTTAGCCAAAACGGTTGTGCGGTCTGTCTTCTTGATGGCCAGAAAATATGCTGACTTAGTCAAAAGATTCACGATCACCCAGATAGCATCGAAGGTCCGCGAGTTAGATAATCTCACTACGAAATCCATCGTGATCATATCCCACTTCCACTCTGAAATGGGTAAACTCTGCAACAAACCATTCTGAACCTTATGCTCTGCCTTAACCAACAAACATGTGTTGCACTTCAAAACCCAATCCGCCACATCTCTCTTTATCCCGACCCAATGATAATACCGCTTGAGATCACAATACATCTTAGTCCCTCCAGGATGAATCGAGATCTTGCTCGCATGAGCCTCTCGCAGAATCTCCTGCCTCAACTCTTCTACCTCGGTACACAAACCCGACCACGAACAAGGATCATCCCATTCAAAGAGACTTGATACTCAGAACCCTCTGCAATCGATGCAGCAACAAAACTTTGATCACTCGCCTGAGCCACTCGAATCCTACTCTGAAGATCTGCCTGATCAGCCGCCTCTAAGCCCAACGGCTCCTGCGAAATAGCACATAACCTCAAAGTATAAATCTCAGTCACAAGCTATTCAATATCCTGATCCTGAGCCGAATCTACTCGTCGATGACTCAAAGCATCTGCAACCTGGTTTGCCTTACCGGGATGATAAACGATGTCTAACTCGTAATCTGCCAACAACTCAACCCAGCGTCTCTGTCTCACATTCAGCAACCGCTGAGTGAAAACGTGCTCCAGATTCTTGAGATCGGCAAAAATCTGAACTTTCCTACCATGCAGATAGGATTTCCAAATCCTCAACGTAAACACAACTGCACCCAACTATAGATCATGCGTAGTGTAATTACGCTCAACACCCCTTAGCTGCCTCGAAGCATACGCAATCACTCTATCCTCTTGCATCAACACGCAACCTAGACCAATCCCAGAAGCATCAGTATACACTATGTAATGCTTACCCGACTCGGGCAACGCCAACACCAATGTACTCATCAATATCTCCTTTATCTTCGTAAAGTTTTCCTCACACTCCTGAGACCAAACAAACGGGACATCTTTCCCGGTCAACTTCGTCATCGACTGAGCCATACTCGCAAAGCCCTTGAAAAACCTCCGATAATACCCTGTTAATCCCAGAAAACTCCTGATCTCGGTAGGATTGGACGGTCTAGGCCAATCTCAAATAGCCTCTATCTTAGCCGGATCCACAGAAACTCCATCTGTAGAAACAATATGGCCAAGAAAACCCATCTCTCTCTGAGAAAAACTGCACTTGCTCAACTTAGAGTAAAGCTTCTGCTCCTGAAGCTCTTCTAGAACTAACCGCAAATGCACCTCGTGCTCCTCAGGGTTCTTCGAGTAAACCAGGATATCATCGATAAAGATAATCACGAAGATAACCATATACTCCTGAAATACGCCATTCATCAATCGCAAGAACACTGCTGGCACATTCGTCAATCCAAACGGGATCACCATGAACTCAAAGTGACCATACCGTGTCTTGAAAGTAGTCTTCTGAACATCAACCTTGTCGATCAGAATCTGATGATAACCTGATGCCAAGTCGATCTTGGAGAACCAAGTGGCATCCCTCAACTGGTCTAGCAACTCATTAATTCTCGGGAGAGGGTACTTGTTCTTCAGAGTGACCCAATTAAGTCCCCAATAATCGATGCATAACTGATAACTACCATCCTTCTTTTTCACAAACAACACTGGTGCTCCCCACGGTGAAGTACTCGGAAAAATGAAACCCTTACTCGCAAAATCCTCTAGCTGCTTCTTCAGCTCTGCCAACTCAGCTGGAGTCATCCTGGTGCCTAAGAGCTAGGCTTTATCTCGTCTCTAACTCAATCGTAAATAGATCGGACCGATATGGCGGTAATCCCTGCAACGACTGAAAACATCCTCAAAATCCTGCACAACCTGAATCTCACTCACAACAACCTTACCAACAGACTCTAACATAGAAATTATTGCCAAATAAGCCTCGCATCCATGCTCGATCATCTGCACTGCCCGAACCGCAGAAATCACGAGACTCCCTGACATCGGTTTCACTCCCTGAAATACCAACCTCCTTGCATCCCGCTCGATGACCACTCTGCCTCAAAAATAGTCCAAATGGACTCTGTAGAACAACAACCTATCCATCCCCAAGATAACATCGTACAACTCCACCGGACTAATCACTAAATCTGCTAGCATTGACTGCCCAGCAATTTGATCATCAACTGCTCTAGCGTGGCCCAAAGTAGCCAGGAATTCTCCTCCAGCCACCTTGACCAAACCCGAATGCTCACCAGTGCTGCTACAGATGCCACTGCTCTCGTCATGCTCCGGGATAATGAAGTAGTTCGATTCTCCAAAATCAAAAAGCTTATGGGACTCAAAACCTCCCACTAACAAGGTCTATACATAATTCATATGCGTTGAGACCCCTACTAAAACTATCACAAGTAAAATAAAAGAAATAAACAACAATTCAACAACTAAGAATTTACGAAGTCTGAGTCTAAGATTTTACCTGTGATCGACGCGCTGCTATGGTGCCCCCGGTATATAGACTCGCGGTACCGGTCCAATCTGGCCCAATGGCTGCACTGCCGCCAACTGTACCATTGGCTGAACTGCAGCAACAGTCATCTGCGGCACCCTGGGACACATCAACCTGATATGCCCCGTCTCCCTGCAGTGGAAACAAACGCTTGAATCCGACTGCTGCGACTGCTCGAAACTACCTTATCCATAATACGCTTTGCCCCTCGAACTCTGACTGCGCCTGGACACGCCATCCTACTTCTGTTTTTGATCCTGTGCAAGCTTGCTGCCTTTACCGGAACCAGAAGCAGAACTACCCTGCTGCCTCCTCGGCTGAGCAGTAGGAACAACTGCCACTAGAGCTACCGCAGCTGACCGACTCCGCAGGTCCTCCTCAATACCAGCAGCCATCTCTACCAACCTCGCCCCCGAGGCGTACTCAAAAACTCTGCAGCGAATCCTCAAGTCTGGCTGATGTCCCCTCAGGAACCTCTTCACATGTGCCTGCTCGTCCTCTAGACCACGATCAGCATACACAAGCAACCGACTAAACTCGGCATTGTACTCCTGCACTGAACGATCGCCCTGCACTAGCTCCACAAATCTCGTCCCAAGACGATCACGAGCTTTATGAGGAAAGTATTTGGCGTTAAACTCAGCCACAAACTCTTCCTAGGTCCATGTTGCACCAGACCTCCTGGCCTCAACAGCTCTCCACCATATGTGAGCATCGCCACTCAGATAGTGGACTGCCAACTCTACCATGTGATCCTCAGAGCAATGAACCGAGCAAAAATTGCGCTCCACATGCAAACGCCATTCATCTGCATCCTCGGGGCTAACACCACCCGCAAAGAAGGCAGTACTCATGTGTCGCATCTGACTCACCATCTCTAGGTAAGACGGATGCACCTCTGCAACCACAGCCCTCGGCTGCACCTTCGCCACTTGAGGCACCGCTGGAGCCTGACCCGGAACCGCCGCCGGAAAATGCCCCAACAACTCCGTAAAGATACGCTCCATGCGATCAATACAATCATTAGCTGGAACCGCACCCACACCCGGGCCCGATCCTCTACCAGCCATCCCGGCGCCTCTCCTGGAACCAATAGTACTCTCACTAACAATACCACTGGTCTCGCTCACCGAAGCCGTATGATGCGTAGGACAACCTGACGCATACGTAGCACTCAAAGACGACTCAAAAACTGGTCCTTGGCCACGTCTACCTCTGCCACGACCTCTATCACGTCCATGACCTCTAGCTCCGGCGTTCATCTCTCTGCCCTCATACAGAACAGGACAATAAGCTACAAGAAGTCACAATCAATCAATCAGACACTTATCACTCTTAACTCATTCGACATCCCTCCCACTCGCATGACGCATCCCTTGAGCTATCGATGTCACGTACCCCACGCTCTATTACCAAAAATGAAACAACCAATTTTTTTTTTTAACTAAACATTTCTACTGCGGAACTCATAAAAAGGCTGAAGAGGATGATACTAAGATTCTATTAAATTGACTAAACATAAAAAACAATTTAAACACATAGTCTTAGACATCCAAATTCCATTGTCCTAAAACCGTCTAGGCTCTGATACCAAAATGAAACAACCAAGCTTTTTTAAAAAAAAACTAAACATTTCTACTGCGGAACTCATAAATCATTTAAATCCAAATAAAATAAATAACCAAATAATCCATAACAAAATCAACACCAGATTCATGAATGAATAAATACTAGCAACCTAACCCAACCGGTTCGCTAGACTAAACAACAATAACAAAATTTACTATCATTCTCTTCCTATGCCTCGATTCCGCGATCCCATTTTTTCTTTACCTGCAACACATGGAAATAAGAGTTTCGTAAGTATTTAACAAATACTTAGTGAGCTGGTCATTCCGTTTATCGGCATAACAAGCAGGCTCAGAAAAACGATCAAACAGCAACATCATCCAAAACAAGACAGCACGAAACAACAATTTCCAAGACTGTACAATTCGTGTTGAGCGACACCTTCGAGGTGTCGATCGACATGACATAGAAGCTCATGTAGAGCGACACCTGAAGGCTGTTGATCGACACGACTGCAACACTAGTGTCGCTCGACACCCTCCTCATGTCGATCGACACTCCTCTGTGTTGCACCAGAATCGTGTTTATCCTCTTGTATCACGATTTCGGCAAACATGAGTTGCTTTCCTGCACCGAAAACACAATAATAACGAATATACAAACCACATTTATCACATAAATCATCATCACACAATTCCATAACACAAATCAATCACGAACATCACCGAATTATTCTCATTGCCTAGAAACCACAGTCACAACTCACCTCGAGTTTTAGGAATAAAGGGATTCAGATTGAGAACGAAGAAACCACACGATTTTGACCCTCAAGGCTTGGAAACAACCAAAGAACGATCAGCACACGAACCAAATACCCAACTAAAGCTTTCCTACGATAATTCTCCTAGAATTCTCAATCTCTCTTAATCTTTTTTGTTTCTCTCTGCGTTTTGCTCCTTAATCTTTAGTTACAATTTTGATTATGGTGGTTGGGTCATGTATTTTTTAAATTAAAAGGCTGTATTTTCTCTCCATTTTGTATCTAAATATAGGTTGAGCTATTAAACAAAATCTCCTAAATCTTCTTTTCAATTCCAATTTTCCTTCTACAATCATAGTCTTCTACTCTCTCAGACCATGGATTATAGTTTGTGTTTTTGGTTTTTGCAATATTGTTTCCATTATTCTATAACAATCAACATCAAACATAATATTCACAAACTCGCTTGTGTTGATGTTGATTATGGAAGGTCATAAACATATTTAGTTGTAGACCTTTGTAACCAACTTTTTAGATCTATAACATTATTTAAGTGATATATCTAGTTTAGAACTTGTAATATTATTTCATTAAATTCCATTAAAAAACTTTGACCAGCCAAACTCCAATATGTTTATAACTCCCTATCCATAGAGCTTTTATATGTCATGCTCGCGTATTCATGTAGCTCAGATTATAACACACATGTTCACCTTCTAAAATCGTTTAACTTATTTTCATCACGTACTGACGTTGATCATCATTCTAATGCTAAGCTTGTCTCTTCCACACCTATTTATCGTTCACTTTTGGCTCTTCTTCTTCTATCTACAACCAAGACCGGAACCTAGAATTGAAGTCCATAAAACTTTCACGACTGAACAACAAAAAGCCTTTAAAGTTCAATTCCTAAAGTTTTTTGGTTTTACCGAAATCTGGTTTAGGTCAATTCCTATGAGTTTGTTGTTGACGAAGAGATGGAGTTGTTCAAACCCTTGTTTCCTCTGTTTTTCTTTGGCTTCTTATCCAAATTACATCTTGCATTAGCCACGGTTCACTGGAAATGAGTTTAAATATGGCACATCTGCTTTCAGTCCATGGTGATCCTTTCTTTTGCCACTTGGTTTACATGGTAACTATAATTTGGTTTCATATATTTTGTCAGCAACATTTTCTACAAAGTTAAATGATAATCAAAAAAAGTTCCAAAAAGAAAACCATAAATCTTTATAACTTTCAGTTTGTTGTTTTATCTCCGCAAATCATAGTTTCCTTGAGAAGTGAATCATACTAATTTTCCAATCATCACCGCCATTGATCTCATATCACACCAAACTGCTGAATTGTTTTTGTTAAACGGTTTGACTGAAACCTACAAAACAAAACAAAAACGAAAGACATGCTCCTAAAGTAGTTGGAAAGTAACAAAGACAAAAAATTTCAAACTAAACGTCAAATAAATAGAAGAAAACTAACCATTAGTTCCAAGAAGCTATTCGGATCATGGCATTTCCTAAAATAATTAAAACTTGAGTAGAGATTTACTGGAGCTTGAAGTCAAAATATTGTATAAGAGAGCAACAAATTAACTCATCAAATTATAACCCCCAAAATTTAGATCTTTGCGTTCAGTAGTGAGTCTTCCTCTTTACAACATTTTTCTCATCGCAAGTGAAAAATCGAGAAGTTTTTTTTGCTCAAGGGTTTCCTCGCATCAACAACTGCACTCAGTTAAGTAGATGCCATAAAGCAATAAGAAAAAATTATTTACTGGTCATACCAAATAAACACCAATGAAATAACAAAACTCAGAACGGATATGATAACATACACGATCAATCATCCAGTCTAAGCCAATTGTAAGACGCTTACAAAAATTTGAATACCAGTAAAATGCATATAGCAAACTTAAGAAAGAGAAGACTAAACTACTATCAAATATCTAAGGAAAAGATGCTGATAGAGTTGAAATATACTCTCAATACGCAACACATATATGAATTCAATTTAAGCATGAATATTTGAGAATAGTAGTAACATATGAACGGTTTAGCTCTTATGGTTGCAGATTTTGTTGGAAATTGATATTCCTTAACTCCTATGTTTCTCATAGCTGCATGGTTACCATAAATAAATGTGAAATGACCCTTGTTAAAATGGAAAACAGTATGAATATCTACACAAATTTATGTTAATATGAGCACATAATCAGCTAAGCAGATGATCTCATCAAAACCCTTTGATAGTTTGATTCAAGCTCATCTCACTTCGCCATAAAGTCCAGCAACTTGCTTCATGGTAATTTAGAAAAAGAAAACATAAATTATCTAGTGAATCTATAAGGACCTATCATTGATATCAAAGACCATTGTCATGCAAAATATTTGATGATTAGAAAGGATGCTTACAATTGATTTTTTTGTCGTGAATCCTGTAAAACAACATGGAATTTAGAAAGAGAACATCGAAAAAAGCATCTCAACTCTTAAAGAGGTTGGTTTAGTTTTATGAACATCCCTCAACTATGGGCATTTTGTTAAATAGCCGGCCTTAGGTTAGTTTAGTTTTATGGACCTTTTAATTTGTAGAAAAAAATAAATGGGTCTGATTTTGTGTTTAAAAAAGCGTATCAGACGTGATGACGTGGCAGCATGAGAGGAGTGTTTTTTTGCTGACGTGGATGACCTCTCGTGCTCCAAACTGCTGCTTTTAGTTAGTAAGACTAGATTTTACACCCACGCTACGCGTGGGTTTGTGTTTAATAATATTCGAATATATTTATTTTTACAATCAATTACAAAATTGTAAAGAATTTTTTTATAAAAAATTGTTTGTTTGATATATTGTTGGATTTATTAAGAAAATCATATATTTAGATTATGAAATTGTCAAAAAATTATTGCTTTTGAAGTAATTATACATTGACATAAAATAACTAACTTATTATGGTAAATTGTTTAGAAAATAGGTAATTACATTAGGAAACTACATAATAAATTACATTCATTAGCGCAATATCTTGTTCAAACTCCATAAGTTCCCATTTTCATCTTCGTACCACTAATTGTTCCATAACTTCTCCATCACTTGTCTGAATTCACTTCAAGCCATTCTTACCTCTATACATCATATCTTCCAAATTGTAGGAATAAGTTTCTGTTTTGCTTCACTAAAGCTATGTTCGCTACCGAATCGCTGCCACATTTTCTGGTGGCTACAAATAAATGTCACCGAAACAAAAGACAGTTGAGAACGGAAAACATTGCCGCTACGATGTCGCTCGGCATCACTGGATAATCAGCAAAACTTAAAATAGACGTTGCGGCTACTTTTACGACATCATCGGTGATACTCTCCACATGCTTTGACTCAAGTTGATTATCAGTCGCTGCCGAAGCAATTTCGGTGTTACTCTCCACATGCTTTGACTCAAGTTACTTATCATTTTGCATTATCAGCCGCTACGCGTGAGTTTTTTTTTATCGATGAATTTAATATATCAATGGGACATGTTCTTTAAACCCATCACCATCGAACATCACCATAAACAAAATTATCATCACCTAGTAACCCCTTTAAGATACCATACACGACTTATAATCCAACATCTCTTCCTTCACTTGTTCTCCTATTAATAAAACATCTGATTGTGGTTTCACCAAACATATTTTAAGTGTAACATTTTTTCAAAAAACTTGAAACTCTAGTCAGATATAGTCAACATCTTAGAAATGACTTGTAGATGAAATCATTGAAAGCCAACTTCTTCTAAACGACCTCTAAAAGAAAAAAATCTACCAAACATATCTCATAGAACAAATTCCATTGAAACCGTTTTCTACTCGCAATCAAATTAGCTAATGCAGATTGCTTTGATAATACACCTACCTCAGAAAACAATTCCAACAAAACCAAAACCGAAACTTATAAGCTAAACCACCATATAACACCAAACCACAACCACTGAAAACGCCGTTTCTGATCAAAACCCAAAAGGTGGAACCAAGAAATCTTCAAAACTACCATCACAATCTGGATGAACATGTATAAGAAAGTATTATAAGAAAAATCTAGGTGAACATGTTTTAGCATTTTCTAGGTAACACCAAAAGTCGCAGTAACAAAAACAAATCTTATTGGATAAAAAAAATCTCAAGAGTCAAGAGCTTAGTGGCTTTTGGTATATATCATAAAGGGAGAGTGAAAGACTTCTAAATTTAATAGAAACTTCTATTAAGTTGGCCTAAGAAGATAGATATTGTAAGTGACATACCCTATTTGACGATAGTGTAACAAAGACAAAGACAATCAGTTTCTTTAAAAACTATTTTAAGAAACAAAAACTTCAAGCCACATAACAACAATAGCTAAGTATTTGAGGAAGGAGAAAGCAAGCACTAACCAAAGATCTATGCAAAAAGGATTGGACATTGATCTTCAAGCTTTTGCTTCCATATTCTTCAAACACCATCTATTCTTCTTGAGCAAAAAACAAATGAATCCATGAGAAAAATCTAAAATCTTCCCAATAATCCTTACAGAAAATTAATCAGACCATTTACTACTCGCAATCACATAAGCTAATGCAGATTGCTTTGATAACACACATCTCTCGAAGAACAGTTCCAAAGAACCAAAAACAGAACTTATTATCAAAACCATCGAATAACACCACACCACAACCACCTTAAAACATCGTTTCTGATCAAACCCAAAGAGATATATAGTTCCTTAGTGAACTTATATTGATGGTCAAGCATGAGAGGAGATGGGTATTTTGAGATGGTTGTACCTCCATTAATTTTCATTAAATCTCAAGCATATAATTCATCAAAACAAATCTGTCATCACTTGAACATAACGAAAAAAATATATATCAACATCGATCAGCATGAAATATGCTGGCAACAGAAACTAAAGTCATCAATAAAACTAAAAAATAACACAATGAATGAAGAACAACTAATATAAACCTTAAAAAAAGATAGATGATTCTAAATTTTATGAGAAGAAGAAGAATAAGTCGATATATTTATGCTCTCATAAAGCAATGGTTACGCCAATAACCAATTGTCGAATTAAGTATCAACGCCCCGAAGATTCTTCACAAAACAAAACAGAGTAAATAAACTAAAAAAAAGTGGATAGCGGAATTTCACATGAAGAGAATAATGTGTAATACCGGGATATAAGTATTAATCGGTGTGAATCTGCAAGAAGTTAATAAATATCAAGAGAGAGGATTAGATCCAAGAAATACACAAATAAAAAATCAACAGAAGAGAAATATACAATGAAGCAAACCCTAAAGGCCTAAAGGGGTGTTTAATAAGAAAGTAGGAAGTTAACAAAAAAACAATGGTGGTAGTTTGCAAACGTAAGAAAAACACATATGTGCATGGATGCATGAGATCTAAAACAATAGACGATTATATTAAACAACGATAAAAAAGAATTTGATCAACTTAAAAAGTTATTGATTGGTTTTTCGTGTTTGTATTGGTAGAAAATGCGGGGATGAAAAGTTTATATAGAAGCTATAATTAAACTTTTTTTCTAATAATATTAAGAACTTTCGAATTTCCTATTCCCAAAAGTCATAGAAATCAATCGCGTTTTTTAATGTTTAGTAGTATTTTTCTTTTTGTGTATTAATTGGAAACTGAAATTTATATTTACTTATTTTTAGTGCTAATTATAAATTTTCCCTTTTTCTTATTTTTTCCTTTTGGTCAAGGTTTATTTTTTCTGGTTATCAACTTGTCGATAAACTTCTTATTTTCTCATATTTTAAAAAAATTGGAATAATATGGCTCACTTATAGTTTGTAATTTTGTTCATTGTCGATAGTTTGCCCTTAAGTGTGGGATTATTATTCTTTACTATCCGTTCCGAAAATTAAAATATCAGGGGAGGCTAGATCCAAATAAAGCTAAAATTTCTGATCCTTGAAAAGAGGATTCGGATCCGAATAGTAATATTTTAAGGTCCGGATATCCTGATCCGGATCCGGGGCCATTTAATATATAAAGTTAAATATTTTATACATATATTTAGTTATTTTTTTATAAAATTATATCTATACATTTATTTTAATTCTTTTCATAATATATCATATATTCCCTACGTTCTTATTTGTTTGATTTTCTAGAGATTTCATAAATATTAAGAAAACACATTAGTGGTTAACTATAAATATCTTATTTTTTGCAATAAACAATTTTCCATAAGTCTTTTTTTTTTGTCATCTGGTGGATTATATTAACAATGGGGAAATCCTTGATTACATAAGAGACTGATGCTCCCTAACACACTAAGCTGAGCAAAAGATCAGAGACAATTAACCAAAGCACCCTCAAAAAGAAATACAAAAGGGCACCTGCCTCAATTAGCCTTTAAACTAAACAATTTTCCATAAGTCTAAACTAATAGTAATTCAATAAAATCAATAAAGATGTCTTAAAGTCTACAATTCACCATTATAATTTCATTAAAAATACAATAAAAATATAAAAAATTAATCTTTTAAAAATATTTTTTTTCTAGATCATCAATAAAAACAAAACGGAAGGAATATATTTTAAAATAATATCATACAAAATTTTACTTAATAATAATTTCAAATTATTTATTAATTTATTTTTTGTTATTTTATTTATTTTAATTATTGTTTTTGGATCCGAGTCCATATCCAAATATCCGCAGATATCCAAATTTTTGGTCGGATATCTAAAATCTGGATATCCAAAAGTCACAGAGCTAGATCCGGATAGTTTTATCGAGGATCCGTCAGATATGGGTCCTTCATATGCTAGAACAATTTTTGGATTCATCCCTTAGGAGTGAATCTTCTCATTCACCCCCTCTTTAGTAAGACCATGTACACCAATGTACTTTTGTGAGTGTCAACATAATAAAAAAAGGAAAAAAAATGGTGTTGGGATGATTTTGGTCGTGATACGGATCACCCAACTGATCCGGTTGATACGGTGTCAGTGGGTGACATGTCACGATGAGGTTGGTTTGATTTTTTTTTTTTTTTTAAGATTACATTTTAAAAAAAAAAATCATGTTTTTATATATAGGGGAATTTCCTAATATGCCACCATTTTTAAAAAAGTTCCAAAAATACTAATTTTTTAATAGTTCCAAAAATACCATGAATACAAAAAATTATTTTCAATTGATTTGTAAATTAATTTTTTTGGTTTGGGTTAACTATTTCCAAAGCAGAATATCAATTTTAGGGGGTAGGATTTCAGTTTGAGGTTTAATGTTGAGTTTTAAATGTTAAAACTTCATTTTAATTTTGTGGTATTTTTGTATTTGTAACAAAAGTGGTATTTTGAAACTTTTCAAAACATGGTTGCATTTTTTAGAATCGCCATTTTATTATATATAATTTTCATTATTATACAATTTGCAAACAATTAAAAAAAAAATTTGTAAATAATTAATTAATTTTTTTTAATGATACCGAGACCGGTATCACCACTGGAACATATTTTTTACAAGTATCAAAAGAAATGTCAAATAATAAACAAATATATAAATTAATAATGAAAAAATGCTTATGACACCCTTCAAAGTTTATGAGTCTGCATGCTCTAACCAATCAAAACAAATATGTGGGAGCCACATAATTTAACTAAAAAATAATTAATATAATTTAACTAAAAAAATAACATTAATTTATTTGAAAAAATTGAAATAAATTCTAAACTCCAAACTCAAACTCTTAACCCTAAAGCTATACCCTAATTTGAGAATAGTTAACCCAAAATAAATCTTCAACCCAAACTCAAACCCTAAACCCCAAACTATACCCTAATTTGAGAATAATTAACCCAAAATAAATTATAAACCCTAAACCCCAAAACTATACCCTAATTTGGGAATAGTTAAGCAAAACCTTAAAGATTTTAAATACAAATCCATTGAAAATTACTTTTTGTAGTTAAATCTTTT
The DNA here is from genome assembly GCA_963576765.1 of Draba incana. Lineage (NCBI taxonomy): Eukaryota > Viridiplantae > Streptophyta > Magnoliopsida > Brassicales > Brassicaceae > Draba > Draba incana. The sequence goes on along the minus strand of OY755211.1, from coordinate 10,545,620 downwards.
GGGTTTGGGTGAACTATTCCCAAATTAGGGTATAGTTTTAGGGTATAGGGTTTGAGTTTGGGATTTAGTATTTATTTTGGGTCAACTATTCCCAAATTAGGATATAGCTTTAGGATTTAGGGTTTGGGTTTGAATTTGAGTTATGATTTATTTTGGGTTAATTATTCCAAATTAGGGTATAGTTTTGGGATTTAGGTTTTGAGTTTGAGTTAACTATTCCCAAATTAGGGTATAGTTTTACGGTTTAGTGTTTGAGTTTGGGGTTTAAGATTTATTTTGGGTTAACTATTCCCAAAAATATATAGTTTTGGGGTTTAGGGTTTGAGTTTGGGTTAACTATTCTCAAATAAGAGTATAGTTTTGGGGTTTAGGGTTTGGATTTGGGGTTTAAAATCAATGTTTAATTAGACAATTATTATTTATTTAAGTTAAATTCATTTTTATTAAAGATCTCACATTTATTTTAATTTTAATTTTTATAAAAATAATTTATTAAGATTGGTGGGCCCACAACTAAAATTTGATTGGTTAATCAAAATGGGGTGAATGAGATGGTTCACTCTAGGGGGTGAACCTAAGAATTGTTCTATATGCTGCTTTAGGAACCCACTTTTTCTTTTTTTTTACAGTCTTATTCTTGAAGACTCATTTTCTGTCCTAAAAAACATAATAAATTATATATGGTCGCTATAATTTATAATTAATTTGTCACAAAAAGGACTCGCTTCTATTTTCCAAAATACTATTGATTTAACATAGTTTTTATATGATTTTCTTATTATATGTGTAACATCCACAAACCATTTTTATTGGTTTTGTGGGTGTCGATCGACACCATGTTCTGCAGAACCGGTTTGGTTCAATTAAATATCCGGTTTGGTGCGGTTTGGATCATAGAGACCCTAGGTCTCGTTTATAAAACCCTTGTGCTCGTGAGCAGCCGTATTCTAGAGAAAAAATCAGAAAGTTTGAGTGTTTGATAGAGTTTGGGAGAATGAGAAGAGGAATTGATTTTTGGTGAGAAGAAAACAATTCTGTCAAATTTGGTAGAGGAGACAAACGGACATGAAAAACAGAACGAATCATAATTAAGTTTTCTGGATAAGTTCTCCTTTCTCTTAGCTAGCTGTGAGGCAAATCGGTTTGTCAATCGGATGTGTATGCTAAGAGATATCTTCGTGAGAGAGGTCTGTGCAGAATCGGATCTGTGATTATACCACTTCGAAGGTGTTTTGCCGAAGCTCCAGAGGGAGTTAAGCGACGATCTATATGTCGTTGGAAAGCTCTTCGTGTCTAGTTTTCGAATCATTTTTTCTGATCGTTATTCTGAGGTAAGGTTGTCCTCAGAGTTGATTTGAAGTCAGTGCGTCAGTTACATGTCTTAAATGATAGTTTTAGTATGTTTGTAGTGTTTAGAGTCTATAAATTAATTGAAAGACAAGAAAACAAGATATTGGATAATTATATAGTATCATATGTCTAGCAACTGTTGGAGGTCTTAATGTCATTGAATTAATCAGAAATTTGGACACAAGATATATCATTGAATCAGTTTTTATCCATAATAAGTTTGAAGTCATTTGAATCAATGGTCAGAGAGTTACACCAATTCCTGTGAGGACATGTCACTCAGGCTAAACCGAAAAAATTAAAAAAAATTATGTTTTCCTAATTTTACTTGGTTTAGCTAGGAATATTCAACCAGTGCGAATTTAAACCTATAAATACACATTTTAAGCCACTTTAGACACACATCTAATTTTTCTATTAACCGCTTTTTACTATATTCATACTTTTAGTTTTTTCGTTTTAAGAGAAAATCTTTGAACCCTATTAACAATTTGAAAAAAAAAATTGAACTCTTTTTTATTTTAATTTATTTTATGATTTTGAATTTTTCTTATCTCTTTGTTGTCTATGCATCTTTGTTTGAGTTGTTTCATATTTAGGTTTAGACTTTCAAAAGAATTAATGAATCACTGAATCAGACACATAAAGGGATTTATCATTTGTTCTCTTCATTAATAGTTGTTTTTAATGCTTTACTTGAACTAGACTGATCACCTAGTCTCACAATTTTAAGTGAACTAACTTATCAAAAGTGTTGTTAGGCTGCTAGAAAGAACATAGATAAACGAATTGTCCTTAGCCAACAAAAACTAATGCTAAGGTGATTCGTGAACATATCAAACTTGCTCGTCAATACTAGTCTAGAATTCTAAGTTCAACGACAGTTAGAATTTTAGGCTTCTAGATAAAAGGATTGAAACCACAACAATAAAAAAAATTTACACTTATGTTTGGGTTTTTAATAAGTGCTTATTCATTCCCTGTGTAACGCCTCGACCGCCCCTCCCGTGGGCCCCCGTCCACTCACAGGCCCGTGGGCCCACTGATATATCATGGTTTTTACCCAGTTTAAGCCATGATATAAGTCCAATATCTAGAGTCTTTGTTGTGTTTTGTGTTGGTTTTAGAGTCATTATAGGTACATGGACGATTGGAGCAGAAAAGATGTTTACTGGAGCTTTTGGAGCATTGCGGAACGAAGTGGCGAAGATCGAAGAGAATGATCGAAATCTGAAGATGGTGTCGATCGACACCACCATGAGTGTCGATCGACACCCATGTCGACCAAGCCCAAAACTTAATCAGAAGAAGTCTGTTCGAAGCCCGAAAGTTCCAGATGTTTACTTTTAGGTTTCCAGTCGGTTTTGTACCTCTATATACGTTTTCCAAGCCATTGTTTAGGCTTACGCTTTATTTTTACTTAACTCTTTGATATATATTTTAATAAAAACATGTTTTCATCATTCGATATGTCTGAGTAGTTTCCTTGTTAGGTTTAGGGATTTTCAAGGGTTGTTGATGATTTGCTAGATCTGATCATAATTGCTTAGGATTAATATCATTATAAGTTCTTCATCTTAACTTGTTCTTATTCCTGATTTTAGCCTCGCGAACTGAAATCTGATCTTAGGGTAATTAATATAAACAACAGTTTTATTGATTCCTTGAACTAGTTTTTGATGAGCAAAATTCCTATTCGCAAAGGAATTTGGCTTAGGGTTTTGTGAACAATTGAACCTGAAATTAATGCTTGTTTAGATTCATAGGATTCGCAAAGGAATTTGGTTTTCTTGGATTTATTCATAGATAATATTCGCAGCGAAAGCTGGTTTGTTTTACTTTCGTGTTCATGTTTAGGAACTGAGCTTCATAAATCCTATTTCTAATTGATCATCTGCATATCTGATTCACCTGAGATTTTCCTATGCCTAGCGCTTTTCTCTATTGATTTTCACAACCGTTTTTATTGCTTTGTCTACTTGTTTTTGCATTCTCATTATTCTGCTTAGCATAATCTGAACTTATTTATCTATTGTGTTTCATTGACTCCCTGTGGATTTCGATACCTAAAGTACTGCATTGATCTCTTAATTTGAGAGAGTAGCCCTTAGGTTTATTTGAGCATATCACCCACAATGTCTGACGATCGGTGTGTTAGTCCGGAAGGCTCGAAAGTCATGTTTACTAATCCTGCAAATCACCACACGATCTTTCCCCGTGTTTTGACCTCACTCACAAGGTGCTGGAAATGACTTCCCAGTAGGTCACAAATCCTGAAACTACTCCAGCTCAAGCACGCTTAACTCTGGAGTTCTCTCAAAACCTGTGACCGAAAAGATAAGTGCACTTTGGTGATATAGGTAGTCAAATCAATTCTTTTAAGCATCTCCGCATATACCGCATATATCATATATGCCCTGAAACCGGGGTGTCACCATCACCCCCACTAACAGATCGCAACGTCCTCGTTGCTCATACCAAGATCGTTACCCCAACAATCTGACTCTTCACAGATGTTAGGGTTCTCTCTGATACCACTAACGCCCTGACCGCCCCTCCCATGGGCCTCCGTCCACTCACATGTTTGTGGGCCCACCATGTCCGACGATTGGTGCGTTAGTCCGGGAGGCTCGGAAGTCATGTTTACTAATCCCGCAAATCACCACGCGATCTTTCCCGTGTTTTGACCTTACTCACAAGGTACTGGAAATGACTTCCCAGTAGGTCACCCATCCTGAAACTACTCCAGCTCAAGCACGCTTAACTCTAGAGTTCTCTCAAGACCTGTGACCGAAAAGATAAGTGCACTTTGGTGATATAGGTAGTCAAATCAATTCTTTTAAGCCTCTCCGCATATACCGCATATACCATATATGCCCTGAAACCGGGGTGTCACACCCTGAATAACTGTCAATTCTTGCAAATCATCCTTGACTTAACGCTTGTTTTAATTGATATTTACATTGCTTGATTGCAAACTTTTTTTTATATTTTCAACTATAAATATTTGTATTTTAGTTTAGTTTCATTTTTATACAACCTTAATGTAATATTTGGTTTTTGTGGATTCGATCCATGTACTATTACAATTTATGTTGTGCATTTGTAGTAGTTTTATAAGATTAAAACTCGGTGATATTAATTCTACGCCTTTTTAACCCTTGATCCCAGAAAAAGGAGATACCAGTAATCTTATATATTATATAAAAGAGAAGCCGGTCAACGAGAAGTTGACAAGTAAGCGAAGTTCTAATTCATGAGATCATGACACGTGTCAAATATTACTCCGATGATGACACATGTTAATATACTATATCTAATGTTAAAAGCAAAAAAAAGAAATTGGCAAGAAAAAAATGATATACTAATTAAAAGGGAAAATAACAATTAAAAGGAAAAAAAATACTAATTATTAATTGGCAAATTCAAAACAAATATGGTAAAAACGTTTAGAAAAAATGAAAACTTGCCGAAACATAAAACATTCAAAAAGATAAAAAGTAGTTAAAAAAAAGAAAATAAAAAGACAAATGAAAAATGAAAAATGGAAGAAAAATGCCGGTATTATAAACCATTCATGCCATAAAAAACCACAAATTTTCACCACCTTCCCCCAAAACATGCAAAATTGCCAAAACATAAATCCCTTATACATTATTAAAGAGGTGATTTTACCAAATAATATTACATGTCCTCTCTTTAATGTGACATGACAATTCTCATAGGATAATTGAGCCAATTAACAAATGTATTTTAATTAGTAGGCTAATCCATATGATAATATGATCTAACATATATAAGCTGATAATTAGGAGGGAAGAAACTTCGATGATGAAATGCATAAATGGATTATTTTTCTTCATCTTTAAGTTGATTCAATCAGAAAAGAAAAAAAAATAGCTTCATCTTTAAGTTGATTCAATCAGAAAAGAAAAAAAAATAGCAAAGTTTGTTATATATCAAACCTAGCAACAATCTCTTACACATTATTAGAGAGGTGATTTCACCAAATAATCTTATATGTCCTCTCTTTAATGTGACATGGCATCACTTTAAATGTGACATGGCAATTCTAATAGGATAATTGGGCCAATTAACAAATGTATTTTAATTAGTGGGTTAATCCATATGAGCTTATAATATGATCTAAAATATATAAGCTGATAATTAGGAGGGACGAAACTTCGATGATGAAACGCGGAAAGGAATTATTTTTCTTCGTTTTTAAGTTGATTCAATCCGAAATAGAAAACAAAAGATAGCAAAGTTTGTTATATATCAAATCTAGCAACAATTTTTCTCAAAACTAACTTGTGACACCTCGATTTTTTTTATGACAAAATGTTTATTTATACACCAATAAAAAAACTGAAAATCCCCTATCAATTATTTGGGAGTTGATTTTTCCCAACAATCTTATGTGTCATTCTCACATTCATTCTCACAACACTAACATTACATAGCAATCTATTAAATGTGACATTGCAAATTTTTAGTGGGCTAAGTAACAAAAATTCATATGCCTAATGTTGGGTTAATGGACTAATGACATTCTCTTCAAATTCATTTCACTATATTTAACTATTTAATTGTTATGACCCGAAATTAACCTACCATAGCACAATTAAACCATTTCATTATAAAATAAAATAATGAAAAACAAACTTATTATGAGTAAATATTTTTCTGAAGTTAAATATTTATCATGAAAAAGTAAACAAATCTTTTCATACTTTCCGGACAACAATGCTCTTCAGTTTCCGGCTAGAAGTTTACGGACCAATTTTGATACTCTATTTTGACATATCCCCCAAACTGAGACTCTCTCAGAGGTCATGCATGCGATACCCTGGATTATCTGGTATATCTGGAAGGCGAGAAATGATAAAGTTTTTAACTCGATGACGCGCGCTCCATCCGAGACCTTGGCTTTGGCTATTAAGGAGGCGCGGGAGTGGTTTCAAGCAAATTTTGCAGATCAGATGACGGAGGCGCAACCAGAGATGCAAGTTCCTATTCATGCAGCTACGTTCACGTGTTATGTGGATGGTTCGTGGAAAATAGATGATCGCACAAGTGGTGTGGGACGGGTTTTGCAGCTTCAGGATGGAACTACAGACTTGCTTGGACTACAAGGGAATCAACGAATCATTTTCCCACTTCATCCGGAGTTACATGGCCTCATATGGGCCATACAATATCTCCTCCAGAAACGACGATATTGATCCACCTTTGTCACTAATTCAACCGAATTGGTGAAGATGGTAGAGTCACCACAAGAGTGGCCCGGCTTTCAACCGGAACTGCATGATTTGACCGTCCTCCGGGAATCTTTTTCCGAATTCGAACTCATCTACCGGCAACGGGAAAACAATATGAGAGTGGATATGTTGGCACGGAACGCACGTACACGAGATTTTATTTTCACCTTTATTAGCACTTCGGTCCCTTATTGGTTTTTGGATACAAATAATGTATTTGGTTAATCAATAATGAAGTGTGTTCATGACCAAAAAAAAAAATCTTTTCATAAGTTAATAAATAAAATTATTATAATTCATAACAAATAAAATAATTAATAAAAACAATTAATAATTCAAAACAGACATATTGAATACTATAAAGATATTTTTAAGAAACACCACTTTGAAATGATAATTTTAAAAAATGCAACATTTCTAAATCCTTCATTTCTTCTCTATAAATATAGATCATAATTTTCCACTTCAAAACTTCATACACCATCTTCTAATTTTATTTTTCTTTCAAAAATTAGTGTATATGTGTTATTGTTATGGTGAAACATTAGAAATATAATAGTTTACAAATGTAATAAACATAACAAAAAAAAATTCAGCTAAATTTATATATGTATAGGATATATTTGTTTCAATTTTGAATACACACTAAAACCGAAACCATTCAAAATCATCCATATTTGATTATGTTATACTTTTGAGATTATTTTTTTTTATACTATAGAATAACATTTTTCTAATTAGTTTTGATACTTAAAAAATTAAAGAATATTGTATCCGCATATTATGCGAGGAATCACCTAGTAAATAATTAAAAGGAAGTCTATATCATCATTGGCAACGTTAAACAAAAAAAAAGTTATTACTTGAAAAATAAAGCATGTTACCAAATTTGTTATTGGGACACCAAAATCTATATAATAACAATAACACTTTAGTTTAATTTTGTTTGTAATTTTTATACTCTATCAAATAAATTTAAAACAAACAAGTCATGAATCTGAGTGTTCTCCAAACCGATCAAAATTATTTAACTTTTAATCAGTTAGACCGAAATCGTATTAATCATCGTACTATCAGACGTGTTCTTCGAAAATGGGAAACTAAAATTCTTAAAGCAAATAATATATTCATTGAAGTGGAACTTCTGTTAATTGATGAAAAGGTTAGTAGTATCTTAATAAATTCTCTCCAAATATATTACGTAGGTAATTCTTAGGAATATATCTATTGTTCTAACTGTTTTATCATGTTTGAGTGTAGAAATATTTATATATATTATATAATTATTACTTGATCTATAACCGTTCACAAGGAATTTATTAGCTTTCTTCGATCATAACAATATAGATAATTAGTTTTGATCTTCCTAAATGGAGGAGGAACACAAAGTATTGATCATCATTGTACGTAAATATTTTTGCTGTCTCTCTTATTCAATCTAAGTTTGTTGATATTAGTATTCTAGACTATGCTTTTTTCTATTTTAAATATTAATTTGTCATCGAACCTATCATATGTATATACTATGTTCATTGTTAATTTACCATATGGTGTACACCTCTACTCCTTGCTTTTTTTTGCTTTTGCTACTAAGACCTTAGAAAATATCATGGTTTCAAGTAAATATAGATAAATATATGTTAGTAGTTCATCTAATTTATAATACAATCTGATCTGATTTCTTAAATTAATGTTATAACGCCTCAGCCGCTTTATCCATGGGTTTTACGTCCACTCTCGGCCCGTGGGCCCACACTCTCCGACGGTCGGTGCGTTAGTCCGGGAAGCTCAGAAGTCATGTTTACTAATCCTGTAAATCACCACACGATCTTTCCCCGTTTTTTGACCTCACTCACAAGGTGCTGGAAATGACTTCCCAATAGATCACCCATCCTGAAACTACTCCAGCTCAAGTACGCTTAACTCTGGAGTTCTCTCAAGATCTGTGACCGAAAAGATAAGTGCACTTTGGTGATATAGGTAGCCAAATCAATTCTTTTAAGCTTCTCCGCATATAACGCATATACCATATATGCCAAGAAATCGGGGTGTCACAATCACCCCCACTAACAGATCGCAACGTTCTCGTTGCGCATACCAAGATCGTTACCCCGACAGCACACAGTTGTCAAGGTTCGTTCTGATAATACTTATAACGCCCCGGCCGCCCTATCCATGGGCTCTACGTCCACTCTCGGCCCGTGGGCCCACACTCTCCGACAGTCGGTGCGTTAGTCCGGGAAGCTCGGAAGTCATGTTTACTGACCCTGCATATCACCACATGATATTTTCCCTTGTTTTGACCTCATTCACACGATACTGAAAATGACTTCCCAGTAGGTCACCCATCCTGAAACTACTCCAGCTCAAGAACGCTTAACTCTGGAGTTCTCTCAAGACCTGTGACCGAAAAGATAAGTGCACTTTGGTGATATAGGTAGCCAAATCAATTCTTTTAAGCCTCTCCGCATATACCGCATATACCATGAAATCGGGGTGTCACAAATGAAGCATTGTACCCTCACTGGTACTACCAGTCCTCAGACTAGTACTAACACTGGCTGCACTCCCGGATCCCTCCTGAACTGTCTGCAAAATCTGAACAAGATCACAGGTGGTATTCAACACCATACACTCGGCAGACTCACTCACACGTCCCCGACCACAGACTCTACTGAAAGCACCCTAGCCATCACTCTCTGCATTTCCCCAAAAATACAGATTGAGAACTCTATCTCTAACCGCTCTAGTCATCACTCTCTGCATTTCTCAAAAATACAGAACAAGATACTAGAATCAAAACAAAACCCAATAAACACTTACCGTGGAATCTCATTGAAGGCTCGGGAGGATGATCTAAAACTCTATACTTAAACACTTAGCACATAGTCTCAAATCAAACAACCTAACGTTCTAAAACCGTATAGGCTCTGATACCAAAACGTAACACCCGTATTTTTTTTAAACAAATTAATTAATTAATCCACATTTAATGATCTCATAATCATTAAATCCTCAACGATTAATTCAAGGTGAAATAAAAAAAACATAAGCGGAAACATATAACCAAATAATCCATTTCAAATTCAATAAACCAGAATTCCAAAACAACTAAATTCCAGCATTAAACTCACGACTAGCAATCCCACAATAACAATTAACCAGCAACCTAAACAGGCTACTAAAAACATAAAAGTAGAGATCCTATCATCCCCCTTCCTCGTCTTGATTCCACGATCACACTTTTCCTTTACATGCAACTCAAAAGAAATCGGGAGTTGCATGAGTATTATCATAAATACTCAGTGGAGCGGTCATCCCGCCAACAAGGTAATACATAAGAAAAGAAACATATATTAATATACAACACAAATTACACCTTTAAATCTCAGTTTCCATATAAAACAATTAACCAAATTCCGGTTCACAATAATTTTACAAAAATCTGCAAACAATTAACGGGTGTCGATCGACTCACCACCAAGGTGTCGATCGACACTCGATCATAACGAGCATCATTTCCAATCACAGGGTGTCGATCAACACAGCCTCTAGGCGTCGATCGACACAGCCTTTAGGCGACGATCGATACTCTGTTTCTGAAACCAGAGCTCGAACCTTTCCTCACGCGGCTCGCCTCTGATTCAATCGAAACAACACACAATCACGGCAAGGCACGAAAAAAGTAATAACAGTGGAAATATCATACGCAACAATCAATACCAATCAAACAAGCGAACAACCTATTCGAATATACGTATTACCGCGATAACGCACTCACCTTAGCCCAAGAATGTGAATACGAATCGAACAGCGAAGAACACAGCCTCTACAAGGCTAGAAAGCCACCGGCTAACCTTTTCTGACACCTATAACTCATTAACCAGATTTATCCCAAAATCGAATCAGAATTTCTGAAATAAAACAGAACAACATACTGACTTCGAATAATCATAAAACATGGATTTTACCTCGGAATCATGATATAAAACATGATTCGGAAATTAGACGTAAAGAGATTTCCAACGACATAAAGATCATCACCTAACTCGCTCTGAAACTCTAGGAAAACTCTCTCGAAGTGGTCTGATCATATAGAACCAATTGACAAACCGATTTGCCTCACGGCTAGCTAAGAGACAGACGAACTTACCCATAAAATTTCACGATGATCAGAAATGATTTGATCATCCGATCCTCTTCTCTAACACAAGGCAACAGAGCTGCCTGATTTCGCGAAACAATCCCTTCCTCGAGAACTCTCTCGAATCTCTTCCTCTCTTCTTTCAATTCTGATCAACACACCATTTTTCACCTAAACGATCAGAACTTGCAACTGGGTCCTTATAAAGGACTACCTAGGGCTGCGCACCCAAACCGACCCTAAACCGAACAATTTTTATTTAAACCAAAACTGACCCGAAACCTTGGTGTCGATCGACACCCCTTCCAAATTCTCCAAATTTGGTTTCGGGATGCTACAATTCTCCCCCACTAAACTGGATTCGACCTCGAATCCCAATATAACTATCCTCAAGACCATCACACTGACCCTATCTGGTCAAAACAATCTGAGATCCATACCCGATCTCTAAGATCCATACACGATCTCCGAGGTCCACATCTAGTCCTATGCTCACTC